>SMMW01000637.1:0-600000 GCA_004794655.1 Marisa cornuarietis
GCCTTTGTTCTAATGATCGTTTTAATTTAGATACCTATGATACTGACCAGGACCACCCTATTACGATTTTTACCACCACTCTAACTGCAGTTGCTTCGGCAACCATTCCAAAGAAAGGGACACGGAAACACCTTCTACGTGTCCCTTGGTTTACTGAAGAGTGCAGGGTGGCCCAGCGTGATCGGAAGAAGGCCCAGCGACTTGTCTTCCGCCACCCCACTCCAGAAAATGTGCTAAATTTTAAACGCAGCAGAGCACGAGCTCGTTTTATTTTTAAACAAAATAGAAAACTCGCGTGGCAAAGGTTTGTGTCATCATTATCCTCCCGCACCACCTCCCAGGAGGTGTGGGCAGCCGTGAGGAAAATAAAGGGAAGGTTTCAGGCTGGTTCAATTGGCCACCTGCAGGTTTGAGACTGTCCTCACAGAGGCATGAGATGTTGATAATTCCTTGGCATCCACCATTGCTCAAAACTCCTCTTCTTCTAACTACTCTCTCGAATTTCTTATCAGCTGCTGACTCATCTCCCAAAGGCCTCTCTCCTTCTCCTTCTAAACATCTGAACTTTATTTGGGTGTCTGGATGTTTCCCTCCCCCAGGAGAGAGGCAGAAGTGTGTTTCCAAACCCTTGCAAGGATCCTTCTGATCCCAACTCTTACCGTCCTATCGCTCTCACTAGCTGTCTATGCAAAACTTTAGAACGCATGGTGAATGCCCGGCTCACCTGGCAGCTTGAATCCCAGGGTCTCCTCTCCAACCTGCAGTGTGGCTTTAGACAATACCGCAGCACCCTGGACCATCTGGTCCGTTTTGAAACTTTTGTTAGAGATGCTTTTGTAAGTAAAGAGCATGTGTTAGGAGTTTTCTTTGACTTGGAAAAGGCCTACGACACTACCTGGAAGCAAGGTATTCTGTTGGACTTTCACGCCCTTGGCTTCCGGGGTCGTATGCCTCTCTTCATCAAGAACTTCCTTTCTCAACGTCTCTTTCGAGTTCGTATAGGATCTATCCTGTCTGCTCCTCAGGAACAGGAAATGGGCGTCCCACAGGGCAGCATACTATCACCTACTCTTTTCAACATTAAAATAGATTCCATTCTAAAATCTGTCTGTCCAGTTTTGTCGGCCTCATTATATGTAGACGACTTTGCTCTCTGCATCCGAGGCTGATCCCTACCGTGTCTCGAACGCCGGCTTCAGCTGTGCGTAAATGGTGTGCAGAAGTGGGTGACAGAAAATGGCTTCAAATTTTCTCCTACGAAGTCAGTATGGATCCATTTTTGTAAACTACGAGGCATGTTTCCAAACCCATCTATTACTGTCAACGGTAAGGTTCTGAAAGTGGTCCAGGAAGTAAAATTTCTTGGGGTCATCCTTGACCGAAAACTTTCCTTTCTTTCTCACATAAAATCGTTATGCCTATCATGTCAGAAAGCCTTGGACGTTCTTCGAGTAGTTTGCCATGTCAGCTGGGGAGCGGACCGCACGGTACTGCTTTGCCTGTATCGTGCCCTGGTCCGCTCCAAGCTAGACTATGGATCCATCATCTATGGCTCTGCTCGAGAGTCCTATCTCAAAATTATTGATCCTATTCATCATCAAGGACTACGCATCTGTTTGGGTGCCTTCTGCACCACTCCTGTACAAAGTTTGTACGCAGAAGCTGGTGAGCCTCCACTTTCTCTCTGTCGTTTGAAACTCATTCTATTCTATGTCTGTCGTCTAAAAGCTCATCCTGAAAACCCTGCTTACGGTGCTGTTTTGGGACCTCAGCATGCTGCCCTGTATGCCATTCGTACCAACGAGCAAAAACCAGTATCACTCCGTGCTGCACCTCACCTACAAGCAGCCGGAGTAGATATTCAGCAGGTAGAGACGCTCCCTCTCTTACCAGCTCCTCCTTGCTCTTCCTGTTCCAGAGATCCGTCTTGATCTTTCAGCTTTCAAAAAAGGTGACACTTGTGACCTCGTTTTTTTCCAGCTTCTGTCTGACTATCCTGGATTCTGTTCTGTCTTTACAGATGGCTCCAAAATTCCAAACGGTGGCCCTGTAGCTGCGGCAGCAGTCCCGTCGTGCCAGCCGCAACAGGCCTCTTCTGCCCGACTTGCGGATGGCTGCTCTATTTTCTCTGTGGAACTTCATGCTAGCTTGCTAGCCTTGCAGCATGTTCCCTGCTCTTCGGAGCAAATCTTTCTGATCATCTCAGACTCTTTATCTGCTCTCCAAGCCCTTCTCTCCCAACGTCCTGACCATCCCTTTGTGGTTCAGATTCACACTATCCATAGTCCAACGGAGAAAAGACATTGTTTTCATTTGGCCTCCTGGTCATGCTGTTATCCCAGGCAATGTTTGAGCGGACCAGGCCGCCAAGGCTGCATGTCAGTCTCCTGGTAATCTACACTCGATTGTATCAGCAGACTGTAAATCTATCCTCTCGGCCTATGTTCAGTCCATGTGGACACGCCATTGGGACACTCTGGGCCATAATAGGTGACATGCCACCCTTCCCTCTCTTTCAGACCGCTTGCCTTCATGCCGTCCTGTGCGGCGGGAGGAGGTAGTTCTTTCCAGACTAAGACTAGGACACACCTATGCCACGCAGTCGCAACTTTTACGAGACGAACCACAACCAGTTTGTCCTTCGTGTCTAGGAACTTTTAATGATGTACATGTTTTAATTATTTGTTCTGGACTCCAGAGTATTCGCCAGCAGTTTTTTACATAAGTCTTTTAATCGATATATTAAATGTTATTTACTGTCCCAAGATTTTCCCATGGAGAGAAAGCATATTTTAAAAGACTTTAGGAAACACAAGAAAGATGAACTTTTCTGTGGTAATGCAATGGTTGCTGAGTCATCTGGTATGCTTTCTTCAAAATCTTGGGACAGTAAATAACATTTAATATATTGATTAAAAGACTTAAGGATGACTCAGCAGCCAGTGCATTCGCACAGAAAAGTTCATTTTAGTTCGCTTTCCATCCCGATAAGCGCCGGAAACTTACCCCAGTCGACCCAGCTGGCGGGAATGGGTACCTGACTCCATAGAGGGATGGGGAAGGTAAGGCAGCGAGGGAGAGGAAATGGGCACCGCCCTCGTGTAAAGCTGGCCGAAAAAGGTGCGGTCTCTAATATCTCACCCCCGCCAACGACCTGAAAAGGTTAAGGGGAGGAACTTTACCTTTTTTTTTATCACAGAGGTATGTCACAGTGCGTAATGTCTCTTTCTTCGTCCTTCGTTTTATTTGTTTCTTACTATCTTCGTCTCTCATTCTCTTTCCTCCTGTCAGAATTAAAATATAAACATAGCTAGTAGAAACTTTGTCAGAATATCTGTCAGAAAACACACAAGGAAAAAAACGACGACGTGCAGCCCTTTAGATTCTCGTTTACAGGAAGACTATATGCATTAATAGCGTGCATGGCTCGTTAATATAGATTATAGTAATTGAGTGGCTTTGAAATATTTATTGCGCGTGACGTATGGAACATTTATTAAGAAACACAACCTGCAGTGTGTGTAGTGAAAAGATTGACGCAGTCGACATTGTACATCTACTTATGACCATTAGCTTGTCGCTAGCTTACATTCGTATTTATATATGTGTTTGTGCCAACGTGCTTTGTTCCTTCTTAGTTGTTCTGCAAAGCGCAGGACACATAAAAGTAGCATAGCTTTTGATGAACGCCCAATCTTCAGCCAGAGGTTGTATATTATAAACTTTGCTAAACCTCCAGAACTCAAGACACACCCAAGCAGTTCTAGATGACTTCTTAAAAACACGATTTCTCACAACTGACACACGCAAGCACAGAAGACACAACTCCAGCAGCATGTGAAAAGGTGGGTAACACAACGAAGCACTATATGAGAATATCACAAGTGTTACAGTATGAGAAGTCATTCACACTGTGCTTTATTTAGTCCTCTTAAAACCCCAGTCTCCAGTCTGATATCATGAATTATGCGCATGCCGATTGGACAATCAAGCTTGTCACGTGTGTTTGGTGGTGCCAAGACAACGAGAAAACAGAATGTAATATGATCTTTAAAAGGGACTGCGTGGGGTAGTGGCATCATACCAGGCTTTGCAACTTCTAAAATGTTCTGTTGGTCGATATCAGCCACATGCAGTACTTTCTGTTGTTCATTAGACCGGTAGAGCGAACAGACGAACGAACAGAGGCGCTGCATTGATAACAACGCTTCCAGATTTCGCAAAAGAAGTGCTTTGCTCCTCTAGGTTCCGCCTGCAAGTAAAACTTCGAAACTATTGACGGGGGGACTCGACATTTAGGTGAGACCTACAGCTCTGTTCCCTGTTGTTTGAAGACGATGGCGTTTACCGTACTTGCTCTTATGACCCCCATGGTCATATTTTCTCAAAGTAAGTAACACCATTTTTGTTACTTTTTGTCCTCTTACCAATCAAGGCTACATCAGACTTATTTCATTATCCTGATGAAGTAAGATTAGGAATATTTCTTGTGGAAGACTTATTTAAAAAGAAACAGATTAAGGGTGTATTTTAATACTCTAAAAAACTTTTTAAAATATATTTACCGCACTAATAAACGTGTCAATAGGTTTCTATGACTTATACTTTGCAGATCTTACAGGTTTTTCTTGTTTTGTTCTAGATAATTTTGATAAGCGGAATGATATATGATTCAAACTTCCACTGAGAATTAATTGATGAACTAAATATGCATACAAGAATTGAAAAGAAGGAAATCGATTAATGTGTAAAATTTACTTTAAATGATTAAGGGTACAAAAAATACATACCTTATTAAGAACATGAATTTTTACTACAAATTAACCGTTTTTCATTGAAGCCACCCACTAAGGTTTTGATCAAATGATAAACACACAGCACTAGTGACTTTAGCTGAAAGCTTTTGTATTGTTTTTATGGTATGCTTGGTGGTAACTTTGGTCAGTGTATCTATGATAAGGTATCCGTGTACTTTAAATTGTATTTTGACACGTGTTAACATCTTCATATGTTATTTCTTCAGTTTCTCACATGAGCTTTGCACAAGGAAGCACACCAGGTGAGTTATGTTGTATAACACGCTAAACAAACAAACTATATTATACGAACAGTGCATATAAAGCAGCACGAACATGAGCGAAAATAAACAGAATGCATTCAATAATTAACAAACATACGTTATCATCACTCTGCTCTTCCTATTTCTCCGGTTTCTCTCTCTCTTTAACAGGCGTGGGCACTCACTCCCTCACTCGCAAACACTCTCACCTGCACGCACACACACATTCACTCGCACACACACACTTACTCGCACACACACACGCACTCACTCACTCACTCACTCACTCACTCACTCACTCACTCATTCACTCACAGGCGAAGAGAGAGGAGCGTGCATACACTCAAACGCCAAAGTGCCATACCATGTACCAGTCCACTATATTTCTGTTGTACACTTTTAAGAAAAGCATTTGCAAGCGAGGTTCACCTCTGGCATATCTCTTATCTCGCAGTCAAAGAGTCTGAACACATTCAAAACGCAGGGAAAACAAAGCTATTAAACGATACCATGTTAGTGGTGACACAGAGATCTTCTTGTTTCAATTTTTACACCTGTTAATAAAGACAACCATCAATGACATACCATTATCTACCGGTATATCTTAAACATCCAAATTTTGTCGTTGGTAACAAAGTCTTTTCAGGTACAAAATGCAAACAAAGCTGAGAGGAAGATGCTGCCAGTAAATCAAATACAAAGGCAGTAAACCTGATAGTCCTCAACGAACCCTTACGTTTATGTGTGGATCATATAACCTGTAGAATGGCGCACTCTCACTCACACTCACTTACTCGCGCACGCGTAAGCACACTCACGCACTTTCTCACTCGCGCACGAGCACGCACAGTCGTGCACACACACACTCACACACTCGCGCGCGCACACGCTTTTCTCTGCCTGTTGAGCCTTTGCGACCATAAAAAGGCTTTAACGACGAGGATAATTTCTACCCGGTCATGTTTAAGGTGTGCGACCGGCCTGAAGAGGAAGTGCTGTGTGTCAAAGTGAAAAAAAATCGTAGTGGCACTCAAAATGCTTACAAGTTGGCAAATAAAGAAAAATGTGCGCATCTTCGCTTCTTCTGTAGGTTGGACAAAAACTTGAGACCATGGGTCAGTGTAGTAAAGTAAATATTGTGCTGTCAGTCAAACAGCGATGCAAATGAAATGCTATGGCAGTTAAAACAAAAAAGGGCAAACATTTTTTTATAGACAATCCCGTAAACCTCCACACTCTGTCCCTGCACGTTTTTCGAAGAAAGGGCCGGGTTCACTAAGTATACTGCTAGCGATTTCATTAATCCGGGATACAAAGCTAAACCAAGGTCATGATAAGGAATTAGGGACTTCCAGGACCAGTTTTTGGGGCCTTTATTTGAACAGTGACATGAAGTTGAGATGTTTGAACACCAACAAGAATAGTCAATGACTGACTTCAACTTCCTAAAAGAAACAGCTAACTTCTCTTCAAGATACTCTAAGTGCACTCGTGGAAGGTATCAATGAACTACGAGATTCAATCTAGAAGAGGATTTCAGTGAAGTGCATGAAAAATTTAAAATCAACAACTTCTATATGCGAGGAGGGTGAAAGAAGGTAGGCTAAATAAATTACTTAAAATAATAAATGAAAAGAAATACGGAATTCAAAAATCGCATTAAGAAACATATTACATTTGTTAAATGATAATGTTCGAAGCACCTATACTAGATTTAGACTATTCGTCTCACCCACAAATTCATATGCCCTGTAATTAACGTCTTTGCTTTGGATCGTAAATACCCCATCCATTGTGATAGCAAAGAGTCAAAACTGCATTTTATTTTGGTTTACTAGCATACGCTAGCATGCGAGACAAATTTATACTGTCGCCTGCACTCTACCGTGACTTTCAGACGAGATAATAAAGACAACAGAAAAATATCGAATATAAGCAATACAAATATTACACATTTATATCATCAAAAAAACAAACAAACAAACAAACAAACAAAAACACCTAAACACACAGTCCAAACAGAGTTCCTTCCTGTGTTCCAAAACATCCAATGTTCTTTCTGTTCAGACGGACGTAGTCCCCCCACGAAGGTCTACTTGA
Source organism: Marisa cornuarietis (assembly GCA_004794655.1). Classification (NCBI taxonomy): domain Eukaryota; kingdom Metazoa; phylum Mollusca; class Gastropoda; order Architaenioglossa; family Ampullariidae; genus Marisa; species Marisa cornuarietis. The sequence goes on from SMMW01000637.1 coordinate 7,160, forward strand.
AAACAGAACATAAGAGTCTCCACTCCTGCCGCTGCCCTCTCTCAACAGGTTCAGTAACATCCAGTCGACAACCGACGAACACAAATCGGATACACGATAATAGATAAAAACCTGAACCGAAATTTACTGTCTTTAAAACCTGAGATATGAGTTACTAAATCATTCTCCCCATCCAATAACCTTCTTTCAGCTACTTACTGCATACAAAAACTATAAGCACTCTACCAAAAGAAAAGTTTAACCGTTAATTCACAGCATTCAAAAGACATCAAAGACACAGACTCGCCTCAACAGGTTTAATAAGACAATTTTTCTCTACAGTCTGGTCAGGACATATACACAACAAATGTCTGTCAGGACTTTAACAGAACGAGGAGACTTTCACGTTTCACCGACCCAATCAAGGGAGAAACCACAGCACGAGTATAACAAAGCACAACAAAACTCTCTTTTCATTCTTCTCTACCCTTTACATTTTGTCCTTTCACCTCTTAATTAAACTGTCGTCCGTCTCTTGACACACGCTGACACACACGCCAATCCCTCGCCTTTTGCACCTTACCCCCCACCCTCCATTCTTCTCCATTTCTCATCCCTTTCCCAGCTAAAAAAAAGAAACCAGCGGGTTTCTGACACATACTCATCAAGTTTCACACTCATTCAAGTTAGTTTTGTTAATTATCACTACAAATGCTTAAACTCTGTCCAACAGTTCGCTTCTTACTTAAGTCATGTGGATGTTTCTTGAATGAGGGTATTGTCTACTGGGTTACGGTAAGATAGAGTATAAGATAGGCAGTTATTTGTCTTTCTGTTCTATTCATGACTTATGAAAGCTTAGCTATTTTTTCAACGCGTAAAACGACTTACCCTTTGAAATGGGCCGACGACATAGTCAAAAAAGATTGTTTTCTCGTTCGTTTTACCTAATGTCTAATTTTATATGACACTTTTACCACCTCCAATTTTTAGGTAGCATTTTTAAATAAGCGTTGAGCCTCTTTATCCTATCTTCCAGCTATTTATCCAAGGGGTCGTGAGACTCAAAGTGCCTGGCCGATTTATAATTTTTTTTAGTTTTTACTTTTTTTATGCTTCTTGATTTTAATGAACGTTTTCAGTAAGAGTAGTTCTTAATGATTGTTGCATAATGTTTTGACTACGCAGTGTGTGATGCTAATCCAGCCCCTGTTGTTCTCTCCCCTGGGGAAATCTACTACCTGACGTCTCCAAACTACCCGTCTAATTATCCCGAGTGAGTTTATCTTGTTAAAACACAACCAACGTATTCACTTGTATTGCAAACGTATACCACCTCCCTAATCTTAAAGCTAAAAAACACCAGAAAATATTGACATTACAAACCTTACCTTATTGATAATAATTTGTTTATTGGCCAAGTGATACTGCACCCGGGCTATGACTGGATGGAAGAGACAAAAGAAAAGAAAGAATATCCAGGCCTGTCCTACTTTACTGCACATACACGTAAAAGTGCACCTTCTATTGGTGGTGTTAGGAAACCTCACCGCTATAGGCCACGTATTGTGGCTCTGCGTGAAATTAGAAAATAAAAAAAGTAAAGGTTAAAGGTAAAGGTCATTCCATAACCTTTTCAGGTCGTTGGGGAGTGAGGTGTTAGAGACCTCACTTTTCTAGGGGCCAGCTTTTACATGAGGGTGGTGCTAATCTCCTCTCTCTCGCTGCCTTAATGGAGTCAGGTACCCATTCCCATCAGCTGGGTCGACTGGGGAAAGTATGCTGCGCTTATCGGGACTTGAACCTACGCGCTCTCGGTTCGGACGCCAGCACTCTAACCACTCGGCCATCCGCTTCCCCTTAGAATTAGAAGATACCAGAAGTCAACTGAGTTTCTTATTCGCAAGATCCCTTTCCAGCGTTTGGTTCGTAAAATTGCACAGGACTTGCAGACAAACATGAGATTCTAGAATGCAGCCATTGTTTCTATGCAGGAGGCCAGTCAAGGCTACCTTGTGGATCTATTTGAAGACACAAACTTGTGTGCCATTCATGCAAAACGTGTCACCATAATACCCAAGGACATTCAGCTGGTGCGCCGCATTAGAGAATGTCTACAGTAAGCTGCTACTAAGACCTAGATCATGTGTATAAGATCATCACATTTTTGCTTCATGTTCATATCACCAGCTCCTATGAGACTTCATAATACTTTCCATCACGAAGATGACAGTTTTCAGCTGCTAGCTACTGAACACTTTTGAGTGTTGTACTGTCCTTATATGGAAACATCTGAGACTTTTCTACTTTATATGTGTGTCATTCTTAAACTAATCCTTTTTTTTCTTCAATCGAGGAGTGAGATGTTTGAATTCAGAAACATGCTATCTACCACCTCTACCTTCTTCTTTTGAGATGACTGACTGGAGGGCTAAACTTGGTAGACGTTGTCTGTGTTCATTGTCAACGTCATTTCTATTGACTTCAGGTTTTTGTCCAGAGTTCCATCATAATTTTTACAGACTTATTTTTTCAATTAGGAAATGGCTAGCTCCATACCTAAAAGGTAGCAGTTCACATAAACCTTCTTACAGCATCTAGTGGGACAGACAAATTGGGTTTATATAACCTTAGATTGATGTTGTAATTTGTCATTTATCAGAGGAAAAATAATTTAAATATAAATAGAAAAAATAATAACGAGTGATTTATAGAGAGCAAATTCACTTTTAAGAAGGAGCATACTCTCAGCGCTTTTGATAAAGACAACACATGGACAGTATACAAAAAATGATAGGAGAACAGAACTGTGAAGCAATAAAAACAAACATAAAAGACGCAAGACGTAAAAGAAAAAGCAAAAATCCAGCAAAGAAAAGGTTTCAGTCATAGTTTTTTTAAACCACTCCAAAACAGTTGTTTATTACCAACTTTTTACAAGAATGTCAAGGTCAAGTGTATCAAACTCGACTAGCCAAGACACCGAAACTAGAGGGTTTTTAGGGACGCAGAGGAAGTCAGATGTCATATGGAGGAAACCTGACTCAGAAGACAGGGGTGAGTAGTCGTTCACTAAGCTGGTCATACGGGCTCTAACAGGTTCTACTAAAAGGTCAGATTAGAAAAGGCACCGTAATTCTTAAGCTTATTACTTTAAGGTCCAACGTCTTTTAGCTGCGAATATGTTGGCCGGCCATGCTCTAATGGTGTCCTATAAGCAGTCGCAAAATCAGTAGTTTTTTTGCGGACACAATGAAAGTACTTCTGCATTTTCCAAACATCTGGTTGATTATTTTAAAGCAAATCCGTGCTTGACGAACATCATTCTATTTGAAAGAATTTGAAGGTGTGCACAATGCATCTTTTTCGTACTGCTGGCAAATTTTCACCAGGTTGAAATGACTACTTTTGTGTACATTTGTAATAACGTGCCAAATCGTCCGCCGGGGGAAACACTAGAAATACGTCTTTAATATATAAAATTAAAAATCTATGGTTGCCCTTATATTTTCCAGAAGATAAGAAATTTTACAATGGTTTGTTGTGGACATTCAGTAGTGCTTATTAATGATTAACGCGTGCTTCAATTTTGTTGTAAGTAATGTGCTTATTTCTGATATTTTCTATATTTTCAAACATTTGTTAATGCAAGATGGAAAAACGTATTGTACTCAAAACTGGTTTAGCTTTAGAATCCCTGTTGTTGATAACACAGGTGAGTTCCAGAAATGGCATCCTTTTAGATTGAACTACATTGTAATAACAACACTAAAACAATGAATTGTTTATCATGTTCTAACGACACTACTAATAATCTTCTACAGTAACCTCGACTGTTTCTGGCTGATCGTTGCCCCTAACGGTGCTGTTGTCAAACTGACTGTTTGGTACGTCGCTGTAAATGATGCTGGAGACCTCCTCTCTATTTATAAAGGTACACATTTCATATTCAGAGTATGTTATTATCGAATAATTATTTTCTATATTTTATCGTACTATAATTACTGCTGTGTCTCAAAAATAGATACAGATAATATCGACCTTAAATCTAAATAATATCTTAAATAAGTAATTCTTACTGTTAGTTTGATCAGTTCATCCACGTTTATGGTAGATCAATGCTTGGATTTTACGGTGTTATTTGTGTGAGAGTAAATTAGATACTTGACTCTTTAAACTTGTGAAATGTATACCGATATTTGTAATACAATCCTTTTCAAAAGGCTGTGTTTCATTTTGTTTTAAACTTATGTCTGACGTAGATTTGGAAGATAGAGACAGAAACCTGCTCATCATTCAAGACACCATAGGAGCGACATTCACCTTCTACAGCTCTGGACAGTTCATGATCACCGAGTTTAACACTAACCAGGTTGATAGTGGTTCAGGCTTCAATCTGACCTACGAGGTCGATCTCTCACAGTCTGCTGGTCAGTACATTTCATTGAGTTACAATAATCATTAATAACTTAGTCTTTACCTCTATCCTCGCCTTTGACAAAGTGTTGACAAAAATATCATTCCTGGCAGTCTGGTGCAAATTGTGTGTATGTGTGTGTGTGTGTGTGTGTCTGTGTGTGTGTGTCTGTGTGTGTGTGTGTGTGTGTGTGTGTGCACGCGCGTGCATGTGTTTAAGGTGAATTTGTAAAATGCGAGTAGATGATGTGTGTTATATGTCCGTGTGTATGTACGTGTCACTGTGTTTGCGTGGAGAGTGCTTGTGATGCATGAAAGCATGTAAAGTATAGATAGCCACTTTGCCGCACACTTATCTCTGTGGTTTTTTTTTATCTTAAATCAGATATACTAAGATTCATTATACGTGTTACACGTATTTTAGACAATAACAAATTCAACGAGATGTTTCGCGAGTCAAAAACTGTTGTATCTTTTCAATCCTTTCTCATATATTGTAATGTAGTTACGTTTATATTAAAAGCATACAACCAATGCAGATGACTTTTTGAAAGAAATATTTACTCTATATATTTGCTGTACCTAAATGTATAACAATTTTTTTCTCACGTCAGTACTTTATTGTAAATCAATGGGGGTGCCCTACAAGCTTGACCTTATAATACGTGGTGGACAGGAAATAAAAAATTCAAATATTTGCCCCCAAAAAAATGTATCTGTTAGTATTGTTAAATAAACAAAAAATAAATAGCATGTAAATGTTTAAATGTTAAATGTGTTTTTATTGTATTATTTTTGAAACTACCGCCGCTTTGAAGGTTATCCACTATAAAGAGTAAGTGGCTATCCATGAAGTCGAAATGTTCTTTAAAAGTGTGCTTCAATATCTCAAACAACATCCACTTGTAGTAAAACGTTTGTACTTAGTGCATTAAGGTTTAACTAGTTTTCCTCCAAACGCACTTGTATGCAAAGAATGAGTCATTCGAGCTCTAGGTCCCAAAGTTATAATTATGTAAACGTGAAAATTTAAACAATCGGATCCATACAGTTTTTGGCGTGTTTTCATCGGTGAATGGCGGTGTTTAATTAACGGAGAAAATTGTGTTTATTCCTCACATTCTGTTGACTATATTTTACGAATTTTTATTTCTAGAAACGACACCTGCATCCACAACTGCAACAACATCAAGTGAGTTGCTTGATCTCGTCTAAAGCTTTCGCTTTTACGCTGTGCTGACCTTATTGTATAGGAGGAAAAACACTTGTAGCATCGATATTTTCTATTTTTCCTTAGCTTATTCTTCTTCAAAGAAGCATTTTAAGAACCTTACCCACATAATTAATTTAAAAAAATATCAGTGAAACTGATAGTCCTCCTTAAAATCGTTTTATTCTTTTTGACATGGTATGTGTATCACGTAATCTGTAGATTTGTAATAAAGTAAGACCTTCTCAGGCCTTTTAACTTTGTAATTAAATTCTCTCTTACAAATATACCTTTTCCTTCAGTTTTTTTCATTGTTTAGGACATTTGTAAAACCAACGGGGTACAGTACCGGTAGTCAGAAGTGACAATACATCTGTCACACTAATATGATCGGTTTCTCTCGGCTACTTGCAAAACTCTAATGGAACCCGACTGATTATGTTACAATGAGGAAAACTGACATCCTCTTGCATACGAGACAAACATCTTTACTGTGTGTCAAAGCACGGGTGGTGCTACACACACACTCACGCCAGACAATTGCGCGTTCTTTCAACAAACAACAAAAGGATTGCCTGAGGCTGCCCAAATCATATTACTTCAGTTATCGTGTGGCCCAGGACTTTACACCATAAGACATGAACACATAAATTTTTAATACACCTCCACTATCAATTCTTAAACCAACAATCGAATTGTCAAGACAAGTCCGCACTCCATCACCTGGAAACCATACGCTCTATTCTTCCATTCTCACTTACCAATTCTCGATCCATCCTTCCCCACAGTTCAAGTTCTCAATATGTCCCCTTTTAAACGAGACAGTCTATTTCCTCGTCCTGTTCTCTCCCAAAATCTCTCTCTGGTTCTTTTCAGAATAACAGTCATCAATGACAATACTTACAGTTCAGCAGTCAGCGGTATTAGGGTTGTCACCCTTCCTACCTCCAACCTCCCAGAATCCATCAACTCAAACAACATTACTCATACACGGGAATCAGGAACACCACTGACACATAATCCAAACCGCTCCGTGAATTATGAGTTGTGCATCTAGCAGAACATTTCGGTGCACGGAAAGTTCTATAAGGGAGGAAACATAAGGAATGCGAAATAATTCCTTAAAATAAGAAAATGAAATTCCAGAATCACATTAAGAATTATTTTAGTTTGCTAAATGACTTCTCACCCATTTAACCACATTCCTTAAGACTTGTAATTAGCTACTTTGCTTTGAATCGAAATTTATCATTCTCTTATGATAGCAAAGACTCAAAACTGCATTTTATTTTGGTTTACCTGCATACGCTAGCATGAGAGACAAATTCATATTCGGGGTTCACACTCATCTTGTTTTAAGTTGGTTTTGTTAATTAGCACTACGAATGCTAAAACCCTGTCCCAGGATTCGCTCCTTACTGAAGTCATTTTAAATTTGTGTGGATGTTTCTTGAATGACGGTATTGTCTACTGAATTGCAAGAGAGAGTGTAAGATTTGGAGTTACATGTGTTTCTATTCTATTCGTGACTTAAGAGCTTATTAGTTTATCAACCTAAAAAAAAAACACTTACCCCTTGAAATAAGCCTAATCAAAAAAGTTTGCTTTCTCGTTTGTTGCACTTTATGCCACTGTATTTTGTATGACACTTTTCCCACCTCCACTTTTTTTAGGTAGCGTTTTTTAATAAACAAACTTTAAACGTTTAGTCCCTTTATCCTATCTTCCAGCTAATTACCGAAGGGATCGTGAGACCTAAAGTGCCTGGACGTTTCATGATTTTTGTTATTTTTTTAATTTTGTTTTATTTTTTAGTGTTCGTTGATTCTGATTAACCTGTTTAGTAAAAGTTTGTTTTTAACGATTGTTGCATAATGTTTTGAATTTTCTACGCAGTTTGTGATCTTGTCTACCCAGTTATTCTCTCTTCCCGGGAAGTCCGTTACATGACGTCTCCAAATTTTCCGTCGTATCAAACCAAGTGAGTTTATTATCTTTTTAAAAGACCATGAGCATCTTCACTTATATTTAAAATATGTATCCCTTCCGTAATCTTAAATTTAAAAGTGAAGCATTAACGAAACCAGAAAAAATTTCATATTTTAAACCTTACCTTATGGATAAGAGAAATAACAAGTATTTGTGTATTCGCCAATTGACACTGCAGGTCTATTCTATACACATGCACATACATACGCACTTCCTTGCTTGCTCTCTCATTCACTCTGCCTTTCCATCCCGGACACAAACAGTGCCTCCAGTGACTAGACATGATCCACTCATTGCAAAGTCATCCAAAAAAATGCAAGCAGGCACAGCTGGATACTTTATGGCCCATGGGCACTGTGCATGACCCTCACATGTAATTGCCTCAACAAAGAAATCATATCTCACTCGGGATGTTCTGGGCCGGACGTCTATAACTAACCCCAGAGAGCATGAGACAGAACAGGCCATTAACCAGGTGGAAAGCATCTGCCACAATCTCGCGCGGCCTGCACAGACTGCGATAACAAGGGGTACACCACAGAGGGTAGGATACATTAAGTAAGCTCAGTAGACTCGCAAAACGTACCGTTTTGGGGAAGCGGATGGCCGAGTGGTTAGAACGCTGGCGTCCGAACCGAGAGTGCGCAGGTTCAAGTCCCGATAAGCGCAGTAAACTTCCCCCAGTCGACCCATCTGACGGAAATGGGTACCTGACTCTATAGAGGGTTGGGGAAGGTAAGGCAGCGAGGGAGAGGAGATTGGCACCACCCTCATGTAAAAGCTGGCCCTGAGAAAAGACACCTCAGTCCCCAACGACCTGAAAAGGTTATGAAATGACCTTTACATTTAAAACGTAACGATCCAGTGAAAACAGTTAAAGGCGTTGAGGAACATATCAGGCGATGATCCATATTTTTTTTAGGAAAGTCTAAAGAGTGAGGCTAGAGCACAGCAATAGATACATCTGTAGCAAGACGGTTTAGTTAGTAAAATGGCAGGTGACAGCCAGTCGAGTAATCATATGGCAGCTGATAGGCAGTTTGTGAAAATTAAAAAAACTTAATCTAATGGTACAGACATAAAGCACCAGAAAAAACATATCATTTATTAGAATATACATTAGAATGTTAAAATTACTCACTATCTTCTTCTCCTTTGCGATTGTTGAAGTAAAAATCCATTTGAAAGTGAGTAACAACAACGTGGTCCGAAATGGCGGTCTTTTTCTTCTTTGTTCGGCTACGAAACCTCTTGACTTCCTGTTATTTCAAGGGAGGGAATCACGGTAGACGATTTCCCAATAGTTTGAGTAGTTTCCTTCCTTATGTGACTTTTTTTTTTTTTTGCTCGTGAAACCTGTCTAAAATCGTTTTTGATTGTGTATTATCATTGAATTTTCTGTTGTAAATACCATAAAAGTGTATTTTTATGCAATTACAAGGTAAATATGTTTCTCTTCTACACATTTTGATCTATCATTATCAATTTAAATTGTTCTTCTACCTTTTTTAGTTATTTGTTTATGATTTTTTGAAAAGTGGGAACAAACGTGCAAGAGATAGACACTACAGGCTTCTAGCAGCCCCGGGCAGAAAGAGCTAGTGTTCGTGTTGCTGGCATCATCCTTGTTTGGGATTCCAGCTGAAAGTTCCTCAGATGCAGGGGTTTTGTTTGATGTACTAGCATTGAGATCCCCACAAATGATAAATGAAGCTTCAATATAGCGTTCCGCAAGTTCTAGTAAACATTGCTCTAGGATAGCCATCCCATTACTAAAGTCTGATGTCTCATAGAACGGCGAGTCAGCGGGCGGTAGATATGCGCACACAAGGTACACATCTGTAATAGTACTGGTAGGAGCTCTCGAGATTTTAATAACCACAATATTATCAAGGTCCACTTCGATTTGTTTCATAAATCTGCTGTAGTTTTTGTTTACTAGAACCATTATTCATCCTGATCCTCGACCATGTTTAGATAATTTTTTAGCGGGTATTGTAAAGGAGTCACAGCGCGCAAACAGATCACTTTCAAAGCATTCACGGATCCACGTTTCAACGAGGCATATGAGATCAAATTTAGTTACATATGAGATAAAATCGCTATCCGTCATATTAGAGAGAAGGCCGTCAACATTCGATGAGAGAAATAACATTGGTGGTTTAGCTTGTGTGGTATTATTGGTACTAACCAAGATGTCTGGCGTAATTAAACTGTTGTGGCCACGGCCGAGTCCTCATCTCGTGGTAGGGGTTCCTGTTCCTGTGCGTTCCCCGTTACGTCTGTTGGGCTTGGGTTTACTTTTCTCGCTAGCACTAGATGATTGTGGCGATTGTCTGGTCCAGGCTGTTGGCAGCTGCTGTTGTTTGGCATTGACCGACACGTCGCATTGAGGTTGCTGCGTCGCAGTCGGGCTGCAGGCCGACCGGGTCCCCCAGCACTGCCCGGCGGTCGAACGCCGCGGTCAAGGCCAACTTTTCTGCTCTTAGATCCATTTGTCGCACTTGGCGCCGCTCTATCTACGGTTTTGGTAACCTCGCATGTAGGTTATAGCCGCCGGTTCCTCCAGAGTTGGTTTCTCCATGGCTGGTCTGCACTGGTAATCCGTGCGTGGTTTCTAGATCGTGACAAGCCGGGGACACTTTTGCGGGGCGCGGGGGCGAGCCTTGCACATAGCTGTCAGGTGGGCACTCGCTGACATTGGCTCTCTGGCTGTTGTCGGCCCCTGTATCCCTGGTGTGTAGTGTCTTGCCCTTCCCCTTTGAGTTGTCACTGGTAGGTATGTTGATAGCGTTGAGGTCAGGAGGGGATTTGGCGGGCAAAGAAGTTGTCTGTAGACCGGGGTCTATCGTGGTGTAGTGGGCGTCGTCTTTGATGACATTGCTATTGTCGTGGGCATCACGGGTTTGGGGACGTAAGTGTCTCGGAACTGTATGAAGTTTACCGTTTTTATAGAATGTAAAAGTCCCTTCCTCGCGAGCATTTAGGATATTGTTCGTCTGTTGTCTCGTCAGATCACTGGCGACTCTGATAACGGCAGCCCGAAGTTTTTCTCTAGTCGTCTTGTTACTCAGGATTCGCATTTTGTCATTCCATCGATGAAATTGCACAACTAGGGGCCTGGGGTGGGTCTCATCAGGCTTTCGGATTCCGAGGCGATGAGCCCGCTCAGTGTCTTCCGCACACCATGATTTTTCAGCACAGAATTCATTTAAAAGGCATTTCACTTTAGAGCTACACTCAGCAGTCTCCATCTTTGCTGACTATGCTGCCAAGGTAGGTGAAACGGTCAGACTCTGTAATGCATTCCCCATGCAGTTGTAGTGAGGCTTCTTGCTTGTTGTTGACCCGCATTACTTCTGTCTTCTTGATGTTGATGGTCATCCGTTGGTGGAAATCCGTAGTGCTGAATCAGTTTCCAGATGGTTTCCCTGTCTACGGAGTCAAAGGCTTTCTCAAAATCCACAAAGGTTATGTATAGTGGTGCCTGCCATTTAATGGACTGTTCAATAATATTTCATAGTGTAGCGATTTGGTCTATGCATGATTTTCCCTGCCGAAAGCCTGCCTGTTCTTGCCGCAGTCTCTTGTCTAGGACATTTTTTAGTCTCTCCAGGATGATTCTGGTCAGCACCTTGCTAGGAGTGGACAACAGCATAATCCCACGCCAATTGCTGCATTGTGTAAGGTCGCCTTTTTTGGGTAGCTTTACTAGGTAGCCACGCTTCCAGTCTGCTGGAACTTGTTCCTGTTCCCAAATTTTCTTCAGCAGTGGGTGTAACATCTCTGCTGCGGCTGTTGGATCTACCTTTAGTGCTTCAGCAGGAATGCCATCTGGGCCTGCCGCCTTGCCAGACTTCAAGGACTTGATGGCTTTGATGATTTCTGCCTTGTTTGGTGGGCTGGTGTTTACTTGAAGCTGTTCGGCGGCTGGGGGAATGTCCAAGGTGGTTGTTGTTGATGGTCGGTTAAGTATTTCATCAAAAAGTTCCACCCAGCGTGATCTTGTTTCTGCATCTCCGGTGATGGTGCTGCCATTCTTATCCTTTATTGGTCTGCACGCATTGGTGTTTTTTCTTCCTGCCAGAATTCTTGTAATTTCATATAGTCTCTTTGTGTTATTTTGCCCAGCTGCTTGTTCTGCCTCTTCTGCCATCTTGTGTGTGAACAGCCTCTTGTCATCTCTTGCGCTCTTTTTTACTTCTCTGTTTATCTCCCAGTATTTTGCTCTGAGTTCTTCTTTTTTCTGCTGGTCTTGACATTGGTTGATCTTCTGCTTCAGCTCTTTCCTTTCCTCTATTATTTGCCAGGTCTTTATATTCAGCCATTCCTTATGCTGTTTTCCTTTATTCCCCAGAACGTGTGTGCAGGAAGTTTTCCATGACTCTTGTATTCTTGTCCAGTGGTTGGTCACTGTTTCTTCCAAGAGTCCTTCCAGTGCCTCAAACCTGTTTTTTACTTCGCAGTTGAACTCTTCTTGTTTTTTCCGATCTCTGAGGAACTGTACGTTGAATTTGTGATGCGGCCTGACTGATGAGTCATGGAAGGACCTCAGCTTTATCTTCATGGTTGCCACAAGTAGATGGTGGTCTGTGGCTGCATCTGCACCTCGCTTTACTCTGACATCCAGCAGACTTCTTCTAAACTGTCGATTGATGGTGATGTGATCGATCTGGTTTTCTGTATTTCCATCTGGTGAAGTCCAGGTGGTCTTGTGAATGGTTTTGTGAGGAAAGACTGTGCCTCCGATTACAAGGTCGTTGAACAAGCAGAAGTCTGTGAACAGCTCACCATTCTCATTGCAGTTGCCCACACCGTGCTTTCCCATTATGTGTTCTTTGTCCGTGTTGTCATCTCCAACTTTCGCATTCATGTCGCCCATGATGATCTTCAGGTCTCGTCTTGGAGTACGATCAACCAGCGCTTGAAGGGAGTTGTAAAAGTCCTCCTTCTCCTCTTCTTTTGCTGCGTTGGTAGGTGCATAGCACTGGATGATGGTTATCTTTCTTCCTTTGGAGTTGAACCGAGCTGACATGAGTCGTGGAGAAACTGGTCCCCATGTTATTAGTGCCCTTGCAGCCTCCTGTGTCATCAGTACTGCTACTCCTTGTGAGTGGTCATGGTCAGGATCTTCATGTCCAGAGTAGATGATATTCTTCCCTGACGAGAGTCTGGTCTGACCACTACCATTCCATCTGGTCTCGCACAGGCCAAGGAGCTTGATGCCATAGTTCTTCATCTCCTGTGCTACCTGGGCTGATTTACCTTGCTCGTATAGGGTTCTGATGTTCCAGGTCCCTATCCTGGTTTTTGCCTTTGCCGTGAGAAGATAGGTCGGCGAGCTGACTTCCCGAGGGCTTTCGTCAGCACACGTCATAGGCCCCTCCAAGGAGGGATCTTCCCGTCCAGGCTCTCGTTGTGGTAATGTTCTTTTTGCGGTTTCTGTAGCAGGGTTGTTTTACAGGGTGGGGTTGCTAACCCCACGCCCAACCCTCCTCCTTCATCCGGGTTTGAGACCGGCAGGTTACCCGGGGGGTTTCCAGGCGGAATTAGTAGAAATAATGTAGATTTTCTAAATTCCGTCGGGAGCAGTCAGAAACATGTCTGACCGCGCCTATGAGATGTACTCATCCACCCACAGAAAGACGACATGAGAGTGAATGGAGGACAAAATGTCTCAAGGGTGGAGAGGGAGTGGGCAATTTTTCCGTCCAGTAAGGCAAGGGGGTTTGTGAGATTATCTACACGAACTATAGTAACTCCCTGATAAACAAACGGAAGTTTGGTACTTTTATGACAACGTGCCGAATTGTCAACTGAGGAAAAATTTTAAATTTAAATTCTGATTGGTCTGATATAAGGTTGTTTTAATATTTTTAAAAAGTTAGGCAGTTTTAAAATAGCGGTTTTTGTCATTTGTTGTGGATGTTCAGTTTGCTCAATTTATGTGCTTCAGCTTCGTTGTTTATTTCTGATATTTTCTATATTTTTTTAAATAGTTGTTACGCAAGGTGCAAAAATGTATTTTGCTAAGTTCTTATTTATCTTAATAATCACCGAAAGGCTGTTGATAACACAGAGGAGTTCCTGAACTGGCACCTCTCTAGATTTCAGTACGTTGTTATAACAGCAATAAAGCAATGTTTTTCTTATAGCGACATTTTTCGAAACCTTCTACAGTCACGTGAGATGTTATCGGCTTATCATCGTACCTAGCGATTCTGTTATCAAAGTGACTGTCTGGTACGCCGATCTCGGGCAAAACATGGACTTCCTCATACTATATAACGGTAGACATTTTATATTCAGACTATGAGAGTATCGAACGATTTCTTTTTTCTATATTTCGTTTTACTGTAATCACTGTTCTGTACCCAGTATAGATAAAGATGATATCAACCTTAAATAATAATTAATACAATACATAATTGTTACTGTTAGTTGGATTAATTGATCCTCTGCTGTTCGTTTAGATTAATGCTTAGGTTTTACGGTGTTGTTCGTGTGAAAGTAAATTATATAGCTAACTCTTTAAACTTGTGAAAACTATACCAATAATTGAACACAATCTTTTCAAAAAGCTATGTTTCATCTTTGCTTTGCCGTAGGTATGCTGATTGACTCCAACATGTTGGGCTTCATTAACGACTTCCTAGACGCGCCAGTCACCTTCTACAGCACTAGACAGTTCAAGTTCATCGCCTTTTTGACTAGCTCCGATAATCCATATGCAGGCTTCAATCTGACCTACGAGGCCAATCTAATGCCGTCTACTGCTTCATCTGGTCAGTACTTTTCATTGACCTCTAATTTACAACTACCCCAATCTATACCCCAAGTATATTCTCGCATATCACAGTAATCATTACTTAGTCTTTACCTCTATCCTCGCCTCTGACATGTTGATAAAAGAATAATTACAGGCAGTGAAGTGCATAGTGTGTGTGTGTGTGAGAGAGAGAGAGAGTGTGTGTATGTGTGTGTGTGCACATGTGTATGAGGTTGTAGAATGCAAGTTCATGATGTTTGCTATGTGTCTGTGTCGGTATGTGCGTGTGAGTGTGTTTGCGTGAGAGGTAGATGCGGTGCATGAAAGCATGTCGAGGATACCGCACATTTATCTGTGTTTGTTGTCTTGAATCAGACATATACTGGATATCAAGATGAGCGCTACACAGATCTTAGACAATAACAAATGCTTGTAGAGGTGTTACACCTCAAAAACTTTTGTATTTTTCAATCCTTTCTCAAATACCTGTCTTTTACTACTGCCGTATCGTTCCCTCACACGTCTTTTGAATTTGTAAAAGTCTCCTTTTCGGCTCCTCATTGCTCGATGCACCTGCTCTGCATCTACAGACCTCCTCCTAGCGCCATGAACAAACTTACAGCCTCTACATTTTTCTCAGAATTCCATGATCTCTTGGATTATAGCAATGCACTAATTGGACCGCCAATTCTCCTCGGAGATGTTAATGTACACTTCGACGACAGTTGTCACCCTGACACTGTCAAACTGTCCGAAATGTTGCACACCTTTCGTTTCGTCCAGTCCGTGTCGCAACCAACTCACAAAAGAGATCACATCTTGGACTGGGTCATACATCGACCAGATGACCACTTAGTCCAGTCAGTTGATGTTTCTCATGATCTCTCATCTGACCACTACTCGGTACTAATCAAACTGGATCGCAAATGTCCATCATCGGCGCCAGTTTTCAGACCCACTCGGTCATTACAAAATGTGGATAGACTAGCATTCAAAGCACAGCTGCAGATGGCGCTCCTCCAACCACCCTCTGCCGAGCAACTTGACTGTGTTTTGCGTAGAGTAGTTGATGACCACGCCCCAGTGTCTCGACGTCTGATGCGCCAGTCTAAATGTGCGCCTTGGTATTCACAGATCCGCGTCGAACTCCGTGACCTGAAGCGCACGCGCCGGCGAGCTGAACGTGTTTGGCGGAAGACTGGACTCGTCATCCACAAAGAAATTTATAATGCTGCAAAGCGAAGCGTTGCAAAATGCATTTATGCGGCTAAAGAATCACATCTTCAGGGCCAAATAATTAACTGCACCTCCTCCAAAAAGCTCTTTGCCATTTTCACTCAAATGACTGGATCTCGTACAGCAACACCACTGCCTACTGCCTACCCTGCTTCACTGCTGCCGCAAGTTTTTAGTGATTATTTCACCAGCAAGATATCGGACATTCGATCATCTTTAGACTCGGTGTCGGCGCTTGGCAGCATCTCCTGTGATGTCCTCTCAGGATGCTCCATGTCCAAGTTCCTACCAGTCTCTGAGACCGATGTGAAAGCGGTTATTCTAAAAGCTTAACCAACAACTTGCGAGTTAGATCCGATGCCCACAAGCCTTCTGTTCGAGTGCCTAGATACTCTACTTCCTGCCATCACAAATATTGTAAATGTCAGGTGTTTTCCCATCTTTGTTCAAAAATGCGGTGGTGAGGCCACTTCTAAAGAAATACACGCTTGACGTCAATGTGCTGAACAACTACCGTCCAGTTTCCAACTTGTCTTTTCTCTCTAAGATCATAGAGAAAATAGTTTTGACACAGCTCTGGTCTTACTTACAAGACCACCATCTTATCCCACAATCTCAGTCGGCGTATAGACCTTTCCACAGCACCGAGACCACTCTTATTAAAGTAACAACAGACATATTATCTGCTCTTGACAGTGGTGATGTCTCTCCATTAACCTTACTGGACCTGTCTGCTGCATTTGACACTATAGACCACTCTATGCTTCTTCACAGACTCCACACCCTCTACGGGATTTCTGGACCTGCGCTCTCATGGTTCAACTCCTATCTCACTGATAGGACCCAGACTGTGTTAGTTGATGGTCAGAAATCTCGCGCTGCTTCACTTTTCTGTGGTGTTCCCCAAGGCTCAGTACTTGGCCCAGTTCTGTTTATCCTGTATACTAAGCCCCTTTCATCATGCATCCGGTCTCACCAGGTTTCTCATCAATCCTATGCTGACGACACGCAGCTTTACTGTTCCACTCCGCCGGCTGAGTCTCACTCTGCTATTAGCTCTATAGAAGCTTGTATCAGCGATGTCAAGGGCTGGATGGTAAAAAAACAAGCTTAAACTAAATGATAAAACAGAAGCCCTCTTGTGCCATAGAAGAAGACATCAACCTTCACTCGTCAGTCTGCCCAATCACATCAAGGTGGTCGACAGCAACATCACCTTCACGTCATCTGTTAGGAATCTGGGATTTATTGTCACTGATGACATGACACTCGATAGACATGTAGCATCTGTCTGTCGGTCTGCCTATTATGAGATTCGTAAGATCAGTGCTATCCGTTACTTTCTCTCTACACGTGCTACCAACACTCTTGTCTGTGCGTTTGTTCTTTCTCGACTTGACTACTGCAACTCCTTGCTGGCAGGCTGCCCTGACTACCTCATTCAGAGACTCCAGAGAGTACAGAACTCCGCTGCACGTCTGGTGCTTAGAGACAGGAAACGGGACCATGTCACTCCTCTCCTTCGTTCTCTACACTGGCTACCCATCCGTTCTCGCATTCAGTACAAACTGTCTGTGCTGTGTTTTAATTTCTTTGCTGGCTCCTGTCCTGACTATTTCTCTGAACTTCTCATCCCTTACTCTCCGTCCAGACAACTGCGCTCTTCGTCTGACGACCGTATTCTAACTGTTCCTGTCACCAGAACAACAACATATGGTCACAGGACTTTTGGCTACTGTGCTGCAAAACAATGGAACTCTCTTCCTTTCCATATCCGCCACCTTCCTACAACTGAATCTTTCAAATCTGCACTGAAAACGCACCTCTTCCTTGAGCATTACTCCTAACACAGTTCACACAAGGCTAGTCCTTCTTACCCCGCCCTTCCCTCTTGCTACTTTACCCATCTTTCTCGCAGAATCACTATATTTCTCTGTTCCTGTTACTTGATGCCTTTTGTTTTCTGTTTCGTCGTCAGTACTGTCGTTTTCTTTCGTCCCCTTTGTTCTGTATCTACTTAGTCCATGTCTCTTCCTCGTTTTAAGCGCTAAGAGCATGCTCTCTATGAGTGTGAATATGAGCTATAAAAATCTTCACTATTATTATTATTATTAAATATCGTAATGAGACGGTTTGTTCTAAACCATATAAGCACTGCAGATGACGTTTAAAAGTATTTACTTTATATATTTGCTCTATCTTAATTTATAGCAACATTTTTGTAAATTAGTACTTTATTGCATAGTAATGGGGACGCCCTACAAGAGTGACATTATAATACGTTATGAGCAGCAATAAAACTGACGATTTTAAATATGTATCTATTAGTATTACTAAATGTACAAAAAATACGTAAATGTAAACATTCAAGCAATAGGATCCATACAGTTTTGGGTGTGTTTTTAATCGGTGAATGGCAGAATTAACGCAAACAATCGTATGTATTCTTCACATTCTTTTGTCCTTATCTGTTTCCATTTATTTTTATTTCTAGCTCCGACATCTACATCCACAACTGCAACAACATTAGGTGAGTTACTTGATCTAGCTTGAGACTTACTGTTTTATAACTGATAGTCAAAATATTTTTTATCTTTTTTGAATGCTAAACATGTGTTTATAGTCGTTTTGATAGTATCGCTTTAAGCCCTTTTGTTCTGTAAGTATATACGAAGGTAAATACATGGATCAATTGATAAATCAATGTCTTGATACTTATTCTCTCTACATAATATTGTTTAGTGGCCCTCGTTCTGAAGAAATCTGATTAGTCTTGGTATATCCCTGTTTTCTCAGACACTTGCTTTTATAGATGTAGAAGTCAGTTACATGCATCTTCTGTGTAAGCCTGTTGTGTGCATATATTTATATAATTTTACATGTATTATTCCTATTAATTTATATACTTATATGTGTGTGTGTGTGTGTGTGCGCGCGCTAGGGTGGGTGGATTTGAGAAAAAGAGAGGCATACTGGCTTTCAGACATATATCTGTGTTCTACACCCGAAAACAAACACATTTATAAATTTATACATAACAAGTGTGCAGTGTGTATGATGATGATTTCCATGATATATGTTAATAACTATAAGGTTCATAATCTCTAACACGTAATGTTTTGTTTTCAAGTCACGACTACTGAGGCAGCCACAACCTCTACAACTGAGTACAGTAAGTTTTTCGTAGAAGTCCTCTACCTTTATTGTACTAGTATTGTCAAGTTAAATTGTTTTCCTTTGAGTAAACTTTCTCAAGGTCCTGTTAATTTTGCTGATGCAATAAAGTTAAACACATATTTCTGGTGCTTTGTTTATTACAATTTTTTTCATTCTTCCATAGACTTATTAATTACTTTAGGTAAATGTATTTTTTGATTTTTTAGCAATTGTAAATGTTGTTATCATTTTATTAGTATTCGTTCTTAAATATGCTATAACTGTTTTTACATTCGTTGGAATTTTCCCTCAACCTAAACAATTACTTGTGGTATACGAATCATTTTAATAATGTTTCTCGAAGCAAATTTTTTGTAAGTACTTTCGTAGATTAATATCTGGATCAATGGATATCAGTCTTTTTTCTGGATAGTTATTCTTTTAAATTATATCTATTTGCAACGCTTGTTTCAAAGAAATGGGAATAAGCTTGGTATATACCGGTTTCCTGAGACACTCGTCTTACACACACACACACACACGTAAAAATATATATATATAGCAATAATTTTGTACCTGTTTTATTTGATCCTGTTAAATATATATATATATTTAAGACGTTTAATATTCCTGTTTATTTATATATATATATATGTGTGTGTGTGTGTGTGTGTGTGTGTGTGTGTGTGTGTGTGTGTGTGTGTGTGTGTGTGTTAACGCAGAAATTGTGAATATCCCTCACGTTGTCTTGTCCTTATACTTGTCCAATTTTTTTCTCTAGCCTCGACACCTATATCCACAGGTGCACCAACATCAGGTAAGTAACTTGATCTCTAAACGGAGTTACTACTTATTAACTCTACTGATGGTAAAATATCTTTTACACTGTGTTTAATTATTTCATCTTCTACATTTTCTACGAGGTCAGTCTTTCACAGTCTGCTGCTACATCTAATCAGAACTTTTTATTTACCTTTCAGTTACAATTACCCTAATATATTTCATACTGTACGTCGATCTCTAAGTGAAATACCGCCGATCTCTGAAGTGAGTCTGAAAGATGAGTGAAAGATGCCATAAAGAGTGGATAGTCATAAATAAATAATTTATGATAGTATATAAATATTGTACTGCTTTTTGTGTATTTGTGACAGTATCCCTGGTCTTTCCACCAGAACGTGAATACTGGCCCCGGGGAACATTAAAAACACACGATAATCACACGTGGGTCATCCAATTACACAACTTGGCTCACGAGCCCCCACCCCTGCTCTTCCCCGAACACAATACTCAACGACGTGTGATTTCAATGGAACAATAAAGAAAAGATTTATTCATTACAAAAGCATTTCAAACAAAACACAATCAACTGGACTCGTCTAGGGGGGTCCCAATACTATCCGTGCTAGAGCGTACTTCTGATGTTACAGTGCTGTTGCCTCTCTTTACAAATACCATACACACTCGCAAGCGCACCAACTTAGCTCTGTTACAGCTGGTTTGTTGAGAGTCCGATACTTCGGCTGACTGCCACGACACACTGACGATTTCCCTTCGAAGTGATGGTCTGGCGTCTTCCTCCCTCGAACTGTCACCACGTCAGAGAGCGACGACTGCTTTTCCCGGTGACCCAGATTCGAGCCTTGTACCACTCAAGGGTACACACGTGGGTTCCTTGACGACTGTCAAGGCCTAGTACAGCTGCCAAACGAACACCACCACAGACTGTCTCAGCCCTTGACGACGACTTCTAGCGGCCTCAACGTTGAGCCTCTACCTCTCACACCAGTAGAGCGAGCCCACAGTCACACAGCCCTTTCCTCTCCACGACGACAGCAGGCAGTCTTGACAGTACCTCGTCAATTACTTGCCTCCTTCTCTCAAGGTTCTCTAACCCGACTTCTTTCCTCCCGAGTCTTGACCTCGTGGCTAAGACTTGGTCCGAGGCGTTAGAAAGCTGAAGCCGCTTTGGCTGGTGACCCGTTGCTCCCCCACTCAGACGTTCGCCGAAAAGCCCCTGAAGTGTTGTTGTTGTTGGAAAGTGCTTCCACCTATGGGGGGAAAGGGAGGGGGGAGGAAACCGAAGTACCCGGAGAAAACCCCCGCCGCCCAGCCCTGCGAACAGGTGTCACATACAGAGAGTGTCCCGAGACGAGATCTGAACCCTGAGCCGCTCACTGCAGTGCTGACAAGCGAGTGTTTTAACCACTACACTGCCGGGGGCCCCCCTGAAGTGTGTTCTTGTCTCTCTATTTATCTCTCTACATTCTCACAGATACATACATCGAGGGATGCCATTGGTCACTCACTCATCATCCAATCAGCTACAATTACAGCCAGCAATCGACAGGGGATCTCTCTCTGACCACTGGCCACGCCTACAGGTGGTTGCGGTCAGGTGGCTAAACCTCCCTCCCCCCTGTCCTATTACGTGGTCTGGCGGGAACCAGGTGCGCGCTGCCCGGAGGAATCTTTCCCTCTCCCCAGACTTTGTTGACGTTAAGCCAGCCATCGGTCACGCATGGTTGCCGAAATCACTTAGCACCTTCTGTTCCACGCGTCCATACCAAAACATACGCCTCTACACTGGACACACACCCCCTCCTCTTTCTTGCTAAAAGGGCCTCAGGCTTGTCAACAACCGCCCAAGACACTAAGTGGGCAGATTGTTACCTACCCCCTAGAGTTATCTCATGACAGTAATGTTCCACGTTTTGTAACTTGCTGGTCTTAACTGTACCTGTCCTTTGTCCTCCCACATGACAATAATGGTTGCACCATTACTTGCTTTTGCATGACACTGTCTTGTACATTTATGTGCTGTAAATAATTTGAACTGATTAGACTTTTTGCCGTAAATAATTACATATTTTTAATCGTGCCTACTAATTGTACGTATTGAGTGAAAGAGCATGCATCCAATTAAAGGTGTGGAAACGATGAGATTTTGAAAAGCTGTTGAATGTTTTCTGCATGTGTGCCAGCCTGTGTACTAGTGGTGGTAAATGAGTGTAAGATTGGGTGAGAGATGCAAGCGGAGCTTTAAAGGTTTGGATGCGGCCTACAAGTATGGATTTGACAGAGAAATAGAGAGTTTGAGATTCAGCGCTCGCACGACGCGTGCGGAAGCGGCAACCTGTGGCGTCACGGGAATTTGCGCCCTACATCATCACATCCACAAAATCCAACCAATCGGTTTCTCACAACGGGTATGCTTAGAGGCTCGCCATTCTCGTTGCCGCACACGTCTCCGTACGCGTCGTGGATCTCAAACTCTCTAATGACTAGTTGCAAGCGGGTAAAACCGTCTGGGTCCCTTGACGATACCGCTTCTAAATCCCCTAAGGTACCCATGGTTTCTTGCAGGCTGGGAACAAGTAGATAACTACGACAGAATTGGTGTGCGGGGTTTCTTTAGTATACGTTGGGAGGAAAGTACGGCAGTCCTAAAATAAGGTGTAACTCAGTGACAATACTTATTTCGCATTCGCTTGGATCGTTCATTTTGATAACTGTTTTCTTTCTTAGATCAAACACTCTCGTTCACAACGACAATGACCTCATTATCAGGTAAATAAGGGGACATCACTGTAAGTACGGGGTTTTATCGTTAACAAATTCTTTAATGTGAAACACTTGTTGGTAATTTACGAATCTCTTCGACAGTAACTCTCTAAGCACATTTTTGTAACTACATACGTAGATCAATACATGGATCAATCTATAAACCTATTGCTGAATATTCTTTCGAAGTATTTGTTTTTGTATCGCTTGTTCTAAAGAAATATGAATAAGCTTCGTATATGCCTGTCTCCTTAGACACGCGTTTTATACACACACAGATAGGACTAGTTATGTACCTGTTGTTCTTCAATCTGTTATTTATATTTATATATATAAGACATTTAATATGCATGTTAAATTATATATATATTAGTTAACGTAGAAATTGTATGCATTCCTCATATTCTTTTATACTTGTCCAATTTCTTATCTCTAGCTTCGACACCTTTTTCCATAACCGAAAAAACATCAGGTGAGTTATTTCATCGCCAGTAGAGGTTACTGCTTATTAACTCTATAGTTAACTGATGGTTAAAATATCTTTTAAACTGAGTTTAACTTCGTTATATTCTACATTTTCTTGTAACTATAATAAGGGAAAGTTCATAACCTACTTCGGGAACAGTGAAAGTAAGGGTCCGTGCTTTTTTGTCTCCCCTTCTGTCTGGCTTTTTTCATGGTTTTAAAAATGTTTTGCTTAAGTGTAAGTGAAAACTTAATGCGATCGAAACTTAAAAGGTGCTGACATGTTAATAGCCATACGATTCATATTCCTTCCAGGTTAGATACTTACAACAGAGTAGGTGTGTGGGGTTTCTTCAGTATACGTT
Organism: Marisa cornuarietis; assembly: GCA_004794655.1. Classification (NCBI taxonomy): domain Eukaryota; kingdom Metazoa; phylum Mollusca; class Gastropoda; order Architaenioglossa; family Ampullariidae; genus Marisa; species Marisa cornuarietis. The sequence goes on from SMMW01000637.1 coordinate 30,309, forward strand.
AGACAAAAGATATAAAAGTAATAAAATGCGGTATAACTCAATGACAATACCTTTTTGCATTTATAGGGATCATCTATAAAATTTTCGGTAACTGTTTTATTTTCTAGATCAGACATTCTCATCTGCAACTACAATGACAACGTCCACAGGTAAATAAGGGGACACAGTAAATATCGTACTTCTTATATGATTATAAGAAATATGATTAAGCTTGGTTTAAGCCTGTTTCTGACGGTGAGTTTTGTTGAAGTAAAATAGTTAAACAAACACCTGTTTCTGGTTCTTTCTTTATTTCCAAATTTTTATTTTTGTTCATTCTTTCTCAACCACACTAACGTCTTCAAGTATGTACATTTTTGGAATTGTTTCGAAAATATTTAATTTTATTAATATAGTTATCTCTTTTGATAAGTATTTTTAATGAATCTGGTATAATTATTATTTTATTTTTAAGAATTATCCCTAAAACTGTCGACAAATGTTATTTTAGATCAGACACAGGATTCAGCAGCGATAACGACAAAGCCATCAGGTAAACAAGGAGACATCACTGTCAATGTCATTCTTCCTGTACAGTCAATACCATTTTTTCTCTTAAATATTTAATGTCAAACATTTATTTGTAGTCTACAAATCATTTCCAAGTATCTTTCCGAGAACGTTTTCTGTAAGTACATACGTAGATCGATACATGGATCACTATTTCTAGATAGTTATTGTCTTCAAGTATTTGTTTTTTGCATCGATTGTTCTAAAGAAATATAAATAAGCTTGGTACAGGAAGGAGAGCTTGGTATATTTTCTTATACTTTTGTTTTAGACACACACACATAGCTATATATATATATAGGAGTAGTCATGTACACGTCATTTTTAACCTTATATATATATATATATTTAAGTTAGACGTATAATATGCCTGTTTACCTATGCAGATATATATATATATATATGCTCTCGTGCGTGTGTGTGTGTGTCTGTGTGTGTGTGTGTGTGCGCGCCCGCGTGAGTTTGTGTGAGTTAATGCAGAAATATGTATGCATTCCTCTCATTCTTTTGTACTTATATTTTTCTAATTTTTTATCTTGATCTTTCTAACTCTATTGATGGTCAAAATATCTGTCGCGCTGTATTCGTCATGGTCTACATTTTCTTGAAATTAAAAAGAGGTAAAAAAGTTCATAACATACTGTCGGGAAGAGTTAAAATAAAGGCACGTGCATTTTTTTCTCCCCTTCTGTCTGGCTTGTTTCATGGTTTTATAGATGTTTTGTTTAGGTATCAGCTTATACTTGATTCGATCGAAACTTACAAAGGTGCTGACATTTCTTTAGTATACGTTAAACACAAGATATGGAAGTAATAAAAACGCTGTAACTAAGTGACAGTACTTTTTTAAACAATCATTTTGATCATCTATAAACCTTTCGATAACTGTTTATTCTTTTAGGTCAGACATTCTCACCTGCAATGACAGTGACAACGGCTTCAGGTAAATAAGGGGACATCACTGTTAATATTCTTCTTCTTATACTGTCAGTAATGTTTTTTTCATTAAAGGTTAAACATTTCTTTATAGTCGTTTTGATAGTATCCATCTAAGCCAATTTTTTCTGTCAATGCATAAATAGCTCAATACATAGACCAACTGATAAATCCATATCTGAACAGTTATTCTCTACAAGTTTTTCGTAGCGCTCGGTCTGAAGAAATCTTAGACTTGGCAGATGATTTCTTCAGATACTCTTTTTTTTATAGTGACATGCATGTTTTGTGTGAGCCTATTATTTATATATATACGTATATATATATATAATTAGACATGCAATATACCTGTTTCTTTATATAGCTATACACCTGAGTGCGTGTGTAGTTTTGTGGGAGTGTGTGTGGGGGCTATGGATGGGTATGCAAGACAGCTAGGTAGCTTGGTTTTCAAACACTTACATATCTGTGTTAATCAAACGAGACGCAGAAATATACACTAATCTTTAACTTTTTATGTTTTATACGGATGTTCTATTATATATTTATATAAAGTTTTATTATTTCTAAAACGCATTGTTGTTGTTAAACGGCAAATGACTGACGGTGACAGACGTTACGAGCATGAAGCTATATAAGAATGTTATCTTTGTGTTTTGTTTTCAAGTCACGACTACTGAAGCAGCTACAAACCCTACATTCAAGTGCACTAGAGGTCTCGTAGGTATGCTCTACTTTAACTCTACTGGTATTATCAAATTAAAATATTTCCCTTTGAGAACACGTTCTTATAGTCCTTTTAATTTTATTTTCTCTACGTATATGTTTTCGAAGCGCTCGTTCTCATGAAATCTGATTAGGCTTGGTGTATATATATATATACACCTGTTTCCTTAGTAGCTCCTTTTATATAAACGTACTGTAAACAAACGATAAGAACGTTGTTGCTCAACTTCTTACAGCATTATTTAGACAAGATTGTGATATGTGGTGTCAATCATACTTTCTCCATGTTTAAATATAATTTGAAGCAAAAAAAAACCCCCAAAAACCAAACGTTTTTTCTTGTTTTAATCGATGTAACGTTTATTTTTGGCGGTCCATGAAAAACATAAATTCGAGGTTTTACTATAAATATCATTATATATTCTCAATAGTTTTTAAATATTTATGCCAAAAGTATCGTTCATTATCTCCATGAGTGTTCTTTAATGTAAAGGATCTCTTGGATCTCTTAAATAGCGTTCGTTATATTTTGCCCTGTGTAAAATCTTTATATAAATTATAAACTATAGTTCGTCTGCAGGTGGTATATCTTACCAAGTATTATTGTGCGATGCATTGTTTTATTTTCAAAAATATGTTTGAATTTGTATTGATTTTAACATTTGAAATTATTACATATTGCAGGATATAAGTCAGCCACTGGTTCCGTCACAGACCACACGATTCTCTGTTTCATCGCTTCAGTATCTGTGGCCATGATCATACAGACTGAGTCCCAAGTACCTGTACTTTAGTCGAAAAAGGCCAGACGCCAGTTCAGGCTGTCCAATGTTGGATATAACATTGATAAAGTATTATTGACACACACACACACACGCGCGCGCGCGCGCACGCACGCACGCACGCACGCACGTATATTGACACATAAATATGAAAATAAACAAACAGATTTATCAAGATTTTTCACTATTGTCCTGAGATTAGCATGACCACTAAAAGTGTAAAGTCTTCAAAGAGTGAGCAAACTTCTAAAGTTGCTATGTGTTTAACTAAATGTATGTTAAAGAAACTGTTATGCAGTGTACAGTTCTGTTTTACTTTCTATTAGTTCATGTTCGCTTTCCTGTTCGTTAGAACACGTTCATAGCTCTCTCTGTAAATTTTTACAATGTTTCTAATATGAGGAAAGACGGTTTGCAACCGCTAGCTAACACACACACACACACGCACACACACACACACACACACAGATTATCTCTCTCTTTACTTAAATTTCGATTTCTCATATGTATTGTGTTGTTGTTTTTTTGCTCTTTTTATCTTGTTCTTTCTTGAACTGATATTTTAATTCTGGTTTTGTTATACTCTTTACATGGTTATATCTTTCTTAAATTAAGAATGTTAGTTTTCAATTGTTTTATGATTTTTATTTTATTAGTAATAACGAATTTATTAATAAGTTTATTTCAAATGAATGTTTATACTATGATTTATAGCTGACTGGGTTTTTAATATTATGGCTTAGAAGATAGATTTTCTTTTTAAATCTACAGCAAAAAAACGAGTTCAACATTATGTTGTGAAGAAAAAATTATAAAACGTACAGAAAGGTTGTCAGGGAGTGTAAAGAGGATAGAAGAAAGTGTCAAGTGAGTTGGGGAAATTAAACATGAATTAATTTGAATTATTAGAGAACGGCATTAGAGTAAACCTTGTAAGATCATCAACGCTAAAAGTCAATTAGATTTAATGAAATATTTCTATTTTTGCTTTAGCTCTGGTAAGTTGACACACACATATATATATACAGAGAGAACGAGAGAAAACGAGTGGAGGATGGAAAGAGAGAAAGAAAGACCAGTAGTTAGAGCCCTTGACTACGGGGCAGAAGGTCAACGGCTCGATTGCTGGCCGGCCTGTGCCTCGATTCTCCCATCCACCACTGCCTACACAGCTACTGCGACTTTAGGTGTGGGTATTTATTTAATTTATTCATGGGAGGTGGAAACGATGAATAATAAGGATGGGATTTGTCTTCCACAAGCCTTCCCTTTATAGATGGTGAAAAACAGTTCACTTTCAAAGCTTTTTCTCACTCGTTAGACTTTATATACGTTTTCAACACATATAATCAATAAATGTTTATAAACAACGATTAAAGACGAATTTCGTTTTATGTGTGATGCAAAATTGTAATTAGTATTGGTAAATAGTGAATGTTATTAATCTTTACACCATTCTGTAAGAAAGCATGGTTTCAGTGCTTACTAATACTATAAACATAGTGTACTAAAAATATATTCAAGCAAATGGGCTGAAGAGGGGTTTTAAAATAAAAAGTACTTAAATGGTCCTGATAGTCAGTAAAGCAAGCTCAATATTCGGAACATTCTCTTTCCTTGCGTCAGTTAGCTGGATTTTCATGGTAACATGAGTTAGGTCCTACTTCAATGGTAAGACTGTAATCACAGAGTACTTACAGACAGAGCAACCTATTTTTCTCCATCTTTATAGGCAGTTTGTTGCGCGATGTCAAATAAATAATGACTATTCATCAGCGATATACTTCCGCCATAAAGATATCAAAATGAATTTAGGCGACTGGAAGATCAAAATACCGATATTATGAACTTAATTAGTAGGTTATCATGACCCCTTAAAGTGTAAAGTCTGAAAAGGGCGAGCAACTTCTGAAGTTGATTTAAAATAAGAAAATGTACATGTTTCTGTATGTGATACCCAACGTACAATTCTGTTTAACTTATTCTTTCGTATTGGTCTCCCTGTAAATGTCTGTAATGCTTATGATATGAAGCAAGATGGCCTGCAAACGCCAGATAAAACTATTAAAACACATACACACACACTTTAACACACACACACACACACACACACACACACACACACACACAGAGTTACGCGCACATACTCCGACAATCTCTTTACATAAATTTTGATTTCTCATAGTATTAGGATAATCGTCTCGTTTTCCTCTCCTTAATTCATTGCTTGGTAGCGCCTTCGGATGGCTTGGTGGGCAGATACCTGACCTACACCCTTTTCCCGCAACAAACAATAGCTTTAATCTGTTTGTCTGTAGTGAGGTGCTTAGGTCTGTGCTTATTGATGCAGTTTGTTGACTTTGCTGTATAAGGCATTGCTGAATTTTCTCTGCATATGGCACCTGTTTACGGGGCCTCCTGCTTAGCAGCACGACAGCCGTGATACCTGCTGAGGTATTGACAGCCACTCAGCTTTCCTTTATTTGTTTTCTCTGTCTATTATTGTAAGAAATACAAGCAACATATTTTTAAAAGAAACGAGTTTCTGTTACACTAGCGATGCAGTTTTCACATTGTTGTACATTTACCGTGTGATAAGCCGTTCAAAAAACCCCAGAACTGTACAGCTTAACTTACATCCTTTTTCTTTCCCCCCTCCCTTATTTTTCTATGTTACCTTATCTCACCTTAAATGTAAGATAGACTTAGTGGAAGAAAATGTGAAGGTGGATAGAGTACGGCTAGAGAAACTTGATAGTTATGATGAAGCACTTCAAAACATACTATAGGAAATAGGTACTGAACTTAACAAGTTAAAAAGGTACTCGATGCGAAACAATGTCAGATTATTTGGTGTTAGTGAGTCAGCTTTGGAAAGCTTTCAAAAGGTTTCAGTACTGAATGAAGCCTGTACTGTAGAAAACTGGAACGCTTGTGACATAAAGATTGCCCACCGGCATCGGACTTAAGGAACCACAAACCTCACCCCACGATTGTTTGATTTCATATAGGGTCATACAAAATGCATTTGCTGACTGACCATTAGGCAAGATCAGTCCTCAGGACAGCCAGCATGAGGATTGCTGCAGACTCAACAAAGAAAAAATCTGCTGAACTAAGGGAAGTGAGAAAAATTGGTCAGTTGGGTCTTTTTTAAAAAGAGTGCTAAACAATACATCACAGAAAAAAGGACGAGAGTGCCAAAGAGGATTTTATCACCCCGGTGTCGTCTCTACTATACAAAGCAACAATATTGTGGGGGATGGTAGGGCAGCCCTGAAGGATACATTGCAGACAAGCGTGTCCGAAGAGAACGAACCTAGTCTAAAATCAACGAAGCAGCAAGCAGAGGTTCCTGGGTCAGTAACAAGTATCTGTGGAAATGGTGACAATGCAGATCGGAAAAGTTGACAAATGTGTACTGTCGGCAATGAGACAGTTTAAACGAATCCGTCACCTGGAAACGTCCATCGCTCGTTAATCGTAAAGGAGTCGTGGACCATCACGACAACGTAAAACCACACCCAAGTCTGATCACCCGTCAAAAGTTATTAGAGCTTTCATGGGATTTGTTGCTATACCCACCATATTCACCGGACCTTTCGCCGTCAGATCACGCAATCTTTTGCAAAAATGCGTTTTGACTTTTCCGACACCCCAATATTTGCTCATATATCATGTAGATGTTTTACTAAACAATGTATATTTACAAAAGCTGAGCTGATGACTTAGAGAAAACGCGTTAACAGTCACAAAGAAGGCAGCTTATATCAGTCGGTACCGAAATATAAAGATGCTACCTCAAGAAACAAATCCTTCTGTATTGGATCAGATAAGTATGGTAAATATTAAAAATAATGTCATTTTAGTAGGTTGAGAAACAATTAGAAATCTGAAAATAGATCTGATGTGGTTAAACATTAAACACTTTCCAACTACATCAACCACAGAATTAAAACAATTCTAAATCAACAATCTACAGATGTCAAAACATTCCAAAATTCAAGCAATGTCTGGTTGAGGCGGTTGAGGTGGATGCGGGACACCAGCATTCGCTTCTGTAAAAAAACACCCACACGCACCCGAACACACATATATATATAAACATACGCACACGCACGCACACACACACACACACAAATCAGGGTCATTTATGGCAATACAGCAGAATCACACATCAGTAAGTTGGGTTTAATAGTTCCAAGCTAAAATCATTGAAATAAACATTAAAGATACATCACTTAAAATTGTGTTAAGTGTTTCATTTTTTAGTTTTTAAATTCTTATATTAATATAATATTGACTGTTTATTATTGCCATTAGTAAAAATCAATGTAGACCAATCCAGTCGGACTCACCTGTCGGTCCTTGAAGTACCACGATGCCGTCTTCTTTATCATCATTTAGTTTTAGGAGGAGAGCGACCGCCTAGAATTTATTCAATGATTTGTTTAAGTCCCGCAAATGACATTTAGACAAGCGAAGAAACATACAAAAGAGGAGACAATTCAGGTACTAGCACGTCAAAAAACGCCTACCCTTTTTATGCACATCCAGAGGCACACACTTTTGCTCATTACTACCTTTTTTTCTTTATAATTATAAATTACACAAAGAAAAGGTGGCATCAAAAGCCAAACACAGGAACTAGATGTTAGGGGTGTATAGTATTTGATAAGCATTTATCGAGTATCCATGAATTGTTCCTGGAAATAACAAGGAAACATTGTAGTTTGTTTTCGACTGACAAGTTCATCATCTGACAGGGCTCTTCGTTGACCTGAGTGGCTGCAGTGCAAATACAGAAGCGATTAATAAATATGGAGAACAAAAAAGATACTTTAGCAGTTTTTCAGAATGCTATTTTTATCTGTTTCTAAAAGAACTATTTCTTTGGCTTTTCATCCATCTGTCACAAGACGTAACTGGCGAGGCCAGCATGGATCGGACAGCTTGTAACCACATAATTTTTCTTTAATGTCGATTTAGACGTTTCACCATTTTTTTCCATAAAAAACGGTATTATTTTCTTTTATAGTATTATTTATAAATACATCGGAAATATTTGCATGTCTTCCTTTAATCAATTTTTAATCAGTAAGCACGCTCTGCCAGTCGCTTTAGTACCTCTTCTAGAATTACTTTAAATTGCATATTATGCATTATACACAAAGAAAGTAATGTCTTATTCTCATTTTCAAATTATCGTAATACACTTGTGACAAATAAACATGTATATTAATTTAATGCGGCTAGCAAATTACTAAACCAGCAAATAAAAAACAGGAAGAGATTTTAGAGAGGATAATTGTGACCTGTCATTTAGCCTTATTACCTTTTTTTCCTTCCTCACTGGTTTCCAACGACATTTGCCAGCAAAGTAAGCAGGAGATGCCCATGACGCTAAACGAAGAGGCTGCATTACAAAAAAGTAGATTTGATGGTTTTCAAGATCATGGCTTTCATTGACAGAAAAATGAAAGACCTGCAGTAGAGCAGTACACCGGACACCTATGTACATTGACGAAAAAAACTGGATTCCCGCCCTCAGTTTTCACAATAATGCGAATGACAGTGTCAGTGAATGTTCCATGTAAAAGGCAAAAGAAAATTCTCCTCTTTTTTGAATTGTGCCATCACACGCATGCCCATTCACGAAATCCAGTGCTAAACAGTATTAATTGACATGATTACGCTCACAGACCAGCGCCACCAGGCTGTTAAAACAGTTTTTCTGACACGATGTGCGGACAGTTTTGATGGCACACAAAGCTCTATCGTTGACAGTCTTTTGGAAATCATTTGAGTGTATGACCCCTCCCAAAGTACATTGCACTTACCATAACCATTGAGGGTCAAGAGTTTTAATCTACAACTAAAAGAACGCCATTGTAACAATTTAAATGTTTATGGGTATATTTATAAAAAGGTAGTGTCAACATTACGCGCCATGATGGTTCCTGAAAATGATATTATATTTATCGCGTGCCTTTTGAAATCGAGGTCGAGGTCAAGTCATTTACCGATTTCAAGAAGTAAAAGTTAATCTCTTAAACAAGCGGTATGTTCGGCATCTCGTATTTCACAGATAACAAATAACGGTTGATCGTGTGGTCATGCGCAGTCATGAGATTTTCTCCGATCCAACTTTCTAGGTCGTGTGTCTACAGCCTTTGGCTGGTAAGTTAATGACCTTTACAGACAAGAAGTCGGGTATTTGTGAAAGAGAAGATGCACCACCTATCAACTCTTTTTTTCTTGTCTTTGCGACGAGCTTACGACTGTAGCGACATTGAAACAGTGTGTTATGGTCAAATGTGTGTCATAGTGTGTTGTTATGGTGCTGTGGTCAAATCTGTAAAAGCAAACAATGGCTATAGCCATAGAGAAACCAGTTGTAGAAATAAGTTACATTAACAGTACAAATGAAATTGTAAATAAGCAAGCAAATTAGGTCAACCAGTTACGAATTTTATGCAATGTACACCTAAGCGAGGGATGTGGGAAGAGTCACTGTCCGGTGCTGTCCGAATATTGCCATGCAATCTTTAGAAGGACGCTGTATATTGCAGGGAGGTCTGTTCGTCGACTGTATTTTTCTATTCCATTTTTTGCAACCTTTCTGCAGTGTCCTTCTTCGCAGGACGCCGTTCCAACTTTTTTAAACAAGGGTAGCTTCATACAAAACGTGCTGTGAATAAATAAAGGGAAGTAACACATGGTACCTTTCAGAGTTGTTCTACTTTGGACTACTTCCCTTAGAAAGCTAAAATAGTAAGGTACATGTATTTTATGTCTGAAACTAGGCAAAGACTGAGTTGATCGGTTGTTTGAGTCGGTTGCGGTTTCTGAATTCGACTTGGATTTGTACTACAACAGTTATAAGATAGTAAGTAACATTCAAAGTGCAATCAAATAGTTGTTTGTTTGGCTCTTTATTTTTATTTAATTTGTAAATAATGTTTTTGCAAAGTTCTTCTTCGTGACCTACTTCCCAAATAAGAGCTATCCGTTCCATAAAGATATCATCTTGCGTTTAAATTTATTACAAGAAAACAAAAATTTGTTTAAAAAAAAACACCACAGAAATCTTCAAAAATGCTCTTTAAAAGGTGTGTCACTTATAGTTGTTTTTACTTTAGGTTAACAGGTATAGCTACTGAAACACTACCATTCCACAAGTTCATACGCGTGATTTTCGCCCGTAGCCGCTGTCTAGGCTGAGTTAACAATTCAAATAGTTATAATTTGCTAACTCAGTTCTAGTCCATTATCGTATCTCAGCTGTTCAAAGCAGACAATGGTAGATTCATGTACAGTATAACTTCATCAAGGATTCGGAACAACTTGTGCCACTGCAGCACTGCCACGCTAAGTGAAAGTAAACATGAGAATGCCCTCCGGATCCATATTTTTCTTATGTAAATCTTCACTATTAAAGGCCGATTAATATCATACTTTTTGCCTTAAACTTCTGGTATGTATAAAAATTAAAATGACTGCATTTTTCTTCATACCTTTATAATATTAAGATGACCTCAATAAGAACCACTGACCTGAAACAGACTGGCACGACTGTCGGAAGACCAGTTAAAGTGAAATCCTGTCGTCACGAATACTTGTTTACTTTTATTAGTTCAGTTGTAACATCAGAAAGTGCATATACCCTGCTAGTGTATTGCGTTTATTATTGATCGAGTCGGCAGTTCGGGTGGCCGAGCCGCACCTGTTGTATGAGTAATTGTTTGTTTGATATAAATAGCTGAAAAAGAAAAGGATACCCGGCCTGTGGGGAAGTGGAGGCTGTGTCTTCCTACAATTGCCCCTCATTCATGTATCTTTTGTACTTAGGATTTTTCGTACAAGTTGAAGCTGCTCATGTATTTTGATATAGATTTGTGTAAGTAATGTGTTTTATTTTTCAACTGTTAATACCCACAGTTAATGGCCGAGAGATGGGCCAAGTATGGCCTGCAGTGTTTGGGCCCGCCTAATGCCACGTGGTGAAGGGCCTGGCAAATGCCATGGAGTGTTTGGAGAGATATTTTTGTGAGTTATTTGTATCCTGGAGCAATTTGCTCTGGAAAGTGTGGTCGCTCATCCCAAAGAGGCAGCAGTTTGTATAACGTCTGTCTCCTAGTGGAGGTGTCAGTGATTGCTTAGATAAGTTGTTGAATATATATATATATATATTCTTGGATTAGTGCAGCATCGGGCTCCAGTGACTATAGTTGTTGTAAAACAACATTATCAAGTGTGAACTGTAAAAAAGTGACTTTGTGCCCACCTTTAAAGACTAGCATTTTTCTGTTAATAATCAAACTGATAAAAAAACTTTAAGTTAAAATATATGATAATTAGAGATGTTGAATTGATCAGTAACTTTCGTAATGTGCGCTATGAATTATTTTTTTCTTCAACAGTTAGGTATAATTTTATTAAGTACTTTACCATATTTTTAATACAATTATGTGTGTACAGGACCTGCAAAGAGGCAGATTGAGTTGTTCTGTTTACGACTAAAGAAATGTCCAGCGACTGTGTGAGTGTGAGCGTCTGTGACAGATAATAACAGTTGTTGAATAAGGCATAACTTTCTGGATGTGCATTAAACCTTAGTTTTTTTTACACAGTTATAAGTTTCATTAAGTACAGTATCTTAAGTTTTTATTATATTTAAATGCACACATGGCCTGCACAAAGGCAGAATTCCATGTTCTTTTTACAACCAACGTAAAAAAACAACATGCAAATGTCTTTATTTTTGACCCACTTGCAGTTATCTATGTGACGCAAGTGAGGTGTTAATGCTGTTAATGTTCTGTCAGTAAACTCCGTAACAGTCTAGTTGTCGAGAAATGTGTACTACACCAACATTTATTCAAAGATTTTGCTTTTTTATTTATTCTTTAGGTGGACAGATCCGCTTTTCTCACTTAAGCTAACACTGGGATCCTAACCAGTCAGTTTGTTCCTCATTAGGGTTCCAAGGAAGAGGACGGAATGTCCCAAGGAGAACTTTCTGCTAAAATTCTAGCTCTCGTTCGTCTGGTGTGTTATCTAATCGCGCCGTGTTCTTTTTCTCTCTCTTTTATTTACTTCACACCCGAACATAGCCGACCTTGGACTTCATAAAAGACCTTGCTTTTTTTCCAAACAAAAGTGTTTTCTTCAGTGCCATGTTCAACTCCACGGATTTTCATGTATTCTCTTCTGTGTCACAAGTACGAACGACATATACTTCTTTCGCTCTAGTGATACCCGTTCACCTCTTTCATACGACGAAGACATACGTACGACGCGCAAGTATTCATTCGGACTGATAGCTCACACAGATAAGTAAATTCAAATGATGATGATGATGATGATGATGATGATGATGATGATGATGATGATGATGATGATGATGATGATGATGATGATGATGATGATGATGATGCCGCCCATTTATAATGCGCAGGTATCCATTCAGAAGAATTCTCATTGCGTAGCAAACACAGTAGAGAAGAAGAAACTAAAACAACAGAAAGAAAAAAACTTAGTTACCTCGCGGCAACAAAGCCCTTAAAGAGGAGATTAAGGGAAAGGGGAAAAAAACCAAACAAAAAAAAATGCATCACCTTGCTCCAATGTAAGTATCTTCTGCTCTTCCAAGCAGGACCTGTTGCCTTACGGTAACAGGCGTAAGAACCGAAGTTTGTCTGCTAAATTTACAAAAAATATTTGGGTACTGCGTATATTACGTATTATACTGCGTATATTACATATTATGTATATTACATAAAACTGTCAGCATAATCTGGAATCTTACTTTATCGCAAACAATCGTATAAAATGAGTTGCAGAAAGTAAAGTTGAAAACTTTGTTGAAATCCAATTCAAATCTGGGAAATGTATTTTCATCCAAATAGCAACAGAAAGTCATACTATGGTTGGCTATTTAAATATCTAAATATTTAGTACGCACATATTTATCCTCACATCTGCTTTAGCACCTTGCTGTTATTCTGGTTTTATCAAGGCCTTACGTGTCATAATCACCTAGGGAAGTTCACGGTATTTTGCACGTGGCTCGAGCTACATCATTTCAAAATTGACGGATATTTTTGCGTAACCTGTTATTGTGCTTTACATCTGTTCCATATCATCAAAAAATAGATCGGCACTTCCGACAATCTTCGCCGACAATTCACTATGTACACATCAATATTCATGCGAAAGCTTGTAAGCCCGAGCACAAATACCGACCAAACCATTAACACGTTACACGGTACGCGGAAAATGGCCTGTAACAATTTTCGTGCGGGTATCATTTATCCTCATAAAATACACACTATTCTTCCAGTCACACAAAACAAAAATATACTCTGAGCACATAACAAAAAGTTGTTCTTTAGGGTGATTTAAAAGTGATATTTCTATCCATAAAATAATTTCAATTGAAAACGAGCGATTTTTGTGCGATCGCTCGCTTTCCACCATCGGGAAGGCGTGTGTGCAGGTGCATACTATAAACAAAAACTTCATGTACATCGCTTTTTGTCTGAATTTGTTTCTTTTACAATTCACACTGTGTTAAGGTTTTATATCGGAGATGTAAAGGATGTTGTAACACTTTTATTGGTGATTGACTTCCTCGAACAGCTAAAATCAAAAAATAAAGACAGGAATTGTGATGCGTTGACTTCGTTATAGTTACAAAAAATTATGGTAGACTTAGTCTACGACATATCGTGCCACGTGGTAGACATCCTCCCCCCACAAAACGTGTGCCCAGTCTTTATCCAAGGCAGCAGCCTCCCTGAGCTCCGCTGTGGCACGAGTTAAGACTAAATTGTTAATGTGTCTGTTTGAAGTCTATAAGCGATATGTGGATCGCAGGTGTGGAAGTGATCATCCCTGCATTTGTTCATATGTTTTCGGAATTGTCTACGAATGCAGTCAGTGGGATCTGAAATGGGTGTGTAGAGTGTGTGTAGTGTGCATTGTGTCGTGTGTAATGTATGTGAAAGAGACACGAGCAAAGGGACCGTTCTTCCTTTTCATTTTCCTTTGCATTTAATTTTAGAATACACCTATAACAGTATCCATATAATTGTGCGAATATAATAGTGCGAGTTGTGTGTTTGTTTGTTGCTTATCTGTCCAGTAGGGGTATATAACGAGAAACAATAGTGGTTAAGAGGGCTTTATATTTCTTGTAGCCGTTAGCAAAAATATCCAGTGTGAGAGCAGTTTGGATCCTAAGGCATGAAGAGATCAAGGAGGAGCCACACATTCAGCATTTTTGCAGTCGATGAGATGCGGCATGAGGCGCACAGCTCCAGCTCCACCTTCTCTATTCAATACTCTGTTTACCGGGCCTGCAAGTCTTCATGAGATCAGCTCATATTACAAGTCTTATACACTGCCTCAGTGGCAGCTCCGTTCCCCTACTCACACCCCGGGTGGTCGACAGACGATTGGCAGGAAGGAGGGCCCCACGTCAATGATCGACAGTGGCTCCGCTTATTCATGTTTTTTTTAACCTTGTTGCGTTGTCACGTGTTTTTTTTTGTTTTTTTTTTTTGGTGAAGAGATTGCTATAGTAAGACTCAGGACAATGCCTCAGGTATTATGGGGTAATCAGGAACTCGGGCTTCAGACTGACATACCAGGTTGTGGATCAACAGTCTGCCGACATCCGATCAATATGTTTCTATAACAAGACCAGTTACTTCAGGAACTTGAAAAAGATACTTTCGAATAAATTTAAATTAAAATATCTTGCCTGTGAACTGTGAGTCCGCAAGTCCACATTGCTTGCAAACAATGAGTACACTACATATCTACGCTGCATGCTCTGCTAAATAGTAGATTTATCACATTACTTTTCACCAAATCGGGGTACTATAAGAAGATAATAAATAAAATATTTTTCTACAGTGGCGTCCGATACCAGTAGCCAACTTTCCTTAACCGATCAAGCTGTCGAGAATGGGTAGTTGTGTGTGTGTGTGTGTGTGTGTGTGTGTGTGTGTGTGTGTGTGTGTGTGTGTGTGTTAATGTACAAGGTGCGGGAACAAGAACTAAGTGCAACATTTCTCGCCGCGATGTCAACAATTAATGTCAGAAGAAAAGTTCAATCGTCGGTGGATATACCCGGCGTGTACCGCTGTGTGCCGTGTAGCTGTGAGGTCAGGAGAACAGTCACGTGTCGTCCCTGGTATTGGGGCAGCTCTTGGTGTGGTTTTCCGGGTCGCAGTCGTCGCGCTGTGACATGATGGCGGACCAAGTGGAGAAGTGACGAGGGACAGTCAGACACAGCCTTCGAGAGAAGATAATCATCACCCACGACTGTTGCCTGGAGACCAGCTACTCACCTCATCACAAGCTGGACATGCAACGTGGAGAAACTGAGACGTAGGTTGAATGTGCATAAGTTGATGTGTGTAGGCATGTGAGAGCAGATGATGGTTTTAAGGGAAATACGGATAGTGCTAGGAGTGCTTTAAGATGTGCTAAATTGTTGTATGTATTTGCGTAGTTTGCGTGTTTCATGACTCGTTATACTCGTGCTTTAAGTCACACATCTTTTGTTGAGGGGAGGAGCAGCGATGGGCGGAGGCTCGTCAGTCGTATGGTGAGGTTGTAAGGACTGGCGTATAATCACATGGCGCTGCAAGGCTGTGCTTACGTCGGTGGTTAAGAGTTCTATTAACTGTCACCAAAGAGGCCCACTTCTTTGCTAGTCGGAGAATATGATAAAATCTACGTTTTTCATTTCAGCGGAATACAAATTTGAATGTACTTCAAAGTTATTGATTTTTTTTATAAAGTGTATGTCTACGTTTTACATGCTTCCTGTTGAATTAAGAGATGAAGAAATCTCGTTCTGACGATAATCGCCATGCATGATTTGCCATGAAAGTGTGTCTTGCGTCGTTTCCTTTTTGGTAAACAACTTATTCGTTCACTGTGCATGCACCCGTTTAACACACAATAAACGGGTTTAGCACATATCGGGCGAATCCCTCCTGTGCCACACCTGTCGACATGAAGTCTCGTTGTTCTTTACGTATCGCCCTGTGCTGGTTCCTAAAAGCAGTCAGGCGGAACTACCTCGTCCTCGGCCTAAAGTGAATGCACTTCATAGTCAACCTACCAGAATGAGTTTATGTGAGAAATGCGTAAGTTGCCAGGTACGACAAATCTACTTTTAAATTCGTTTTCTGGAATGTTTATTTTACCGAAAAAAGTCCTTAAAAGCATTTGGTGATTGGAGGCAGCTGCCCTCTCGGGTACAAGTGTACTACGACAGCGCACCCAGTCATTCTCTACATAGACTTACAAAATTATCACCGGACATTAACCGGGAAGGCAAAGGAAAGCTAAATGTCTGCAATAATAATTGGAGGGCTAATCTTGAAAATTCTGTTTTTTTCTCGTTAACTTTCATTAAAAGGCGTCAGTCACATGCTGTTGTTATTTTGAAGACGTATAAGAACTGTGCTAGCAAAGAAATAGTAGTTATTAGTTTGCACGACTAGAATCACATTATTTTTTATATTGTAGGCGATGTCAGTTTAATGTCTCAAAAACTGTTTCACAAAAAGATCTCCTGCATGTGTCACTGATATGATTCTCATCCCGTCGCCAGTGCAGCTCTGCGTCTTTTGATAACGTTCCACCTGATGTGTTTTAAAAGGCAACGACAGCGACAGATCCGAATGGTGACCCGTACGGGTACTCTGCTCCCCGAAACTGTACCCATTTTGATCACAAATGGTGCATGATATTTTAGCATTTTAGTGAAAAAATAGGTATGTAGTGTAAGGGGTGACATGTATGAACTTACACATCTAAAGAAAGGGATCTCAGGATGCCTATTTATATCTTGAAACCCTATGACCCTATACACCACTTAAGCTAGTGAGTAGACGAAGCTAGCTTTCTACTTAGTGTGGTTTGCCACAATTTGCCACTCTAGGCAGTGATACCACAATCTCGCTAGTGTTTGTAAAGTTGGCCGCTTGTGACATTCTTGTAAATAGCCCGTCTTGGCAAAAAAGCAGGACTACTATTTATCATTGACCGCGTTACCTTTCAATATCACTTTCGAGACAGTTCTTATACGATTTTATAGTTGATTTTTTTTAAAACTCTTATAACTAGAGCTGAGAGCTTCCTTGTATAAATCTCGGTTAAAAGATTGTACTGAAGAGGAAGTGGTTTTCTATGTCTTCTTGGCAGATAACACAAAACTACTGACGTGAGACACTTCACGGCTACCTCAAGAATAGGCTCTCCTGCTCTCTTTGCTCCCAGTTAATGGCTTAACATGGCGTTCAACATGGTAACCCTTGTGGCCGTAATGCTCTTGACTTTTCAGGGTAAGTCTTTATTCTAGAAACTTTGAACTACTTGTACATCGTCATTGATAGTCTAGTTAGAAAACTTACTCTGTATACGGTGGTATCTGACGATTGGAAAGTTGAAGATTGTGCGTGTGTGTGTTTATGCGCTTGTGTGTGTATGTGTATGTGTGTGTGTGTGTGTGTGTGTGTGTGTGTGTGTGTGTTTATGCGCTTGTGCGTTTTGAATTGATAGAGTCCTTTAATAAGTTATAGGTACTCCACGGCAGATGTATACAAATAATAGATTGTATAATATAGCGATGTCCAGAACACGCAGAAACGCATGCACTCACACCCACCCACCTCAAACACCCCTCACTCCGACACACACAGAAAGAGGAATAGATTGAGTGAGAGAGAGAGAGAGAAGAAACGCAAATGCACACACCAAAACTAATTCAAACTACATAGAAGTTACGAGAGTGACATGGAATATGCCGGGTCCTTATTTTATTGTTAATTCAATTAGTACTTCCGGTAATCAGTTATCTTCTCACTCACTCACTCACTCACTCACTCACTCACTCACTCACTCACTCACTCACTCACTCACTCACTCACTCACTCACTCAACGTGCCAAGCACATTATTGTTTCAGTTCTATGATTATTGAAAATTATTATTTGGTAAAGGTCCACGGATAGGTACACTACATTACCCACCTGTTATATCAGCACTACATAATTTTTCAAAAGGGAGCGTTAAAAAGAGATGTAGATTATACTTTTATTTTATCGAGAGTAATATTTGACAACAAAATTTCAAAGTGTTTACATTTCTCATATATTATTCTATTCTTGAAGTTGTTTCCTGTGTCAGGTCTGTATTATCCAATGTTTTACTTTCCTGTGCAGTGCGTTCTACCATCGGTGAAAATCTCCCTGTATTCCCCGGGGGAATCCATTACCTGACATCACCGAACTACCCGTCAAACTATTACAAGTGAGTATTTATTTCAAAGAGCATTTCCAGACTATTCTCTCTATATTTCGAACAAGTGACATTTCATCAGGCTTATAGTACACCCATTAGATGTTGTTTTAAAATACTGAGATCACACACATAACAAAATTATGTTTGAAATTTCTGATATAGGAATTTTTGGTTGGAAAAAAATCTTTATGTTCTCATCAAATTCCTTTAAAGATGACCTAAAAAAAGAATGTGTCATTGTATAATGCATGGCCACACCGGGAAGTCTGCATCATTTTTGCTCCCAGATATAGATCCTGGGTGTGCACCGAATGTATTTGTTTTCTTGCGTTGAAGGTAGATACGTAAGAACAATATATTTAATAGCTCTGTGGCCACAACTATTTTTTTATTTGTTGGCGGGCTATTTTCTGTATGTCACTCAGGCATTTCAATAAAAACTACAGTGATTTGTAAAGTTTACACGTAGTAGCGAAGATAATAGTGTTAAGATGTCAGATACACTTTAGTCGTGGCTTTGACGCTCTCGTTCTTGAAGTCGTGGAGAGGACATCTCTGGTGCACCTACCATCTGTGGAAAAGATGAGTCCAAGACAATTGAAGTTGTTGCTCTCACCCGGCAGTTTTCATACATGCCTCTAATTTGCTGCAGTTGACAGTGACTAAGACTTTTGTTGGAACGTTTCCTGTACTGTCGGAGGTCTGGAAATCTTGAGTTCTTTGTTACCCGCCGTTAAATTATCTTGAAAGCACTAGACGGTCTGTAACATGGAGACTGCCCAGGGTTAATCAAATAGAACTTGAACAAGGTAGTGAACACCAGAGACAATAAATGGCACCTAAAAGACACATACCGTTTATTGTTGATTTTTAAAGACATCTATGCTATGGGTGACCATACCAGGCGGCGATGTTAAAGATGAGAATGCTCTCAACAAGGGACCTATAGACAGTTTGCAGCATGCCAGAGTTGACGTTGAAGCTGCGGAGTTTCTTCAACAAGTAAAGTGTTTGCTGGGCCTTTTTGTGCTATTGGTGCGCGTGATCACAAAATGTAACAATGCACTTAAAACTGGCAGCCCTCGAACCTGCTGTTCTTTGATTTGAATTGGTGGGGAGAAAGGGGTACTGCCATGTTGAAAGGTACGGTCTTTGCTGGGCCTTTTTGTACACTTGCTATGCGTGATAACTGGACGAGGGCCTTCATTCCATCTATCATTGCACCTAGACACTTACAACTCTGCACTTGCTGTCTTTTGACTTTAATTGGTGGGGAGAGAGGAATGCTGCCATCTCTTCCATCGGGTGCCACCCCAAAAGCCTTCAGTGTCTCTGGTTTTGATCATTTTTGTTGGAACCAGAATATTGTATCGGAACATTTGTACTTCCCGTTCTGCTTGCCTTCTGAGAAACTGTTTGGTGTGCACATTGGAAGAAGATTCGGGTTATAGAAGGAACTGCAGTTTATTGATGACGGATAAGTGGAGGATGAAATGATACAGTAATCCATCACTTTTCGCGGGTGTTCCGTTCCAGGCCCACCCACGATTAGTGAATTTCCGCGAAGTAGGGACGCTATACTATTTTTAGTAGTTATACATTATTTTAAGTCTTTATAAACCCTCCACACACTCTTATACATAACTTTTTACCACACTGTACACGTACCTTTTACAAAACGTCTACTTAAATGTTCATAAAAATGTTTTAAATTCCTAAACCTAGATATGTAATTTTAAAAAATTGATATGGGTTGTCATCATTGAAGATACACCATACAGCTAGACTAATAGACTAATTAGCTGAACAGTACTGATGACGATGGCGATAAAGGCACCACTTCATCGGGTGGTGAAGTACCTTCGGCATCGGATGTAGCTTCTACTACTTCCGCTAAAGGCGTAGGCGAGTTATGAAAGTTTGGGTGGCATCGCAGGACTTTAATATATTCAGTCTCTAACGAAAATTTCACGAACAGCCAACACGACACCGCAGATGAAAACTACGCACACGCGACAGTCGGCTGCTAACGTGAAATGGAAGAGCTGAGGGGGTAGCTGCGCACAGCGAAAGAAAACAAGATGCGACGCTTATTGAGTCAATTGGCGACCGGAGTACCGTAAAAACCTGCGAAACAGTCAAAATACCGCGAAAATATTTTACATTAATATTTTTTGAAACCCCGCGAAACAGCGAGTCCGCGATAAACGAACCGCGAAGTAGCGAGGGAACACTGTGTGTATATATATATATATATGTGCCACTGATGTTATATACATGCTTGATTGTTGAAATTCTTTGTGATTTGCAAAAGTAATTGCAATTTGTGAATTTTGATGCTAACTTAGAAAGACAAACACGAAACCCCCCGAAATTAGAGAAAAGAACTCACGTACACGTGGTTTTATTAGCTTGTTTACAAAAACAACGAAGGGGTTATATTGAGCTTACATTTAAAAAGGAACGAGTTTCTCGGTGGGATCCTGTGTAAGATTCTTAAATGAATCCATCTCATTTATAGTAGTAAAGAAGAGCTATAAAATATATCAGCCCAGTCACATTTGTTTTTAAATTCAGCCTCCTATTCTCTCAGTGTAGACGGATCAACTTTATTATCTGCTGCTGTAATATTACACGCGATACGATCAGTTTACTCTCTGATCTACAGTAACGCCAACCTGTTCTGGATGATTTACTCTCCCAGTGATTTTATCGTGAAGGTGACTATACTAAATGCCACTATGGACCAGTGTTGTGACTTTGTCGAGATTACTGACGGTATGTGTCTAAGATTCAATTTATTTGCATTTAAAGTGATTATTAGTGTTTGTTATGTACATATTTCTGTTAACCTGTTATGTCACGCATTATGCCTGATGCTCTAGGTGCATTATAAGGTGATTATTAAGTACTGTTTATGTTATTCAAATCAGATGGGGACTACCCTTTTGTATAGGCATGTTGTTGTTTTTTTGTAATGTTGTGTGAGTTTATACCTTACTGTCTCTAAACAATGAAAAGCTAAATTCAATCAATCAATCCTCTTCGTGTTATTTGCACATAAGGCCTCAACCAGAGCCCGCCACTGATGTCGATCGGCTGAAACCCGCTCCAGGCGACCCCATGTCCAGCCCTTTCTTTTCATCTCCCTTTCCACTGTTCTTCTCCAGGTTTCCTTTGGGCGGCCTCGTTTTCTTTGGCCGTCTGGAGTCCATCGTAGGGCGAATCTTGGGAGGTCTGCTGTTTGCTGGCGAAGCACATGTCCAATCCATCGCCAACGCCTTCGTTGAACCTGCATTATGATGGAATCGGTTTCAGTTCTTTGGTGGAGTTCTTCATTGGTGATGGTGTTTGGCCAAAAGATGTTAAGTATGCGCCTGTTTTGGAGGACGTCAAGCCTGTTACCGATGTTTTTGGTCATCTTCCTTGCTTCTGATCCATAAAGGAGGGTGCTGATCACATTTGACTTGAAGATTCTCAGCTTGGTCTTCTGGCTGATGTTTTTGCCTTCCATGTGGTACTGAGTGAGGCGAAGGCTTGACTGGCTTTCGCCAGTCGGGCTCGAATCTCCACCTCCGCATTCCCGGTGTTGGACATCTTGGACCCAAGATAGGTAAAACTGTCAACTTCCTCAATCTGTTCTCCATTTAGTTTGATATTTTCTTGGACTCTGGCGTTCACTCTCATACTTTTTGTTTTCTTTGCGCTGACCTTCAAGCCAAGGTTTTCAGCTGTTTCTGAGAAGGCATTTGTTTACTCCTGCATTTCTTGGTGGCGGTGTGAAAACAGGGCAATGTCATCAGCAAAGTCCAAGTCTTCCAGCATTGTTCTTGCTGTCATAGTCAAGGTCCATGTGATCCCTCTCCTCTCTCTGTCGGTGGAATTCTTCATGATCCAGTCCATGGCCAGGATGAAAAGAAACGGCGACAGAATGCAGCCCTGCTTCACCCCAGTCAGTGCTGACGTTGAAGGGGGCTGTGAGCTCCGTGTCACAGACCACCTGAGATTTGAAATCGCTGTACAGCATTGCAACGACCTGGACATGTTTCGCAGGGACTCAGTAATGCCTCAGGATCTTCCATAAGGACTCGCGGTGGATGCTGTCAAAAGCCTTCTCCAGGTCAATGAAGTTGATGTACAGCAGCTCTGCTCCAGAATCTGACGCAGAGTGAAAATGAGTTCAGAGCAGGATCGCCCTGCTTGCTGAGGCCGGAGGTCTTTCTCAACGGTTGCTGTCAGTCTTGACAAAACAATCTTGCTGAAGAACTTGCTGGTGATGGAAAGAAGTGTTATACCCCTCCAGTTATTACAGTCTCCAAGATCTCCTTTCTTGGGTAACTTGAAGATGAGCCCTGTCTTCCACCCATCGGGGATCTGTCCTGATTCCCAAACTTGCCTGAAGATTTCAGTCAACATGGGAGCTGTCACATTTTCATCTGCTTTCAACATCTCTGCTGTTATTCCATCTGCCCCTGGAGCTTTGGCGGGTCTGTGCAGATGTCAAGGTCTGTATCTGCTGGCTGGATATCTGCGAGCTGAGGGGGGTCGGGTCTGTTCAGAACCAACTCAAAATGTTCCCTCCAGCGCTGTATTTTTTCTACCTTTCCCTGGACAACATTTCCGTTCATGTCTTTCACTGTTTTTGAACCTATTGTTTAGCTGTTTGATTTTATACAATGTCTTCAGGTCATTTTTCTGCTCCTTCTTCTGCTTCATCTGTCAGTTTCTCTATGTAGTCCCTTTTGTCGGTTTTGATCATCCTCTTTACCTCTTTGTTTATTTCTGTATATCTTTGTCTGTGTTGTTCCCTCAGACATTCAGATCTGGTGTTGTTGATTTTCTGCTTGGTTGACTTTCTCTCTTCTATCCTTTTCCATGTCGCTTCTCTGATCCACTGTTCTTTCTTTTTTCGTTAGACGCCCAGTATTTTCTCTCCTGTTTCCAGTAAGACTCGATTGAAGTCCTCTAAGGTCATCTCCTGTTGGTCCCCTAGTGCCTGGAACCTGTTCTTAACTTCCATTACAAAGGCCCGTTTGGTAGCTGGGTCTTTCAGTCTGCCGGAGTCCACTCTCTGCTGACGTGCCTGTTTTTCTAGTGATCGACGTAGCTTCAGAGAAACTGCGGCTATCACAAGAGTGTGGTCACTGGTAACGTCTGCTCCTCTGTAGGCTCTGACATCTTGAAGTATGCTCCTCCATCTTCGGTTGATGATTACATGGTCGATCTGGTTCTTTGTTATCCCGTCTGGTGATGTCCACGATGCCTTGTGGATGTCTTTGTGTTGGAAGAGTGTGCCTCCAATCAGTAGATTGTTTTCTTCACAAAAGTCTGCCAGTCTCTCTCCGTTGTCATTGATGATTCCAATTGCATGGTCGCCCATGATGTGCTCTCCCTGCAGGTATTGTCACTTCCCACTTTGGCATTGAGGTCGCCGGCGATGAGCAACAAATCATGGGCTCGGACGCTTTCCGTGGCTGCCTGGAGCCGATCCTAAAAAGCATCCTTGTCTTCTGCCTCGGAGTCTTCTGTTGGTGCATAGCAAACTAGCACTGTCAGCTTGGTGTACTTTGAATGGAATCTTGCTCTCAGAAGCCTGGGATCATAAGGCTTTCATTCCAGCAGTGTCTTTTCAGTTTTCCTATTGAGGAGTAGTGCTACTCCTTCAGAGTGTTGATCGTCCGATCTTCCTGAGAACAGGATAGTATGCCCTCATCCTAGTCTCCTCTTTCCCGTGCCGGTCCATCTGACCTCGCTGACTCCCAGGATGTCCACCCTCAACTTCTGCTTTGGCATAATTAAATCCACCATCGGGGCGCCAGCTCACTCTCGGGTTTGACTGTCGTCCGTCATAAGTCCAGTTACCTGGTGTATTTCATTACCTTCGCCATCCGTAATGAGTACTCTGATTTTAGTTTCGCCTCTTACGACATGCCTGGCTGGACAGCAGGGACCCTATTCTTACAATGCTCGCTAAGCAAGC
Organism: Marisa cornuarietis; assembly: GCA_004794655.1. Taxonomy (NCBI): domain Eukaryota; kingdom Metazoa; phylum Mollusca; class Gastropoda; order Architaenioglossa; family Ampullariidae; genus Marisa; species Marisa cornuarietis. Next base: position 54,611 of record SMMW01000637.1, read on the forward strand.
ATACCCCGGGGTCCTAGGGGGGGGGGATGAAAGCTAAATTAGTCTCAGTGTAACGTTTAACTCTCTTTACTGAAAAGAAAATGGTAAATGGTTAGGGTTTAGGATTAGGGTTGGGGTTATGATTTAGAGTTAGGGTTAGGGATAGTTTAAGGTTAGGTTATGGATAGGATTTAGCGTTGGGGTAAGGATTAGGATTTACGGTTGGGGTTAGGATTTAAGATTTAGGGTTGGGGTTAGGGTTAGTGATATGTTATGGTTAAGGTTAGTGATAGGTTGAGGTTATTAGGTGCATTTGGGCAATCGAGTGGAGCAAGCAGACGACGAATGCCGAGCAGACGACAACGGCCGAGTGCAGGAAGTAGGCGGCACAGGTCGAGGGATGTCATAGTGACTGACATGGAGGATTGTTAAGTGATTGGCTGGATCACACCATTTTTGGTTTTTTGTTTGTTTGTTTGTTTGTTTTGAGTCACGTTATATTTTGGGGAAGCGGATGGCCGAGTGGTTAGAGCGCTGGCTTCCGAACCGAGAGCGCGCTGGATCAATTCCCGATAAGCGCAGCAAACTTCCCCCAGTCGACCCAGCTGACGGGAATGGGTACCTGACTCCATAGAGGGTTGGGGAAGGTAAGGCAGCGAGGGAGAGGAGATTGGCACCACCCTCATGTAAAAGCTGGCCCCGAGAAAAGTGGGGTCTCTAACACCTCACTCCCCTACGACCTGAAAAGGTTATGGGATGACCTTTACCTTTTTTACCTTATATTTTGCGTCAGTTTCAATAGCTCCACCACCAGGTATGCCATTTTGTTATGGCCGTCACGAATTACTCTATATCGTACCTGCTCCACGCGGGTCTAATTCAGATGAGAATCCACGCCGACTACACCACTAGGTAAATTAATGTATTTGGTCGGCATGGATCCCACGTACCTATAGTTTCGCTAGGTGATCGCCATAGTCACCGAGAAACCTAGCGCCCGATCGATCTAAACCAGAGTAAGACAGATTAAGTTAGTTTAACGTTTCCCCGGCATTCATCTGAGATCTTTCAAAGAAGACAGACAGCCGTTGAAGAGCATTGGGAGACACGGAGGCAGCAGACGTTCACTGTGATATATCAGGAACCGTACTTCTGAGAGGCCGTTCTTCAGCAACCCTCCAGCGAGAACTGGAAGACACGGAGGCGGCAGACGTTCACTGTGATCCATCAGTGACTCTACCACTGAGTGGAATTCATCGGAAATCTCTAAGACTCTACGGACTTTCACAGCGGTAACTACAGACGCTGATGCACTCCTGCCGAAGAGCAGTGCTAAGTCGCCGTAGATCGAAGATTATCTGCACCAAGACTGACCTGTAAGCCAGGATCTACTGTTGTGTTCCACATGGATCTTTATCTTCTAATTTCTGAATTTGGTTGGACCTTCTGCGTAATCATACACCTGTTTTGGATATAGTTCGCCGGTCATCAATCAGGTGAACTTGTCTGCGGTTTGTTCATTTGCCTTGGATATACCTGGCGATTACCAGTACAAGAAAACTCCTGTACGGACAATTCACCCGCAAGAGGTACAAATGGGAGAACGAGAGTTCGGGCAGACTCCTATATCGACGAAGCGAACTCATGTTTCTCGAACACTACCTCGTCTGACTGTTCGTGCAGGATTACCTGACCGTCGAATTGACAAAGCAGACAGGTCACATTGCCGGGGAGACTCTAACTTTCCATCTGTCAATACACAGTTCATTATTTCTTTTACCTTTACATTTCTCCTTTTCTTTTGAAACATTAAATGCTGGAACCGAAAGCCGAGCCTTTTTGTATCAAATAAAAGAGCTTAGCTACATGTAGATGTACATACACACTCGCAAACATTTATATGTACACTCTTCACCCAAAACGTTGCACTCAACACCCGACTTGCTTAAGTACATGTACTTGATAGAAAAAACTTGTCACAGGTCACTACCCAATACTTTTAGGTATACCTCTGGACTTAATAAAGTGCCGTGTAAGTATAATTGACATAATATATTGTCTCTTAGCAATGAAATGTAAATTAGTTTTCACTCAGCACCCGACTTGCTTACAAATGTAGATTTTTGAGAACATGTACTTGATAGAAAACACTTGCTGGTCACAGGTATGCTCACTTCATCCCCTTCACTTGTCAAGTTCTACTCCATGCCAAATCAGACCGAGTACTACAGCACAGGACAGTACATGTACATCAGGTTTTATACTAACGGGAATGTCACATCTTTGGGCTTTATGTTAATCTACGAGGCTATACCCACATTTGGTCAGTATATTTCTTTTCACTTAAATAAGTCAACATCCACCTATTTTCGGTGTGACTTAAGAAACTTATCAACGCATAGTCATCGTCTTTGTTTAGACTGCCGGTGTAGGTAGTCAAAGTTACTATTACTATCTCCTGTTAACATAAGTTCTTAGAATTAGGTTATATGGACTATTATTTCTTGGAGTTTATTTGGACGTGTGTATATGCATGTACACGCATGTTCACCCATGTGTGTTTACACACGTTTACACGTGCATTTTCTTATTGAACACGTGCATACAACTTCCTATCTTACAGGCATCCCTTATTTATGATCAGGTGAAAATTCTATGATTATCATCTTTAACATTTCGGCCTTTTGAATATGGTTGCAGACTAACATATACGTTCTTCAGACGGTCACTTCAGTTAGCCTGACATGCTGGAAGTGTTCAGTTTGACAACAACAGAAAATGGCTAAATTTAAACGAGTTGAACAAATACCTTTGAAATATGAACATCAATTTTAATACTAAAATATTTACCATAAGTTTTTTTAATATTTTGACATTGCTCAAAGCATTATCTTCCTTATTTTGGCAAGAAGTATGTTTATTTTCTTGGAAAATAACTCTTGTTTAGTTGCAAATTTGAGGGTTACACGAGAAGGCGGCTGTAAACAATAAATTAATTGAGAAATAGTCTAGTAACGTTTTTTAGTGTATCAGTGATCGAGATTAAAATTGATTAAAAGTTGAACATTTTGTCATTTATTATATAATAATAAAGTCGGGTTTGTTGTCGGTTTTTTTTCTTATTATACACAAATGGTAACCAAAGAGAAATCAAATCAAACTCAGGCAGTCGCATGTGCACACTCCACGAAAGTCCAGGACACCCAGAACACATATATATATATATATAACTAGCTTATTTTCACTCACAATAGTTTTCTCACTCTCGACAAATTGCTAAGCGCTCTCTCTCTCTCTCACACACACACACACACACACACACACACACAACATGCAGACATAAACACAATCAGTTTTCAAATATCAGACTCTAAAACCTCAGATATGCATACAAAGTGTACACATTCGGTCTACAAAACACTGCGATTGGTATAAAAGTATTGACACTTCGATGGCCCTGTTTGTGTATTGCAAATATAACATGAAATACAGACATGAAATGTATCAGACATAGATAGTTCTATTGCCTGTATACAAAAAAACAAGCGAGGTGTGTAAAGTCATTTTTTTCTCAAAAACGATTTAACTACTTGTAGAACTATCCATAAAACTACCTATACAAGTATTTATCCACCTTACCATTTTATCTTTAATATTCTTGTCAACGTTTTACTTTACTAGAGATGTGTGCAAACATCTCAGTTGATCTCGTTGCTGTACCCGGCCAGGCAGCTTCCTTGACATCTCCCAGCTACCCGTCAAACTATTACAAGTGAGTGGATCTTCTCCTACTTGTTCCCTATTAAACGTATAAGAAACTTTACTTGTCTCTAAATTTATAATAGAAGGCAATGTGTTTTATAAATATACATATATTGTAAATGATTCCCTTCCCGATCAGCTGAATACTTTTTACAGTTGATTTAAGCGGGATGATAATTTTATATGTTTGTTAATTTCTTATTGTAACGTTTTGAGTGAAGAGTGCAGTTATGAATACTGACGAGAGTCAATGTACATCTACATGTAGCACTCCTTTTTCACACAAAAAGGCCTGACCAACAACTCCACATTTATTGTTTTAAAAGAAAGAAATGAAATGGGAAAATAGAACTGTCTAATCACCAACATAGAGTTAGGGTCTTCCCGGCAATGTCACCTATCTGCTTTGTCGGTCTGAGGGTTGGGTAATCCGGTACAAACAACATTCAGGTAAGTCAGTATCCGACACCCAGGAGCTCACTTCGCCTACATAAAAGTCCACCCGATTTGATCATCACGATGTTACATCCTAGGCAGGTGAATCGTCTGCACAGAAGAAGTTAACCCGAACTAATGATCGGTGGATTATCTCCAAGGCAGGGGAACCGTTAGCAAACCCAGACCAACGAACTAGAATATTATAATCTAAGAGGAACACAGCTGTAAATCACGACTTAATTTAAACCGTGAATCACTACACTCACTTAAGGAAAATACTTCAAAAGTCTTCGAAGGGATGATATCAGTGACCTTAACACTCCACCATAAACTTTGGTTTAAATCGTTCGTTCAAAAAAATAAAGCAATGAACCACCGCTGAGTAGCGCTTAAAAACCACTAAGGATTTCAAAGGAATTATTAGTAAACATGAATAACACTTGAAGCTGACAACATGATATGCAATCACGGCTCGCATTGCACGATATTTACAAAGTTAAAAATTCTTTTTCTTCTACTGAAAAGGAGTTGGCTGCAAATTAGATTGTTTGAAAAACACTTATAAGCAATAAATAAGCTCTCCCTGCCTAGTTTTCTGTCTTTCCTGATCGTCATAACATGAATCATTTTACACTTTGTAAACACTCTTTGTTTACAGTAACTCTGACTGTGGCCAGTTGATCACCGCACCTGGCAGTTTTATCGTCAAGGTGGATGTCACGGATGTATCTCTTCAGGTTGCGGACATCGTTCAGATATTTGACGGTAGGATTCTTAGATGTTATGACATGGTAGTTCAGTAGGCTGTGCTGTGACTGGATTCTGTGTCACTGGATGACAGTTTTCACCACTAATACATCACTGTGGGATTTTCCCTCTTAGCATACCTTTCGTTTATGTAACATTCCATTCATACTTCTCATGTTAGCATTAGTCTAAACGTGAAGTTTACTCAAAACAATTATCACTCTGATTAGAATTACTTACTCCCACACACACACACACACACACACACACACACACACACACACACACACACGAACATAGACACATATACATACAGCTGTACACACATAGGACACATGCACAGATAAGGTGACCTACACACATACAGACAGATGTGCCCACTGGTTAAAAGGTATGAAAAGAGAAAATCCTCTAACTTAAGGGAAAATTTTTTAATTTATTATAAAAAGCTTTAGGCTTAATAAGACTTCAAAGTATACAAGGTGCTACTTGTGCAAAGTGATGGTGGCGAAGCATAATTAGTTAGATCAGCCAATCAATTGATAACTGCAGGCCATGCAATTTTGTTTTGGCGCGTTTGAATTTTGCAGTGTGCTTTTGCGTAAAAAAGACTTTGTAAGATGGTAAATGATATAGTCTTCACTTAGCACTTATTTGCCAAAAAATGTTTATGGTTAATTATTTAAGTATATTTGTGAGTCTTAGGTATATCCTCCGGTCTTCAGTGGTGAGTGAGTATGAGTGACATAAATTACTGTATCTAAGCAATGAAAGCTTAAAAAAAATCAGCACCGATTTGCTTAATTGTGCAATTTTTTAAGTACTCGATAGAAAACACTTGTGTGTCACAGGTGTGTCCACTTCATCCCCGACACTTGTCACGTTGATCTCAATGCCGAACCAGACGGTGTACTACAGCTCAGGACAGTTCATGTACATCAGGTTTTTTACTGATATGTCTGTTACATCTACAGGCTTCAGGCTAGCCTTCCAGGCCATACCAGCATCAGGTAAGTACATTTCTTTCACTTAGATAAGTAACCATCCACCTGTTCTCGCTGTGATTTAAGAAACTTATCAACTAACACACATCCTTTAAGTGTTCATTATAACACCAGAACAAGAGACAATGGAGATACATTTTGCTACTGGAATGTTTTATTAAAACTTTTATTGTTCAAAACTTTCTCCAATTCGCTTAAACTATTCAACATATCCATTATTTTAGCAAGAAGAATGTTTAATCTCTTGGAAAATAACAGTGTTTGACTGGAAAGAGGTAGGAGGCGGTCTCAGGGTATGTCAAAAGACACTCGCAATCACCTAGGTATTTGCGCCTTCTTTTCTTTATTGTCAACAAAACAACGGTATCTGCGTCTTTGCAGGCCCTGTATATATTTAATTTTATTACTAAAATTTGGTGCAATACTTACATTTTGTTACATAAATTGTTTTATAAAGAAATAGTTCTTAATGCGTATCCAGAAAGTCAAAATTCGTCCACAAGTCTAATTATTAAATATTCCATTAAAAGGTTTTTTCTTTCTTTTTCCGTTTTTTTTTTTCGCCAACAGAATAATACTAGAGTTTATAGTTCGGCACAAGGTCATTTCATACGGCTCACACGTGATGCTGTTCTTTGATACATTTATTCAAAACACTACTAATTACAGTCGCTAGAGCCCCCTAGTCCACTGATTCAAGTAATATAAGTAAATATTTTCCACGAATATCTTAAATAATCACTGACGCCTCCATTAGGAGATAAACGTTAGAACAAATCGGTGCTGTCTCTTTAGGATGAGCAATCACACCTTCTCTCATAGAAACCGCCTCATGTCAGTCTTCTGGACAGAGTATGGGGCACTAATGTTTAATGGGAAGACGACTGTAAACAATAAGTCAATTGAGACAAAGTTTAGTAACGCTCCGTAGAATCTATTTAAGCGTAATCAGTGAATGGGTTTAAACTCTGATTATTATTGTATAACAAATGATAAAACTTCTTTTCAGGGTTGTAAGTGATGTTCCTTGCTAAGAAAGCATTCAAAGCATTAGGATGCTGACCAAAGCGAAATTCATAAAAAAGTCCTCGGACGCACGCGTATCTGCACAAAAATACTGGACATACAGAACAAATTTATAATTAGTACACTTTCACTTTTAATATTATTCTTTCTCACAACAAATCTCTCTCTCTCTCCACACACACACACACACACACTTTTCAATTTGATAGTCTCCAAAATGTTAAGCTCACGCAAACACAGACGTATATATATATATAATATATATATAAATAATCACATATAATCACACACTCAGTTTACGCATACCAGACTCTTAAACCTCCGATTTACACACACACCTCACACATTCAATCTGCAAACACAGCGACTGATGTAAAAGTATGCACACCTCAGTCGCCATGTTTGTGTATCGCAAATATAAAACGAAGTACAGATACAATCATTTTATTTTACTAAACAAGTTAATTTAACTTCATATTGAATCCCTCCTCCAAGTTCCATTTTGCTCATTTAATCTTTGCTTATTGATGTATCAGTCCTAGTAATTTCTATTCTCTGAATTTGCACAAAAAAGCGAGTTGAGTAAATCACTTTTCTCCTCTACAAACAACCATTTTTACAATTATTTATGATCCTTTACACATTATCTTTGATACCAGTATTGACAGCATTCCTGTCAACGTCTTTCTTTACTAGGCATGTGCGCAGTCACCCCAGCCAATCTCTCTGCTGTACCCGGGGAAGTAGTTTACCTCACGTCTCCCAGCTACCCGGTGAACTATTACCTGTGAGTGGATCATCTTGAATTAGCACACTATAAGAAACGTTGCCAATATCTAAGTTTATAAAAAATTGTAATGATTATATATATATATATAGTAATGAACGTTTACCTAATTTTAACTTTGTTTATATCCATTTAATTGTTACATTTTTATATGCGGTGGTAATCTGCAGGCTTCTTTCGACTTTACGTTTAAACTTTAGCACAAAAAAGTTGCAGGCAAAAAGGTAAATGTAAAGGTCATCCCACAACCTTTTCAGGTCGTTGGGAGGGGGGTGAGGTGTTAGAGACCTAACTTTTCTCGAGGCCAGCTGTATGTGAGGGTGCTGCCCATTTCGTCTCCCTCGCTGCCTTACCTTCCCCAACCCTCTATGGAGTCAGGTACCCATTCCCGCCAGCTGGGTCGACTGGGGGTAGCTTGCTGCGCTTATCGGGAATCGAACCGGCGCGCTTTCGGTTCCGACACAAGCGCTCTAACCCCTCGGCCATCCGCTTCACCCGCAGGTTGCAGGTTGGTAATCGTCGAATTAATTTGCACGTGACTTTCTGGCATGCACATGCATGATCACAGTGGAGTAAATGTACAGTCGAGAAGATTTACAAAAGCCACTGTTTACTGTAAGCTTGAGTCAGTCCCTCCTATTTCACCTGGTACACCTCTCCGATCGCCGTTTGCACAACGCACTGAGCCAACCATAGCACATCGGGAGAGGTAAAAGTTTCCAGACTGTCTTGTGCTGGTAGCTTGGGAATTCAATCACAGTAATCCGTCCACTGATCTCCCAGGTACAAAAAAGGTTAAGGGCTGATAATCATCCGCTTGGTTAGACTGTGACCACAGAGTAGAGTAGTTACGGTACTATGAAAAGGTCTTTATTGTGGCTGAGGTTGGTGGTCTTGTGAGCAGGCTCAGAGCGGTATCAAAATTACTTTTTCTATGATTTTGAAGAGGAAAGATAAGTTGGAAACTGGCCGGTAGTTATTAAGCGCGTGGACGTCAAGAGTGTATTTCTGCATCCCCCACTAGCAGCTCCTTCAGGTAAAGATGAACACATGATGAGCAGACTATTCCGGCTACAAAACTACATGAAAGTTGCAGGCCCTGATAGCGTGTCTGCTTCCACACTGAGACACAGCGCAGATCATTTTCTTTTGTCATCAGTGATATTTTCCGCAATTCCCTACAACTTTTTTGTCTTTCCCCACTGTTTCAAGGCATCAGTCATAGCCCCTGTCTTAAATAAATGCAGGATGACGTCACTAAATGGCAATAAACAGAACGCATTGAGAGAAAGAGAGAGTTTGTGTGTGTGTGTGTGCGTGCGCGCGCGCGCGCGCGTGTGTGTGTGTGTGTGTGTAATGTGTGTAAAATAAATGTGCTGCAATTCGCATTCTTTTAAAAGAGCAACTTAGTAGTAAATAAGCGTTCCCTGCCTTGATTATTATTTCGTGCCTGACGATCCTAACATTTTTCATGTTACACTGTGTAAACACTCTGATGTACAGTAACGCTGACTGTGGTCGGTTGATCATCGCCCCCGTTGGTTTTGTCGTCAAGGTGGATGTCATGGATGTCTCTCTGGAGCTTGACTTTGACTTCGTACAGATTTTTGACGGTAGGATTCTTAGACAACTGTTCTGACCATTATTCGAATATATTAATAGTTATTCAAAATGTCCTGAGCACCAATATGTAGCCAGACCTTGTATTTTTGATTAACGTCATTTAATATTGTTTTTGATAATGTACGCACACACTCACACGCGCACGTGTAACAAACAGCACACGTGCACAGATAAGTAATCGACACAAAAAAGACGGAAGGTATGGAAAGAGAGAAAAGAAAGCCACGAGCTTTAGAGAAAAGTTATTTAGGGAAAACTTTAGGCTTCAAACGAAACATGAAAACAAAAGATGTTACTTGTGTGAAGTGATGGCGGGGAAGGTTTATTTCAATAAACTGATTATCTGATAAGTCAAAAGCCGTGCATTTTTGTGCAGGTAAGTTAAGAGTTTGCAATACTGTTTCATCAAAAATATCTTTTGAAGATGAAAAGTAATACACTCTTCGCTCAGCCTTTTGTTTGCTCACAAATACTGATGGTTGGGTACTTGAGTACATCTGTTATTATTGTCTCCAAACAATGAAAACTAGTCTTCAGTCAGCCCCCGCGTGAATTTGTAAATGCAATTCATTGAGAACTTCATACAACAACTTTTGTCTGTCACAGGTATGTCCACATCATCGCCGACTCTTGTCAAGTTCTACTCCATGCCGAACCAGAGGGTGTACTACAGCTCAGGACAGTACATGTACATCAGGTTCTACAGCGACTACTCTATAACGTCCTCAGGCTTCAGACTGACTTACGAGGCCGTGTCTCAGCAACCTGTGACCACATCCGGTAAGTATCTCTCATTCACCTTCGGGTCAATTCTCTCACTATCTTGTCTTAGCTGTTACACGAACACTACTCCAAACAACATAGTTGCAGTGGCGTAGGAACAGGGGGGGGCAAGGGGGCAGCCGCCCCCCCAAAAAAAGATGCTGGGAAGGTAAGAATGTGAACGTTATTCATTGTCAGCATGGAGCTTGCCCCCCCCCCCCCAAAAAAACAGAGCATCTTCCTACGCCACTGAGTTGTTATTAGTTGTCTTTACAGTCAATTGACTAATCCGCCTGCGCATCTTGCTCTGGATAGGTATGATACTCTACATCTTATGTGTTTATTCCTCTTTCGTATCTTCGTTGTTTTTCTTTTAGTGACTGTCTACATATTAGTTTCTCCTTTCGTCCTTCCTATGCCGTCCATGTCTCCTAATATTCATGCTTTATTAAAAGGATTCAATATAATACTCTTACATTTGTTTACAATATCACTTATCTTGTGTGAAGTTCTAAGTGGTCTTGTGTTTTATACATTACAAACAACAGTTTAGGTTTAGCACTAACACTCACAAGGTGATTAGGTGAGTCACGTGACAACATTATTCTACTGTTTCCCACATCCATTTTTAGTTTATAAATTTCGCCTGTTTCTTTATATGAAGCATAGTTGGTCGCTAATGTGTGTAAAGCAAAAACTGAGTGTTGAATTATTCCAAGCAGTCATAAATAAGTATTCATTAGAATTAGCCACACATTTCGGAAAGTTTTTGATTTTCATTATTCGGGTCCCACACTAACAGCCCCAACCACAAGAGCAAGTCCAACAGTTGAGTTGCTAGTGTGGTGGAGTGAAATTGGTGTTTTACACCGCGCCAGTAACTAAACCTATATCATGGCAAGGCAGCTAGCCCTGTAAACACATGCCACACAGCGTGCCCAAGACGAGAGCTGAGCGTGGACCTTCACTGTATTGGTCACGTTGCGCCACCGGACCGCCCTTAAGTTGCTAATGGTTACACCCTTCTATCCATTATTTTACTGTTAGGTTCCACACTCACAATACTAATAAATATCCCCAAAATACAGGTAACACAATTTCATTACTGTATTTGAGGCCTTTTCTGTCACCCCTATATATGTTTATGTAAAGCAAATGAAGTAAGTTGTTTAATGAAAGTCAACGGTGGATTTTGCGTTCAACTATTTCAAGAATGTCTACTATACTCGTAACTTTAATATTTGTAATGTACACAGTGTCTGTCAGATTCTTTTTGCCTTAACCTTTGCTGATGCAGGCTATGTGAATACAAACTCAGCTCCTTTGTTGTCGCTTACCTGTCTAACTACAACATGCCTGTAGTTATGTGGTCGCATTTATAAAACTTTGTGTTTGTATCACACAAATGTTATACTCGATTTTCCATACAAATCGGCGTAATATTACGGTTTATGCACTAACAAAGATGTTCTCAAGACACTTTTAATAACTTTCTTTGTTTATCATCAACCAGCACCGGTAATTACAACGCCTATCACAACAGCAAGAACATCAGGTAAGATTACTAGTAAGAAGTAAGAGCTTAGTATCTCTAGACAATAAAGTTTAATGTCATTTTAATGTGTTATGACATAATAAAATTCAAATTTTTAATCTGTAATGACATCAGCCATTCTTTAGATTTCTAGATCCTGTTATGTATTTGAATCGCGTAAGTAGACCGATGAATTTATGAGTCTATAAATAATTCTTGCATTTAATAATGATTTCCCCATAATACGTTAGAATATTTGCACAGTATTACCAATCTTTCCTGCAGTATGATTTTTGGTGTTTTAATGTACTTACTTACCTTCCAAACTGGTCCGAATAGCAAACAAATTTTGGTCGGTAAAGATGATGTAAATATACAATAATAATGGATTAAAAACTCACTGTGTTTCAGACGTTTACATTTATAGTTTATTTATGTGATCTCTACTGACCAAAATCTGTTTATAACTCAGAACAGTTGGGTAGGTCTTTAGAGTAGATGGATTTGTAAAAGAATAATTAAGAAGCGATTCCGTTGTTTTCACTTGACGTCACCGGTTTTGCGGTCGCGATTGCGATGGGCAGAAGACGCCATTATGTTTACACCAGTCGGTTTCGCGTTGTCTTACGTTATAACACATCGCTGTCAGCATCTCATTCACCCTGTTTTAGTTACAATAAACCGACACTAAGATTATATTAAGCAGACCGACCAAAGGGTTCGGCTTTCATGTCTCTGTCTCTGTTCGACCGATCAGTCTAACGTGAAGTACAATATCCTAACCCAAGCCATACAATCAACCAAATGCTTTGTAAGCCTGGCAAAAATCATTAGTAAACCTAATGAGTAGCAGACTGTATGTATGTAATGTTTTCATCAATCGGCTTGTTTGTTGTTCTGGGTAACCATTGAGATGACAACACATTTTACATTTTATCTGGACATGTTTAATATATATTGCATATATTTTATGTACGTCGTATACATATACCTCTGATATATATATATATATATAGATTATGTTCATATACGTTTTCACATATTTGTTTTATATGTGTTATTTATACGTGTTTTATCTAGAATACATAAATGTTTCTGGCCTTATAAATGACATGTTTCCAATGCCCTAGATGTTGGTCGGCTTCATGAAAATGTTTTAGTATTCAATCCTTCTTCCTTCACTATGACTGTTGTTTGAGATTTATTGTTATTGAAGGTGCTTTTGTTTATTTTTTTCTTGTCATTTTCATTTTTTTTTCGCCTTTGGACAGAAGGACGTTGTGACTTCCCACTTTAAGCAAAGGGTTGCTTTAAATTTACATAAGACCAAAACGTCCTTTGGATCTAGTTTTTACAAATATCATTTCCGTTGTATTTATTTTTAATGTGTTTTTCTCTCTGTGTGCAGTGTTTTAGTTTTGCATACATCATATGTTTTGGTCATTTTTAAGCGTTTTGCTTTTAGCATCAAACCTATTTCAACAGCCCCGTCTACTCATCTCCCCGTATGACTTGGTGTTGACCTGAAGAGGATCCTGCTGATCCAAGTTGGCTTTCCTGGTTCGCTTATTTCTAGTTTGCAGACTGTGTTGAAATCAACTTATCATCTGTTACTATGTCCTCTGGAAAGGATGGGAGTAACAAGGGCATCAATCAATCAACTGGTTTACCAAGCGTCAACTCTTCTCTCCACCTGCATCTGCTGAATAATAGGCCAGACCTGACAATCATGATCATGTTAAAATGCGAGAACTTGACAGCAAGAGAATCAGCGAAGATAAGAGAATTGATGTCTCTTTTTAGTCATCTCGAAACGGCAAGAATTTAGGTTGGTTGTGTGGTTGTTTGGTGCGAGTGTTTCACCACTAGGCCGCTAGCTCAGAGTTTGCTCTGGGTAAACTTCGCACTTTTTAACGTCTGCGTTGTCAGCATCGCCCACACGAGACTTCTTAGACCTCTTTAACCCCAGTAGAGCATAGGGTCGCACCCACACTACGCCAGCGGGTCCAGTTCCGGCATTCTTTCTTTAGTTGGATCCAAGGCTGTCACCGCCTTGCCGTGAACCAATCTCCTCCATGTATGTCTGGGTTTCCTAACCCTGCGCTTTCCCTGTGGGTTCCAGTCCAAGGATTTTCTCGTTATTAAATTACAACTTTATTCATCCACAAGAGCAATTAAAGATAGTGCTAGTTGATACTACAAACATATACATGTTAAAGCAATTTCTCTCTCTCTCTCAACACACACACACACACACACACACACACACACACACACATTCCCAGCAAAAAGTAAATACAGTTGGTGACCTTAGGTCACCTCAAGCTCGTACAAGTTCACGGCCAGTAGAGTTTATCAAGTAAATTGCACGTGGAATAAATGAAGTGCGGTGACGATTGGTTTTGCACACAGGCATTAGATACCTACAGTCAGACCGCAAGAGTGAAAACTCACATGCCAATACAGGGTAAAACCAGTCCAGTCCTACTTCCGTTATTTATATCTTGGCCTGTAGGTTTTTGGTAGTTCTCTCCCACAGGCCTGTATTTGAGATCTTTTCTGGCCATGTGATTTTGAGGATGTAGCGTGCACATTTGTTGACAAATGTCTGAATCCTGTTAGTGATGGCATTTGTCACACGCCCTGTCTCGGATCCGTACAGAAGGACTGATCTTTTGTTTGGTGTCAAAGATGCGAATCTTGCTGTGCAAAAATATTGCCTTGCAAGTCCAGCTGGATCGCAGGGTGTGGAATGCTAGTCAGTCTCCTGGATGATTCTTGTCATCACCTTGCTGAGAATGGACAGTAGCGTAATCTTGCGCCACAAGCTGCACTGGGTCATTCTACTGGATGTAGTCTAACACATTTTACGTGTGGAAAGACTGCTCTTCTTATCCCCATCTTCTTATCAGTATTTTTAACAATAACTAGCTCTATATTAAAAAAAGTATAGAATATGCGCATAGTATTCGGTTACTTTTAAAAATGTCTTATAGTAACAAATGTCTCAATAATGACCATCTAATGTCGTTCCCGACAGTGTGCTCTGTGAACGGGACAGCTCTGTTAACTCTTCCTAGTCAAGTCGATTACCTGAGGTTCCCCAACCAACCGTCTATTCAAAGTAAGCAGGTCATCTTTGTCACAGACGATTAGTTATATAACAAAACATACCTTTTCTATATTCTTATAAAAAGTAGTGAAGAGCTTATCTGTACTTCAGTAAATAGCGACACTAATATCGACTTTGGACCCTTGATGGAAAAATGTTTTCTTGTCCTGTGCAGTATTTTGCTATCATACTAATGTGAAATTTCGTACACACCCCTAATTATTCCATATTTGTTTCCAGTAACACCGACTGCCGATGGGTAATCAACTTTACTAGTGATTGTGTCGTCAAGGTTCGACGCCAGCTCAGACATTTTTACCACCTCGAGATTTTTGACGGTAAGAGTGTTCAGATTTAGATCATCAGGCAATCAAATTATGCCTAAGTTGCTGTCTTATAGACTGCGCAACAGTTACCGCCCGACACAGTGAGGATTAGCTGTCCTGGGTTCAACTCTTGTCTCGGACATGCTGTTGTTTCTCTGAATGCGGTACATGTTTACATGGTCAGCTTCTTTGCCGTGGTAAATACGTTGTTGCTGGTTAGGCGTAAAACGCCGATTAACCGCCCGCCTTGTCCGTTATTAATAATAAAGGAAAACTATTTAGATATTGATGTATTCCATGACATTTAACACTGTATAATTCTCAATAACTAATAATGGTCTGTTGCAGCTACTGGGGAAAATTCGTTCGCTTCCAGTAATGTATTTCTTGCATATATATATATATATTGTGCATTTTGTCTGTACCTTAAAACTTCTGTCATTATAATAGAGGAGCACTCGATTCACTCACAAATGTCGAAGGTAAAACACTTGACAAACACACTCTATTATCGCAGGTATGTCGGAGTCATCCCCGTTGTCACTTTCTATGGCATACCACCTCAGACAGACTACTACAGCTCTGGACAGTACATGTACATCAGGTTCACTGGCTACGGGTCTGTTACCAGCTCAGGCATCATAGTGTCTTACGAGGCCATCAATCAACCGTCTGTACCAATGCTCAGTCAGTACCTTTCAGATATATATCTCATAATTACAATGTAATTTATATGCAAAATGCAATGGTAACAATCTAGCATATCAGCAAGACATTTTATAATGATAGCTACATCGTACTATAAACACACATGAGTACAGAGTTCCTTGAAAAGTCACATTACAGAGTGAATAACTTCACTCAAATTAAAAAGGCTGGTAACATTTAACTGCATTCGGATGGCGCACAAAATACCCTGGAAGCAGTGCTTTACGCAAAACATCAAAGATTGAACACAAAAATGATATGAAATTCGTCACTGATCTCACCAAGATTAAGGTAAAGGTTATCTCCTAACTTTTTTCAGACCATTGACCTAAGTTTTCTCTGGGCCAGCTTTAAATGAGGGTGGTTTCCATCTTCTCTCCTTCTCTTCCTTACCTTCCCTAACCCTCTGTGGATTTAGGTACCCATTCTTGATAGCTAGGTCGACTAGGGAGTTTGCTGCGCTGATAAAAAATCGAACCGGGGCGCTCCCAGTTCGGACAGCAGGGCTTCCACATCCAGGCTACACAATGGACATTTTCTGAAATCTCTAGTCATATCATTACATCTTAATTGTTGAACGGGAAATTTAAGGCAGCTTAATATTTCTTTAAATAAAATAACAAAAATTTTAATAAATTTTATTCATACATCTAAAAGCAGAAAGTAAACTTATTAAGTAGTTCTCCAAGTTAAAATATTTTTTATACAGTAAGTAATGCAACTACCATTTGTAAACATCCCTTGTTTCTATTCTTAAATAAACTAACAATTAAATGTCCTATTACCATTTGTTAAACTGACCGGAAGGAAAACTACAACAAAGATTCAAATTGAAAGGAAGACCTTATGCAATTAGCAAGAAGCGCACATTATAATTCAGCATAGTGTACATATTGAGTATCAAATGAAATTCACAAAAGACGGAACAATTGTCGTGCTCCAGACTTATGGTCCTAATAGAATCTATAATAGAGGCACAGTAACCTACATTTTGCGAAGACTGACACAGTCAATACACCATGCTTGCCCCTCACCACACAAAGTCGGTGTGCTTGTTTTTTTGTTTTTTTTTTTACATTCAGCATAAATTCAGTTGCATTCTGTTACAATGATCAAGGGATTCAAAAGCCAAGATTTCACTGACAAACAGCAAAACAGGCTTTATACGTCTGTCGGCCTATCCGGATTTATATCTAAAACTTGTTCTGTTTTTCGTAAAACACGCAGGGCCAGCGAGATTAACTCAGTCCAAATAATCTATTTGGTTTGTAAATGACAAACAATATTTACCTCCCAAATAACACATAGTTCAGGGATCTCTTTCTTCAGGGATTTAACAAAAAGTAGGCGCAGACTTGACTGCTGAAGGTTGTAACACTCATCAACTGTTGATTTCTCTGGAGGCAGTGTATCTATAAATAGAAAAACAGAAGCTGCACTCTCATTAATGTTATGATTATAATTACTGAAATCTCGCGACTTATGCTTCTTCATTACAATCACATTGTCGACAGTTGTAAACATCCTCGTTAGCAATTATTTGAGTTCATGCACTGTGAATTAATATTCAAATGACTTGACGGATACAGAGAGACGGTGTTCAGCTCGTGACTAGTCACACGTATATCGACGAACTGACAACAGCTGGTAAAAAGTCATGATCTGCGTCTGTTGATCGCACATAGTACACAGATGGCTGGCTAGTCTGGAAACACCAAAAGACCCTCTCCGGGCTGGCCTACTCCCCTACGACCTGAAAAGGTTATGGGATGACCTTTACCTTTTTACCTTTACAGCTCATGAAGAATTTGCACATGACTTCATATAACAACGATTTATTAAAATAAATGCTAGTGGAGAAAAATCTTGGTGTTTACGTTTCACATGCATCGTTCTGAATGAAAGATACGACAAATGTTAGTTCTGGCGATAATCATCAGGTATGACCTCCCATCTCAGTCAGTTCCTTGTATTGAAACAACACTGCGAGGCAGCAAGCCTCTCGCATACAAGTATACTACTAAAGCACTTTCGGTCATTCACCAGGAAGGCTTACAAAGTATATTTCTTTTGCAGACACAGTTAGTCTGCAATGTTTATTCTAAGCCTGAGCTCGAAAATGGTGTTTGTTATCTTTGGCGTTCAATTAAAGAGGGTCGGTCATATGCGTGTGCATCCCTCTGTTGTCATTTGAAAGACGCTTTAGGAACTGTGTTGGCAAAGAATTATTTTGAACAACAGTAGTCTGCCCACCGACTTCAACCGACTCACTCCAAATTTAATATTATAAAACGATCTACGTTCTATATGTCTCTGATCTGAACGAAAATTTCAGCAAAAGATCGCCTACATGTGTCGCTGATATTCTACACGCCCCCTTTTTTTTTGGAAATCAGTTCTGCCTCTAAGCACTGCATGCTATATATCTGAAAGATATACCCCGAATGTTTCGGTTACCTTTCCTTTACATATGCTGTGGTTTTTACTATAGTTTAAATTGCGTCATGTTATAAAAAGTGTAGAAGATTGTTTTAACACCCTTATTAATACTCATCCGTCTTTACGACAAATCCAGGGTAAATAACCCTTGTTAATAAGACAGATGTAATTATTCGGCAGGAAGAACACAATTATGATATTTTTGCAAACATGAAAAAGAAACAATATTTTTCAGAGAAGGGTTTTCCAAAAACGCATTGCACAGACAAGGGACGGCTATAAAGATCATTAAAGTATCACAACGACAAATGTAAAATGTCAGTGTCAAGACAAACATAATTACAACGACAGTTCTCATTTCATTGTTATCACAAAAACAAGATCAAGGACAGATCCGGAATGGTGACCCGTAGGAGTATTCTGCTCCCCAAAACTGTATCCGTTTTAATCACAAAGGGCTTATGAAATATCGTTGAGTAAAGAAAAGAAAAAGACTGCAATTTAATGGCGGACATGTTTACGCGCCTAACAAAAAGGGGATCAGTTACAGACTTCAGAGTATCCATTTATATCTTGAAGCCCTATGGATTCTCCCATAAATTGCCCTGCAGTGCCTGAGCTAGTGAGTCGTGAAAGGTGACTGTAGTTAGTGTTAGTGAGGTTTCCCACACGTTTGCCAGTCTAGGCAGGGGCACCACAGTCTCGCTACAGTCTTTGTAAAGTTTACCACTTGGGACATCTTTGTGATGAGACCGTCCTGGCTATAAGGTAAGACACATTTATCACAGAAGACATTTCTTTCTCCGTTTCTATTTTCACCTCGTAAACGTCCTTATACGACCTTTTTAAACGGATTCATCACAGAAGTAAACTTTTGTGTTAATCCACATGAATTAAAAAAAACTTTTAGCAAAAAAAATGTAAGAGATATTTATGTTCAGCAATAATTATAAAGTAAACAAAATTATTTAAATAATAATTAATATAGATTTATATAACTGTACAAATATAAACAATATTACCTTTTGCTTTGTTTTTGCTTCTAGTTCTAGCAGGTACTCCAAGCTAAATTTTTGTAACAAAAACAAGCAAAAATTTCATAAACGAACAGATTTTGTTTTAAATTCTGATTCCAATGGTACCAAGGTTTTTTTATAAAGCTCAAATTGTTTCAAAGTATTAATTTTTTTAGAAATTTTAATTTGTGGGTAAATTTTTGCTTTAACTAATGATGAATAAAATGCTGATCTTTGAAAGTCCAGACACTTACAGTTAAGTATTAACTTATAGGGAACAGCCATCTCATAGCACTATCATTTACAAAGAACTGCTCTACTTTTTTTAGGACATCCAGATACTGAAAAGCATTAGTAATATGATTTCTAAATTAGAATTTCAAGCAAATGGCACATTTCAGCGTTATTAACACTGACCTAGAAAATGATAGATGATGTAAATATGGTTCTAATTAAGCTACATAAATCATTTTACTATTAATATAATCAGTATGCTGAGCCCTTTTTAAATTTTTACTCATTCTGTTTAACTACACTTGAGCCCAAGTCGAGAGCTGAACCCAGGACATTCAACTCATCAATCTGCTTCTCTGACCCTAAGAGTTTTAAGAGTTCTCATATACATGTCAATGCAAAGATGTTAGTGAAGAAAAAGTGTTTTTCTATGTCCTCTTGGCAGATAACACAAATCTACTGACGTGAGACACTTCACGGCTACATCCAAGTTAATACCTCCTGCTCTCTTTTCTTCCCGTTGATTGCTTAACATGGCGTTCACTGCGGTAGCCATAGTGGTCGTCATGGTCTTGATTTCTCATGGTAAGTTTTTGTTTTAGACATTTTGAACCTTTTGAACTATCTGTATGTTTAGTACACCTTCCACACCGTCAGTAGTAGTCTCTCTAGAAAATGTACAATAGGGTGTAGCGCCATCCAGTGAATTGTAACGGATTAACAGGCACATTTGGGGTTTTGTACAACTAGCTATGCAGAGTTCAAAAAAGTATAGCCAAAAATCTGCAATGAGCAGAAAATCTCAGTTATTCTGCCCCCAAAATGACAAAATTCCTGTTTTTTTAATTAAATGTTTCCTTTTTAGTCAAAAGTTCTATATTTAATAACTTACGAAAAGATCCGTTTCTGATCGCATTTGTACTGTCAGACAATAATTATAAACAGTACAAACACCGGTTTTCATTTGCACTCACGTGGAAACCTGGAAACCTCCCGGGTAACCTGCCAGTCACATGCCCGGATAAAGGAGGAGGGTTAGACGTGGGGCTAACAACCCCACCCCATAAAACAACCCCTGCTACAGAAATTGCAACTACAACATTACCGCATCGAGAGCCTGGAAGGGAAGATCCCTCTTTGGAGGGGCCTATGAGGCGTTTTGGCGAAAGTCTTCGTGAAGTCAGCTCGCCGACCTATCTTCTCATGGCCAAGGCAAAAACCAGGATAGGGACCTGGAACATCAGAACCCTATACGAGAGAGGGAAATCATCTCAGGTAGCCCAGGAAATTAAGATATGACATCAAGCTCCTTGGCCTGTGCGAGACCAGGTGGAATGGCAGCGGTCAGACCAGACTCTCGTCAAGGGAGACTATCATCCACTTTGGACATTAAGACCCTGACCATGACCACTCATAAGGAGTAGCAGTACTGATGACACAAGGGGCTGTGAGGGCACTAATATCATGAAAACCAGCTTCCTCACGACTCATGTCAGCTCGGTTCAACTCCAAAGAAAGAAAGATCACCATCATTCAGTGCTATGCACCTACCAAAGCAGCAAAAGAGGAGCAAAAGGACTTTTTAATGCGCTGGTTGATCGTACTCCAAGACGAGACCTGAAGATTATCATGGGCGACATGAATGCTAAAGTTGGTGATGACAACACGGACAAAGAACACATAATGGGAAAGCATGGTGTAGGCAACTGTAATGAAAATGTTGAGCTGTTCACAGACTACTGTTTGTTCAATGACCTTGTAATCGGAGGCACAGTCTTTCCTCACAGAACCATTCACAAGACCACCTTGACTTCTGCAGATGGAAATAAAGAAAACCAGATCGACCACATCAACATAAATCGCCGCTTTAGAAGGAGTCTGCTGGATGCTACGGTAATGCGTGGTGCAGATCCACTTTGCGACAAGAGACAGTTCGCACACAGAATGACAGAAGAGGCAGAACAAGCAGATGGCAAAATAACATGAAGAGAGTATAAGAAATTACAAGAACTCTGTCAGATAGGGAAAAAAATGCATGCAGGCCAGTAAAGACAAAGAATGGCAATGTCATTGCCCGGGATGCAGAACAAAGATCTCGCTGTGCAAAACCTGTTAAAGAAATACTGAACCGGCCACCACCAGCAACAGTTTTGAACATTGCCCCAGCCACCGAGCAACTCCAGGTGAACACTAACCCACCAACCAAGGTAGAAATCATCAAAGCCATGAAGTCTCTGAAAACTGGCAAAGTGACAGGCCCAGATGGCACTCAAGGCAGACCCAACAGCCGCAGAATAGATGCCACACCCCCTGCGCAGAAAATTTGGGAGCAGAGCAAGTTCCATCAGACTGGAAGCTTGGCTATCTGGTAAAGCTACCCAAGAAAGCTGACCTGACCCAGTGCAGCAACTGGCGTGGGATTATGCTACTATCCATTCCCAGCAAGGTGCTGACCAGAATCATCCTGGACAGACTGAAGAATGCCCTAGACAAGAGACTGCGGCAAAAACAGGCAGGCTTTCGGCAGGGTAGATCATGCACAGACCATATCGCTACATTGCAAATCATTATACAACAGTTCATCAAATGACAGTCACCACTCTACATGTTTTTGTGGGCTTTGAGAAGGCATTTGACTTCGTAGACAAAGAAATCCATTTGGAAGTTGATGTAGCTCTACGAATTTCCACAAAAGTTCATTGCCATCATCCAGCAGCTGGATGAGGATTCGACATACCAGGTGATCCACAATGGGAAGGTGACTGACTGGAGTAAGGCAATGTTGCATGCTCTCGCCGACAATCTTCCTGACCGTCATTGATTGGATCATGAGAAGAAGAACCTCTAACATGCAACTTGAGGATCTCGACTTTCCGGATGAAATCAGCCTGTTGACCCACAAGCAACAACATGCACAGACAAAGCTCACTCGGCTCTCAAAAGAAACAGCAACGTCAACATCAAGAAGACAGAGGTAATGCGGGTCAGCAACAAGCAATAAGCCCCATTAAAACCACATGAGGAATATATTACAGAGACCAACCGCTTCACCTACCTAGGCAGCATAGTTACCAAGGATGGAGGTGCAGATGAAGATGTAAGAACCCGAATAAATAAATCCAGGCATGCATTCCACATCCTGAGACCCATCTAGGAGTGCAAGGCATTATCTCAGCACACCAAGATCCGCATCTTCCATACAAATGTAAATTCTGTCCTTCTATAGGGGTCTGAGACATGGCGTGTGACAAACAACATCACCAACAAAATTCAAACATTCATCAACAAATGTGTACGCCACATCATCAACATTAGATGGTCCGAGAAGATCTCCAATACAGACCTGTGGGAGAGAGCAAGCCAGAAACCTGCCAGCCAAGACACCAAGAAGTGAAAATGGGGCTTGATCGTCACACCCTGCGAAAGGCGGCCGAAAATGTAACACAAGCTCTGGACTGGAACCCACAAGGGAGGCGCAGGGTTGGAAGACACAGACTGACGTGGAGAAGACCCAAGTGGGGCGGGAGGCCTAAAACCGGGTTCGCTGGCGTGGTGTAGTTGCGGTCCTATGCTCCAATGGGAGCGAAAAGAAATAAAGAAAAGAGAGAAAGAGATCTTCAGTATAAAGCAGATTTCGATTACGTATCGCTTTTTTGCTTTGGAAAATGTGTTTCTAAAGCATGGTCACAGTAAAAGGTTGGTGTCTACGTACATCATATCCTTTTACTGAAGTCTTACCATCCTAAAGTGAATGAATGCTATCATAAATGAAGAAGTTTTCAAAATGAATATTAATTCTGATTACTGAAACATAAATTTTCAAACACGTAGAACATCGCCTCACCAAATCAGAATAGCTGCCTTTCAAACAGAAAGAAACTGTAACTTTTAAGAAAGCACCGTAGATTTAATGTCATCTCTGGAGTACTGGAGGCTATATGCAGGTCCCTTTGTTGAAAGTATTCTTACTTTCTCGTTAAGGACAAGGCAAGACTAAAAACAGTCGTCAGCCAGGCAATCTTTTGGCAAGCGATACAAAGCGCACCACCCTATGACATTGTTCAATAATTTCAGCTGATATTCTGTTAGTAAAGAGTTGTCTTCCTTGTGTAGATATCCAAAGTATCCTACAACACACCCAATCACACCGCCTCAAGAAAAAACTTGATAGGTTAAGTCTCCAAGTGCTGTCTACTACCAGACCATCTACTATTCAAGTACTACACACCCCTAAAACATCCAACAGTGCAATGTCTTAGAACATGAACTCTTGACCCAGTGGAGATGCTTAAAGGCTGTTTCACGAGCACTGAGACTTCATTTCCAGCAGCTGGGAAATTAAATCCAGAGATTGCTTACGATGACGGCGTATCTTTAGATGTGTGTTTGAGGGAGAGAAACTGCTCATTTCTTGCACAAATTGAACAAAGAAACCTTTACAGAATTATAATATATATATATATATTGTGTGTGTTTCTTCGTCTGTATTTATACGTGTGTTTGTCGTTGAGGTAGAACTATATTCGTTATATATTGTGTCACATTCTTAGCTGTTGTTCTAAACACAAAGAAAAGAAAACTCAGTCTTTAAACTCAAGGAAATAACCAGCACTCTATGGATATTTCAGTTTGTGTCAACACGCGGTCTTCAGCAACTGAAATCTAAGTAGCAGGGATTTTAAGTGTATATGACCCTAAAATGAACTTTGGGCACGTGACTGAAAAAAGACTACTGTAGATTGTCGACAGGTGGTGTTCAGTCTCGGTCTCTGTTGAGCACAAGCTTTGCTGCCTCAGTGTAAATGACTTTATTCATCTTTTTCTGGAACCTCCGCGCAACACAATCCAAGATGGTAACCATATGAGGAGAAAACACGTCCGCTATTTTGTTTTGCAAATGTTTTCCTACCCCCAGACCGTTCATGTTCTTTCAGTCTTTGTTCCGAAACCAAGAGAAATTTTTGTTCTTGCCCTGTGTCTTACGTGGACAATGAAGTGAGTTGTAGCTGGCGTCCGTTACTTGACTGTTGATGGATGTCTTCTCACGCGTTTTGATCATAATGTGAAACAACCCTATCCCAGCTGCTTTTCATCCTTATTAAAAGCACTTCTTTTCACAGAAAGGAAAGTGTATTTCTTACAGACGTTTACGTTTTAAGTTCAACAAATGGATGGGTAGATTAGCTTTATATATAAATTTGATATTAACATATATTGCAGATGAAGAGGAAAAAAACATTCTTCCTAAGTGAACCATAAACACATACTAGCAAACATAAAAAGCGTTCGCGGTATTTATTGAACATACAGAGATGAAGATATACAAAGGTATACAAACAACCTGCAGATTAAACTTTCGAGACTTTTAATTAAATACAATTTGTTTTTTTAAAAGATAGCTTCAGACGTGGAGTAGGAACGACGGTTAACACCACATGACACCATTGATAAAGTTATTGCTCTGGCAAGTAAGCTTCGTTTAAATGAAAAGGCTTGTGAAAGACTGTTAGTCTTAAATGATATATAGTGTACTGACCATTTAAATATGCATTACACGGATATCATTCAAAATAGCTGTGGATAATAATAATAATAATAATAATAATAGTGAAGATTTTCATAGCGCATATTCACACTCATAGAGAGCATGCTCTTAGCGCTTAAAACGGGGAAGAGACGTGGACTAAGTAGATACAGAACACAGGGGACGAAAGAAAACGACAGTACTGACGACGAAACAGAAAACAAAAGGCATCCAGTAACAGGAACAGAGAAATATAGTGATTCTGCCGAGAAAGATGGGTAAAGTAGCAAGAGGGAAGTGGAGGGGGTAAGAAGGACTAGCATTGTGGACTGTGTTAGGAGTAATAACTCCACTTAGTGTTAGTAGATCAGTGACAACATTTTAAATTTCGTTTTTCTTTGCATTTACTAGGGTCGTCATTAAGTGCTACTACAACTGTTTGTTTTTATTTTCTAGAGTTGCTTACAACAAGGACCTCAGGTAAGTCACGTGATATTTAGATGATGTTGATGGATGTGTTGTTATGTTTTGTTTCACCATTATGTTTTTGTAATGTTTGTGTGTTTACATCTGTCTGTCTCTATGAAGAAGTTATGCCCTGTGTCTTACATGGACAATAAAGTGAGGTGAAGATGGCTTTCGGAACTTTATTGTTGATGAATAGTTTTTCACGTTTTTTATCATAATGTAAAACAACCATATCCCAGTTGCTTTGCATCCTTATCAAAAGCACTTCATTTCACGTAAACGAAAGTGTACTTCTTAAACAGACGTGTACGTATTAAGTTCCTCAATTTCCCGGTGTAAACAAGATTTTTTTAATACTAAGTACATATTTCTATGCGATTAAATTAGATAAATGGATAAATGGATGGGTAGATTTGCTTTATATATAAACTTGATATTAACAGATATTGAAGATGAAACAGCAGAAACATTCTGACTGAATGAACTATAAAAACACACTAACGAACATATGAGTTCTAACCCTAACCCATCCTTTCAGCCTGAAAAGGTGAAAGGTAAAGGTCATCCCATAACCTGTTCAGGTCGTAGGGGAGTGAGGTGTTAGAGACCCCACTTTTCTCGGGGCCAGCTTTTACATGAGGGTGGTGTCAATCTCCTCTCCCTCGCTGCCTTACCTTCCCCAACCCTCTATGGAGTCAGGTACCCATTTCCGTCAGCTGGGTCGAATGGGCGAAGAAATGGTGCGCTTATCGGGATTTGAACCAGCGCGCTCTCGGTTCGGACGCCAGCGTTCTAACCACTCGGCCATCCGTTTCCCAAAAAAGAAACAAACATAAAAAGTGTTCGCTGTATTTATTGAACCTTGTAGAGATCAAGGTATAAAAAGGTATACAAACAACCTGCAGATTAAACTTTCGAGACTTTCGATTAAATACAATTTACTTTTATTTTAAAAGATAGCTTTAAGATGTGGCGTACGAAAGACGATTAACACCACCACATGACACCATTTATTGCTTTGGCAAGTAAGCTTCGTTTAAATGAAAAGGCTCGTGAAAGGCTAAGTTAGTCTTAAATGATATATAGTGTACTGACCATTTGAATATGCATCACACGGATATCACACAAAATAGCTGTAGATCAATGACAACATTTTAAATTTCGCGTTTCTTTGCATTTACTTAGATCTGCCTTAAGCGCTACTATAACTATTTGATTTTATGTTCTAGGGTTGCCTCTAACAACGACGAACCCCGGTAAGTCACGTGATAGTAAGATGATGTTGATGGATCTGTTGTTATGTTTCAAATGTTTTCACTGGTGTGTTTTTGTAATTGTCTGTGGAATTGTATCTGCCTGTCTCTCTGGAGATGTTATGCGGGTACGTATTTTTGTAATTCTTGATGTTACATGGCTACTTTTGATTCAGAAATTAGGTCTGTTCAAATTATGAGGAACGAGTTTTGGCACTGTCATTTGGCATGCAGGTAGTTCTGTGTTTGTTGTCTCATAAATGCGTTCACCAATTTAGTTCATCTTTCTTCAGAGACCTCAGTAAATAACAAATATTTAAGCAAATGGATCTTTCGAAAAACTCTTTGTTGTTTCTTCCAGATCTAGCACTTGAAAGCACCACATCAACGAGATCAGGTAAATCAGTAGAAATAGCTCCATTTAGTGACAATATTTTCTTACACTGCCAACCAAAGGGAGAATTTTCTTTTTTAGCTTCTTCAGGACATTAAATATATTTGATAGGGTATACATACAGTCGAACAGTTGATTGATAACAGTATTAAACGGCAGGTCACTTCCTATCTGCGTTTGATTCAAGCAAATATATACGCACGTCATGAATAGAGTTTATTATCTATTTCTTTATGTATTTTTATTAGAAAAAGAGCTGTAATTTTATTATTATGGAGCGACTATTAAAGCAAATTTATTTTATTGACTTGAATTTTCGTATTTATTTCAGTCTTAGGCTATCTGTCAAATGCTGGTACCATCGCAGACCCCTCACTTCTATTTTTCATTAATTTTGTTTTGTCTTACTTTCCTGATTGAAACCGAGTCCTAAAAATGGGTACATTTCTAGGCAGTCCAAACCTGTTTAGCAATTAGAAAATGCGGGAATGATAATTTTTAATAAAAAAAATTAAA
The DNA here is from genome assembly GCA_004794655.1 of Marisa cornuarietis. Taxonomy (NCBI): domain Eukaryota; kingdom Metazoa; phylum Mollusca; class Gastropoda; order Architaenioglossa; family Ampullariidae; genus Marisa; species Marisa cornuarietis. Next base: position 82,263 of record SMMW01000637.1, read on the forward strand.
TACAACAAAGCAATCGATAAATAAAGTCTTAAAAATGCATAAACACACACACACACACACACACACACACACACACACACACACACATATATATATATATAAATAGGAATAGTGATGTATCTGCTTTTTTAACCTATGATACGGATAATTTAGACATGAAATAGGCCTGCTTATTTATGAACTTATATATATATATATATTATCTTGCCCTAGATTTATTTAGAATTTTTATTTCTAGCTCCGACATCTACACCCACATCTGCTTCAGCATCTAGTGAGTCATTTGATCTCGCTTGAGGTTTACTGTTTTCTAACTCTATTGATGGGGAAAATTTCGTTTACGCTGTGTTTAATTTCTTCATTTTCTACATTTTCTTCAACTTATGAAGAGGTAAAAATGTTCATAACAAATTGTTTGGAACAGTGAAAATAAGGTGAGCATTTTTGTTACCCTTTTATCTAACTAGTTTCATGGTTGTGTAAATGTTGTGTTTAGGTGTAAGTGCACACGATAATATTTAAACTTAGAAAGTTGCAGAGATGTTAACAGCAACTTGATTCATATGGCTTTGAGGTTAGAAACTACAACAGAGTCGGTGTTGTCGTTTTTCTACAGTATATGTTAGGAAAAAAGATATGGCAGCAATCAAATAACCTGTAACTCAAGGAAAATACTTTTTTCGCATTGGTTGGCATCATCCCTAAACCTTTCGATAACTGTTTTATTTTTTTAGATCAGACTCCGAACACGAACACGACAACGGCAAAAGGTAAATAACCGGACATCACTGTAAATATTATTCTTCTTTAATACTGTCAATACGGTTTTTCTTTAAAAAAAATGTTCACTGTTAAACGTTTGTTTGTAGTCAATTTGATACTATCGTTCTAAGCCCATTTTATTCTGCAAGTACACACATGGATCAATCGATAGATCCATGTCTGGAGATATATTCTCTCTTTTTCGTAGCGCTCGTTCTGAAGTAATCTCAGTAGGCTTGGAATCTGCCTATTTCCTCAGACACGCATTTATGTAGATATACAAGTTAGTTCTATGTATATTCCGTGTGAACCTGTTATATATATATATATATATAAATAATAAGACGTTATATGCCAGGGCTGACGTGCATGAGCGAACTTAAAAGTGAACTTAAGCTTGAGTCCGCTACCTCAGCCTTAAGTCGGGTAAATCGGTGTGCACAAGCAAAATCAAGTCCGTTAAGTACAAAATTTCTTACTCAACTTTAGGGCTGCCCTCCCCCTGGTATAAACCCTTACTTAGCCGAGTCGGGCAGTAGATTTCTGATTTCTTCGTGTGAAGAGTGAAAGATGGCAGCGAGACGATCGACTGTGTTTCACAAATCACAATGTTTAGACGACGTTTGAGGGGAGAATGTATAATTCGTGACTGGAAAAATCGTTTTACTACATACAACGACACTGAATCGAGTTGAATGTTCGATTTCGACTCCGGCGAGTCGATAGCTTAATTGTCTCTGTTTGACTTGATACAAGAGAAAAACACTCGCTGCCGAGAAAGGGTTTAGCTTGCCACCCCCTATCATGCAGTTGATGGTAGCACTGAGATTTTATGCCGCAAGGTACTTCCATGCCACGATCGGCGACATTTTTTTAACTTGACCGACCTACGGTGTCACGGGTCAACGCTCGTGTGAGGAAGAGGCACGACGAGTGATGGCTGCCTTTAACAATCAAGTCAGTTTTCCAAATGTTATGGGTGCCTGAACTGCACCCATGTACAAATTGTAGTTCCAGCGGAGACTGAAACAGAATATGTCAACAGTGTCACCACTCAATCTGATTTGTGATGCTAACATGATAATCACAAACTGTGAGGTAAACTATAGCCAGGGTCAGCTTGTTTTCTTGTTTGAAAGATATCTCAGATTTTGTGTGCAAGATCACCATCTACTGCATTGTTCTGCATAATCTTGTGACTACACTTGGGATACCACATCCAGATTCTGATGAATAATTTCTTCGGATTCTGACGCAAACAGGCCCACCTTAATATGTTCTTCGATTAAGTCAGCGAGTAGCTGAATCGCACAGTTCTATAGTTTGCTGTGCAATCTTTCTTCTTTGTCATAATTTTGTTGAAGATTGCTTCTATCTTCACACTCAGGCAATCACTGCGAAATTGTTTGGGTAGTAAATGTAAACAAACACAAAACCGTGGTACGCTTCCGAAGAGAGCGATTGTTGACTGGCTGTTTGTTTCTAAACAACCCATGACCGAAAGGAATCCCCACCAAGGACGAGAGGTCAGCGCATTGACCCATTTCTTAATTAAGCAAGCAGTTAAGTCCGCTCATACACACCCACGTCGATTCTCGCCAAGCACGAACTCAGCTGAGTCAAGTTTGCGGTTAAGTCGGGAAAAGTAAGAAATTTAAGTTCGCTTATGCACATCAGCCCTGTTTCTTTATATACCTATACATGTATGTGTGTGTGTGCGTGCGCGCGCGCGCGTGTGTGTGTGTGTGTGTGTGTGTGTGTGTGTGTGTGTGTGTGTGTGTGTGTGTGTGTGTGTGTGTGTTTGAAATACGGATATATCTCTCTCTACGTATATGTTTACGTAGCGCAGGTTCTGAAGAAAAATGTTTATGGTTATGATTGGTATATACCTCTTTCTCTAGAACCTCGTTTTATATATATATATCTTCTTATCTATTCTCATTAGTATTATTTAATATTTATGCCATAAATATAGTTCATTATTTCCATTAATGTTATATAAAGTTTTATATTAAGTAACAAACATCATCTACGTCTACATTTAGACATCTTTATTTTAATTTCCAGGCAGTCCGTCAGCCACTAGTACCATCGCAGACCACACGATCCTCTGTTGTATTGGTTCCGTATCTGTTGCAATGATGGTACAGACTGGACTCATAGGACTTGTATTTTAGTCGAAAAAAGACAGGCGTCCATTCAGACTATCCTATATAACATCAATTAAATACTATGGATACAAACATACACACAAAGACACGTGCATACACGACAAGAAACACAAACATACACAGATGGTGAGTTGTGCTCCCGAGGATAAGCCAACTTTAAAGATATTTCGCTTTTTTTCTGAGATTAGCATGACCCCCTTATGGTGTAAAGTCCTCAAAGGGAGAGATAATCTCCAAAGCTGCTACGTGTTTGACTTTTTGTTTTAAAAAGAAAATGATATGCAGTGTGCCATTCTGTTTTACTTTCTATTCTTTCGTGTTCACTTTCGCGTTTGCTAGAACAAGTGCATAGCTCTCCCTGTAAATGTCTGACGACCTGTGATCACTGAATAAAACTAATAAGTACATATAAACATATAGTCACACAAACTCTCTCTTTACCTAAATTTTTATTTTCTGTGATGTAATGATAATTGTTCTTTTTGTACTTTTATGTTATTCCTTCTATGCTCTTTAAGTTGTAAAATTGTGATATTTTTATATTCTGGGTTTCCTTCACATATAGAGAGTGTTTGCTTTCAATTTGGGGGGATTTTCAATTTTTTTGTAATCACGAATGTTTTCATATGTTCATTTCAAATGTATGTTTAAAATACGATTTTATAGCTTACTATGTTTTTAATTATTAGATCTTTTTAGAATATAGATTGACTCTCTTTTTATCTACAATAAAGAAACCACTTTGACTCGATGTTGTGAGGAAGTGTTTCTAAAAAGATTGTCGTAGAGTGTACAGAGAGGTGGGGAAACTAAACATGAATTATTTGAATTATTAGAGAACGGCAATAGAGTAAACTGACAGAGATCATGAACGTTAAAAGGAACTTAGATTGTAATTAAATATTTCTATTTTACTATACCTCTGGTTACTTGATATATATATATATATATATATCTAAAGAGAGAGAAAGAAAAGAGGAGGAAGAGAGAGATACCAGTAGTTAGATCCCATCACTACTAAAAAGAAAATCTTTGGTTCGATTCCAGGGGCCAGTTGCACAACATGTTTCTAAACCTTAAAACTGTTCTCAAGAAGCAAAAGGCTCTTCTTAGCCATTTGGATGCATTGCAGAAAAATATACACAAAATATACTGACTGGACGGCAAGTCAGACTTAAACAGCAGTTTAATTGTAAAAACTCTAAAATTCAGAGATAATCACAGAGGGGTAATTACAGCGGTCATTTGTATCTTTTTTTCTTAACACTTCCTCTTCCACGTAAGTTTCACCATCTCCCTCATTAGCTGTCTTGTCTTTCAGCTTTGCCGTCTCCATCTTGTACCGAACCTTCTCCTTGAAATCCTTCCTGTCACAAGTAGCGCGTGCTTAGGAGGCGGCAAAATCTTCGGTAAAAGAAGACCCTTCATCACAAAATTTAGTTTGCTGATTTTAAAAGGTAACTCTGGGTCACTCTTGGCGTATCGCCAGTAGGGTAGCCACTCTAGGGCAGCGTAAAAAAGCACGCCACACCGAGCGTGAGTAAATGACCATGTAAGGGAAGAAACTGATGGTACATTTAGGATTGTTCTACTATTGATTACTTCCCTTAGTGAGCTGGGGGGGGGGGAAGTCAGCTGATAAGATATTATGTGATATTTTAAAGTAAGCAATGACGTTTGTGACGGTTACCGGTTTCTCAATCCAACACGGATTTGCACTTGTAATGGCTTAAAAAAGAGAGAAATATTTGAGTTCTAATGTATATTCTAATAAAATATTCTTTGAAACTTTATATTTGTGTAATTGTGTAATAGTTTTTACCTACTTCCCGGTCTGAATTTTCCAGACTACTTAACTTACTATCTTTCAGTTGAATTTAGTACAAACCTCCCCAAAAAGTATATTCCTTAAAAGACACCACGTTAATGTTAAAATAATGCTCTTTAATACGCGAAATAACACAACAAAAGTATCAATAGTAGGTGAAATAATGGTGCCATAATTTATAGTCATATACACAAGGGGAAATCTGTTAAACTTGTGAGTAACCTGCCCTTGTCGCATTACTTGCTTGAGGGAGCAGCTCTACAATTTATCTATATTTCACTGTGTTTGACCGATTTTCTCTCATATTTTGCATTTTCTGCTTCCCTACATGACAACATCTACTCTGAAATGTTTTTGGATTGCTCGCTCATGGAAGAAAGACGTTTTCAAAGTTTTCTTTGCTGAACTTTCTTGTGCCTTCTACACCACGTGCTCCAACATGGCTGCCGATCCTCTCTACCGGCCTTTGTTTCGACGCTCTCAACGCACCAGAAAGGACGATGCACGCATCATAGCGCGTTCCCATTCAAGAAAATCACTTACGGTACCACGAACTTTTATCCCTGAAGTTTAAGACTTCTGATCGCTCATCATCGTTTTGCATCGTGCATCGCACTTTGTAAAATTCACAGCCACTGTGATTTTTCTCGAAAAAATGCCGCCCGTTTGGTGGCGGTCGTCGGCGACACCAGCATCGGCGTGATCATAGTGAACCAGCTGACATCATCACCCGTAAAACCAGCTGGAAACACGACCGACCGAACGGGTCGAATAACTTTACATTACATGTTGGCAGCCAAACCAACATGGCCGGCTGAGAACAGTAGACTGCCATGTTTTACGCACACAACTGAACACTCGTCTGGGCTTTTCAACGCCCAGTCTGTATCTTCTGCACAACAGTCACTGAAGCGAGTTGAAATCGTAGAATTTGTCATAGATTGCCACCTTGATATTTTCATCATCACTGAGACGTGGCTTAAACAACATGGCGACGAGAGCGTCTGTGTTGATCTTACTCCAGTGGGCTACTGCCTGAAATCTTTTCCCCGCCCTACACGTGGTGGTGGTATTGCTATAATCTACAGATCATCACTTGCCAAGTACCTGTCTCGTTTCCTCACACGTCTTTTGAATTTGTACAAGTCTTCTCTTCTGCTCCTTGTTGTTAGATGCACCTGCTCTGCATCTACAGACCCCCTCCTAGCGCCAGGAACAAACTCACAGCATCTACTTTTTCTCTCAGAATCCCATGATCTCTTAGATTACAGCAATGCACTTAACACCCTCAATACTCCCTGGAGATGTTAATGTGCACAACAACTCTCATCCTGACACTGTCAAACTGTCTGAAATACTGCACACCTTCTGTCTCAGCAAGTCCGTGTCACAACCAACTCACAAAAGAGATCACATCTTGGACTGGGTCATACATACTTAGTGCAGTCAGTTGATGTTTCCCACGATAACTTAATTGACCAGTACTGTGTACTGATCGAACTTGATCGCAAAAGCCCATCATCGGTGCCAGGTTTTAGAAATTTTGATAGACTGGCATTCAAAGCTCAGCTGCAGATGGCGCTCCTCCACCCACCCTCCGTTGAGCAACTTGACTGTGTATATGACCAAGTTTCTACCAGTGTCTGAGTTCGATGTGAAAGCTATTATTCAAAAAGCCAAACCAACAACTTGAGAGTTAGATCCAATGTCCACAACCCTTCTGCTTGAGTGCCTAGATATTTACATATTGTAAATGTCAGCTTGTCGTCAGGTGTTTACCCATCTTTGTTTAAAAAATGCGCTGGTGAGGCCACTTTTTAAGAAATCCACGCTTGACTTCAACTACCGCCCAACTGGTCTTTTCCCTCAAAGATCATAAAGAAAATAGTTTTGACACAAACTCTAGGGCTGCTTACAAGAGCACCATCTTATCCCACAAGCTCAGTCGGCATATAGACCCTTTCACAGCACTGAGTCTACTCTTATTAAAGTAACAACAGACATATTATCTGCCCTTGACAGTGGTGATGTTTCTCCATTAACTCTACTGGACTTGTCTGCTGCATTCGACACTATAGACCACTCTCTGCTTCTTCATAGACTCTACACCCTTTACGGAAAATTTCTGGACCTGCCCTCTCATGGTTCAACTCCTATCTCACTGATAGGACCCAGACTGTGTTAGTTGATGGTCAGATATCTCGCCCTCCTTCCCTTTTCTGTGGTGTTCCCCAAGGCTCAGCATTTGGCCCAGTTCTGTTCATCCTCTACACTAAACCCCTTTCATCGTGCATCCAGTCTCACCAAGTTTCTCATCAATCCTATGCTGACGACACGCAGCTTTACTGTTCTACTCAACTGGCTGAGTCTCACTCTGCTATTAGCTCTATAGAAGCTTGTATTAGCGATGTCAAGGGTGAAAAAACAAACTTAAACTAAAACAGAAGCCCTTTTGTGCCATAGAAGAAGACATCTACCTTCACTAGTCAGTCTGCCCAATCACATCAAGGTGGGCGAAACCAACTTCACTTTCACGTCATCCGTTAGGAATCTGGGATTTATTGTCACTGATGACATGACCCTTGATAAACATGTAACAGCTGTCTGTCAGTCTGCCTATTATGGTAAACATGTTACAGTTGTCTGTCAGTCTGCCTATTATGAACTCCGTAACATCAGCGCCATCCGCCATTTTCTCTCTACACGCGCTACACGGGTATGCATGAGTTAGTGCTCCTTGCGGGTAAACTGGAACTTTAAGAAAAGAGATTATTATGCTAAAGTTCGGGACAATGCATGTTCATTCGGCTTTACCGGGATGGAATATCACGAACTCGGTCTTCAGACTAACATACAAGGCTGTGGATCGACAGTGTGTGCTGACATCCAGTCATTATATTACTTTATTTGTAAACCTCAAAATCAGTTACTTGTTTCTTCTTTACTTTAGGAACTTATCCGATTGCAGTCACATCATCTGTCGGTGGGTGATAAACTCTACCATTGGGTCAGAAGTCAAGCTCACTGTAGTTAACACCAGTTTACATCTTTTCTATCAGATAACAATAGTTTTGACGGTAAGAAGTTTAGTTTTAGAATATTAGATCAATGCATGAAGGGTCGTGTCGTGTAGACTAGCTGGTCACCATAAATTGTATGTGTATTATTTATGTTTGTTCACACATGTAGATGCTGTACACTTGACGTAGTCATTCACTACACTTGTCACACTCTAAGGCCGTCGACGACAGTTCTGGACAGCACTAGGTTCGTCGGCTACGGTTCAGTCGCTAATTCGGTCTTTAGAGTGACTTACAAAGCCGAGGATCAACAATTTTATCAGGACACGACTGGTAGGGACTTCTGGTTTACCCCTGGATCAAGTTTAGAGCAGCCTTGTTTATTCAAACATGAGACGACATGCTTAAAGTTTTATTTATTGTTACCTAACGTCTTTAATTGTAGGTATAGGTGCAGGGGTTTATTCGTGGCACCGTCACATTTAGCAGGGACAGCTTTGGTCGTATTAATGGTCAGTAATACACGCGGTGAAAAATGTAAGAGAGAAAGATCGTGTGTGCGTGGATTCATATGTGTGTGTGTGTGTGTGTGTGTGTGTGTGTGTGTGTGTGTGTGTGTGTGTGTGTGTGTGTGTGTGTGTGTGTGTGTGTGTGTGTGCGAGGTGAAGAAATGGAACAAAAACTTCGTAAGACACCCCTGGGCGCAACAAGTCTCTGCGAAGCGAGCATTTGGTCAGCTGTCCATGCTTTAATAAGGCTAAGGGACGTCTTCGAGACCGAGACTTGATCCTCGAGGCCGCTTGGATCAGAGTAACTGGCGAGGCTTAGTTATAGATGGGGTTAAAAATGCAGCGTGCGTGGGTTTTTCCAAAATTATATCTTGTTGTTTGTGCGTGCGTACCTGCGTACGTGCGTGCGTGCGTGCGTGCGTGTGTGTGTGTGTGTGTGTGTGTGAAATTACAAAGTAAGGGAACAAGAACTCTGCATGAAACTTCTCGGTACGACGTCCGTACGAACGGAGCACTTAGTCAACAGTTAAAACGTCAGAAGTTAGTTCGGTGGTTATACCCGGCACATACCGGTGTGTGTTGTACAAAAGTATAGTCGGATGAACATCCCAGTCGTCAAAGAGCCACCTGTCGTCCCTTAACTGGGACAACGCTTGGGATCGTGTCGTGGGGCTGTGAAGTGGTTAGCGAATCAGACGGAGGGAATGGTGACAGACAGTGTATGTGCGTAATTTGCGTCTCTCATAAATCTTTATTTTTGTACTTACAGTCACACGTCGTTAAGTCTTTTGTTTGGGGAAGAGCAGGTAAAATTGTACGGACTGTCGTGTGGTTATTGTGCTTACGATTTTGTTAGCTTGGGCTATATCAGTTACATTAACCGTCATCCACGGGCTCAGTTACCAGGAGGCAATGTTCGTGTTTTAAATCCTATACAGCGGGAAGCGAGTCAATTTTCACATCGCGATGCATCGTGATTGTACAGAGACATACGTGTTATTCACACACCTAACTAACTAATAAGACTGTAATTTTGACCGATTTCCAATGGAACGTTTAAACTCTTAATAGTATATTTTGTAAGTATATATAAAATTTACAGACTTGCTTAACATTGCCAAAAATACACTCAACTTATTTAACTTACCGTTTACCTTCAAAAAGTTTAGTGTGTAAATATTTCAGTCAAACTCTATTAAGATGAATTTTACGTTTTTTCTGCACTTATGATCCTTAAGTTGCATATTTATTTTTATCCTCCCAGATAATGTGTTGGCGCTAATTTTGAATACGTATTCAACTCGCCAAATCGACGAGTAGTTAATACCATCAGCAGTTTCCTCTCATCTCTCGTCTGACTCAACAAAAAAAAGTTTAACGATTTTAGTAGTTTGGCTAGATTACTGATTTTAAGCGTTTTCCTTTTCTTCCTTCATTTTAACGATTTATTAAAAAAATGCTATGTATGAGCATGGGAGGAAAAATCTTTGTGTCTACGTTTCACATGCATGGTTCTGAATTAAAAGATGACAAAAGCAATAATCGTCTGGTATGACCTCCCACCTCAGTCAGTGTTCCATCGTTCCCTTTTTGTAATCAGGCGCATCTTCTCCAGTAACTACTCAAGACTTTTACCACACACCCGTTTAACATACAGTGTACCCGTTTAACACACATCGGGGCCACGTCTCCTGCCTGTCGAGATGTAGGCTGGCTGTTTGTTACACGTCGCCCTGCGTTGAGTCCTGAAAGCGGTCAGGTGGAACCAACTTGGCCTGCGCACAGAAAAGAAATGAATCCACTTCATGTTTCACCAGCTAGCATGTCCTCAAGTGAGGAATGCGGTAAAGGCTTTGTATGAATGAGCTACTTTTAGATTCGATTGATAAAAGTTTCATTTTACCGAGAACTGTCCTTAAAAGCAGTTCATTGTAGTGATGAGACGATGGTAGGCAGCTGTCCTCTCGCGTACAAGCGCACCGGAAAATTATACCCGATCATTCCTTGAGTAGACTTACAAAATTCTACCCGCTCGTTCACTTAAGAACTCATACAAAGTATACTTTTTGCACTTTTTGTGAGAAAAAGAGTTTTGAGCATGTAACAGGAAGGGGGGAGTTATCTAGTTAATGTCTGCGATATCATTCACAGGGCTGAGCTCATCAGTACAAGCAGCCCAGTGTTTTCGAAGCCAGGCACGCACGCGCGCGCGCGCGCACAAACACACACACACACACACACACACACATAAAACACAAGAATAAAGAATATCAAACAGACCGAATTAGACGAACGCAGAACGGACTATTAAATAACAGTATCCTTCATGTTCGAACGCCTACACAGAAAGAGGAGAGACAGGGAGTGACGCCGAAGGCACGAACCCGGACCCAGCTTTTGACTGTTAAAATAATTCCTTTAAATAGATAAAGCCTTGTACAGAGTGAGTCACGAACGTATTACAAGTGTTAAATGTCAAGTTAACAGTAAAACACCGCGCAGTCAGTTGACGATCCGATGATCACCTCGGGGCCACTCTGTTAAGATCTCGTTCTGCTGAGTTGAGCAAAGGTTTGACGAAGTGAGGTGTGTCCTTCTCAGTTTCAGGCAAAGGTTCAGAAACATTTCAAGACTCACAGTGGATGGCAGACGTAAAACCAGATTTTTTTCTTTAAAAAACATTCACAAGAAAAAACGGTTTGTCAAGTTTGGATTTTCTTTTGGATCCTTTCCAAATAATGTCTCGCACAGTTCCACAAGGTTTCCCAAGCACTAAAGCCGATTCGACCAATAGACCCAATAAAGCTCACGCTTGTATCTCCAAAACAGACCATATCTATCACTCAGAGTTTAGGAAGAAGGCCGGTGGCGATCTTAACTCGGTCTTGTGTAGACCTACTTGCACAAAGCAAGTATTTTCAGTAAAAAAAGAAGCCTTTTGATATTCTCCGTGTTAAAATGGCACTGCACGATTAGTAAAATCAAACACTTGAAAGAAAATAAAGCACCCGTCTAGAATATTGTGATAGATCCTTCTACGTTCTGTGCTTCAGTTTATTTAAAGATTGTCTGTGGCGAGTCAAATTGTAGAAAACAGTTTAAGGCTCGTTATTTGAGCCCTGGTTCCTGAATGCAGTCATCCGTGACCACATCTACATACGAATTAACAAAACGAATCCGCTTCATGTTTTTCACCTACTAGCATGTAAAGAATTCGGCAGTGGTTTTGTATGACTAAACTACTTTCGAATTTTATGTACTTTTCTTTTTTTTTACCGATAACTGTCCTTATAAGCAGTTACTTGTATTGAAACAACACTGCAAGGCAGCAAGCCTCTTGCATACAAGTATACTACTAAAGCACATTCAGTCATTCACCAGGCTTACAAAGTATATTTCTTTTGCTTACACAGTTAGTCTGCAATGTTTATTCTAAGCCTGAGCAAAAAATAATGGTGTTTGTTATCTTTGGCGTTCAATTAAAGAGGGTCAGTCATATGCCTGTACATCCCTCTGTTGTCATTAAAAGACTTTTTAGGAACTGTGTTGGCAAAGAAATAGTTTTCAGGACAGAGATCTGTCCACCGACTGACTTCACAAACTCAAAATTATTATAAGGCGATCTACGTTTTATTTGTCTCTGATCTGTCATAATATTTCAGAAAAAGATCTCCTACATGTGTCGTTGATATTCTACACACCCCTTTTTGGAATTCAGTTCTGCCTCTGACCACTGCGTGCTCAACATTTGAAAAGTATTCTCCGGATTTTTCGGCGATCATTCCTTTACATATTCCTTTACAGTGGTTTTTTTACCATAATTTAAATCGTGTCATATTATAAAAGTATCGAAGATTTAGTTGCTTCAAACAAAATTAAAAAATGGTTTGACAACTTACCTGTTTCTTAATTTTTTAAGTTTTTAATGTCTTCAGTCTTTTTATTACTATTTAGCTGATCTGAGAGTTTTAACATTGTTTGAATACCCTTATTAGTACCCATCTTACTGTACACTCCACACCTCTTTGCCACCACACTGTATCCGTCTTTACCAGAAATCCAGAGTAAATAACCCGTGTAAACAAAACAGATGTAATTATTCGGCAGGAAAAAATCTAGGATGATGAATACTATTGTAGCAGGGTGGGATGAGGTTCGCTCTCTCAGTCTCACCACAATGATAACACAACACCGTCGTGGGTTGAGTCCGGTTTACTATTGTGTCAGAGGATAGGTCTGACTAGGCGAAAGCTCTAACAACTCCTTGGTGGGGCGATGCGTCCACCTCTCTTCTCTCCTCTCCGTTCGACTGTGTTCTCTCCTCCCTCTCTCACCCTCTTATTCCCCTCACACCCGACTTTTCCAGAAGCCCTGTCCTTGTTACTAAGCGACCCCCTCCCGCTCTCCTTCGGCCGGGTCGCCATTCGGCCAGTGGTTTTCCCCAACCCCCTCCCACTCTCTTTCAGTCACAAGGTTGCCGACCGGCCGGTGTAGATCTCTATCCCTGTGTGTATGTGCAATGCGGGTGTGTACCTGTGTCTGTGTGTACCATACCCCATACTACTATACTATTATCATAATTTTGCGTTAATTTCGCAAACATAAAAAGAGACAATATTTTTTAGAGAGGGGTTTCTCCAAAAACTCATGCAAAGACAAGGGACAGCTACTAAAGTAAAATGTCAGTGTCAAGACAAACATAAAGACAACAACATTTCTCATTTCATTGTTATGACAAGGACAAGCCCAGCCTGCAAAAGTTCATGTGCCCCCAACTCGGCCCTACTTGGGCTTAAAATGGGCCGTGCATGGTGAAGCTGCTCATGGGCTCACGTGTGTTTTGCCCGTTGGGCAGAATGTGCCCGAAATGGGCAGACCATCCCAGAAGTGGGCAGCCCACCAGAATACCACCTACATCAGGTGTTTTGCCCACCTCTACACCACCAAAGTCCCACCTTGAAGTGGGCAGCCCACCTCCATACCACAATCATCAGGTGGCTTGATCACCTCTACACCATTTTCTCACCACCCAAATTTTCTTGTATGTGGGCTTCACTTCCACAGCATTAACGATCAATGTTGGACTTCAATCACCATCAGCATAATTACATTTAAACAGCAACATACCGATCTCTAGCACACTTAGAATACCAAAACCAAGAAGCAAATGACAATTCCATATGATTTATTTTCCTCTATGTGGGTCATTTTGTAAAGCTGTATTGGGGAGAGAAAGGATAGGGAGCAACTAAGACTATATTGCCGCAGCTCTATAAACAGATGTCACACGCACAGAAAGAACTGTTCGAGATGAGGTTTGATAACCCAGGGCAGCTATTCTTAATTGTACTTGATCATTAACAGATGACCCGTTAAGCCTTCTGGAGGAGCCAGAATATGAAAAACAAATTGCAGACACAAATAAGCTTTTATCTTGTGTAATCAGAGGGATACGGAACTGTCCTCTTGAGGTGGAACTTAAAGTACACTTCTTTTTATGGATGCACTTTTCTTTTGTAAAATGGTGATATGAGAGCACACATCAAGACAACAGGATTCTCATTATTTAGGAGCATTATCTATTTCACATTATCCCAAGTTGCTATTCATTATGCGGTAGATTACTTAGCATCCACGTCCTACATACCTAGACACTGAATTGATTATATTTTGTGTAACCCTGTTTAAAACATCTTTTCTAAATACAGCTGCTGGTATATTTTATGACAGATTCACTAGTAAAGCTCTATGATGAATTTCTTAATTTAAACCTGAAAAATATCATGGACATATCTAAATAGTAGCAGCAAATGGCCAAGGTCAATAACCAAAGGTTAAGCATTACAAGGATGGCAAGAAAATTGGTTTCTATACCATTCTATACTATGCAGAGGGAGAACACTGTGTGAACCTTCAATAGCCTATCTCTAAAAGTACAGCAATTGAAACACCCAAGTTACTCTAGTCAGTTATGATCACCACCTACCAGAAGTTAGGAGAGAGCATCGTTGTCAAACCATTTCCACTTAAATATACTTAATACAAAAATAGAAAACAATGGGCAAAGTTCTATCCTCTGAAATAAATGAGAAAAAACCCAAACAACTACTGTTATTGTGAAGAAGTTTGTGAAAATTCCTTCACTTTCTGTTATTGCATGTTGTTTACTTTTTTCGCGCTTGTCACTGAATGAGAAACGAACTTGAGGTACCCATTGTAAGCCATTGTTCTTGCAAAGACTAACACAAGAGACATCACTTGATCAACGACTAAACATGCTTATTTCTATCATATTTCATTATCTATATGCCTTTAGAATGGTACTGATGATGTGAAAAACAATTTCAATGTTAAATAATTTGTTACATCCTGGAAATATTTTCTACGAACACTGTAAGGCAAACTCACTAATCGTCACTCCTCGTATTAGGAGTGTAATGAATCCTTTCTTCCCCTTGGCTCCAGTGAAATTGTACTGGAGCCCAGGGAGTGTCGAAAATAGTCTTCTCAGCGTATTCCGCACCGAATAGGCAACACTGTCTCCTCCAATGAAGGAGAGATACTTGATCTAGAAAGTAAGTAAAATGCTACAATAATGAGGTATATAAACAAAAGCTCATCTTAATGCACACTGTCAAGGGACTGTATGAAAGAATTAAGACGCACTTGAAAAATAGTTATGCAACGATTTTGAAAAAAAACGGCAATTAAAAAAAATAAACTTAGGAAAATAGCTTCTGCAAAACATACCATTTTCTTGTCAGAATCGTGATCCTCTAGATCATCCTTCAGCCTCTGAAGATCTTCCTCTGTCTTCAAAGGAAAGGAAAAACCTGCAGGAGCTGCTCCATCCGAGTTGTCGTTTCTGGCCATTTGAGCTCTTTCTGTTCTGCCTTCATCTCCTCCAGCAATCTTATGATACACTCGTTTGATCTTTCTACACTCAAACAAAAACATTTTCAAATATAACCTGTGGATGTAAGGCTCTGTAGATTCGGGCAAAATCTTCGAAAAATACAACTTTTTGATGTATCACAGTTTAGCTTTTATGTGATAGATTTTATAAGTGAAATGCTCTTAAATCACATTCTAATGAATTAGAAGGAGTTAAATTTTCAGCTAAACAAATATCTTACCCCAAACCGTAACCCATGAACCTAACCCTAACCCCAAACCCTAACCCAAGCCCTAAACCTATCATGAAAGACAGTTCATAAATCATACACATCACCAAGCCACGCCCAACCTCGCACCCCTCTCAAAATGGATCGTACCCTCTCTCCCCTCTCACAAAATAGCATCGACCGGCCTATGACGCAGCGAGTTACTCCATATCAAAGTTCAGCCAAAAAGTTAGCAAATAGGCACATGTTTCTAAATCATGATTGTACATGTGTTATTTTAAGACTAGATTAAAAACTTACGGAAGAAAAGTGTACATTTACATCTATATATATACATATGGCAATAACACTTGCAGTAGCAATTAAAAACATGTATCAAATTTAACCTTTTTTTATTTGTTGCAAGGCGCCTCCGCCTGCTGATCTTCATTTTCGGATCTGCTGGCCACGTCCGAAAACCCGTTCAGAAGTTGTTTAAATATACATCTTCCCAATGAAGTCAGTTCAAATTCAACAAAACTGCCACACTTCACAAAGCACTCGGTGACAGCTAGCACGTTGTGCGCAAACCTGCCACGCGGCGAAGGACAATTCAGGGCTGTCTAAATAAATAAATAAATAAATAAGCCTTACAGGCTTGAGGGGACCAGCTATCCACATTTTCGTTTTCTTCTTGGATTTATAGTGCTTGTAGTGGGTGTTGTACTGACCCGCACTTTTTTCTTATGTCAGCGGCATATTGTGTTTCACTGTTTACTTGCCTAAGGATTTTTAATCATTCTTCTGCTGATATCAACTCTCTCATCGCCGTTATCCTCTGGCTGACGCCATCACGGTTTCTTCGTTCTTAGAAGTCGTCCCTGGGATAGCCTTAACATCAGCGCCAAACATTGCGTTTCAACATTGTACTGCAATTTCTACTTTGTGATCATCTGGATTTTCTCCTGACGATTTGATCGATGTGTTTGAGTATTGCTCTGTTCTGCTCCAGTCCAATGACTGTAGATCTGTCTCATTGACATCTTGATCTATGAATGTCATCCGGCAGGACAATGAGCTGGTGTTCCTATTAACTTTACAGGGAGAGCCACAGGAACTTTGTCTGTCTTGAGTTTTTATGTTTGTAATGCGCGGAGACTCTGGCTTTGGGTGGGATACCGCGCTATAAAAGCTCACACCATTATTTATTATTATAAAATCTCAAAAAAATGCACAATTAAAATTATTGTGTTCAAATTTTATAATACATGTATTAAATAAAAACCCCAAAAATTAAACTGCTGTAAGTAATTTTGTTGTGCGTAAACGAAGTTACCATGTGAGCTCAAAGCATGAAAGGTTTGTGTCACGTGTGTAGCGCGTCGATCGTCTTTCCAGGCGTGAGAAAGCGAGGGGGCAGCACCAACACAGCCAACCAAGCGTATCGCGGACACGCGTAGCAGGTGGGCGGCCTATCACTTGCAGAGGGACATAACTGCGTTAGCACAAACTAATGGGCATCTCATCATGTTCTAGGCCTTGCACCCAGTGAGTTGCCCACAGCCCTCCAGTAGGTGGGCTACCCCTTAGTGGGACCTATTACATTCCGGAATGGTGACCCCAAAACTGTATCCGTTTTAATCCCAAATGACCTATGAAATATCACAGTAAAGAAAAAAGACTCCAATGCAGAGGCGGAGATAAATTTGCTTATACACCCAACAAAAAGAGATCGGTTACAGACCAGGGTATCCATTTATATTTCGAAACCCTTGCTAGAAATCCCTTAAATTGCCCTTCAGCGCCTGAGCTAGTGAGTCGAGGAAGGTGACTGTAGTTAGTGTTAGTGAGGTTTGCTACATGCTTGCCAGTCTAGGCAGGGGCACCACAGTCTTGCTAGAGTTTTTGTAAAGTTTACCGCTTGTGGCATCTTTGTGAATAGACCATCTTGGCAAGAAGGTAAGACTAACATTTATCACAGACGGCATTTCTTTCTCTGTTACTATTATCACTTCCGTAAAAGTCCTTATATGACTTTTTTTGAACGGATTCGTCAATGCTAGAAAAAGTAAACTTATCTGTAAATCCAAATAAAATTAAACAAAAAAATTTTAGCAAAAAAAGAGTTGTTGATGTTCAACAGTATATACAAAGTTAACAAAATTTAGTTAAGTAATAAAAAATATAGAACTACATAACTGAACAATTATAAACAATATTATCTTTTGCTTTGTTTGTGCTTCTGCAACAAACATAAATGAGAATTATCTTAAAACTTTTTCACAGAATACTTCTGGACATATTGGATGATAACATGGAATCACATTCTAGTTCTAGCTGATTTCTGAATCACAAATGAGCAGAACAAAACTTGCATAAACGTACAGATTTTGCTTTCAATTCTGATTCCAATGGTACCAAGCTTTTTTTCTATAGTTTAATTATTAGAAAAAAACCCATCTGATAGTACTACCTCTTACAAAGCACTGCTCTAATTTTTTTCATGCCATCCAGATACTGAAAAGCATTAGTAATATGATTTCCAAATAAGAATTTTAAGCACTGCATTTGAAACATTGCAGCGTTATTAACTCTTACCTAGAAAATAATAATGATGTAAATCTGGTTGTAATTAAGCTACAGAAATCATGTTGATATTAATATAAGCAGTTTGCTGAGCACTTTTTAAATACTTACTCATTCTGTTTAACTACACTTGAGCCCAAGACGATAGCTGAGCTCAGGATATTCAACTCATCAATTTGCTTCTCTGATCCTCAGAGTTTAGAGAGTTCTAATATAAATGTCGATGAAAAGATTTTAGTGAAGAAAACGTGTTCTTCTATGTCGTCTTGGCAGATAACACAAAACTACTGACGTGACACACTTCACGGCTACGTCCAGGTTCAACCCTCCTGCTCTCTTTTCACCCGTTGAATGTTAAACATGGCGTTCACCATGGTAACCAAAGTGGCCGTCGTGGTCTTGATTTCTCACGGTAAGTATTTATTTTAGACACTTTAAACTTTTTGAACTATCCAAATGTTTATTAAACGTTGCACACCATAGTATGCCGAGTTCACAAATGTATAGCACAAAAGTCTGCAATTGGAAGAACAGCTCAGTTTTTCTGCCCCAAAAAATGCAAAATCATGTTTTTTTAATTTAATGTTTTTCTTTTTCAGTCAAAAGTTCAATATTTAATAACTGCAAGAAGAAATCAATTTCTGATAACATTTGTAATGTCAGACAATAATTATAAATAGTTCAAGCACATGTTTTCATTTATAGTCACGTGGTAAATAAAAAAAACTTCCTTAGTCTGAAATACTTTGTCTCTTGACTTGATGAAAGCTCGAATGTAACCAGCCCTTGCATTCATCCCATAGACTGATTTTGATGCCTCACTCACTGACCTGACATAGCGTTCGACTCCCTGAGGGTGGCAAAGTATCTGACTGATGAAGGGCTGAGTGACAAGCTTCTGGAGTTCTTCTTCTGAGAGTTGCTTTGTGAAAGATGGTTTCAGTGTTAGTTCCTCCAATGATGGCAATAAGTCTTGCAACGTTTGACCATTCTCCTTTAGTTTGGGAGGTCGACATTATCTGACTTGCTGTTGAAACCC
Source organism: Marisa cornuarietis (assembly GCA_004794655.1). Lineage (NCBI taxonomy): Eukaryota > Metazoa > Mollusca > Gastropoda > Architaenioglossa > Ampullariidae > Marisa > Marisa cornuarietis. Next base: position 101,281 of record SMMW01000637.1, read on the forward strand.
ACCAGCTGCTTGGCGAAAGGTCTTTGTAATGTGTACTGCTGCCTTCCTATTGCTTTCATCGTCATCTCCAATAATCGATAGAATGACATTTTCCTGATGGGCCCAGTATGCGTTTCATTGTACTACGGGCCATGTTATATTCCTGCAGGCTGATCATAACAAACTCTGTTGCAAAATTTGTTGAAGCAAGTGCTTTAGTCCGTCAGTGCATCTTGAGCGACACTTGATGCTAAGCCATGTAGGTCCATAACAGCAGACAATAAAGTGTGTCAGGGAATACAGTTCGTTAATTGGTTGCAATGTTGCCACATACAGCCCACATATCCTGCTAACAGATGTCACCTGGCCATCGACATGGGCCCAGGCTTTTCCTGCAGTAAATCGACACTGATCCTTCCACTTCTGACAGCTGTGAACATTTTGTACAGGTAGGCTTGGTCATTACTAAGTTTGCTGACTTCGATTTCTGGAAGAGGATCACCGTCGGCAATGAGTCGAAATCCTTCTGCAGAAAGTGGCAATGATGCAGAATTATCCAATGCATTTCCAATCGGTCCTTTCACTGTTGGTCCTTCAGTGACCAATGAGTGTTTTGCAGAGCTGGCGGAATGGAAGCTCGTTCAAGTGTAAAGAGCAAATGAACCACTGCAAAGGGCGACCAGTGTAAAGCTCTAACAGATGTCTTGTCCCACAGCTGTGCCCAGTGTTCACAGGCTTAAGTGCCATAATCTTGTCTGTAATTCCCTTTTCTTCAATTGCACTGTGAATGTTATCAGCAATAGCAGAACCTGTGCCTCGTTCCAGTGTTAAATGGCACAGATAGAAAGTTCCGGGTTCACCAGTCATTACGCAGTGTTTTTCAATTTTCTTTACCACTTGTCTCCCCTTTTCTCTTTCATCAGTCTCATGTCTTTTCGGCCATAAAAATATTGGCATGATTTCCTCATCATTCTTTATAAGAGTATCTGATGGTCCTTCTCAACTGTTGTCGAGCCCTCCATGACCTCACTTGCCCCCTACCTTCTGCTTTAGTTATCTTCTCTTTCTCTCATCCAATCCTACCTTCCGTCTTTTCTTTCTATAGTTGCTGTCACCTTTCTATCAATTGTACCAAGTTGTATTTTTCGTGTGGTTCTCTGGTCTATCAAAAACCGACACCCTCGCTATGGTACTTTCATGTCTTTGTAACATTTGCATGCAACAAGGTTCTCACATTGGCAGGCAGCAATGTCAAACATTTGATGCAGAGTTTCAATGAAATTTAGTGTCTTTACAGTCTCCTTGCCGTGCTTTGATGCCTGTGCAGGTTCATCCATTAATCGGGACACTGAGCTTGACGTTCTTGAAAGGTTGTGACGGAATTCCAGCAGAAGTCCACAGATCTCTTAATGTCTGAGAAAGTTAGGGAACAGTGTCCTTGCTGCTGGTGTACTTGCTATCCTTCAGAGACAGAAAAAAACTCCAACTTGCAAACGAATAGCCACGAACACACAGCCGCTCACCTCGCAAAGCACCTTAGGATCTGATTAAGCACGGTGCTCTTGAGGACAACTCTACAGTCCGCTGACCTAGACTTGATGTCTAAAATTTTACTGGGCACAACCACAGGGTAGAAACTGACCTGAACTGCTGTCGTATTAAGTTGTTTTATAAGGACAAACGCTGATCAATGACAGTCCGCATCAAGCTAAACGTGGACTACGTTATGAGTACGTGAGGGCAAGCCAGCCTTCTGGTCACTTAGTTTAACTTCTGACTCTTCAGCTTGTACATTTGATTTCCCTGGGTAAACATGACATCACTATACGATGATGAGTATGGCCAATTGTCATTGATCTTTATGAGGTTGTTGTTGACATGGGAAATATCTAAATACATTAAGTGGAAAGGTGGCAAAGTTTTTTTCTACTTCTTTCTTTGTTTCTTTCTTTGTTTCTCTGATGACACTGCACTGTAAGATCAAAGAAATGGTCTTCACCGTCGGAACTGTAATCTATGATGATGAGGAGGAACTTGTCAATAAATTAAAAAACTTGGGCACCACCTTTGAGGGAGACTTCGCCGGGATAATAACACAGGCTATCGCGAAGGTGACCCAACAGTGCCTTTTCATTTACCGGCGGTTGAAGTCTCGCAAAGATTTGTACGGCTATTTTATAGATCCCGTATAGAGAGAGTAGTGTCTTCGTTTACCTGTTTTTACAGTAGTAACTACTGAGTAGTGTATTAGTGAAGTTAACTCCCTTAGCCTTTATCTCCCCTGAGATTGCCCACAAGGTAGTGGGACCATGTATGCCCCGACTGCCAACTCGTGGCATCCGCCTCTGGCTGGCGTTTCCGAAAAAGTTTTTCGCCCATAAGGCATGATAGCCGGTACTTTAATCTTGGAAAGATTTTGCCTAGGTGTCGTTTTGACACAGGTTTCATGTCAGCATTGGCTTCCATACAGCCTTTGTTTTTATCGTGAAATCCTCGTCATTTCCCTTGACGAAGATTGAGCATTGGTAAAGCAAGGCTATGAGTTTGCATGGTTCTTAAACCGCTACCTAAGTCATCTCAGTAATCACGGGTCCGTTTGCCATTCATTCGGTTGCAATGACTCCAAGAGACTTGACGCTGCAGCCTTTTTAAGAACGTTTCCCCTCCCATTAGGAACGTTTCCTCTTGCTTAATTCACGTCGTCCGGGATGCTGATTTTTTTCGTAAATGTCTCAGTGAAGGCAAAAACTTCTGCAGCTTTCGACAGCCTGGCGTCAGCGACATTGACAGCACGCGTTAAGCAAATCCTGGGTTTCAGTCTTTCCAAGATATGAAACCTTGATTTGGTGCTAATCTGAGAAATGGTTACAAACTATCAAGGACTGCATAACGTTAATTGTGACAGGTAAAATTCTTCAAGATCTAAGACTGATGACACCAAAATAAATAATGGTCCAGAACTACCAAGACAATGTAAAACTAAGTACGTTAGCCTAGACGACTTTATGAGCAATGTCTCTTTAGTGTAGTGGAAGGACGCGGCGCCGTTGTTTGTACATGTATTGCGTTCAAATCTTGTGAGTTTACTACTGTTTTGGGGGGATTTTGTTTTTTTTATTTCTAATATAATCAATCGTCTGTCAAGCTTTTCATGAAGACCCATTGATTGCCAAGCAAAACCATATAATCTTGGTAAAGTCTTATCGATGGACATTTACTTACTGTCCATCGTCACTTCCCGCTCGATCTGCCAACCCCGTCAGAAAGCGGCGACTGTTTTCCCGGTGACATAGATTTGAGCACTGTCCCAGTCCATGGACATCCACGTGGTTTCTTCAACGACTGCAATGCTACGTGCAGCCGCCAAACAAATACCACCTTGATGCGAACTTCTCCGGTTCCTTGAAATGCGGGTGAACCCAGCGGACGTTCTTCTCTCTTGAGATCGACGACTTCGACTTCTGGCGGAATTGGTGTCAAACTTCTACGTCTCACAGGTAGTGCAAGTCCTCCTCACGTACCCTTTGATTTCTACGGTGACAACAGGCAATCTTGAAATTCCTTGTCACTGACTCGCCCCCTTGCGTCAAGGTTCTTTAACTCAAGCGTCCTTCCTCCCCAGTCTTACCCTCTTGGCTTAAGACTCGTTCTCTAGGTAATGCCGAATCTGAAGTTTTAACTGCTGACCGGTTGCACCGTTGACGCTGAGGTCGTGTCAAGAAGTGTCTTGCAAGGTTTGCGTTTCCCAATTTAACTTTACAAATTTGCGCAGACACATACAACCATCGATGCCATTGGTCAACTCACAATTCAATCATCAAGTAGAAAACACCGACAAGAGAAATTCCCCCCATCCCTACTGATACTTTGCTCAGTCTACAAGTGGTGGGCGGACAGGTGACCAATCTGTGTCAACCTACTTGATCCTGACAGACAGGTGTGTAAGACCCCTCAGGTGTCATTCTCTCCGTAGACGTCACTGGCACCCGACAGCCATGAATATGATCATGTATCCAGAAAATTGCTTATTTCAGTTCCAAAGCTTTAGCTTTACAAAACATGCGATCTTTTATTGTGAGGTGTACAATGCATGCTGATTGTTAGATGTTTGTATATTTGTTTTCTTCTTCTGTACTCAAGTAGTGTATGGCATTTTGCTATAAATTGCATTTTGTTTCTGTTTTTCAGGTGGCTTTGCGCAGTTAGAACTTAATCCAAGGGAACTGCGACTCACTAATGGAGCTACCACTGGTTTTGTTAACATTTCCTGTGGAATGTCCAGCGATGTTAATGCTTCAGCAGTATATGTTATTACTATCTCACGCTACTTGAAATCAGCGCCCACAACACAACACTTTCTGGCAGTATCACAGTCCGATATAAATCAAGGACAAGCATACCTTGTTCCTAACAGTAGTCTCACTCAGAACACAGCGACAGTGTCCGGCGGTACAAGTCAGAAGTCAATGACACTGACACTGACACAAGCAAATTGTGAAGATGCCGGAACATATGTTTGCGTAATGTCTTACAAAGTAGCTAATGGTAGTGACGTATATAAATACATAGATGTCAGGGACAATTTTACTGTCAGAGGTAAGTTTCTCAGTACACTTACAGTTCTTGCTTTTTTGGTAAACATGAAACGATACCAACAGTCCAACTTTCTGTGTAAACCACCCGCCTGCTCATGAGAACTGATACGTTAGCAACTTGTGATCTCAGAGATCAAGCACACAATATGTCTTTCTGCTCACTAGGGGCAAGTCTGCTGTTTATAACTTTATGTCACTTCAATTGATGCTTGGCTTCTGATGTAGACATCACTGAATACGTAGTAGAATGATGATGATGATGATGATGATGATGATGATGATGATGATGATGATGATGATGATGATGATGATGATGATGATGATGATGATGATGATGAAAAGTGTTTTTACATCAAAAATAAATAAGCTCATGAGACAAAAGACAAAATAATAAATGCAATGCAGACAATTAATAAAATAAAAACAAGAAGAAGCACAAAGAAATTACTGTTGTCCTACCCAGTGCTCATGAAACACATGTTTTATAGTATGTTTAAAGGACTCGATGGTTGGTAGGTTGCAGATATGGAAGGGGAGGAAGTTTCACTGTTTTTCTGCACAGTAACTAAAATTCATGTAATTACATTTGCGTTCTGATGGATAGTTAGATAGATGAAGCGGAGTAGAATAGCTGGGATGTAAGGGAAAAGAAGTTCAGAGAAATAGTCAGGGCAGGTGGCTGCAAAGAAATTAAGCCACAGTACAGAAGGTTTGTACCACAGTACCAACATTTTTGTCTGTTGAGCGGAAATTGTCCATTTTTTGAAAATACTGCATCAGCATTGTAAGAAGATAGAACTTGACTTTATGTCTTGGACATGTTCATGACTTGAAGCTTTTACAGCCGTGGTTATTGTTGTAATATTTTTGGTGATTGACAAGAGGACAGTTGAGCTTTCTCTGGGTTCCATTGTTGCTTGATTTCACAAGAAACAGCACACAAGACCAAATCTGAACAAGAACTGTTTCTTTAGTGCATTAAGCTATACATGTTTCTGTGAATCTAGGTGATATGCTGTTGGCTTGTATGCAATTATTGCTGCACATTACGTCATTACAATTTTTAGATGTTTGCTGTAAAACAGCAGTGTGATTTTATAAACAAGCCTAACTTTTTTTAACTAAAGATCATAAATTATTGGTATATTTTAAGATTTGTGTAACATAACTCAAACATATCACAGTTTAATTAACAACTTTTATTACTTATTCACTAACTTCAAACGTGTTTTCCATCTCGCATTCTCTTCTATTTTAGTTCCTTCAGGAAATATAACCATGACTGCAGATCCACAAATTGAAGGAGGAAACTACTCAAAAGGCACAGTTCTGACACTTACATGCAATGGCACGATTGGAACATACGACTCAACTGTAAGAGTAACACCCGTACAGTGTTTTATCTTTGATTTTTCTTGTAAGAAATATTTTGTATTGTATGCTTATGTAGATATGTTGAGATATAGTTATAAAAACATCCGTTCATTTTACAGCAATTTATTACAACATCCCACCCAGTCAATGGCTTATTTTGCCTCAGGGGTCAGGTTATTCTTTCTGACTTTGTAACTGAGAAGGGTTTTAGCAGAGAAACTGAGCAGTCAGACATTCTGTAAAACTCATTTTCATTTCGGTATATTATTTTACCTCCTTAAAGTATTATACGTTTCCCTATAAGGTAGACTAAAAGTTTAGAGAATAAAGTTTTTTTGCTGTTGGTTGTAAACTAGATTCTGGGATTGTAAATGTCTTGGAAAAGGGTTGAAATCATACTTGTAAATACTGTCACTAGCATCCACAGGACATGCATTCATTGAGTTCTTTTAGTTGTCAGCTAACGAAACGTTGGTCTATTTGAACAACAGCATAAAGGCTATAGTCTGTACACCATTATTACTGAGGAGTATTTGTCACATACACATACATCAGCCATTAATTTTTTGTTGCCTTAGACTTCGAGGTTGAAACAGGTGTGAAATCAGACAGTTTTGAAAAAGTCTGAAATTTCGCTGAGTCATAACTATTAAACTGGAGTTGCGCAAACTTTGTAGAGAGATTGTCATTGAAGTGTAGCCGAAGAATTAAAGATTTAGAGGCGATTGGTTGCTTGTCCCCAGCTTTTGTAAAAACCTTGCAGCAAAGTAAACTCTTACAGAAAAAAACTCACAGTCTCAAGTGGTCAAGCACACTGAAATAACTGTGGCTGGCAAACCACTCTGAATGACAAGTGCCCTTCAACTGGCTTTCTTTGTTTTCATCTGGGCTGCTGGTAAAGGTGGCAAGGTTTTCTTTTCGGGGTGATTTTAACTTTTCAGAGCTGCGGGTGCTTGTCCTATGCCTTTCTGGAATAGGAAGCGACTCTTTTACCGGATGAGCTAAGGGCATTTTGGTTTAAATAGTCGCCAAAGGTTGCTAAAACGTTGAAATGGTGATCGCGTGCTTGTTTCTTGTATATTTTAGTGGGACCAGACATAAGAAACTCTCGAAGCAAACTTTCAATCTCAAAGGTTGGCGTAACATGACATTTGCTTTTGCTCAGCCGTTCTCGGTATAGAATTGCTCCTAGTCCTAATGTGCTAACATTAATATAAAGTTTAAATAACAGCCTATAATAAGGATTACCTAGAATTGGCGGATACATTTGATGTATTGGTTAAAACTTATTTTCTGGCATCCCTGCCTTGCAACTTGCTGACTCTTCTCATGCCATTTCTTATTTTATTCTTTTCACTTTGAGGATATTTGTGTAACTTCGAGACGTTATTTCAAGGGCTAAGTCTGTTCACGCACCATCACATTTCTTTTCAACGTGGCTCTGGTTGAGGTGAAAAATCATTTCTTCTCGATTCGCTTTTAAAGTCTGATGGCTGACCTCAAATCACGAAAACAGCAGCTGTCCCTTTTTTCTAAAACCACTGCGGGCTCTTGTGCTTTGAGGGGTTGGCTACTTTGATTCTGTATTACATTCAAAGTTATTCTTTTGAATTGAAGTAGTAACCTAGGCAGTATTGAAAAAAAAGAAAATTCGTGTCATTGTGCCGTTATATTTTTGCTCTTTATTTTATTTGCATTTATACTTCAAACCTGCAGATTAATGTCAGGAAACTTTGCAGTGGTCATGGCAATACCAGGATAACATGAATACCAGCTGGACGCCCTATCCAAATAATAATGACACCAGCATGGACCCGCTTGTTAACGGGACAAGCTGGTGTCCGTATCATCAGATCAGCAGGCTGACACGAAACCTGACTCTTGAGGATTCCCGACGAACATACAAGTGTGTTGTACAAGCAAACGATAATCAAGACTCTTCTAGCGCTCAGTATACCCTAGGCATTGTTGCTGACACAGGTAAAGTAGTGAAAACTGATCTTACTAAATACTTTCTAATTTATAATGAAAAATACTGGTAAATTTGCTTGGTTGTAAATTTCAAAATCTTAATGTTTGTGAAATATCTGGTTGCAACTTTTGTGCTATGCACAACTAATGCATTGTGCACAATCCTGCGTGACAATATAAAAGAAGTGTTGTCACGTGTGTGCCATGCTGTCATTGTTGCTTATGATGAGTTGTAGTAGGTCTGATATTTTTCCGTGATGGAATGATGAGTTTTAGAAGGTCTTATATTGTTTCGTGTTTGAATGTTGTTTTGCACCTTTCGTCTATGCGTGTTTGCGTCGATGGAGATTACAGCTCGTATCCACACGCGATCTTCAGCAACTGAAAGCTAAGTAACAGGGTTTTTTAGTAAATTGTAGATTGTCGACAGGTGGTGTTCAGTCTCGGTCTCTGTTAAGCACAGGTTTTACTGCCAAAATGTAAATGACTTTCTTCATCTTTTTTCTGGAACCTCCACGTCTCACAGTCCAAGATGGTAACCATATGAGGAAAAAAAACACGTCCGCTATTTTTTGTCACCCGTTCTGGTTGGCTTGTTTCACGGTTTCTTATACTGTCAGCACGGCTTTTTTGTTGAAAATTTTTTAATGTAAAACATTTGTTCGTTATTTACGAATCGTTTGGATAGTAACTTTCTGAGTAAATTTTTTTCTGTAAATACATACGTAGATCTACTGATAAATCTATTTCTGGATAGTTATTCTCTCGAAGTATATGTTTTTTCAATAATTATTCTCAAGAAATATGAATAAGCTTGCTTAGACACTGGTTTTACACACACACATATATATATATATATAGAGAGAGGTAATGATGTACCTGTTCTTTTTTGAACCTATTATGTAGGTAATTAAGACGTGAAATAGGCCTGTATTTTTGCATTTATATATATATATATATATGTGTGTGTGGCCGCAGAAAATTGTATGTATTCTTCACATTCTCTTACCCTATATTTCTTTCCATGTTTTATTTCTAGCTCCGACATCTACATCTACATCTGCATCAACATCAGGTAAGTTACTTGATCTCGCTTGAGGTTTACTGTTTTTTCTATTGATGGTGAAAATATCGTTTAATTTTGTCATTTTCTACATTTTTTGAACTGATGAAAAGGTAAAAAAAAATCATAACACATTATTTCGAACAGTGAAAATAAGGGCACGTGCATTATTATCACCCCTTTTTGTCTGACTAGTTCAGGAGTCACCAAACTACGGCCCGCGGGCCGGATGGTCATTAGACGGTACTTGAATTGCAGCAGAAGCAAGTTCTGCTCCTTGAGTAAAAAGAAATCCTGTTTTCCGGTTAGCCCGTTGCTGTCATAAATCCTCAATCGGGGTAGAGCGTAAGCTGTCATAAGGCCCCAGTTGGGGTTGTCAATGTCAGTACGAGCTGCTCCATACAGTACCCAGAGAAAAGCTTTTCTATTGGTTTACCAAGCTAAAAACCAACCAATCAGAATACAGCTGCTTGCCTGATAAGGACTTTCCAAAACTGAAAAACTTTGCCGCTGGTATGGCATCAGTGTTTGGAACAACTTATGTCTGTGAGCAAGCATTTTCAAAAATGAAGTATGTGAAGTCAGCATATCAAACGTGATTGACTGATGAACATTTGAAAGCAACTCTTTTGATTAGATGCAACAATTCTAAACCAAATATTGATGATATCTTGAAAGCCAAACGTCAGTTTTACAAATCTCACTAACCTTTTTTTGTTGCTTAGTTGGTAAGATTCGGATATGTGCACATTATGTCTGATGTAACTATCTTTTTGCTGTTGTCGCTTTCTTTGATAACTTTTTAGTAAATAAACATGCTTGTTGCTTTTATTTTTTATTCATTGCACGCGCACCACCCATGATAAACATAGAATGCTAAACTTAGTTTTTCATCAGAGCTTCCGTTCTGGCTTGCAAGTATTGAATAGAATGATTATGTGGTCCGCGTTCGCCATTTTTTTCAGTTATCCGGCCCGCAGTAAAAAAACGTTTGGTGACCGCTGGACTAGTTTAATTGTTCTGTAAATGTTGTGTTTATCTGTAAGTGTACACGATAATATCTGAACTTAGAAAGGCGCAGAGATATTAACAGCAACTTGATTCATATTCCTTTGAGGTTAGAGACTAGAACAGAGTCGGTGTGTGGGCTTTTTACAGTATATGTTAGGAAAAAGATGGCAGCAATAAAATACCCTTTAACTCAATGACATTTTTTTTTGCATTTGTTGGCATCATCCCTAAACTTTTTGATAACTGTTTTATCTTTTAGGTCAGACATTCTCATCCGCTACGACAATGACGAATTCAACAGGTAACTTACCTGACATCACTATAAATATTATTCTTCTTTATACTGTCAGTACGGTTTTTTCCTTAAACATTATTGAGTGTTAAACACTTGTTTGCAGTCAATTTCATACTATCATTCTAAGCCCATTTTATTCTGTAAGTACATAAGTAGATCGAGACATGGATCAGTTGATAAATCCATGTCTGGATAGTTATTCTCTCTACATATCTTTTTCGTAGTGCTCGTTCTGAAGGAATCTGAATAGGCTTGGTAGATGCCTATTTCCTCAGACACTCATTTATGTAGATATACAAGTTAGTTCCATGCATATTCCGTGTGCATCTGTTTTATATATATATAATTAGACTTTATATGCCTGTTTCCTTATATACCTATACATGTATATCCGTGTGTGATGTGTGTGTGTGTGTGTGTGTGTGTGTGTGGGTGGGTGGGTGTAAGTGTTTGTGAGAGATATCTCTATCTCTCTCTATATATATATATATATGTTTACGTAGCGCACCTTCTAAAGAAATATGTTTAGGGCTAGGATTGGTAAATACCTGTTTCTCTAGAACCTCGTTATATATATATATATATCTTATTATCTATTTTCATTAGTATCATGTAATATTTATGTCATAAATACAGTTCATTATTTCCATTATTGTTAAATAAAGTTTTATATTAAGTAACAGACATTATCTTTGTCTACATGTACACATCTTTATATTAACAAATATATCTTTATATATACAACTTTATAGAGTTGGTCTGCAGGTGGTATATCTTACCAAATATTATCGTGCGATGTACTTTTTATTCTTTTGCAAAAATATGATTGAATTTTGTATAAATTTTAACTTTCGAAATCATTTTAATTTCCAGGCAATAACACAGCCACTCCAAATTCCGCCACTCGTGCCATCGAAGACCACATGATCCTCTGTTTTCTTGGTTCTGTATCTATGGCAATGATGGTACAGACTGGACTCATAGGACTTGTATTTTAGTTGTAAAAGGAAAGGCGTCCATTCAGACTATCCGAAGGCGCATATAACATTAATAAAATACTATTGACACAAACATTCACGCAAAGACACGTGCATACATGACAATAAACACCAACATACACAGGAGTTGAGCTGTGCTCGCAAGGATAAGCCGACTGTTCAAGACATTTAGCTCTTTTTCTGAGATTAGCATGACCCCTTAAGGTGTAAATTCCTCAAAGGGAGAGATAATCTCCAAAGCTGCTATGTGTTTAAAAAAGAAAATGATATGCAGTGTGTCATTCTGTTTTACTTTCTATTCTTTCGTGTTCACTTTCGTGTTTGCTAGAACACGTGCATAGCTCTCCCTGGAAATGTCTGACGACCGATGAACGCTAGATAAAATAAACACATGTATACATATAACCACATAAACTCTCTCTTTACCTAAATCTTTTTTTTTTCGTGGTGAAATGATAACTGTCCCGTTTGTACTTTTATGTCGTTCCTTCTATGCTTTTAATGTTGTACAACTGTGATATTTTTATTCTGGGTTTCTTTTCACATAGTTATATAGAGAGTGTTTGCTTTCAATTCTTTTTTTTTTTTCGTTGTTTTTTTTTTATTTTTTGTTTTTTTTGTAATCACGAGTGTATTCATATGTTCATTTCAAATGAATGTTTAAACTACGATTTTTTAAAGCTTACTCGGTTTTTATTATTATGCCTTTTTAGAATCCAGATTGACTCTTTTCTTATCTACAGTAAATAAAACAGTTTGACGATGTTGTGAGAAAGAGTTTCTAGAAGGTACAGAAAGATTGTCAGAGAGTGTACATGAAGGTGGGGAAAGTAAACATGAATTATTTGAATTATTAGAGAACGGCAATGGAGTATACTATGGGAGATCATGAACGTTAAACGGAGATTAGATTTTAATATATTTCTTTTTTTACTATATCTCTTGATTGTGTTGCTGTTGTTTTTGAACCAATAACATTTGCCTTAATGTAGATTGTAAGATGGCTGTATACAATTTTATTAAAAAATTATATATGAACACAAGTAGTTCCTCGTATTACTAAGTACCCTTGTAGTAGCTCTCAGTGTCAAAAATGAAATACAAAAAACTCATTAAATCCCCATAAATTTGCGTGATATTTTCATCGAACCTCTCAGTATATAGCAGGGTGATTTTTTTAAATACAAAAAACTCATTAAATCCCCATAAATTTGCGTGATATTTTCATCGAACCTCTCAGTATATAGCAGGGTGATTTTTTTTTTCACGGTGGCTCCATGATTTTAATCTCCATGTTTTTTTTCTTAATCAATTGACACTTTACTTTTAACATCACGCAATAAAATGCGTAAATAATTACTAGGGTTACCTTAGCACCTTTTTGGAATAGTGAAAGGACAATGATTTATTGAAAGGGTTGAAAAAAACTTTTACACTTAAACAAGTGTGCTTACTATACAATACAACTTTATTTATTCCCAAGGGCAATTCCAAATAAATATGATATAACAAAATAATACATACGTGTTGAAATTCTTTCACTCGCACACACACACACACACACACACACACACACACACACACACACACATTTCCAGCAACAGTAGATACACTTGATGATCTTAGGTCACATCAGGTTGATACAAGCTCACGGTTAATCAGGTGAATGGCACGTAAAATAACCGAATTACGATGAGAATGAATTAAGGAGGAAAAAAAGTAATAACCAGAATAATAAATAAACTAGGAGAAGGAAAACTCCATATAACACCCGGCCAGAGGATGGTCGTTAGCCTTAGTCGGCAAGTCTCTCTACGAGAAAGACACTCGGACAAGAAAACTGACGCCGAAGACGGATGTGCTGGGCCATCGGGCGCTTAACGGCAGCACAACGCACTGACACTCGCATGAATGGACAACGCTTACTCTAAACGATATGGTGCTTTGCCTGTGAGGTCCCGCCAGCGGAATTCTTTTTCCCACCTGAGGTAAGGGGGGTGGAAATTCAGCCAATCGGAGTGCACGCAAAATATGCCATAAAAGGTCAGTGCAACCCAAACCTATGTTCACTGCGATAACTGTACGATTACTAAAATCAGATCAACACAGCGGCGTTAAGTCTGGAAATATGAGAAACTTTTAGTATACTACTTATGTAAACGTCATTATAAGTGCGAGATCCATTCAACCTCTAACGTTATACAGCTGTTTCACACTGTGTATCACGTGATATTCCTCGAGCCCCAAGTTTTGTTGACGGCGCGAAAATCAACCGAAGAAGACAATCGATCATTGCCATAGTGTGGAAAAAGCAAACTCAAAATGCCGACAGAAATTTGTTCTACGTGCTCAAACTGCTGTGAGCAGGACACTGAAACATTTTCAAAGCTAAAGGTATGTGAATTTTATTCTTAAGTTAGTAATCAGAGCTTGAGACATGTCGTTCTTTTATATTTTTGCTCAGAGATCAGTTTGTTGTTTGTCTTTGCCACTGTCCGCCATGTGGACGCCCTAGCGGCCACTGTTCGTGGTGTGTTTTCAGCGACTCTCATCGGTTTGTTGCCACATCTGATTTACAAACTGACTATACAAGCTCACTGTCACCCGACATGAGAAGGGATCAGCGTCTTAGATCCATAATCTTTCGAACAAAAGGAGTATAGAAGAGACAGAATATATATGACATGGCCTGACGTGACCAACACTGATGTGTATAGTTATCTTGTCTGCAGATGAGTCTGTTGAGCAATAAAACGTGATTAATAATTTTCTTGGAGCGCCATATAATCTCTCCTTCCAGAACAAGTGACATAATATACCGCATGTTTGCAGTCTATCATGGTCAAGATGCCTTTAATAATAATCAAAACTGCACAGAAGCACTTGTTTACATTTCACTAGAAGAACACTTGCTTTGGTGTTTTATTTTGCCACCACTGCAGGAAATGATAAAGTTTATACTTTCTACGCACTTCATACTTTTGTTAATGTATGTTTGTTTTGATGTCCTTGTATACATGATTGAGACAAATACTGCAGTAGTTGTATATTGTATACTAATCGTATATATTGAAGTGTATCAATATATGTATGCCAGTCATAGAAACAATACCAAGGTGTTGTAAATAATTGGTTTTATATTTTGTTATAAACTTCTGCACATTGAAATACATATTTAATAACCCTTTTCAGGAAATTTTTATGTCTGCTAACAGAACATAACTTTACATAAAATATCATTACAGACTAAGAAGGAACATGTCAAAATCCCAATTTGAGTAATGTCACTGATATAGATTACTAAAGAGGTCTATTAGTCAGAAAATCTAAAATCCAAAAAAAAGTTCTGGCATCAATATTGCTTTGAATTAGTTTCTGAGCAAGCAAATAAATGCACTCTGAAAATAAATCCAGACTTCAAACTCAAGAAATATTGACTACTCAATAGGCACTAGGGATTTATGTAAATTTACAATGCAGCAACAAAGCTGAACTGTTTTGTCTATGACTGGATTATCATCACCAGGCTTTATTGTCATCATGTCTATAGGGAGTTTAGACTGCAAAATGCCAAACCTTTTGTGAACAAAGCCTATAACTCTCTTAATATACATTTGTACAGAGGCTATTTTTCTCATGTTTTCAACTTGAAATGGATCTAGCTGTTTTTCCCATGGGGGAAAGTCTGGAATTAATAATTTAGCTTGATAAAAAAAAAGAACTTCATCTTCAATGTTGAAACCTCAGTCGGCCATAATTATATCACCTAGTATTAAATTGAACAACAAAGAAGTATATTTAATTACGTGTTTGTCTAAAGCCCTGCCACCAAATGCATCAGAAATGAAGCTGATTGACCCTTGTAGTGTGATCCCAATCAGATATTTGGCAGAATGATATTTGCTGTAGTTGGAATAAACTTGGTCTGATTTGTTTGGCCCAAGGGTTTCTGTGTTTGAAGTCCAAAACAGTCAACAATATTGCAGTAGATATGTCTAAAAATGAGAAGGATGCTCAGAGAATTTCATAAAAGTGTGTGCTGTTGCTAGAATTACCATTATTACTTTCTCCCAATAATATCCATAAATATATGATTTATTTCTCATATTGTTTTAGGATTTATTACCTGAAGGATATCAGCACCTTATCTGCAAATTTTGTGTGACCAGTGGTGCTAATGATCATTTTGAGGCTACTGTGAGAATTAACCTGTTTTCCAAAGATGATGTGCAAAAGTGGAAGTACAGCTTTCAGGAGTCTTCAAAAGTTACTTTGAGAATCAAGCGAACATACCCTTCTATGTCAACTAAGATCATCTACAAGGTAATATTAATATGATTTGTCATTTGCATTTCATAGACAACTCATAGGTATTGACATTGACACTTTTGCCATACTGGTATATTCTGTCCTTCAAATGTGCAGTCTTTTAATACATCATATTAGACATTAGGTCATTTATTACCACTGAACAAACAGTATTTGCAATTTTTAATCTTAGTCAGCTAGGTCTTAATTTTGATAGGATGCTATACTCATTAAGTGTAATATAATTAAGTGTACTTGTTAACAACTGTGAGTTCTAGAATCAAATACCATCTGGGGCTACCATAATATAAATATTTTGGGGCTGAGACAATACATTATATTCATGAATATCAAGGTTCTAACTGGCCTTTGCAAAGCACAAAGACTCGGGATTCTACTTTTGTTGCTTCCTTTTGTGGGTCTTGTTTTATCTAGGTGATGTACAGGTGTCAGCACTCCACTCAGCCTAGATCATCAACTGCTGATGCTCGGAAAGGCTCAAAGAACACTGATTGCCCTGCCACAACATGTCTGACACTTTATCAGACTGACATTTGTGATTCTGATGGCTTAAAAAGGAAAAGCAGGTAAAGACTAGCGCTCCTTTTGAAAAAGAATTGGAGTGCACAAAACTATAGCAACAACCTATTAAATGTGGCTGACATACTTTCTCAAACACTCAAACATAGATACTTCTGTAAAATAATGTTTTGTCATTTTTTTTACTTGTATTTCTGTTTCTCCTTTTTATTTAATATGTGTACATTTCTTTTTGTTTTATGTGTCATATGTTAAACTGTTTTGCATTTCTTTTATCTGTTTGTATAGGTCATCCGACGGTCATCGAGCAGATTATCCTGCCCTCGTACAAATAAATCACTGTCACACCATGCCATCATTGCAGCCTCAGCTATCAAGCACAGAGATGTGTCTGAAACAACAAAGTTACGTCTAGAACAGCTGATGTTACAGGGATATACACCAAGTGCTGCTCTAGAAATGTATAAATATGACCTACAGTTGGAACATGGTGATGATTATGTTTACATCTCTGCTGACAGAGCTGTATGTCCTGATCGAGATTATGTATACAGGTAAATTTTTCTATGAATCTTTTTTGTCAGCTGAGGAAGTTTACACTAATATCCAGACAAAAGTTAAAGTAGACGTAAAAAGTAGGTAACTCAAACTAAAGATATTATAAAGGAGTAAAAAAAACATTTTCACATAAGGTGTAAGAAAATCACAAGGCCGCACATGACCATTGTCAGTATCATTGTGTAATGTATGTAAAGCCCAAGCGTTCTCCCTTTTTTCTTGTACTGATTTATAGTCTGTTCCAGCCAGCACAACTGAGACTCATTTGATTTAATCAATATAGAAACAAAAATTTAAGTAATAGGCGGTTGAAATCTATTTCTCAATTTTTGACATAATGCAAACTTGGACTTGAGCTTCTTTTTAAACTGGTTTCCACACCTTTTTCGACAACAGGTTGTACTACAAACTTGGAAATGAAAAGTATGGTGAGACCAGAGGCGAGTCCCAAATTCCTCAACTGAAAGAATTTGTTGAACAATTAGAGATAGAACTGGCACAGAGAGAAATTTGCACTTCAGTGAACACGTCCAAAAAATATGTTGTAATGGACATCACTCCGGATGAGCAAGTAGTTGTTTCGATATGCACACCACTGATGCACAGGGTGCATAAATATTTGAAACACAGCTCAGAAATGGTTTTCATTGATGCTACTGGCAATTTAGACAGAAACCATTGCAGGGTGTTTCTTTTGTTGACGCACAGTTGTGCTGGAGGACTTCCACTGGGAGTCATTGTTACAACGAGTGAGTCTCGGGAAACAATCAAACATGCCTTACATCTCCTCAGTAACCTTGTAGGCAGTGATGGTTTTGGAGGAAGAGGCAGAAATGGACCTGCCATTTTTATGACAGATGATAGCAGGGCAGAGAGAGCTGCCATCCATGATGTTTTTCCATCATCTGTTTTGTTGCTATGTGTTTTTCACGTTCTGCAAGCAGCTTGGCGATATCTTTGGGATGCAAGAAATGCCATCTCAAAGACTGATAGACCAGAACTTTTTTTTTGATAAAAAAACTTATTTATGCCTCTACTGAAGATGACCTTGATGAAAAATTTTATGAGGCACTTCAGCATGAAAAAGCAAATAATTATCATACATTTTTAGAATATGTTAATAATTTGTTTCACAGAAGACATGAATGGGCTCTGTGTTATAGAGATGACCTGCCCATTCGTAGAAACAACACCAACAATTTTGCTGAGGCAGCAATGCTAGTACTTAAAGAAAAGATATTGAACAGAACTAAAGCATTCAATGTACAGCAGTTGCTGGATTTCATTGTACATCACATGGAAGCACACTACGAAAGAAAGTGCATAGACATCTCCAATAACATCCTCAGTCAAGTTAAACAGTCACGATTTTTGATGTCCAATTTTCACAGCATTGAGAACATTGTTCAGATTGGGGATACTATATATGAAGTTTCCAGTTCAGAAAATATAGCTGAAACATATGTTGTTAATATGACAATAGGTGCTTGCACGTGCAAAGCTGGATGCACAGGAGGGCCATGCAAGCACCAGGCAAGTATATGCCAGCAGTTAGGACTGACATCTTTTAATTTCATTCCAGAAAAGAGCCCTGAAATGCAACAGCTTTTATGTTACATTGGTTCTGGGAAAAACCATCCTCTTGACTGGTTTCAACCGTTACGAACAAAGGATGGGTGTGAAGTGAATGGAAAAGAGATGGGAGCTTTAAGAGAACAACACACCTCTGAGCAAGCTGATCAAGCTGCTGAAAATGAATGTATTTTAGATACAGAGGAAGCAGCAGACACAGACAGCATTAGTCACAATGAACATATCACAGATAAAGAACAAGTTTATGATTCAGCTTCTTTCTTGGTAGACATACAAGACTTTCATAAATTATGTGAGCAAAAACTTTCAACTGATCCTGTTACATTTGGTCCTGGTTTAAAGGCATTTTTTATGCAAACCTTGCACAAAATTAAAACTGACACACATTTGGTAAGTGCTTTCCATACCTTTGGAAAGTACACTGGAGTTAGTCTACCTACAGGGAGAAGAAAAATAATCTCTAATAAGCGAATTGGCATTCAGCCTACGTCTCTGCAGAGGAGACAACGTGCTGTGCCTGGTCTAAAAAGGCATGGTGCAGGCCGTCCGAAAAAGCCATGTGAAGGCGAGATACAAGCTTGCCATGAGAAAGGTAAAAGTAGGAATTTCTCCTCACTTTCAGGTGCTTTGTTACCTACCAAAAGACGAAAAGCACCTCACAGCTTAAAACATTGTGTGTCACAAAATACATCCCTGGGAGGAACTCATTCAAAAAAGTAAAACATAGCTTTGTAAGATTAGTTGATACTGTTACTTTAACCAGATGTATTCATGTCATTGTTTTCATATTTAAAAAATTTAGTTTCTTGTAACTGCTATTATTTCACATTTAACTGTGCAGCAAAGTAACAAAAATGTAATGTTAATTATCCACTATGTTGTATTTGTATTTTTACTTTTTTCTTTTAAGGTAATCAGGTGTATGAGTTTTTGAGGGCATTTATTAAAATCGAATATATAAAGTAGTTAATGTTTGAAACATATTAGAGGAATTTTTAAGCCAGAAGAGAAAATGAGGAAGTTGTTTAAGTTTTCCAGTTACACACTTCATTAATAGATCATGTATGTAAATGTTTTTAAGACCCACCAAAACCATCATTGCCTGCAAGGTTACAGAGGAGCTGTAAGGCCTGTTTTAATAGCTGTTTCCGATACAAGCAGATTTCAGTATGTATACTGAAAGTAGGAAACTGCTGGTCAGTTTCAGTTGTCAGAACAAAAGGGGCAGTTCATACATTATGAGTGAGTTAACTCTTAAGAAATTTTGCACATCACATCTGATGAAGATAGAAAGAAATATCTGCAAAAAAGGAAATTCTACAAAAATCTGTTTTAAAAGGAAAAAGACAACCATAAAATGCTTTAGTTAGTGAGATGTCTAAAAGAAAACTTAACTGCTTCTAAAACCTTCAGGTGTATGTCCTATCCCTACTAAACAATGGTTTAATTCAGAAGCAGCTACTTAATCATAAAAAAACTGAGTTGCTTTAATAGACTTTTGTCAGGCGTTTGATATAGTTTTAAGAAACTATGAAATGTGTTACTAAGAAGTGCTTTAAAAGAAAATAATATTTTTAGTAATTTCAAATATAATGTAAAATCTAGACTGTCATAACAGGAACACCTAACTTGCAGACATATGGGGAACATGGTAGATTTCCTTTGTTAATGCGTCAGTCCAGTATATTGGATATTTGCTCCATCTGCTAAGAATGGCACAGTGAAGAATCCAGAGGAAGGCCTATTTAATGATATCACTACTACACAAACAAAACAAGAGAACATGTTAACATGGTTATATGATATCTTTGTATAAATATGATATCTTTGTATAAATATGATTTTGGTATGGTAAAGGAATGTCAAGGCGCTGGAGATGATAAATTTGTTACAAATCCTGAAACAGACTGGTAGACTAGCTGACACCACCAGCAGTAGCATGATGATATTCAAAGCATTTCAAGATATTTTCCATATAATACATTCAATAATATTATTTTAAGCAATTATCTTGTGTGGCTGAAAGGCAGAGGCATAAGAGATTGGTAAAGTTTAGAATGGGTATACAAGTTAATAAATGTTGATTACAGGATGAACTTTGATTACTATTAGTGTTTGTACCGGTGTGTTTACATAACTGTATGGTGTCGAATGGTTTAATGCATACCCCTACTTGTACCTGTGCATGTTTGTGCTTATACATAATTCTATTGACTATTTACTTTTTACATATCTGTGTATATATGCATATGCATGATTGTAATGGTTTGATGCATGTCTGTATTTACACCATGTGCATTATACATGATTCTAATGGGTTGATGTATGTCTGCATTTATACCATGTGTATTATACATGCACCAGTAAAAGGCCCTCATGATTAAATAAATATATTATACACTGTGTATTATCAATTGGTACCCCCCTCAAATAATGCCTTTCACTAATACAGGTGTAGTTTGGCTATCCTGGGTTCATCTCTCATCTCGAGCATGCTGCATCTACTTTCAGAGCTGGCTGCCTTGCCGTGATATAGCCTTAGTTGCTGGCTTGGCATAAAACACCAATACCCCCCGCCACCCATGAAATAGGGCCAGAAGCCTGAATCATTTAAAAAATATTGCATATCATATCATATCTTAGCACCTTTAAGTCTAAATTCAAAACCTGTCTATTCAGAACAGTGACTTCACTAAAACCTTGTCCTGACCATGAGCGTGCATAACACGTGTCTGTATTTCCTTTGTGTATGAGCAGGTGTCTGTTGTAGAAGTGAGCATGTATGTAAAGCGTGAATATGGGTGTATGGTTGTTGGTTAATTAGTTTACTTCTGTATATCATTACTTTGAAGTGCGCTGAACAGATTATTCAAAAAGTTCTATATAAATGTTAAATTATCACTGTGGTGATCACATCTGTCAAAAATGTTAAATGATGTTTTGCATGAGACGATTGTAGTTTGACTTTTTTGGACTCCACAAGTGGATCCAAATATTTGATGCGTATAAAGGTGCATATAGAAGCTTGTAATTTTAATGCTCTTTGTATAATTGCACTGTGCAAAGAGCTATTAGATTTTAGATATGAATATTGAATAAACATATATGAAGAAAAGTATATATGTTTGGTTCTTTATTAAATTTCTGTAATCTTAGTTGGTAAAGTTGCTTGGATCTTGACAGCAAATTTGTGAGAGAAAATAACAGTAAAGATCATGTGGAATAAAATCTGCTGATGAAATGGTAATGCAAGAAAACAAACAAAATACATAAAACTTAGCTCATGAACTTAATAATAATAGATGATCTACATTACATCATTGTCACTTTTGTAAGAAAATAAAAATGTTGCATCATAACATCTGTAATCAAACTACCCATCATTACAGTGACTAAAATATAAAAATATATATGCATAACAACAAAAGTGGTTTATTTTATGCATGATAAAGTGGTATGAGAAGATCAATTGTACATAAAATTGTGCTTGGGTGTTGCAGCAAATGTTATACACCCATAGAACCACACTGCCAAAAAGTGTTAAAAATGTTCATGAGAAAAGTACAATATGTATATTATGGTTATAATTTAAAACTTCAGCTTAAGGTATTTCTTTCCACTTAATATGTGCTCTTCCTTGGAAATGAGTCTTTCACAGCCAACTTTGTTAATTGTTTTAAGAATTTACCAACCTGCCAAATACTAACTTTTTATTTTAGTTGACTGCAAGGCCACCTGTTTAGATTTCAAACTTTTTTTTTTACATGCAAGATAATGTATGACACTGCTTTTGTCTAATGACAAGTTTAACGATTAATTCTATCTGGCATCCTCTTGAATGGACCTGATTACCACATACACATTGTAAAATATCTTTAAATAAGGAATCTCAGAAAACCCAAACAAGGAAGGTCGAATTTATGTTGTATAAGTTCTTATTTTAAAAAAGCCTAACAAAACAATGAACATGCTAAAAAATATTAGTTCATTCGCTGAATGCTGCACACATAACTGTTTTCAATCAGTGGCATAATTGATCTAGTACACAGACGTAAATATCTCCTTTTAGCAGTGGAAGAATCCCAAATAAAACATTCATGCAGGTATTATATAGGGATTTATAAAGTTGTGCTACTGTAATTTGAGAAATGGACTCTCTCAGTTGCCAATCGACAATTGTAATTCACGAGCGATTTTAATCACAGATTCACAGTATCGCCGACACCTCGAGTCAATGTATACAGTTATTTACTGCTCTCTATATGTGGCGAAAAAGGTGCAAGTCCAGATCGAGTAGCTAAGGTAGAGTTTTATTGATAAACAGTGAGATCAAGACCAAACTAACCTTCGTTATTAAAACAAGCCGAGCAAAACACTTTCTGTAAACACTAAGCAACAAACAACACCGAGGAATATCACGTGATACACAAGGTGAAACAACGAAAGAGGCTGAATGAATCTCGCACATAGGGAGGTAGGCCCCCTATGCATAAAAAGTATACCAAAAGAACTTATCATATCGCCATACTTATACTTAACGCCGCTGTGTTGATCTGATTTTAGTAATCGTACAGTTATCGCAGTGAAGATAGGTTTGGGTTGCACTGACCTTTTATGGCATATTTTGCGTGCACTCCGATTGGCTGAATTTCCACCCCCCTTACCTCAGGTGGGAAAAAGAATTCCGCGTCCCGCCAGGCAGGCGAAGTGCCGGGCCCTGCGCCTCAACAGGGCCCACCCCATGATACTGGTGGTCACCACGCCCCGATGACTGATGAGACGCCGGTATCATGGAAGCTACACGGCAGTCTGGAGGACCTGCGGCGCACAGCATCATTTGTACTAGAGGCAGGCGTATCCATTTGAGTGACCGACAACAACACTACATAAATAAACTATCTCGTGTCTGCGGCGTTCCACTACTCCAGCACGTGTCTGATCAGACTTAATGTGCAAGATGGAGAGTTTAACGAAACGTTTAGTTGATCAAATCCCCCGCCCCCTATTAATATAAACAGAGCGGGGGGAAAAAAAGAGGAACAGGCCTTGCCTGCAAGAGCAAAACACGACAATTACTATTGCTCTCTCACGCCATTCTAAGGGAATCCCTTTTTATTCAAACTCGGAAGCGGGTCATGTTGTTGTGACAGCCATGACACATGAGCTGGTTTTTCCTGCAGCCAGCAGCACACTTAAGAGGCTGACTGTACAAGAACAGCAGTTACAACACAGTACAAATCGTAAGCTATACATATTTATTAATATATTCAGCGAAAGTCCTGAAGGAGTGTTTCTCTCTTCTTTCAGCGATAATGATTGTACACCACACCACACGGATTCACTTTGCACTCGTCAAAATGTCTACTTTACTATCTATAAGGTTTTCAGTTCCCGCATACACATACGAAGACATGCACACACGAACGTGCTTTATGGAGTCAGGTACCCGTTCCCGCCATATGGGGGAAAGTTTGCTGCTCTAATCGAGAATTGAACCTGTGCGCTCTTTGTTCGGCGCGCTCTCACCTCGGACGGCAGCGCTCTAACCACTCGGCTATCCACTCCCCTTGTAAGAAACAGGTATACTAACATGAGCTGATGATAGAAAACGTCTCTCCAGCATGAGTATACCTTGGATAATGAAAGTTTTTAGGTCGATCCACGACATGTGTGTGTGTGTGTGTGTGTGTGTGTGTGTGTGTGTGTGTGTGTGTGTGTGTGTGTGTGTGTGTGTGCGCGCGTGTGTTTTCTCTCTCTCTTCCTTTATTTTGTGATATAAATTTTATACAGTTCTATATTTATCTGTCAATCGAATAATGCGTTGATGCTATTAAAGACTTAGGCATCCGCTTAAACAGTAATGCCTGCAACAGTTTATTTGTCAAGTAGTCTCCATCCTCAGAAGGCAGACAGACGGTTACTTAAGCAACTCGCTTGTGCAAATAAGAAACTGAAATTGCAGCTGGCGAGACACTTTCGCCCTCAACAGTATAAACACTCATTATTAGTGGTGATTGACCACCACAGGTTGCGGTTACGAGCAATTGAACAATGTGATACTAACCTGAGTTAGCTGTCTGTGATTACTGTCTGTGGACAATGTCCTACTATAACGAGAGTATTTCCTTCCACACACAATTCTGAGACGAGAAGATTAATCTAGGCCAGTAAAGGTCGCTTTTATAACTGTTGTTCTCTCAGGCCTGAACGTCAACATGTTGTCCCGAGACTTTTAGGGGAATCCCCGTCTATTTCACCTCAATGGTGGGTCAAGTGATGGCAGGGCAGTCATTTACGACCAGGTTTTTCCATGCATTCACTAAAACTCTTAAAAGGCTGGTTGTACTTGCAAAAGTACTTACAACTCATCAACTGCACTTATCAGTATAATCAGTGAAGTCCCAGAGAACTGTTTCTCTCGTCGATTTGTGATGATGATAGTACACCAGACCAGACAGACTTATCTTGTGTTTTTCGGACGATCTGTTTGACCAGCCGTCGCACAAAAATAAGCTGTTTTATGTTTTATATAAGTGGTACAGTACTTTTCTGTATGCATTACTCCTTGTACCAATCAATAATTGTAATTTGTTGTGATTATAGTCAATCGTTTTGTCCTCCTCCTCGTCTTCCTCTTCAGATTTATGACACTCTCAATCCTTACTGTTTGTTCCCCGATTCCTTTCCGCTTCTTCTATGTTTTATTCCTTGACTGCACACTTGTTTTTCCTTCTGTCGTTAGTATTATGTTCATGTCTTCTTCATGTCGTAAGCGCTGAAAGCATGCTTCTTCGCGAGCGTCGTTTTGTACTATCTATATAAATAGATATATATCACTCGTTGTTTTATTATTATTATTTACCAGCCGTCAGTTAGCGTAAACGACTTTGTCTTTTCCGTATGTTGATTACCTCTCTGCCCATATATTTATGAAACTAAGTTTGTATGTATTTACATACTTTGATATTCACACTTTGTTAATCGATATAATGTTATTCTGTTGTCGATGGTGTGTGTGTGTGTGTGTGTGTGTGTGTGTGTGTGTGTGTGTGTGTGTGTGTGTGAACGAACGAACATCTCAGATGGAATAAAGAAAGGAATAAATAAAAAACGCATAACTAGGGAATGGAAAATTGCGGTTTAGAAGATAACATTCCAACATCAAAATTGATGGAATAGTAAAAGAAGGCGAGAAAGAGAAATATGTCAAACTGCATTCTTAAGGCTATGTTTCTGAAATCAAGCCTATTGCATAACAAAATTAACAAGATTTAAAATATAATTCTTATAATAATAATAGTAGTAGTAATAGTAATAGTAAACATTTATAGAACGCATTTCCAACGATTTCCTCAAAGCGCTGTACAGTAACGATATACAGAAATAAACTAAATGACCAACAACATGCAGTCATGTTCTCATATACCAGAAACGGCGCACTTCTACAACAGGTTTATGAGGATGTACAGTGAGGAGAAGTTTGAGAGAAGAGGAAACGAAACGAGTGACAAGAATTAGAGTTGACATCTATGTGACGGAGAAGAACGGCAGCCGTTAAAGTAAGAGCCACAATAAACAGAAAATAGGGAAATTAAAGTAGTAAATGAAAAACAACATAATGTTTAAGAGAAACAAGAACGCAACATGCAACTAAAAGAAACATACACCACGAATAAACAGAGAAGTTGAACAAGAAAGCAGAAAAATTGCTGGAGAACAAATCAACCTGTCAGGCGCAGTCTCGCTTCCAATCCTTTTTTTCTAATTAGGTTTCTAATTAAAATAGCAACATAATTCAGCATGTGCATCTTAGCAAAAATTAAACAAGGAACCTTTAAGTTCCTGATACCAAGTGAATTACAAAATTTAACGAATGTAACAGCTTTTCACTCAAATAATTATAGGATTTGATGCAAGCAGGCAGAAAGAATAACCTTTAGTATCGGGGTGTTTTTATCTAAAGAAAGTAGACTGTTAGTAATTTATGACATCATGCAGAATAGGTACACTTTGAGCACGCATACGCGCGCGCCTGCACACACACACACACACACACACACAAACACACACACACACACAGAGTGTTTGTTGAGTCCCTGTTCTGTACAAACTGTGCTGCATCGTTTGAAGAAACAAGTAACGACACTCAGGTTCACGCAGCATGTCCCTCTCCCACATAAAAAAACAGCGACAGTAACTCACTGACGGCAGAGTCCTGGAGTGTCGTGTGGTTGTAAACCACTTTTAATTACCTACAGTTCCCTGCAGGGTACGTGGAGTCTGTCTCACACCATCCCTTGCTTTAGTGTTGTTCATGGCCTTGCCCCCAATCTATCTGACCTTCCGATGGAGACTTAAAAACATAACTCTTATGGAAAGAGACCCTTACTGTAACTCATCCACCCTGTTGCCCTTTCTTCCCAAACTCTCCTGTCTCTTCGTTCCATCATGTTCGTGTATTGCTAACCAGTGCATGTTCCTTTATGTGTGTTGTGCTTGTTTGTACTCGATTGTGACGAAATCACACGGCTTCTTTCCCCCACTACCCCTGGGTCTCTTGTGCATCGAGTTCGCTTCCGTGTAGGAAAATGCGCTATACAAAATCTATTTTTAGTATCTTGCACTTTGACCTACACCCTTCTCCCCCAGCAATAACTGCTCGTCTTACATTACGACCACCGTAATCACAAACGTCCCTAGTTTCGCACATTCAGCACTTGATATAAAAAGAAAGTTTTATGAAACTTGAAACTCGTAGTTTATTTCCTTTTTAGCTGCTTACTCGGGGTATCCAGACGCCTCAGGTTTGTCAGTTATTTATTTAACCTGCAGGTTTTATCTTTTTGTCTATAGCGAGATGCTTAGCACTGTGCTTATTGATGCCGGTTGTTGGACTTGCTGTATGAACTCTGCATCTGGCACCTGTCTATGGGCCTCCTGTTGAGCTATATAAAATAGCTCTTTTATCAAAATAATTTAGCCGTGTTAATTACATAACATAGTCGTGATAGCTGTCCGCGCTTCTTTATTTCTCTCTCACTATCCTTGATATTACTGTGAGAACTGCAGGCAATTTTTTTTAAAGAAACGACTTGCCGCTTTACTATCTATGCAGTTTTCACATCGTTGTATAGTATTATTGTGATAAGCCGTCAGAAAAAACAGTATTGTTCAAAAAAGACTCCAAGAAATAACCACTGAGCTTGACAAGTTAGAAAGTTACTCGATCAGAAACAATGTCAAATTATGTGCTGTTATTGAGTCAGCAATGAAAAGCTTTCAAACGTGTCGACAGAGTGGTTTCAGTACTGAATGAGGCCTTTGCTGACAAAGACTGGAGTGCTTGTGACATTGAAAGAGCCCACAGACTAGGGGACCCTGACCACAAACCTCACCCCAGCGATTTCTCAATTTCATCGAGGTTCAGACAAATGCCTTTGCTGACTGACCACCAGTCAAGATCAACCCTTAAAGTAGCTGGCATCAGGATTGCCACAGACTTAATTAATAAGGAGGCAAACTGCTAAACTAAAGGAAGTAAGAGAAAATGTAAAGAGTGGTAAACTACACATCAAAGAAAATGTTGACGACAGGACCAAAAACTATGAAGAATTTTATGACCCCGGCGACATTTGTACTGTACAAAGCCCAAAAACAACATTTTCGGAGATAGTATGGGAGCCATGAAGGATAAATTGCACACAAGCTTTCCCAAGAGAATGACCATGGCCTTTTATCAACGAAGACAAGTCAATAATCAACGAAGACAAGTCAATAACAAGTAACTGTGAAAAAGCTCACACGATCGGTGAAACAAGATCTTGTACTGTGTTAACACTAGCTACATCAAACAGAGAGCACACACGAGGAGCAGAAAAGTGACATTTCCTTACTTAATGACCGCTTGACGGACACGGTATGGAAACCCAGTGTATCCTAGAGACACAGTCACAGTCATGGACCCTGACATTAGACAATCCTCTTATACCTGATAGTATGTCTACTACCCGACGAGTGTCAATCAACACAAGCCTCAACAGCCACAAAAATTACAGTAAATAGGACGCCTGCTACTGTCATGTCCACTGGAGGTGCCACCATGAACTCAGACGTCTCAAACTGCGAAGTAGGCCATCTATTTTTATTTTTTGAATCTATATTTTATAAATGCTCCAACCACTCTGAGAGAGGCTTTTGTAAGACAATAAGCTTAAAATTTGATGTTTGATGGGCTAGTTTAACGATCATGTGACTAGTATAGAAACTTAGAAGACCATGTGGTTGCCGCTGCCGCCATTTTTTTCACCTGCCGGCATGGAGCGGTCAACTCAACAATAATTTTCTCTCATCCTAGCCAAGGAAAAATGGCCCCACTGCCTTGGAGGAATCTTGGGAAAGATAAAGGCTAAGAAAGTAAACCCCTACAGAAAATCCTGATACTAACACCGCATCAGCGGGCGAAGACTCTCCACGACGAGAGTACCGGCCAGGGCCCAGCGCCTACGTGTTCACGACCAGGCCGACAATCGGCTGTGGTTCCCTTGGAGAAGGGATTAGCGCTACCAAGTGTATAAGCTCAATGTAAGGACCATGGATATACGCCAGAAAAGAGATAACATGCTGGATCGGTCGCGGCCCGGACTAACAACGACCGCGCACCCTATCGGGAGGCTCCAGCGTGGGGTCAGCGAAAAGTGTGCTACTGGAGCCAAGACCAAGACCAAGACCAAGACTGAAACCAAAACAGAAATCAAACTAAGAGAAGGAACAACCATTGGCACGTGGAACGTACGCACGTTATACCAGTGCGGAAAAGTGCATCAACTCACACACGAGCTGAAACGGTATCAGTGGGACATTGTGGGACTGGCGGAGGTCAGATGGACAGGATTTGGGGAAACAGTGACGGAAGACGGCCACAGACTGTGGTACAGTGGGGAGGACACCAGGCATGAGTACGGCGTGGGCTTCCTCGTGCACAGGAAGGTGGCCGCGGCCGTCATCAGCTGTACACCCGTATCCAGCCGGCTGATCTCCATTCGTGTCTCAGCTAAGCCTCATAATGTCACCATTGTCCAAGTATACGCTCCAACTTCCACACATGGAGACGACGAAATGGAAGAATTCTACCAACAACTGGACAAGATTGTGAAGGCAGTTCCAAAAAAGGACATCCTGGTTGTGCTCGGAGACTGGAACGCCAAGGTCGGACCAGACGCCTACCAGCAATGGGCAGGAACGGTGGGGAAATTTGGCCTTGGTGAAACCAACGACAGGGGCATCAGACTCCTAGAGTTCGCACAGAGCCAGAGACTCACCTTAGCCAACACCTTGTATCCCCACAAGAAATCAAGGACGGCCACCTGGCACTCACCAGAAGGATTGGTCCATAATCAGATCGACTACATCCTACTGCCGAGACGCTTCAAATCCAGCATCAACAGGGCCAAGACAAGGACGTACCCAGGCGCTGACATAGGCAGCGACCATGACCTTGTTCTAACAAACCTGAAGCTGAGGCTGAAAGCGAAGCGACTCTTAAACACTCCCCGAATTCGCTTTGATTTGGAGAAGCTGCAAGACCCAAAGGTTGCAGAAGTCTTCAAGGCCACGGTTGGCGGAAAATTTGGCGCACTGAACCTGGTGGACTGTGATGTAGACACCCACGCTGGAAACATCAAAGAGGTGCTACTGTCGACAACCCAAGAGGTTCTAGGGCGACATAGAAATAAGAAACAGGCATGGGTCACGAACGACATACTAGACCTCTGTGACCAAAGGAGGGCATTGAAGAGGGAAAAGAAAAGCAAACCAGAAGCAGCCACCAAATACAAAGAAGTGAATTGTGCCATTAAGAAAGGGATGAAGGCAGCTAGGGAGAGCTGGATCGAGAAGCAGTGCCAGGACATAGAGGTTGGAATGGCACGAGGTGACAGCAAAAAGGCCTACCAACTTCTAAAGACCCTCACTAAGACAGACCAGCAGAAGATCTCAGTCATCGAAGACAGCAATGGTCACCTTCTCACAGAAGGCAATGCTGTACTCAACCGATGGACAGAATACTGCAAGGACCTGTACAATTACCAGCTGAAGACCGACGCCAACATTCTCCAAAACAACCAGACTAGAGACAGTGAACCTGCAGACCTACCAGTCCTACGGGAAGAGGTCGAAAGAGCTGTACATAGTTTGAAGGGAGGAAAGTCACCAGGCGTTGATAATGTACCAGCTGAGCTGCTCAAGCAGGGTGGGGAAGCAACTACAAAAGCCCTAACTGTTCTGTGCCAAAGAGTCTGGGAGGAATGGCCCAGAGAATGGACGCAGTCACTAATCATTCCCCTCCCAAAGAAAGGAAACAGCAAACAGTGTCAGAACTACAGAACAATAAGCCTTATCAGTCACCCAAGCAAAGTCATGCTGAAGGTCATACAGAACCGCATCAGAACCACCGCAGAAGAGCTGCTAGCAGAGGAACAGGCTGGCTTCAGACCACGTAGAAGCACAGTTGAGCAGATCTTCAACTGTCGTCTTCTTATAGAAAAGCATCTGCAGCATCAGCGGGACCTTTACCACAACTTCATTGACTTTAAGAAGACATTTGACAGAGTCTGGCATGAGGGGCTATGGCATGTGATGCGGAAATTCAACATTGAAGAAGGGCTTGTCCAATTCGTTGAAGCGTTGTATAACAGCTCAACGAGTATAGTACTGCTCAACAACCAAATAGGAGCTTACTTTCGTACCACAGTAGGGGTACGTCAAGGATGTCCCCTATCACCCCTATATTCTTGGAGAACATCATGCTTGAAGCTCTTCATGACCACCATACCTCCATTTCAATCGGTGGAAGACCAATCTGCAACCTACGCTTTGCAGATGATATAGATCTGTTAGCAGGTACAAACAAGGAACTGCAAGACCTCACCAACAGACTGACAGACAGCTCAAACGCATATGGAATGGAGACCAGCACAGAAAAGAGCAAAGTTATGATCAATGGCAGCGGCAAAGCAGAGATCTATATGAACGGGGTACAGCTCGAAGAGGTAAGTAGCTTCAAGTACTTGGGAGCCACCCTCTCCAAGGACGGCTGCTCCACGCAAGATATCCGCATCAGGATCGCAACAGCAACAGCAGCAATGACTAGGCTAGAGAGGATCTGGCATAGCCACAAGATAAGGTTCACTACCAAGTACAGGCTATACAAATCCCTGGTAGTGCCGATCCTGCTCTACGGATGCGACACGTGGACTCTACTCGCCGAAACAGAAAAGAGAATCCAGGCATTCGAGCACAAGTGTCTGAGGAAGCTGCTCCGGATCTCATACAAAGAACACAAAACCAACGACTTTGTAAGAAACAAGATTGCCGCACTCGTAGGACACCAGGAACCTCTTCTATCAACAGTCAAGCGACGTAAGCTGGTCTTCTTTGGCCATGTAACCCAGCACGACACCTTGTCGAAGACTATCCTTCAAGGCACCTTGGAGGGTGGCCGACGCCGCGGTGGTCAGAGAAAGAACTGGCTTACGAACGTCAAAGACTGGACTGGTCGTCCTGTACAGGACCTGCTGACTATTGCCCAAAATAGGCAAGAGTGGCGGGCCCTATCAACTGCAGCGTCTATCCATGTGCTCCCCCCAACGCCAGGTGCCAGGCAAGGGACGACTGACTGACTGACATGAATAGTAACAGCAGCAGCAACACATACAGGCAGGTAAATAACGTAGCCGATGGTGACATTTGAATTCTCAACTGGAATGTTGGTGAACTTTTGCTAAACTATGTATCCTAGACCTTGTTTATTCTTTAAAGTCTTTCGATGTGATATGTACAAGTTAAACATTTATTGCTACCAGCTTCTAGCTAAATCACTTTACCGAGTATTGTTGGTATCTTGGTCCTCCTAAGAAATGGAGTCATCGTGGTAGACTATCCGGGGGTGTTCTAATCGTGGTGAGAAGACAAATTTGTTGAGCCAGTAATCTTTCAGACAAAGTAATCTTAGATAAAGATGTTATTTGGATGTTCACTTTATTCCTTGATACGACTCACTATGGTATAAAAAAAAGAAAGGAGTGCAGTGATGATATGTATATCCTAGAGACACAGAAAGAGTCACGTGACAGTTTCACTCTAGCTTCGTGGCCCCTGTTGCCAACCATTAGCTGTACAAGACCTTGAACTTTGTTTGCTACACTGACACCGGACATGAATAATCTTGACTCAAGTAAGGTGACAGATCGAAAAACCACGTCATCATCATCAAACCATCCTTTAGCATTAGCGGCTCAACAGATACATTTGCTTATCAATCGAGCTGAGCCGCCAGTACCGGTTGTCGAGAGAACCTGCTCCCATACGACCGACCGGTCGTTGGTAGGGCCTGGCTACACACAGCACCTGACAATGCTCGCCACTCAAGTTGGTCTTGACTGGTGTTGTCGTTTGAGCAGTTAGGTTCTGTCATCTACACAAGGAGCTCTAATCGATTGCAAAAGATGTAAATCCGTCTTCCCGGTGCTCGTTTAGCGACCGGTGAAACAAATCTGCTAGCATGCTTGCTTCCCTCCCGCAGAATAACGCAACCAGGTGTTCCCTCGGCGTGCGAGACACCTGGTCAACAGGAACCAAAGTGCACCGCATAAAACGTGAGTCCCAGACATTGGAGCTTTCCGTAATCTCTATGTGGCAATGTCTTTAAAAAGCTGCAAACACGAGCTCTACATATTTTTCATGCTGACCTCTCGTGTTCTGTCCTTTTAGTCGACCTGGTAGTCGACCTTTTTTTTTTTTTTTTTTGATGAGTTACCTGCCCTTGTCGCATCATGTGCTTGATGGGGCAGCTCTACAAATTATATGTATTTTCACTGTGATTGACTGATCTTTCTCTCATGTGCTCTACATCTTCTGCTTCCTTATTTGAAAACATCTACTCTGGAATGTTTGTGGATTGCTCGCTCGTGGAAGAAGGACGTTTTCAAAGTTTTCTTTGCTGGACTTTCTTCTGCCTACTACACCATGTGCTCCAACATGGCTACCGAACCTCTCTGCGGGCCTTTGCTTCGACACTCTCAACGCACCAGACAGGACGACGCAGCCACCCCAGCGTGTTCCCATACAAGAAAATTACCTACGGTAGGCACGAACTTATATCACTGAGGTTTAAGACTTCTGATCGCTCATTAGCGCTTTGCACCGTGCTTCGTACTTTGAACATTCATAGCCACTGTGACATTTCTCGAAAGAAAAAACGCCGCCCGTTCCGTGGCGGTCGTTGGCGACACCAGCATCGCCGTGATCAAAGTGAACCAGTTGACATAACCACCAGTAACACCAGCCGGAAACACGACCGACCAACTGGGTCAAATAACTTAACATCTTGGCGACCAAACCAACATGATCGCCTGAAATCAGTAGTCACCCAAGTTTCCCGCACACGACAACTGAACACTCGCCTCCATGTTGGGCTTTTCAACGCTCAGTCGGTATCGTCCGCACAACAGTCACTGAAGCGAGTTGAAATAGTAGAATTTGTGACAGACCGCCACCTTGATATTTTCATCATCACCGAGACGTGGCTTAAACAGCATGGCGACGAGAGCGTGTGTGTCGATCTTACTCCAGTGGGCTACTGCCTGAAATCTTTCCCCCGCCCTACACGTGGTGGTGGTATTGCTATAATCTACAGATCATCACTTGCCAAGTACCTGTCTTTTACTACTGCCGTGTCGTTCCCTCACAAGTCTTTTGAATTTGTACAAGTCTCCTCTTCGGCTCCTCATTGCTCGATGCACCTGCTCTGCATCTACAGACCTCCTCCTAGTGCAAGGAACAAACTTACAGCCTCTACATTTTTCTCGGAATTCCATGATCTCTTGGATTATAGCAATACACTAATTGGACCCGCCATACTCCTCGGAGATGTGAATGTGCACTTCGACAACAGTGCTCACCCTGACACTGTCAAAATGTCTGAAATGCTGCACACCTTTCGTCTCGTACAGTCCGTGTCGCAGCCAACACACAAAAGAGATCACATCCTGGACTGGGTCATACATCGACCTGATGACCACTTAGTCCAGTCAGTTGATGTTTCCCACGATCTCTCATCTGACCACTACTGTGTACTGATCGAACTTGATCACAAATGCCCATCATCGGCGCCAGTTTTTAGATCCACTCGCTCATTACGAAATGTTGATAGACTGGCATTCAAAGCACAGCTGCAGATGGAGCTCCTCCAACCACCCTCTGCCGAGCAACTTGACTGTGTTTTAAGTCGAGTAGTTGATGACCACGCCCCTGTGTCTCGACGTCTGATGCGCCAGTCTAAATGTGCGCCTTGGTATTCACACATTCGCGTTGAACTCCGTGACCTGAAGCGCACGCGCCGGCGAGCTGAACGTCTTTGCCGGAAGACTGGACTCGCCATCCACAAAGAAATTTACAATGCTGCAAAGCGAAGCGTGGCAAAATGCATTTATGAGGCTAAAACATCATACCTTCAGGGCCAAATAATTAACTGCACCTCCTCCAAAAAGCTTTTTGCCATTTGCAATAAAATGACTGGATCAAAGACAGCAACACCACTGCCTACTGCCTACCCTGCTTCACTGCTGCCGCAAGTTTTTAGTGATTATTTCACCAGCAAGATATCGGACATTCGATCATCATTAGACTCGGCGTCGGCGCTTGACAGCATCTCCTGTGATGTCCTCCCAGGATTTTCCATGACCAAGTTCCTACCAGTCTCTGAGACCGATGTAAAAGCGGTTATCCTAAAAGCTAAAGCAACAACCTGCGAGTTAGATCCGATGCCCACGAGCCTTCTGCTCGAGTGCCTAGATACTCTACTTCCTGCCATCACACATATTGTAAATGTCAGCCTGTCGTCAGGTGTATTCCCATCTCTGTTCAAGAATGCGGTGGTGAGGCCACTTCTAAAGAAATTCACGCTTGATGTCAATGTGCTAAACAACTACCGCCCAGTCTCCAACTTGTCTTTTCTCTCTAAGATCATAGAGAAAATAGTTTTGACACAGCTCTGGGCCTATTTACAAGACCACCATCTTCTTCCACAAGCTCAGTCGGCATATAGACCTTTCCACAGCACCGAGACCACTCTTATTAAAGTAACAACAGACATATTATCTGCTCTTGACAGTGGTGATGTTTCTCCATTAACCCTACTGGACCTGTCTGCTGCATTTGACACTATAGACCACTCTCTGCTTCTTCACAGACTCCACACCCTCTACGGGATTTCTGGACCTGCCCTCTCATGGTTCAACTCCTATCTCACTGATAGGACCCAGACTGTGGTAGTCGATGGTCAGACATCTCGCCCTGCTTCACTTTTTTCTGGCGTTCCCCAAGGCTCAGTACTTGGCCCAGTCCTGTTCATCCTGTATACTAAACCACTTTCATCTTGCATCCGGTCTCACCAGGTGTCTCATCAGTCCTATGCAGATGACACGCAGCTTTACTGTTCTATTCCACTAGCTGAGTCTCACTCTGCTATTAGCTCTCTAGAAGCTTGTATTAGTGATCTCAAGGGCTGGATGGTGAAAAACAAGCTTAAACTAAATGATGATAAAACGGAAGCCCTCTTGTGCCATAGAAGAAGACATCAACCTTCACTAGTCAGTCTGCCCAATCACATCAAGGTGGGCGACAGCAACATCACCTTCACGTCATCCGTTAGGAATCTGGGATTTATTGTCACCGCAGACATGACCCTTGATAAACATGTTACAGCTGTCTGTCAGTCTGCCTACTATGAGCTCCGTAAGATCAGTGCCATCCGTCACTTTCTCTCTACACGTGCCACCAACACTCTTGTCTGTGCGTTTGTTCTTTCACGACTTGACTACTGCAACTCCTTGCTGGCAGGCTGCCCCTCATCCCTCATTCAGAAACTCCAGAGAGTACAGAACTCCGCTGCACGTCTGGTACTTAGAGCAAGGAAACGGGACCATGTCACTCCTCTCCTTCGTTTCCTACACTGGCTACCCGTCCGTTCTCGCATCCAGTACAAACTGTCTGTGCTGTGTTTTAATTTCTTTGCAGGCTCCTGTCCTGACTATTTCTCTGAACTTCTCATCCCTTACTCTCCGGCCAGACAACTCCGCTCTTCCTCTGACAACCGTACTCTGACTGTTCCTGTCACCAGAACAACAACATATGGTCACAGGACTTTTGGCTACTGTGCTGCAAAACAATGGAACTCTCTTCCTTTCCATATCCGCCACCTTCCTACAATTGAATCCTTCAAATCTGCACTGAAAACGCACCTCTTCCTTGAGCACTACTCCTAGTCCACAATGCTAGTCCTTACCCCCCCTTCCCTCTTGCTACTTTACCCATCACTATTTTTCTCTGTTCCTGTTACTTGATGCCTTTTGTTATCTGTTTTTGTCAGTACTGTCGTTTTCTTTCGTCCCCTGTGTTTTGTATCTACTTAGTCCACGTCTCTTCCCCGTTTTAAGCGCTAAGAGCATACTCTCTACGAGTGTGAATATGCGCTATAAAAATCTTCACTATTATTATTACTCTTTTACGGTTTCTACTGAACATCAACTTATTGGATTAAAACTATTAAGTATCCAGTAAACAGTGCATAAAGCTATCGAGTGTTCGGTTAGTTAATACCGAATAGAAACATCAAGTGTCCTCTACTTAGAGTCATTCTCTAAAATTATGGCGCCATTACTACAGAAACGGAAACGACACGTAATTTTGCATTTTCTGTTTAATGCTGAGACTTAAGGTTGTTATTTTGTATTGCTAATTAAGTTATTATTTGTTTCTTGCACCGGGCCTTAACGATTTCTCTCTGAATGGTGTTGCCTTAAAAAAATCGCTGCTTACTAGTGGTGATTCCAGTAATACGCACGTTAGTCTTATTTCAATTCTCTGACTGAAAGCCATCGTGTCCTGCATCTAGCAGAATCGTCATGTCTACGGTTGTATAATGCAGATTGTTTGTTTGTTTGTTTGTTTGTTTGTTTGTTTTTTGCAGACATGGACAACTCCGTTACAACCTGTGATGCTCGAAAGTCTCGGGATACCAGCAAGAAAATTGAAACAGGTAATAAGGCTAGGTGATGTACTACAACTGCCCCTTATAGTATATAACTCAGTATCATTCTCAGGAAGAACATTACACATCATAAAAGAATTCTCTAGCGGTCTCTACCTCTAATACACCTTACCCTGTGTCTGCTTAATGAAGGTTTCTGACTAAAAGTTTGTCTTTCTCTGATGTAAACCCTCCCTCTTCACAGCTCATGTGTACACTCACGCTTACCTGGCAAATGCCACTACTTTCGACGTTGAGAGAAAGTAAGATCTTCCACCTTCTTGCATATACATTTCGATCCGAGCCTTGAAGTCGTTACTCATGTCATAGAAATGTCCTTTTCATCCAGTACCTGTAAATTGAGGAAAGTTAACATCAATTAGGTGTCTGTTAACACTTATTAATTACATTAAAGCATATCTTTCTTTAATATTATATATATGAATGCGGTGATAAACAGCAAAAAATTGCATTCGTTCTTTAAAAATACATTCATTTTTTGCCAGGCAGCTTAGGAGCCATGGAGACGCCATGTGCTGACTGTGGCCAGCTGCATTGTCTAGGCAACTCCCCTTCCACGAGCCCGCCTTGCGCACAAAACTTACCCTCAACACAAGTTGTAAGTGAGGAGCAGACCGGGGCGAAGAAGAAGCACAGAAAAACTAGAAAAGCCGAGGATAAGACGGAAGAACAGGACCAAAGCAAAGAATGTGAGTTTAAATAACAAAAGGTCGTATTTGTAGCCCTGTGGCCAGTTGCACAACACGTTTATAAACCTTAAAACTGTTCTAAAGCCATTTTGATGCATTGCAGAACATACAAAAAATTGTACTGACAGGACGGAAAGTCACACTTAAACAACTTTATCTTACTTAAAGCAGTTTTAGTTTTAAAAATTCTTGACTTGTGGTGTACACTTTAAAGTGATTACCTAAAAAGAGTTAAGGCCTAAAAGTGTTTACAATTACAAATGTGTTGTGCAACTGGCCCCAGATCTTTATCTCAAATGTGCGATCTTAAAATAAGGCTGTTCTTCAAGCTAAATCATGTCTTAGCAGAAAACTTAAGGGTCATTGATATATAATAATAATAATAATAGTGAAGATTTTTATAGCGCATATTCACACTCATAGAGAGCATGCTCTTAGCGCTTAAAACGAGGAAGAGACGTGGACTAAGTAGACACAGAACAAAGGGGACGAAAGAAAACGACAGTACTGACGAAACAGAAAACAAAAGGCATCAAGTAACAGGAACAAAAAAATATAGTGATTCTGCGAGAAAGATGGGTAAAGTAGCAAGAGGGAAGGGGGCGGGGTTAAGAAGGACGAACATTGTGCGGACTGTGTTAGGAGAAATGCTCAAGGAAGAGGTGCGTTTTCAGTGCAGATTTGAAAGATTCAGTTGTAGGAAGGTGGCGGATATGGAAAGGAAGAGAGTTCCATTGTTTTGCAGCACAGTAGCCAAAAGTCCTGTGACCATATGTTGTTGTTCTGGTGACAGGAACAGTTAGGATACGGTCGTCAGACGAAGAGCGTAGTTGTCTGAACGGAGAGTAAGAGATGAGAAGTTCAGAGAAATAGTCAGGACAGGAGCCAGCAAAGAAATTAAAACACAGCACAGACAGTTTGTACTGAATGCGAGAACGGATGGGTAGCCAGTGTAGAAAACGAAGGAGAGGAGTGACATGGTCCCGTTTCTTTGCTCTAAGCACCAGACGTGCAGCGGAGTTCTGTACTCTCTGGAGTTTCTGAATGAGGTAGTCAGGGCAGCCTGCCAGCAAGGAGTTGCAGTAGTCAAGTCGAGAAAGAACAAACGCACAGACAAGAGTGTTGGTAGCGCGTGTAGAGAGAAAGTGACGGATAGCACTGATCTTACGGAGCTCATAATAGGCAGACCGACAGACAGCTGCTACATGTCTATCGAGTGTCATGTCATCAGTGACAATAAATCCCAGATTCCTAACAGATGACGGGAAGTTTAAATATTTTGCCAGGAAATATACATGTATATTTGTTTATTTATTGTTATAAACATTGTTATACTTGTATATTTATAAAATATATAAATTTAAAAATATATAAAAGGACAAGCAACTTTTATTAAGAGGAAGAGGAATAATAATAACAATGCTGACACAAATAAGTTGTATTCAATCTCTATCGTAGTATGAAAGATTGCTGAAATGTGAATGCTCTCTTAAGTATTGAGCTACTAAGCTGCCTTCTGTGTACTTAAAATGTTTGCATAATAATATTAAAATATTTTGTCCTCATTCTGGCAAGAACGGGTTCGTCCACAGACTCTCTCGCTCACCACAATTGCGCGTTCTTTCAAAAAACAAAACAAACGATTACCTTGGACTGCCTGGATCAAGTGAATTATGGGATAGGAGCCAGTACAATGACAGACGAGATACAACACACAAACACCCATTGAACCACGTTGACTGGCTCATACACGCTACACGCTCTTGATCGTTGTCCTCCAAAAAAGGAATCTGGCCCACGGAGTTAAATTACTAGTGGAGTAGCATCTTGACCGTTTGCGCTGAAAAGCTTGAAAACCGAGAATTGGGGAATCGAGCACTTCAATTATTCACTTGGAAAAAAATGTTCTAGCGGTTCAGATTGTTGTGTATCATTGTGCAGTACCACCAATGCCGGTAGCAGGGCTTAAGTTTCATGCGTTTGCCTAAACTTGGCGTCAGTGTGGAGTAAGATGAGTGGAGAAGGCGCCTACAGCGCGCGATAAGCAGGTATGGACTGCATGCAGACAAATGTTTTCAGTTAACAGTTAGAACGAGGTTTTTGTTTAAAAAAAAACAACTTACGGTTTAGTCACATTCATTGTTAAGCTCGCCAAGACTAACCTAAGAGTGGAGAACTTCGCAAGAGGCTAAGCGCTGATCTCGGTAGACAGTCGTCTGTCCACTTATACACGTCCGTGATCTGGCCTAACTGTCGACGAACGGGGCCGTCGATATGGCGGGAACTGACCCACGGCTGTGCAGGTCGTTTCCCGCAGCGTAGCGTGACGACTGGCGGGGAAGACCTCGTTACACACAGCAACACTCGATCCTACTAAACATGGCTCGATCTTCGTGGCGCTGCGGCACTACACAACCTTCCTGTGCCAAGGAGGCCCACTGTCTTACATTCTGCTCACTCACCCCCGGATCCCACAGAACACACTACTCACTCCCGTTAACGTTTTCCAGTCTTTCACTCCACGCATTCATACCTTGAAAATAAAACTGGCGTGGTGGGGTTAAATTTCCACACTCGCATGGGTCGATCCCTGACACGTTCATATTTTCTTATACGCAATAGTCTATAAATAAGTTTGTCTTTTACTAATGCCATTGACGAAACTCATCACACAAGGAATCGCGCGCACTCTCTTTACTGAGCTGTTTCCAATAATTATAAAAAATACCAACTATTTAGACCGTTACGAAATAGTGTATTTGTTTTACTTTCATACTGCAGTCACAACAGAAACACCATGTCAACCGAGCAAGAGCACAAGCACATCTTTCACCATGTCGCATTTGTCACTTATCAATATTCTCAGTGAATCTGTATAGGAATTAATGTGTATTTTCTCTATATCTTCTTCAAAATAAAACTTTATTTCCTATCAAGTGCTAGCTAAAACCAATAAATTTACTAAATTCAATGCTTTCTGCTATCTTTCTATAGCACCTGCTCCTTCTGACGCGCTTTGGGATTTTAGTAAGTATGAAGCTACTGCATGGACTTGAGGATTTTGATAATATTTTTTATAATAAACGTCTTAAAATATTACCATGCATACAAAGAGGTAAACAACACAAAGTGCTTATGAATATGTTTTTCTTTTGTTTCTGCTTTTTTATCATTTCAAGTCTTATTTCTGGAGTCATTAAAGTTTTAGAAGACGCGAAATATGTGAATACGTGTTTGTGATATTGCTAGAGTAAGACCTGAAAATCAAAGGACCATTCTTGAATCTGTTTACTAATTCCGGACTAGGTGCACGTCCCTAAAGTTTTTCTTTCTTAAATATTGGCTGATATTAATCTGTTGACTAAATGCAGTCAATGCTTTCTTTGGTTCCTCAGAACTTTTTGATTGGACTGAGTATAACCACTCTCGTAAGTATTGAGGTACTAATCTGCCTTCGATGTATTTAAAATATTTGTATAAGAATCTTTAGACATTAAAATATTTGTCCTCATTCTGTGAAGAACGGGTTCGTCCACAAACTCTCTCGCTCACCACAATTGGGTGTTCTTTCAAAAATCAACAAACTATTACCTTGCACTGTCCGGATCAAGTGTATTATGGGACAGGAGCCTGGACAAGGACTTAGACGAGATACAACAATCAAACACTTATTGAAACCCGGTGACCGGAAGCCGTCATCGGCAAACACGCTAACGACAATCAAAATTAAGATACGGTCTTCGCTTCAACTATCACCGCCCAAAGGCACATGTCACAGGCACAAAATGTCATCTACTGTTTATCTTAATTACTATACATCGTCGTGACAAATTTAGTCTTTCTTACTCGGTCCAATCACAGTTGAATTCTCCAGACTGAAAAGAAATTAACTAAAAAACAATGTTCTCTGTGCTTCAATGTTTATCTTAGTGAACATCTGGAAATCTCCAACTAAAGTTACCGGAAACATATCACCAAAGTTCTCTCTTGATAGTTGTCCTCCAAAAAAAAGAATTTGGCCTAACTTTCGACGAACGGGGCCATCGATATGGCGAGAACTGAGTTATTAAAATACCAACTATTTAGACCGTTACGAAACAGTGTATTTGTTTTATTTTTATACTGCAGTCACAACAAAAACACCTTGTCAACGAGCAAGAGAAAACACATCTTTCACCATGTAGCATTTGCTGCTTATCAATATTCTTCTATCTCAGTGAATCTGTATACGAATTAATGTGTATTTTCTCTAAATCTTCTTCAAAATAAAGCTATATTTCCTATCAAGTGCTAGCTAAAGCCAAGGAATTAATTTAATTCAATGCTTTCTACTTTCTCCCTTTAGCACCTTCTCCTTCTGACGCGCTTAAGAATTTTGGTAAGTATGGAACTATTGCATTGACTTGAGGATTTTGATAATAGATACTATAATACACGCCATGCACACAAAGAGGTCAGCAGCACAAAGTGCTTGTGAATAGGTTTTTCTTTTGTTTCTGCTTTTTTATTATTTCAAGTCTTATTTCTCGAGTCATTAAAGTTTTAGAAGACGCGAAATATGTGAATACGTGTTTGTGAAAGTGAGAGAGTAGGACCTGAGAATCAAAAGATCATTCTTGAATCTGTTTACTTATTCTGGAATAGGTGCATGTCCCTCAAGTTCTTATTTCTTAAGTACTGGCTGATACAAATTTGTTGACTAAGTGCAGTCAATGCTTTGTTTGGTTTCTCAGATTGGACTGCGTGGGAAAACTCTCGTAAGTATTGAGCGCCTGATGAACCCTCAGGAGATTTTAGAAAAATGAATATTACAATACATCAACACATTTGTCCTCTTTTGTGTGCATAATTAGACAACATTTTAAGATATAACACTGACATGTATTCGTCTTCTTCTGGATGTCGCAGATGTGATGTTTGTAAGTGATAGTTTAGTAATAGATTATCTTCATTATATAACATTTATTATTTGTTGTCCACATTTTCCACAA
Source organism: Marisa cornuarietis (assembly GCA_004794655.1). Lineage (NCBI taxonomy): Eukaryota > Metazoa > Mollusca > Gastropoda > Architaenioglossa > Ampullariidae > Marisa > Marisa cornuarietis. Next base: position 144,351 of record SMMW01000637.1, read on the forward strand.
ACAACACGATCAATTTACAGTTGGCAATATTTAATGAAATGCATTTTGCTCTATATCATTATTAAAACAACAAGTGCATTAATATTTCCTATTTATAATAAATTATTTCCTATATATACATATATAAAACATAAAAACAATCTAACTAGACCTGTTAGTTACCTCAAATGACTAGTGCAGACCACGTGCTGTAGTGACGATAGGTGATGTCTCCTCACCCCGCATCTCTTTACGGCGATGTATGAAGGAGTAGCCTCCCTTCACTTTGCCATCGATGTTACCAGTCGTGTGGAGTGTGGAGGTTGGTCTTGAAGACACCTTGAAAGCGGCTGAACGGAAACGATATCTTTTACACCCAAGTAAACAAAAAAAAAGAAAATTTCACTTGCATAACCTTAACTTATCAACAGTTAGTGTTTATAAATCAAGAAATACAGCAAAATGCTAAGTGATCTTCGAGATAAATTTTCGCGCATTTGGTCACTTTCAGATAATTTAAAAGTAAGTAAAAGGTATTGTCCAGGCGCTGGTTTCACTACATGTTTCTAAACCTTAAAACTGTTCTAAAGAAGCAAAATCTCCTCTTTGTCATTTAGATGTATTGCACAAGAACATACAAAAAATTGTACTGACAGGACGGATAGTCAGACTTACGCAACTTTATCTTACTTAAAGCAGTTTAAGTATACAAATTTTAAAATCGTGGTCTGCACTTTAAACTGATGATCTAAATAGGTTTAAGGCCTAAAAGTGTTTAAAATTAGAAATGTTTTGTAGAACTAGCCCCAGTCCGTCTACACTCTACACTAGACGTGGAATATGCGAGTGTTCGATTGAACTGTTCTTCTTACAGTGCAACACAGTGCTGATGGATTCTTGTAACCCCAAAACGTTGTCCAGTTCCTCAAAACACTAATTGAGAGGATGTTTGTAATTTTTAAAGAATTTTCCCAAGGAAATGTGGTGATGTTTACATTGTTGTACTAGCTATGTACTAGCAAGGACTTTTGGTCAACCAGTACCACTCTATTATTAAACAAAATTGAGTCAGTCATAGTAATTACTGGCAATCTTTCTTTTTGCATTTTGTTTGGTGTAATTGAATTTTTAAATGCCTGTCAGAAGTATAATTTCAGTATGAACGAGAAGTGTTCATACCCTTTTATGTTTGTTCTTCTTTTTGCATGACGCCTTCTCTGCACGTCACATCGTACATAGTTTTGAATTTATCAGATTGTAAGTAACCTTATTTCTTACAATAGCTTTAATCCGTTGTTTCTCTCTCTCCTTTATTTTCTTTTACACACGTAAAAACCAAAAGAAAATACCGTGTTGTCTAAATTTGCTCTGCTTAGTAGACGTATGGCAAACTTTCTTGACATCATACACCAGACATAGCTTATGATTGGGTCACATATGACAGGACTATACCTGACCAATTTAGTGAGGATCGTACAAACGGTGTAGATTTTATTGAATAGAAAGTTATACACTGCATGATGTTTTTTCGGTTTATCTTGCGTTTCGAATTGTGTATGCTGTAAAGTACTTTGAAAATGCTAATAAAGACTATAATTTCATCATGAAAGAGAAATATAAGACCATTATTGTTTGCTCTATTCTGTCTTCCCTCACGGCACTACGTGATACTTCGTTCCGCGTGTGGCATTTGAAGCGGGTAAGTAACCTTGTCTGTTCCGTCCTCATTTACATCAATTTCAGAAATTATTGTGTTGTCCAAACCTGCTCTGCTTGGTAGATAAATGACAGCATTTCTTTTGTAGAGTGCTTTTTTAAAGTCACAGGTAACATAAAAAGCATGCTTGACATCATACACCGGACATGACTGAGTCTTAGACGAATGGACTGCCCCTGATCAGTTTGGTGAGAATTGCACAAATGGGTTGGATTTTTAATACCCACTCGCTTGCCTCCCTATACCATCCATCTGCACCCGCACCCATCCATACTACACACGCACGCGCGCACGCACGCACGCACGCACGCACACACACTATTCCATCAAAACACGCTTATACACATGCTTGCGTTAAGACACGAATGAAACACGTATAATTTCAGCATGAAAGAGAAATGTAATACCATTATTGTTTTTTCTTTCGTGCGTCTTTCCTGCACGGCACTACGTGATACTTCGTTCCGTGTGTAGCAGATGAACCGAGTAAGTAACCTTGTCTGTAATGTCACCATTTACATCCATTTTCTCTTTTGGCCTCCTTTTCTCATTTTATACCTCACTCTCTTCAACAGACAAAGAAACCATCAGAAATTATCGTGTTGTCCAAACCTGCTTTGCTTGGTAGATAAATGACAAAATTTATTTTGTACAGTTCGATATCATACACCGAATATGACCGAGCCTTAGGTGACAGGACTGCCCCTGATCAGAATTGTCCAAACGGGGTGGATTTTTAATACCCACCCGCTTGCCTGCCTAACCCACCCCTTTCCACCCGCACCCATTCATATTACACACACACACACACACACACACACACACACACACACACACACACACAAACAAACAATCATTCCAACAATCCAAACACACCCATACACTTGCATGCGCAACCACGCACACACATACTAACACACGAATGAAACACGCGTACCATGCGAAGGACATCGTAAGAATCTTGTCTGTCACTTTATTTGACTTCTTATCATTCTCTTGGTCTTTGCCTCCATGTCTCTCTTTCTCTCTCTCTCTCTCTTAGAAAACCTTAAAGTACTAGCATTTTACTGTTTGATCTGTTTAATAGATGTGTGTCGAATTCGTTCTCTACATAATATTTATTTACTTACATATTTATTTATTTTTCTGTAGCAACCTGTACCATCTTTGAACGGAGAAAAAAGTAAGCATGCTTCCGAAAAAGATGAAGTAATCAAATAGGACATCTGACTTTAAAGCTGTCCAACAACTCAAGAAAATTGCGAGCATTCGAAATTTATTAAATCGTGTTTGCATTGGTCACTTCGCGGCTTGACTACTGCGTGAAAAAGAGATTTTAGTGTTTTTAATATTTGCTCTTTTTGCATCGGGCCTTCCATCTTCGTCACAACATAATGCGTCGTTCTTCGTGTTCCAGAGAGTGAGTTTTGTAAGTAACCTTGTATGTTCACATACCGCCAATAAAGCCATCCACACAAACACGCACACACATACACACAGATACTATCTCACACCCCAAACATACTCACACACCTGCGTGCTCTTGCAAACACACAAATACAAACACATACACAGAAAAATATAAGCTACAGAATGCTTCATATAAGTTTGTTGTAAATTTGGTGTAATTTTTTATTCAAATGCCGACATTCAGAACACACTAGGCGCTATAACTGAAAGAGTAAATCTACAGACTCTACTTAGAGAAACAAAAACGATTTTATGAAAATGAAACGTAACCGTTGTTTACTTTAAAATATGAACATCTCTAAAATGTATTTTGCGCTTGTGTAATGTGCTTAAAATTATAGCCATGTATATGTTCCTTACGTGTATTATATACATATCCCTTTTTATCTAGATCTATAAGTACACATCTGTTGATACCTATATAAATATGTTTATATTTTTGTTGATTATTCGAAGCTAATTCTGTGAGCATCTCAAAGAAAACATTTGGATGCTTTTGTAGGACAAGTACAATTATTGAAATCAAAACTGGTTAATAGAAAAAGAACTGAGTGAAGAACATAGGTTTGCTTGTGATTGTAGGACAATTTAAAAGGGCATTGCTTACATGACTGGACAAAAGCATAATATGTAATTTATAGCTATCGCTTTATAGTCTGATAACTGGTCTCGAATTATTAACAACACATATACTATTATATAACAGCTAAAAACATAGGCATGGCCTTCGCCTGTCTCTCTATCTTTGTTCTTATCTAACCATCCATTAAGTTATTTTCTCATAGAAAATTTTTGTCCCGTTGACGGAAAGGGATTCTATGAAGCGAAATGGATTTTCTTATTTCTGCATTCTTAAGGCATTAGCATTACAATTTCATTCAGAGGGACGTCGATCCCAAAGAAGATAAAATTTAATGAAAAATGTAACACTTTATTATTAGAAGCAAACGTATTTAGTGTATTGGTCTTTAATAAATTGGTTTCTTGTTTTAGTCCTCACATTTCCTTTCCTATAAATTTTTTCCATGTAATATAAATATGCTTATCTGTTACTATGCAGTTCCAGCTTCTTGCTCCTGTGGTCACCTTTTCTTTGTGCGATTTAAAAAGTAGACATGAGAACGAGAGACTGTGTGTGTGTGTTTCTTCAGGCGCGTGCGTTCAAAAGAAGTGTTTCCTGCCGTGCATGTACACTGATATCTAATTTTCTCCTCTTTCGTGTCTCTATGCAGGTCAAAGTGCCTTTTGCGTGAAAAACTTAAGAAAAATAAAAGTGCATGTATATTTCTGTATTTTAACAAATTATTAAATCCATTCTAGGCGCTGGTCGCTATTCACCAAATCTGAACGATGCTACAATAAACGTCATCCAGGCAGAAGCAGGTGAGTTCGACTGAATTGGTCTACTTTTATTTTTACTAACGGTGAAAATAGTCAATATTCTAATCATATTAAAAATTAAAAATAAACAAATGTTATACACAATTTTAACTAAAGTGTATTTTATGTTTTTGTGTGTGTGCGTGCGTGCGTGTGCGTTTTGCAGAAGCGTCTGCTGGTGGTCCACACCCACCTCAACCACCTCAACCACCTCAACCAGATATCGCTTGAATTGTATTTAGACGTGTTCTGATATCTGTGGTTTATGTGCTTTGGAGTGTTCTGATATCTATGTTTTATGAACATAATATCTATGTCCAGATGTTCTAGTAAATAATGATCAGTCTGCCTGGTTCCTCGACCTTAATCCATATAAAAAGGACATGATTTGTAATATTTACCATACTGATATGACCCAGTACATGAGGATGTTTCTTCTTGATGTACCATCTTTGTATATATATATATATTGTTACCGATTGACATCATCTGCCTTCTTTATGACTGATAACGATTAAGTAGGTTTGGTCTTATGTCTTTATCTATGGTGTAGTAAATATACATCGTTTTGAGAAAAACATCTACACGATATATGAGCTAATATGTTCCTGTCATCGAAAAGCCCTCTGCGTTAAGACAACAGTTACACATATACTTGAAAAGGTCAGCTTTGTAACGTTAGGTTACATGTTTACATCATACGCTGCTAGCTCTACCATTGGTTGAAGCGATTATGGATTAGACAGAACAATGGAGATTATTTGAATTGATTATGTAAGAGTTGTCTCATTGTTTCAAATGCTCATTAAAAGCCAGAGAATGATTTTGTAATAATTTTTTCCCATGTCAAGCAAGGGTGTCGTTACTAGGAACTGAACCTGCCGTTTGCCTCTTGTTCTCAGATTCTAACAGTCCTGGGGCCAGTTGCACAACATGTTTCTAAATCTTAAAACTGTTCTAAAGAAGCAAAATCTCTTTTTTTGCCATTTAGATGCATTGCACAAGAACATACACAAAATTGTACTGACAGGACGAAAAGTCAGACTCAAACAACTTTATCTTACTTAAAGCAGTTTTAGTTTTAAAAATTCTAAAATTGTGGTGTGCACTTTAAACTAATTATCTAAATAGATTTCAGGCCTAAAAGGATTTAAAATTAGAAATGTGTTGTGCAACTGGCTCCTGGATTTTGGGATTGCTTTTTTAAAGCCGCATTTTACTACTACATTGAAAGCATAAATGCATTGTTTCATTGAATGATGAAAAAAGTTCGGGCAAAAGCTCACCAACATTCCAGTTAAGAATTCAAATGTCACCATGCGTTACGTTAATCAACTGGCTGAATGTGTTGCTGCTGTTACTGTTCGCTGAGGTACCTCTAGTGACATGATGTACACTGAGTCAAGACACATACACTTAGTCCTATTGGTCTAATACTGACCTGATGCTTTCTCCTCTTTTTTAAGTTTCCTTGTTTCCTTTATTCTTGTTAAACTCTACTGCATATGGTCAGAACAAAACATGCGATCAACCACTTACAGCATAGATAATGAAAAAAATATCATCTACAAGCGAACAAATTGACTTTTAAACACCAAAATTCCCAGTATAATTCTTTCCCACATCTCGCGTTCTCAAGTCTCAGGTTCTATGCCCTGTGCACCAGAATTACAATCAAAAAGTCACCTCTTTCCAAACGTAAAAAGTCAGGAGTTACCATCGGAACTGGGTCGGTGGGATAATTAGGTGACTCAAAGCTCTGTGGTTCACACCCGGAAGAATTCTTCAACGAGCGAGTTTTACTACCCCCTTACGGTGTATGTACACCCAGAGGTGTATTCTTCCAACCTGACCTACTCGCGGAAGGTAGTCCGTTTCAGAAACACCTTTGCACCCACTACTTGGGGATTCCACACACATTTTTCGATGAGCCTCCGGTTAATAGCTCTTATAGTCTCCGCTGACACCAGCTGGGGCCGGTGTGGTGGGCTGACGGGAAGGAACCCTTGTCGTTACCAGATACCACCTGGATTCATGGTTGATCTGCTCAGACGGTTGGAGAGTCTCTCGCCGACTTCTTGCTCCTTGTTCTTCGCCTAAATAATTCCTAACAAATTCATCCGTATTAATTCTCTCTACATAATATTTTCTTCTCTTTCACTCCAACTATCACGCATCAGTTATCGGCCGACTATGTCTTATCAATTCATTGATTTCGCCACACATTAAATTGTTGACAATGCCAAAAAGAAAAAATTAGAAATAGAATGGAATAGGTAGCGGATAACTTTACGAATGTTACCTTGTCTAGGCAAAGAATTACTTCTTTAAAGCTGACGTCTAAGCTTCTCCTCTTAACGCACACGTCATCTTCCTTCAACTGTCATGTCAGCCAATGGCGTCTGCTTTTTCTTTTTTAGCTAGAGTAGACTCCCCTTGACCATTGCTCACCTCGACTTCCGAACTTTTCATCCTAGTCATAAACACTCACATACGCACCTAAACTGCATTCGTGACGATACTTGTAGGGAAAGCACCATAAATACGTTTACTTAATTAGAAGTATTTGAATAACAGACTACGTACACATGTAGGCATGCACATATAGTAGAAAATGATGGTGGGAGTCAAACGTGCACGATGTTTGGAAAACACGGCTAAACTAAGAGGAGTTTTACAAAACAGTTTAGTCTCGAAGAAAACAGCTTAGTAGCCATCTTTAGAATTTATGCCTAGTATCAGCGTAGAAACAAAACGTCACACCCTTGTACGTTTGATGCCTTGAAAGGTTGACAGCTCATATTAGGACATAATGTTTTAAATGGGGCCGCTACTCTTGCGCTTTCCTCTCTTTTTTCTGTCTCTATTTCCCGTCACAATCAACTCAAACTACGACGTTTTCCATGTTTGTCCTTCGTAGTAACTGTATGCTGCAATTACTTCTGCGTGACACGTTTCTGTGTGCGTGAACGGGCATACGTGCGTGAGCGCGAGCGTGTGTGTGTGTGTGTGTGTTTAACATCCATGTAAAATCAGAAGCAGCATCTTGGAGAAGACAGAAATGATAACAGGGAGAACTTTCACTGTCTCACCACAGTCCGTCAGTGAACCGTAATCAGTAGAAATAGTTTCGCCAAAGCTGGTATAGGTATAGTGCAAGTCGTTGGGTGTAGCATCTAAGTTCTGTGTGTGTGGCCACTTCGGAGTCGACCTCAAGTTGCCTCGACGGACAATCTTCGGGTCAAATGATCAAACCAGCTTTTTTAAGGTAACATAAAAATTCACAAATTCCAAATACTTATACAAATCACAAAGAATTTCAACAATTAGGCATAAATTAAGCATAAATATCACATCAATGGCATATATATGCCCTGTCGACCGCTCCCATACAAGACTGAAACCGAAAAGTCTAGTTTGTAGCAGCTCACCCAACAAAAGATCTAAAATAGTTTGATGACAACATTTCCCTTATTCAGTTTTTAGCCATTTGAAATATGCAGACAAAATGTGGTGAGTGTGACTAGTCATTTTTGACTGCTGACCACTCATCCATCTTCAATAAACTATTGTTCCTTCTATAAATCCAATCATCTTCAAATGTGCAAACCAAACAGTTTCTCAAAAGGCTAAGTGAACGTGAAGTTAACGTCCCTATAAGATATTCTGATTTCAACAAAAATGAGCAAAACACACTAACTGTCAAAGTCCGGTCAGCATCACACATTTACAAAGGTTCCTTTCCAAGAATAATCTCCCTTGTTTGATACTATTCTGTTTGCCGAGCTGTCATCGCCAATTAAGAGACGACCGACGGTGTAGCTCCAAGACTCCAGTACAGCGACAGGGCACGAGGTGCACGCAGTACTCGAATGACAATATAACTCCAATACTTCAGGCCGAAGAGGTGCAGACAACACTCTGAAGACAAAATACTCCAATTCACGAGATACACACACAGTACTCTGAGGGCAAGATAACTGCAATACTCAAGGTCCACGAGGTGCAGACAGCAATCTAACGACAATACACTCCGTATGTCGATGTGCACAAGGCACTCAGACGACCATATACGCCGATATTTGAAGTCGACGATATCCTGGGGTTAACTCACACCTCAATATGAAGACCACCTTACGTTTCTCCTGACCAGCGGGTGCTGATTCTGCAGGCCCGCTTGTTGTACTCGTCTTCTCTACCTCCAACTAATGCCTGTAATCCAAAGCTTGAGACTACCAGCACAGTTTGATAGTTTACGAACTCCGTCTTGTAGTCTCCAAACAGTATTCCTTGTCAGCCACTCTCTAAGTTTTTGGTAAGTCAATCTCCTCCGCTAAGCAGCATCCAAACAGCAAACGTCGAATACCTTTAGAAAAAGAAGCTGACTCTTTCAGTGATACAAGTTCGCTTCTTAAATAAAGTGCACTAAATATGCAGAAAAAATGCGGCTGGATGTGACTAGTCATTGTCACTAATAGAGAATTAATTGCTAAGAGAGTTATTATTTATAACATTTTAAAAATAATTTTACTGACAATGAACAGAGCAGACTAATTCGTGATTTATTTTGCTCTTCGAAGCGCACGCGCGCTTGTCTGTGTATGTGTTGATGTGTATGTGCTTGTGTGTGTTTGTCTGTGCTCTTTACAAAAAGCATTAAATGTTGCAGTGGTGTGATGTTGGCGCTGTATGCCAAACCGGCTTTGGGCTGGTGTTTACTTGTTGTAAGGGTCTGGAATGTCGAGTGCAGAAATATTCCAATGGCAAAGCTACACATTTATGCCTAAGAGTACCAGTAAAAACGTGCTAAAGCAAGCGGTCTTGCACTTTGACCAGCTGGAAAACGCCGGTGTGACTGTAGATGCGAAGCTGTAAAGAGAAGTATTCAAATGCTTAACTAAATTAAAACCGAGGTAGACTTACCTCAGCAGGTTTTATTTTAATTAAAAATGAACACCTTTTATCACTTTGGTTAGGACTTCACAACTTAAGTTCAGTCAGAAATTCACAACTTTAAGCCTGGTCAGGACTTCAATACAGCGTTGGAGAAATCGGTCAGGTATTTCTCCCGTCACAGTCACAGTGAAGGAAATGAGCATCAGGCAACAAAAATTGCTCTCTCCGTGGCACATTTGTACGAGTGGAGCCCCTCAATGACCCCGTTACATAAAAAAAGCGGCCGTCATGAGACACTCACACCCACGCTCGCGCCCACACAAGCAATCACACAAAACACTCGCTATCCGCCCAGGTTTTCCTTTCTTATTCAAGAACATAAAAAAAATTAGAGAGCAGGTCTGCGAGAAATAGCCCCCCCCCCACCACCACCACCACCACCACCACCACCAAAACCAACATATGGATTAGGGAACTTATGTCATAGACAATATTTACAGGACTACCCCCTAAAGCAGCTACCCCAGTATGTGCCACCGCGCATGCGGGTTTGTTTTACGGGGTGTCAAACATCCGACGAACTCTTCATCTGGTTACTGTCACCACATTAAAATCTTTTTGATCCACTCCGAGTTGCAAGTTAGAGTGACTTAAACACAGACTGAATATGGTACTTATAAGTGTAGTAAAGAGTCTTGAAGCTCTTTATCGGTCACTCTCTAATTTTTCAAGCACGCTTTGATGTCCGCTAGCCCCTGGGGTAAAGCAGCGCCATACCTCCTTGTAGCTAGCGCGTTGTTTTGTGCAAACGAAGTGACCAAGGCCTAGTTGTATAACGTAGTTCTGAAGCTTAACACCGTCTAAAACTAGCAAATTGAAAGACTCGTTTAAAACAAAAAAATCTGTCATTTAGACGATTTGCACAAACGTGTAGGAAAACTTGTTCGCTTAAGCGAAAGTCTGTCTTCAGCAGTTTTATATATAACAATTTTATTTAAAAATTCAAAATTATTGATAGAAAGCTAAATTTCAGCATTTAAAAAATTTAATATCAGTTATGCTTGTTTGTATGTTTGTTTGTTTATTTGTTTATTTATTTGTTTGTTTCGGTATGGCGCTATCCTGAACGTTTCATCATTCCTAGTTCCTCGTGTATCATGTGAAGGTTGTAAATAACTTTGTTAAGTCACCATTTCTATTTTTTTCATATTTTTGCCTCTCCTTCTTTCTCTGTCTGTATACCTCGCTTTCTTTAACACACATAAAAACCATCAAAAATAACTACAATTCACTTATCAGCAAACATTGATATTTTGTACCTTATTCATAGATACGCTGACAAAAACTAACCTATGTTACCTTAGTTAAAAAGACCTTTAAAAAGCTATCCTGTGTACTTAACATTTTACAGAAAGCTTTATTTCTTTCAATCCTTATCATAACCAGTCCCACCGTAATACTCAAAATACTCACTGTAATAATTTGACATGTTTCTTGCGGTTTATCTTAGTCTTTGCACTTTATGTAGTTTGAACGAATTTATAAATGTTTATAAAAAGCAAAATTTCAGCATTTAAAAGAAGTTTAATATTAGTAATGTTTGTTTGTTTGTTTGTTTGCTTGTTTGTTTGTTTTTTTTTTGGCATGGCGGCATTCCTGTGTTAGGGATACGCAACATGCAGACAGGGACACATACACAACACTGACCAGCACGGCGTTCCTCACGTGTTCTTTCACACCACAAATCACAAATATTTGTACGTGGGTTACTCTCAGTGTAATAACGGGGTTTCAAGCTATTATAAATATATCTATTTCTATATATATATATAGAGAGAGAGAGATCAGCTAGAATATATCAAATACAAAGCTGTTCCTATTCTCAATAAATTCACACCACAGATAAGACAACATCGGGTACTCTCCCCCCTGTAACTATCATCAAACATGAATCATCATAGTAAAATAATCCAAAATGTCCAGCATATATATATATATACGTCACTTTCTCTCACATCGTCAATCACTCGTTAATCCATTGCCTTCTCTAGGCTGAGGCCGTTACAACCATAGCTGGTAGCATAAATTTACCCCTTTTTAAAACAATTATATAAAATTAGTGAAAAGAGGTAGAAGAACAATTAAAATTAATAATGATAGATCAAAATTTGTAGAAAAGAATCAGCTTTACCTTGTGTTTGCTTAAAAACACACTTTTATAGTATTTCCAACAGAAAATGACATGGTAATGAGTAAAAAAAAAAAGATTTGTTACCGAAGTTTCAAGACCCTAAATAATAAAAAAATAAAAGGGAGAAAACTACCACAACCGTTTGGAAATCGTCTACCATGATTCCCTCCCTTGAAATGACAGGAAGTAAAGATTTTGCTGTAAACAAAAGGAAAGTTCGAGAATCGAAGCACGCTGTGTCTCACTTTGACATGGATTTTTACTTCAACAACCACAAAGGAGAAGAAAATAGTAAGTAATATTAACATTCTAATGTATATTCTAATAAAGCATATCTTTGTTTTGTACTTTATGTCTGTATATATTGTGTAAATAATTGTTTTTGTTAATTTCCGAGAGCTGGCCTTCAAATGTCCATATCCGCCACCTTCCTACAACTGAATCTTTCAAATCTGCACTGAAAACGCACCTCTTCCTTGAGCATTACTCCTAACACAGTCCACACAATGCTAGTCCTTCTTAACCCCGCCCCCTTCCCTCTTGCTACTTTACCCATCTTTCTCTGCAGAATCACTATATTTCTGTTCCTGTTACTTGATGCCTTTTGTTTTCTGTTTCGTCAGTACTGTCGTTTTCTTTCGTCCCCTGTGTTCTGTATCTACTTAGCCCACGTCTCTTCCTCGTTTTAAGCGCTAAGAGCATGCTCTCTATGAGTGTGAATATGCGCTATAAAAATCTTCACTATTATTATTATTATTATTATTAAATGTTCTAAAATGCGTACAGTCGTAATCTTTCATTTTGATTTTAATACTCAAAGACCAAACCTTTGTATCTTAAAATTTACACCTACTAAATGTTTCAAAAATGCTCTTTTAAACGGTGTATTACTGATGGTTGTCTTTACTGTAGGTTAATAAATATAAATTTTCAAAGCTGCCGGTCGAAATATCAATACAGGGTATTTGGTAGCCATTTTCCACACAGAAAGACAGGTACCCTGGGAAAACGCAGAAAATTACTGTCAAACATAAAAACTACGACATAAAAAGATGAACAATCGATAGAAAAATGAATCAACTATCGAATTCATTTATCCGAAACAACGCATTTTGAAAAGTTAAAAAATAGAAAAAAGCTCAAGGTTAATTCACCCTGAACAAAGCCAAGAGTTGTCGGCGGTTCAGGGCGAATTCACCCTGACCGCAGCGAAAGGATTAACCGTAAACCAGTCTTCTTACTCGTAGTCCCAACCTCCGCAAATGTTCACGCCCGACAGTTCTTCACCCGTGTTTCCAACCAGGCATACCAAAGTCCCCGAAGAAGTCTTATTTAACTTAGGCATAACCAAAACTTACTTACTGTCAACGTCCGCCTCTAAATCAAGTACTCACTGATATACCCTGGGTCACCACACACAGGAAGTCGAGGTAATATACTCCATATACGTAACGACGATAATCCTAGCCGTGACTCACTGTAGTCGTGTTAGACCATATACTCCAGACACGTAACGACGACAATCCTGGCCGTTGCACGCTGAGTACCACTGACGGCGATGATGCATATGTCGATGTGCAGTCAGCACTTCGAACGACGATATTACTGGTCGTGACACACTCCAGTCGTGGTAGACCATATACTCCAGACGTGTAACGACTATAATCCTGGCCGTTGTACACTCAGTACTTCTGACGGCGATGCTCCATATGTCGAGGGTTATCCTGCACTTCTCAGCCCCCCAAGTAATTCCTGAAAACCTCAGTTTTCTATGAATGCTCACACTAATACAATAAATCCATCTAAAAACTTCCATAACCAAAACTCGCAACCGAAAATCAAAGCACAGCATTCTCTCGCTAACCAACATACCATTTATCAATAAAAAAAAACTTATTTCCTACCATGTCTCTGCAAGGAATTAGACTGATTCACCTGGCTGTCACACAAACTTGACACTAACGTCTATCTCCTTCTACGTTTGATCAGGTAATGATCAGTATCCACTCACCCGTCTTACTGTGACTATTTCGCTCACTCGTTTTTCGTAAGCCCTACTCACTATCATGTTTTCGCATAAAGGGGAAACTAGCCCTGCGCCTAAGAAACCTAGCAAGGAACTAACTCCAGTTCCTACAAATTCACGGGTCGATCCGTGACATCCTGCACGTTACATTATTCCTAGTTCCTCGTGTATAATGTGAAGGTTTTAAATAACATTGTAAAGCCACTATTTCTATTTATTTCATCCTTTTGGGCTCTTCTTCTTTCTGTCTCTGTATACCTCGCTTTCTTTAACACACATAGAAACGATAAAAAATAATAGAGTTGTCCAAATCTGCACTGCTTAGTAAATGTATAGTAAACTTTCTTTTGCGTAGTGTTTTTTAATTTTACGACATTATGCACTACCCATACACTACCAAGTACAGGCTATACAAATCCAGCATCAACAGGGCCAAGACAAGGACGTACCCAGGCGCTGACATAGGCAGCGACCATGACCTTGTTCTAACAAACCTGAAGCTGAGGCTGAAAGCGAAGCGACTCTTAAACACTCCCCGAATTCGCTTTGATTTGGAGAAGCTGCAAGACCCAAAGGTTGCAGAAGTCTTCAAGGCCACGGTTGGCGGAAAATATGGCGCACTGAACCTAGTGGACTGTGATGTAGACACCCTCGCTGGAAACATCAAAGAGGTGCTACTGTCGACAGCCCAAGAGGTTCTAGGGCGACATAGAAATAAGAAACAGCCATGGGTCACGAACGACATACTAGACCTCTGTGACCAAAGGAGGGCCTTGAAGAGGGAAAAGAAAACCAAACCAGAAGCAGCAACCAAATACAAAGAAGTGAATTGTGCCATTAAGAAAGGGATGAAGGCAGCTAGGGAGAGCTGGATCGAGAAGCAGTGCCAGGACATAGAGGTTGGAATGGCACGAGGTGACAGCAAAAAGGCCTACCAACTTCTAAAGACCCTCACTAAGACAGACCAGCAGAAGATCTCAGTCATCGAAGACAGCGATGGTCACCTTCTCACAGAAGGCAATGCTGTACTCAACCGATGGACAGAATACTGCAAGGACCTGTACAATTACCAGCTGAAGACTGACGCCAACATTCTCCAAAACAACCAGACTAGAGACAGTGAACCTGCAGACCTACCAGTCCTACGGGAAGAGGTCGAAAGAACTGTACATAGTTTGAAGGGAGGAAAGTCACCAGGCGTTGATAATGTACCAGCTGAGCTGCTCAAGCAGGGTGGGGAAGCAACTACAAAAGCCCTAACTGTTCTGTGCCAAAGAGTCTGGGAGCGCAAGGAATGGCCCAGAGAATGGACGCAGTCACTAATCATTCCCCTCCCAAAAAAAAGGAAACAGCAAACAGTGTCAGAACTACAGAACAATAAGCCTTATCTGTCACCCAAGCAAAGTCATGCTGAAGGTCATACAGAACCGCATCAGAACCACCGCAGAAGAGCTGCTAGCAGAGGAACAGGCTGGCTTCAGACCACGTAGAAGCACAGTTGAGCAGATCTTCAACTGTCGTCTTCTTATAGAAAAGCATCTGCAGCATCAGCGGGACCTTTACCACAACTTCATTGACTTTAAGAAGGCATTTGACAGAGTCTGGCACGAGGGGCTATGGCATGTGATGCGGAAATTCAACATTGAGGAAGGGCTTGTCCAAGTCGTTGAAGCGTTGTATAACAGCTCAACGAGTACAGTTTTGCTTAACAACCAAATAGGAGCTTACTTTCGTACCACAGTAGGGGTACGTCAAGGATGTCCCCTATCACCCGTGTTGTTTAATATATTCTTGGAGAACATCATGCTTGAAGCTCTTCATGACCACCATACCTCCATTTCAATCGGTGGAAGACCAATCTGCAACCTACGCTTTGCAGATGATATAGATCTGTTAGCAGGTACAAACAAGGAACTGCAAGACCTCACACGCATATGGAATGGAGACCAGCACAGAAAAGAGCAAAGTTATGATCAATGGCAACGGCAAAGCAGAGATCTATATGAACGGGGTACAGCTCGAAGAGGTAAGTAGCTTCAAGTACTTGGGAGCCACCCTCTCCAAGGACGGCAGCTCCACGCAAGATATCCGCATCAGGATCGCAACAGCAACAGCAGCAATGGCTAGGCTAGATAGGATCTGGCATAGCCACAAGATAAGGTTCACTACCAAGTACAGGCTATACAAATCCCTGGTAGTGCCGATCCTGCTCTACGGATGCGACACGTGGACTCTACTCGCCGAAACAGAAAGGAGAATCCAGGCATTCGAGCACAAGTGTCTGAGGAAGCTGCTCCGGATCTCATACAAAGAACACAAAACCAACGACTTTGTAAGAAACAAGATTGCCGCACTCGTAGGACACCAGGAACCTCTACTATCAACAGTCAAGCGACGTAAGCTGGTCTTCTTTGGCCATGTAACCCGGCACGACACCTTGTCGAAGACTATCCTCCAAGGCACCTTGGAGGGTGGCCGACGCCGCGGTGGTCAGAGAAAGAACTGGCTTACAAACGTCAAAGACTGGACTGGTCGTCCTGTACAGGACCTGCTGACTATTGCCCAAAATAGGCAAGAGTGGCGGGCCCTATCAGCTGCAGCGTCTATCCATGTGCTCCCCCAACGCCAGGTGCCAGGCAAGGGACGACTGACTGACTGACTGACTTACTACCCATAGTTTATGACTGAGCCATAATTTACAGGACTGCACCTGATCAGTTAGATGAGAGTTAAGCAAACGAGGTGGATTTTTAAGACCAGTCTGCTTTCCCGCCTGTGCTATATTTGCATGATATTTTTTTATTTGTTTGGAGCCGCCAATAACATCTTACAACGGACTACAAAAGCATGCTTCAGGAAAAGATACACCATTTTGTGACTGAGGCATAGACGACAGGACAGTATGTTAGGTCCATCTGCCGAACAACTTTTTTACAACTCTGTGAGACTTCGAGCACTCGGTGGAATTTGTCACAAAGTGCTACATGTACTGCTACACTTGTTACTGCGTGGATCACTTCACGACTTGACTACTGTAATGGTCCTCATCCAGACTTTCTGTGACACTGTCCATTTTCTTTATAGGATGCTCCGTTCCTCCATAGAAACTGCTTATTGTCTGTCAGATTAACCTAGAATCTTTTGTTGAAAGTTTTATTTTCCATGATTTCTAAAAGTCACTTTCAGATGAGAGACGCATCATCATCAGAATCCATTGTTATATTTTACTTTCTTCGAAGACTCCCTCGCGAAATCTAACCTCTCTTTTTTACAATATTCAAAGCCACCCTGTAAGTAACTTACCTGACTACTTTGTTATAATTATTTAAAGACACCCTGTCATAAGCTAACTGGTCTATTTTACTTTTTCAGAAAAGCTTTATTACTTTCCCTTGCTATCATAACCAGTACTTCTAAGTTATTAAATAAAGATTTTGTACACCATAATAATTTCACATGATTCATTCGGTTTTTCTTACCTTTCGTTTTTTATATGATGTAAATGAATTTTTAAATGCTAATAAAAGGCACATTTTCAGCATGAAAGAGAAAATGAATACCATTAATTCCAGCTCTTTTCTGTACATGTCGTCTTCCCCGTACTTCAAAACATGATACTTCTTGTTTGTCAAATGAAGATGGTAAGTAACCTTATCTGTTATGTCACCATTTCCATCCATTTCATCCTTTTTGCCTCTTTCTCTATGTGTACACCTCATTATCATAGACACACATAGAAACCATAAGAAATTAGAGGGTTGTTTAAATCTGCACTATTTGTTAATGTATGGAAATATTTCTTTTGCGTAGTGACTTTTTTATTTGAAGCCACAGATCGCACAAAAAAATCATGTTTGACATCATTCACTAGACACAGTGTTTGACTGAGCCATAGTTGACAGGTCTTTCTCTTATCAATTTGCTGATAATTAAACAATTGGGATGGGTTTTAGGACCCACGGGCTTAGCCACACACACACACACGCGCACACTATTCGCAGACATACACACACACACACACACACACACATACGAACAGACACGTCACAAGATGAACATGTCCAACATACGAAGGGCATCGTAAGTAATCTTACAATTTACTTTTTCATATTTTTTTATTACTCCTTCTCTCTCTGACTCTCTCTCTCTGTCTCTGTCTCCTTCTGTTTGTCTCTCTCTTTTATGGGTAACCTTCTTAAAATATATTTCATTATTTGCTCTTTTTTGAAGTACGTCAAAATTTTTTCTTAGTGGTATTTTTGTTTATTTGGAGCCACCAGTAACACCTTACAGCGGACTAAATAAGCATGCTTCGGGGAAAGATACCCCACTCCACTAAGTTGGTCGTTTGAACGAATTGAAAACAATTCTGCGCGCCTCGTTTTCGTTAGCTTAGGGAACTTTTTTTGGCTGCTGATGTAGCTCAGTATACAAAATAAACTTTTCAGCTCTAGCTTCATTTTTAGGGCTCACTTCCAGCCTGTTTGCCACTCTGTACACCTTTTTTCCTTCAATGTCGCTTTGCTGCTCAATAGAACAGCTGCCGACTGTCTATCAGATGAACCTGAAGTCTGTTGTTGGACACATTGTTCTGTTACTGCATGTGTTGCGTATGTCCAGGACACAAAGCACACGCAACCTGTTCCTCAAGCAACAAAATAAAAAAGATCTCCCTATGGGGTTACCGAATCTTTATGTTGATCCCAAAGAACTTAAGTTCGTTTAGTTCCTTTTTTCTCAGTTTATGTAAACAATTATATCCTGTTTGCGGACAAGATAATTTTTATTTTAATCTGGTGTCTTAATGTTGCTATCATCATTATTATCGTTTCGTCCTCTTAAAGGTTATTATGTGATGAACACGTCAGCAGAAGCAAAATAGATTTATTCACCAGTCTTTTGCAGTGCCAAAATTTTGTGTTAATATTCTTCACACTTGTGATGTGAATAATGACAACTGTTTTATTTCTCATACTTTATATCTAACACCACAGCTATGACCATGTCATTAGTGTCGGATTACTTACAACATACTTATTATTATATAACAGCTAATATCTTATGCATGACCTAAGCCTTTATCTAAATTCTTATCTTACCATCCAGCGAGATGGTGCTAGCTATATTCTCACAAAACTTTTTAGTACCGTTGACGGGGAAAATGAAGCTTTGAAGCCATGATAAATTTGTATAATTTTTAGGTTTGTTTGTTTGTTTTTATTATTCTGGGGACATTAGCATTACATTTTTATGACAGCGTTCAAACCTATCGGAGATAAGAATCAATGTGTAACATTTTATTGTATTTATAGTATTACTCTTTGATACCTTGGTTTCTTTTTCTTTTGAAGTCCCCATATTTTATTTGCTGTAAATTACCTGCGTGGTAAAAAGCAGTCTTTTCATTTTCGTTGCTGCATTATACTTCCCCAGCACATTTCCCATCAGGATAGTGTAGCACGCGGTTACCGACTTTATTTCTAGTTCAAAACTAAACAAACTACATTGATTGTTTTCTAATCGCTCTCGGCAACCATTGCATTAGGGATACTTTTCAAGTATATAAACGGCTTATCAGTTACTATGCAGCTCCAGCTTCTTGATCACGTGTTCGGCTTTTGATGTCACCTTTTTGTGCGATATAGAAAGTAGAGATGAAAGAGAGAGAGAGAGAATGTGTGTGTTTGGTTTTTTGTGTGCGTGCATACAAAGTGCAAGTGTTTCCTGTCGTGCTAATTCACAATATCTTATTTTTGTGTGTCTATCTGGATGTCAAGTGTCTTTTGTGTGACTTCAGTTATTTAAAGCATAGAAGAAACTAAGAACTAATGTATTACTGTTTTTTAATAAATCAACAAACTCATTCTAAAAGGAGGATCTCCTCCAACACGGACTAAAGCTAAAGCAAACGTCATCCGGGGAGTTGCTGGAGCAGTAGGTGAGTCGGACTGGATTGGTCTACATTCATTTTTTTTATTAACAATGATTATAAAAAGCCACTATTCCCTTAAAAGGTAATCAAATACTATACCATTGTAACTGAAGTATCTTTAATGTTTATTTCAATTTTTTTCGAATGATGTAAGCGTCTTACAAATACAAACAACGTATTGATGTCTGATTGTGCAACGACAGACTGGTTTATGTGCTCAAATCACAAATAGCCCTAATTTTGCGTGTGTGTGTGTGTGTGTGTGTGTGTGTGTGTGTGTGTGTGTGTGTGTGTCAGGAGCTTCTGCTGGTGTTGCGCACCCACCTCAACCGCCTCAACCAGGTGTTGCTTGAAATCTACTTGGGAGTGTTCTCACATCTGTGGTTTATGTATTTTGTAAAGTTCTGGAATCTTGGCTGTTTTTTTTCTCCCCTTCAATGTGAAGAGATAGTAATGCACCGTTTGAAAGATCAGTTTATTCAAGAATGTAAACAATATCTCTACAAACAATATCTGCGTTACTAACAATATGTTTAAAAGAGATTTTGGCTTGGAGAGCTATTCGATAAATTTACCCCTCTCTTCAAGGTCACTTTATTAAATTTTGATTAAGCTGTCACAAACTTTCTATTCAACACTTAAGATATGTAAAACTTCAAGAGATTTAAGAATATGTCCATTGTGTACTCTAAATGAGGTATGTGATGTATTTTATTGTATTTGTATGTTTGCTCATCCTTTGTTATCCGTTTCGCGTAAAGCGCTGCTTCCAGTGTATTTTGTGCGCCACATGGATACATTAGCATTTTATCAGCTAATGAATAGTAAATCTAACACCAGACTTATTAATTTACGTAAATGTATTCAACTGGGCACTTTTTCAGTTACTCTATAGTTCTTTGTAATTTTACTATGATGTGACTTCTTATTAAAAATGTTGTGTTCAATTGATATACTGAAGTTTTGAAATGTACCACATATCTATAAATACACACACGTATGATTTTTATTTTGTAATGTATCTCTGTTTTGTATGTGATTGTTTATGGCTACAAATGCTCCTCCGGTCTTATAGCCAAGAAAATGAAAATGAGATCTATGGTTTATGCATTTGGGAGTGTTCTGACATCTGTGGTTTAAGCCCATCATATTTATGTCCAGATGTTCTAGTAATTAATGACCAGTCTACATGGTTCCTTGACGTACTCTGTATGAAGTAGAATGCTTTGTAATATTCACCATAATGATATGACCCACTACAGAAGGATATTTCTTCTTGAGATACCAACTTTATATTTAGCAACCGACTGACATATGCTGCCTTCTTTATTACTGTTAACGATTAAGTACGTTTTCTCTATGTCTTTGACCAGCCACCGGATCCTCGTCGATAATTAACCTTGGAAATCTTTCGTCCAGAGATGCTGTATTACTATCACGATCTCCTGCAAGAGTTCGCTCACCCTTTATCTTTCCCAAGATTGCCCACAAGGCAGAGGGACCGTTTGCCACTTGTTAGGGTTGGGTTGTAAAAAAAACATATTTCTTCGTTGGACGGCGATATGAGTGGTGGGGAAGGGGCAGCTGCACTGGAGGTGTTGCTACTGTTGCTCAGTAAGAACAAGTAGAACCATTGATATCAGCTTTTTAAAACACCATCGCATAGACAACACGGAGACCTTAGATGTCTGGGACTCGCATTTGTGGGGTTCACTTTAGTGCATGTTCATAAGGTGTCTCAGACGTCGAGCGAACAATCAGATGTGTTGTCCTCTGGGAGTAGAGCAAACCTTCTAGCAGCGTCCATATTTTCATTTATGTATTGCTTACCTATCTCGAAAATAGCCAATTTTCTATTTTCTCTCACTTCTTTTAGTTGAGCACTTTGTCTCTTCGTTATGTCTGTAGCAATCCTGATGCCGGCCACTCTGAGAGTTGATCTTACCTGGTGGTTAGTCTGACCAATGAAATGGGACAGTCATGAGGCGAGATTGGTGGCTCCTGTGGTCAGGTGCCTCCACCCAGCTATTTTCAAATTACTAGTGACAGCCCAGATAGCATTTAAACATTTTATAAATGTTTACAAAAGGTTCTCGCGAAATGTTAGAATAATGTTTCCAGCAAATGTTTTTGTAATGTTTATCATGCCCATCTAAGTAAAGTTTTTGTTAATATTTGCATGAAACTTATTTTCAACCTTTTTAAAATAATCGTCTACGAACAATGAGGTGTTAAGTCTTCTCTCTCCCAGGCTCTTCACATGTACAAGCGGGAATAGTGTTTCACCTTCTACACTCCTACTGAGGTGTGATAATTCCTGGAGCTAGGGGCTTCGGTCGGGCCGAGAATCATCTCACCTCCACGATATTGACGACGCCCGATGATTCCATCAGGATTCGTTGCGGCTAATACGCCCTATCTTCTCACCTTCTCACCTCCATCTCCTCCAGCTTGAAGCGCAGTTCGCACCTACAGCCGGGTACCTTGACGCAATCGTGTCAACACCCTGTGGAGGGCTGTCATATTGCGGCACAGTAAGCGGCTGAGGTTTCGCGCGACAGCTTAATTTTGACCGATTGCGACTTATGTAACGAGCATAACCTATCACTCCAAATTTTCTCTCTTTATCAGTACAGGTGTGCCCTGCTTTTCATCTTGCTGGTGTCATTTTTTATTATCACATGGTAATACTACCCTATTCTTTTTAATCGGGACAATACTTGCCCCTCATATACATCCAGTATGACACTAGAGAAGTTGGAAAGTCTATAATAGATTTTTATGTGTTTGCAATTCTTGTCTTTACAAAGAACTGAAAAACAGATCTCAGCAAAATTACGTAGACCGATGAAATATTCTTTTCACGACAGAAAAATAAATCCTGATAGGATATCCAGACAATTACAGTCGAGCACTGCATGACCCGTTTTCGCAAAGTGGTGACATGAAACAATTTGCATCAGACTGAAAAATTGCGTGAAAATGTGTGGTCCAGAACCTCAGGAGGGACAGAGAGGAATCTCTAGATGGCACACAAAGGACCTTGTAAACTGCGCTTATGTTGTCGAAATTGCATAACAGATGTTTATATGACGGTCATAAAAATTACTATAGCCACATATTTCATAATATGCATCAAACAAGGCCCTTAAAAGCAATATAAAAAGGATAAAGCCCATGTCGGGCTCAGGTAAAAGACACATTCACATGCACATAATTTATCAAAAGTTGAAATATATGGGGATCGGGGAAGTTATTTTGGAAGAGCATCGTCCTCTCTACTGCCCCTGAGCGACAATGACAATTTGGATATTGGTCAAATAATAAATAGATGGAATATTTGCTAGATAATGAAGAGTTAGATACTGGTCAGATGATAAATAATTAAATATTTGGGAAGCTGAACCAACAAGGATTAAGAATTTCATTTTAAAAAAAAACAAAGAACTGTTTTCTGTCATTGATTGATATTTTTAATCACATCATTCCCTCATTTTAACCAATCCCTTTTTACGCCCACATGCATGCTGATATCTAATGGTGATTTCGCATTGTTGGGAGAAGGGTGATGAAGTGGGAGGAGGGTAGAGTACGTGACGACAAGCTGGACTTTCCAACAAAAAAAAAACCAAAAAACAAGCTGACACTGTTGACCTCTTGTCAGCTTGTTTTTCTTTTTTCAAATGTCGAGCTTGTCAAATGTCGTATCATTCGCGTAATGTTGACTTGCCAGACGTTGCTGAATCCGTCATAGCTCTTCCGCGCTATTCGGGTCTCTCTGACTAGCCATGCAACTCTTCTTTTTTAGCACCTTTGTGTCCTCAGTACGACTAATCAGGCCTGGGAGCATGCGTTTTCTCCCTGGTGATACGGATAGTGCTGCCAGTCTCAATTCGGAGACGATTCGTAGCCTCTTCAATCTGCTTAACCGACTACACTGCTGCTGCAGCCTTCCCAAATGCTTGCTCTGATATAAGATCTTTGCCTTCGTGTGGTAATCTCCCTGAAATAAGTCCTTACAGTTAATCTAAGCCACACACGTACCAACGATGAATGCCACTGGTTAATTACATATTACTCACAATTCAGTTTTCCAGACAACGGGGCTACAATGTAAGTTCCACCCAGCTATTGTCAAATTACTAGTGACACGCTGTGCCTCTACAAACAATAACGGGTGGTGTTCCCACTCCCCGGCTCTTTACAGCTACAGACGGGAATAGCGTTTCACCTTCGACCACCTACCGAGGTGAGATAATTCTACGGCTAGCGGCCTCGGTCCGGCTGAGAATCATCTCACCTCCTGACACTGATGACGCACTTCTGGTTTTCTTGCCGCTAATACGCCCTACCTTCTCACCTTCTCACCTCCATCTTCTCCAGCTTGAAGCGCAGTTCGCACCTACAGCCGGGTACCTTGACGCAATCGTGTCAACACCCTGTGGAGGACTGTCAGTATTACGGCACAGTAAGCGGCCGAGGTTCCGCCTGACTGCTTCTGACCGACTGCGACTTATGTAACGAGCTTAGCCTATCACTCCACATTTTCTCTCTTTAGCAGTACAGGTGTGCGCTGCTATTTTCCCCCTTGCTGGTGTCGTTTTTTACTATCAGATGATAATACTACTTTATTCTTTTTAATCGGACCTTATATACATCCCGTATGGCTCTAGAGAAGTTGGAAAGTCTATAATAGATTTTTATGTGTTTGCAATTCTTGTTTTAACAAAGAACTTGAAAACAGATCTCAGCAAAATTAGGCAGATCGATGGAAAATTCTTTCGTGAAAGAAAACTAAATCCTGCTAGGATGTCCAGAGAATTACAGTAGAAAACTACACGACCCGTATTCGCAAAGTGTTGACATGAAACAATTTGCATCAGTTGAAAAAGTGCATGAAAATAAATGTGTGGTCCAGAAACTCAGGAGGGACAGGGATGAATCTTTAGATGGTACCTAAAGGGTCTTGTAAAAGGCATTTATATTGTCAAACTTCTGGATGTGCAGCAAATGTTTACATGACGGTCATAAAAATTACTATAGCCACATATTTAATATGCATCAAACAACGCCCTTAAATACATTTTTAGACATGAGGAATCGGGTACTCCAAGGGTTGGGACTCATCTTTTTTTCAGTGCAGGTTTGATAACTGTGAAGAGGCAGGAGACACTTAGAAGATAAAAATGAACAGATTATTGTGGAGGCATTTTTTTAGTTAAACTCAGTGTTGAGGACTATGCAAAGTGACTTTCAGGCTGCTCTCACGTGGTGTATCTCACATGTAGCGGTCTTTGATATCACGGACGGACTTAGTTATCATCCTAGTGTCTGCTTGGTGCACCTGCGGGTCCGTCCCATGGTCGACTGATAAAGGCACACACGCCAGCATGTCTATACACACTTTGCTATCCAAACTAATGAACAATAACTTGTACACGTTACTGACAATCGCGTGGTGTCGCGTAAACACCATGAGACGCCATCTTGGCTGCGGAGGCCGACTTTAACATTTACTATAATGATATCGCCCTCGTCGTAATCCCTAAGTTGAGTTCTAGTAACTTTAGGTTGAAAAGAGTTGGTCCAAGCGTAAAACATATCTTGGAAAGCTAGTCTATCATACGGGTATTTGATGACGACACGACATTTCAAAATATAACATGATGTAGCCCGTCTATTCAAACTAATGAACAATAAGCGACTAGGTTCATGAGTTTCCCTCCCACCCAACTCAGGTAATGTGGGGAGTGGGGCGGGGGGTGAAAGCAAAGGTCAGGGGTTGCTAACGCCTGTTAGCCAGTGCGAGGGCGCTGCGTGCTGACGTCACCACTCGCCATTGTTCCGGTCATCCTCCGCCTCAGGTGGCGCTGCTACGTGAATCGCGGCACAGAGTTCTAGTTTAAAAGTCGGTGGCGACGGACGCTCTTGCTCCCTTTCACGATCGGGATAACGTGAATACGCACCACGTGACGCAGCAGATAAACACAGTGAGACACACGGAAACGCGGATACGAGACCAGCTGTGACAGCCCCGTAATGTCGCCGTCGCTTGATACGCACCATACCCATACAGGTAAGTCAATCGCTGTCTCTCTCGCCGTAGTCCATCTTTTTTTCCATCTACGAACTAGTCTAAACTTATTCGGATGATTGACTTCCGTGATGACATTGTCGCTTTCTCCGCTACTTTCTTCCCAGTTTCCAGACGCCCATTCTTAGCAACCATGTGACAGTAAGACCGTGTGTAGCAGATGTTGAATGTCTCTTCTTTCCACCGTAAACAGGGAATACAAATGGGGAGCACGGAAGCGATTTAATAGCTCAGAAATGATATCTCGTGAATATCTTTGTAGCAGGTCTGTTGCATTTACCCAAGCTAGGTACAATGACGATGATAAGAAGCATACTATAAGGAAGAGGGGAAAAAGCTTTGCTTGCTATTTCATAATATCCGCCATTCGACAAAAAAGAACTCTCCTTTTTCACTATTTCCTTGAAATTCCCAGCTAGGGGACATTTCTATGGTACATAAGCCTTTAAACAGATTCGCTATAAGTTTGAACTAAATGAAACGTTGGCTTAGACAGGAGACCGTAAATTGAAGAAGACAGGAGTTGATGCCGAATGCAGATCAGACAAGAGGCACAAGAGAAAGACAGAGGGCCCAAAAATTACAATGATTATAATGATTAGAACTTCCCTACTTTTTTTTGTCACTGCTCATGCCGCAGTCCTTTTTTTGCGGCGATTTTTTGGAAGAAAAACACGAAGAACCACGATACAAAATTACATCAGCAGTTCAGGAAGAGAGGTAGAGAGAAAAATAAAAGCAACGTATTTTGAGTGCGCATTCGTGGTGGAGATGGAATGTGTGAATATCGTGTATTATCACATGGGCCTGAGCGACTGGTTCCCCCGTTATCACTGTCCTAGGGAAAAGGATTCTGCTTTATTCCGTTTTTCCAATTTTTAACATAGGATAAGTTTTCCAGGCGCAAAACAGAGGTCGCATTCAAGTTTGAACTGAAAAAGTAGAACTTGCTACACGAGTTAATGACACTTTTGTTGTTTTAATTTTAATGCTTGTAGCGTTGTTGACGGAGTGTATCTCTTTGCTGCTTTGTTGCAACCGTGCAGAACCAGTGAGAATGATAGGAACCTTTTGTTAGCGAAGACAGTATATATGTTACCTTTTCACTGAAATAAACATGTAGCATTTTTATGTAAGTTCTTTGACCTGTTGCCTTAATAAATAGACTTATTTGCTTTGTTGCCGTTGTTCTGAAGTGAGAGTTAGTCGTTGCCCTGGAGCAGCATAGGTAACTCAAGAAAAGCGTCTTGTTTCCACAATTATAAAGTGATGTGCAGACCCAGCAGATGTTTCAAACTCGAGCCGTAGTAATAAAGTGATGTCCTGGGATAAATAAACAAGAACTAGTGCCCCCGGAGACTGTACACTATAACTTCGTATAGACGCTTCTCCTTGAGCTCCCAATTTTCCTAGTGTCTGGTGAGATGGATAAATTTCCTCACCTTTAAATATACACGTTACCTTCAGTCTACGACGCGTTCCTTTCACTGTGAAAAAGCCCTATTGCCTTGTCAGCTAATCAGACCTGCTGTCTTCACAGTGAAATATCACTTGCCTTTTGCACGGAAAGAACTTGGCTTGTTGGGCTCACTGTGAACTAGACTTACTGCCTTGTACATGCGTTGTATCGCATTTAAGACCATAATGCTTGGTCATGATGGATTTCTCAGATCTCTACATGCATGGTTGAGGCGAGAGGGTGTGAGAGGAGTAGGCGACTTTACATACACACGCACGCACGCAAACAAAATAATGTTTAGTTCCCTGTGTCGCGTTGGTACCACTTACAGTGTAGAAAAATTATTCTACGTTCCCTCGCCCAACATAGTATATAGTAGATATGTGAGTGCAAATTTCGGCGTTTTACTGACAGTTTTACCCATAAAATTGCAATGCTCATCTCTTAACTTCTGTGGTTTGCTGTGTGCAGAGGACAAGGCAGCGGTGGCCATGTTGACACAGCCCCTGTCAGGTCGCCGGGACCTTGTGGAAGGTCTTGATGCGGAGTCCATCCTGGACTACCTGACGCAGCACGGCGTTCTAGATGCAGAAACAGTGCAATCACTGCACAGCATCTCCAACATGAACCAACGGAATGCATCGCTCCTGCAGCGAGTAGAAGCAGAGGGTCACAACGCAGTGGCCCTATTTATCAACGCCTTGCGACAGTCTGGACAGCTTCACCTGGCTAGCTCCCTTGACAATACGCAAAGGATAAAACCCATGTCGGGCTCAGGTAAGAGACGCTTTCACATGCATATAATTTATCAAAATTGAAATATATGGCGATAGGGGTAGTCTTTTTGGAAGATCATCGTCCCCTTGAGAGATAATGACAAATTGGATATTGGTCAAATAATATATACATGAATATTTGCTAGAAAATGAAGAGTTAGATATTGGGCAGATTAAATATGGTAAAACAAGTTAAGAGTGAAAACGAAAACTATGATCAGCGTTTTATGATAGAAAATTGTTTGTAAAATTCTTTCTTATATTGAACTTAGGTTTCAATTGACTTAAATTATTGTTCACAAGATCCAAGGGTGATCATTGCAGTGCATAAGGGGTAGGACTTTTATATTGCTCCCAGCAACTTTTATTGATATTTTTAATCATATCATTCTCTTATTTTATCCATTCACTATTCACGCTGCACGCATGCACACAAATTCACATATATACATACTGGTGAGTGTGTCAATGTTACTGATTTTTATGATGGTAAGTGAAACATTTGTGACTGGATTGTTCTTATCTTTTTATTTTACAGGCTACTGGGAGAAGAAGCGACACAAAGGTGAGTCGAAGTTTTTTCCTAAATCACAAGGAAGATATGTGGCTAGGAAGAAAAATAAAAAAGATTTCAATATAAAAAAAGATTTCACTACTTCTAGCAAACACAACAGAGTCACTGATTTCCAATGACACATGGATGAAAAAAATTGCTGCTAATTTCGTGAACAAAACAAAAGATTAAACAGTTTAGAGAAGGAGATTATAAATCCTAACAGTCAGGGAGAAGAAAGGTAAAGAATATAATCAAGAGGACATTTCTAGAAAGCTTAAAAATGTTTTGAATGAACATAACAGAACAGTTTAAAGCCAGGTATTTAAACAGGAAAGTATAACAAAATCAGGTTAAAGGTTTCTACCTATACTGTTCCCTTTTTAATCTTTTACTTTTCACTGCAAAGTTTTTTGCATATCAAATTCTTTCCAAATTTTGTGATCTCATGTTTAAGCTTGCCCTAAAACAGTGCAAACACAAAAGGCACATGTAAAAGTGCATACACACAGACACTTTTTCTTTCTTCTCTGTGTCTTATGTGCACGT
This sequence comes from Marisa cornuarietis, assembly GCA_004794655.1. Classification (NCBI taxonomy): domain Eukaryota; kingdom Metazoa; phylum Mollusca; class Gastropoda; order Architaenioglossa; family Ampullariidae; genus Marisa; species Marisa cornuarietis. The sequence continues at coordinate 173,373 of SMMW01000637.1, forward strand.
GTGTATGTGCACACATGCAGTCTCTCTAAAACAAAACCACCACCTTTTAGTGAATATGTATAATTGCTTAATATCATTGTCATCGTGTTAAGGATTTGATTTTGTCTTTTTCCAGGCCAGTTGACCATCCAGATAAAGCTCAACAAGTTACGCATTGTTGTGCCAGAAAGAGACACACATGGTGATGTCATTGATGCAGCCATGTTGGCATCACCTCAGAGGCATGGCCTTGACCTTGATCAACATCACCATCAGTCTTCTGAAAACATGCAAGTGCTCGAAAGCCCGGACCTAGCAATGCAACGATCTGTTCGAATTGACGATAACCCTTATTGCGTGGATGACGAAGAAGAGAGCCCTGTAGGAAAGAAATCCTTCTTTTGTTTTTGTTTTCCTAGAGCTGCAAAGAAAAAGAAATCCAAAGAGAAAAAATATTTAGAGCAGAAGAAACTGAAGCAAAAAAGGTCTTCCCAGCGTAACCGTAGAGACAATGAGAAGGTCTCCAGAGACGTCAGTGGCATGAAAGTGTATAAAAACAGAAGAGTAAAGGCCCCTGAAAAAGATAGTTCTGCAAAAATCTGCTCGACCCAAGGAGAAACCGCGGGGGTAACTTTGGGAGGAGATTATCGGCGAAACAATTTTGGTCCAAGGAAAGATTTTAATGCGGATCTTGTTGATCAAAAAAATACAAAGAATGAAAGAAAATCCCACAGTGGAAACGGTAGCAGACTTGAAGACAAAGAGAATACGGATCCTGTGATAATGGAGTACAACAAAAAAATGGAGCTAGTGAAGCTCAGGGCCCAAACGCATAAAGACAAAGCTGATGGGAAAGGAGAATCATCATCCCCTGTGATTATGTGTGAAAAATGGAAGTCTGGTGGTCGGTACTTCAACAAAAAATTACAAGTCTTCTGCGAGCTGTTCGAGTTTGAACTCCACACATATATCACCAAATACTTCGAGCAGGATCGTGGAACTCTGATGCTTCAAGTCTGTACTGATGGTAGCGCCATGTACATCTACAACATCTGCCTTAAGATAGAGCAAGTTCGCCAACTGCAAAATGACTTTTCAAGTGGAGTTCTTGCAAAACGCTTGGACACTCTTCTAAGGTCCAATGGCAGTTTCGAGAAATTAGACATTAAAGATGCAGACTGGGAGGTAACAATAGATGACGATCAGTTTCGACAAGCACATCAGGACTTGGCCTAACAGTGACCTGGGTTTAAAGATTGCCTTTAGACAGTGTCCCTTACCTCTTCCACTCCCAGAGGTGTGGATTAAATGATTAAGACTTGCCCGTGTAAGTGATTTATTGCATTTATAACATGAGATATGAAAGGGTGATGCCAACCCTCTCTTTTCATTGCCCTTTTCATCCTGGTAAATCAGGTACCATTTGCTGGGTGGACATGGGGGACTTTTTCAGTCAAGCAAGCCTTAAACTAACAACCATTTGTCAGTCAGGTGCACTAACCAGAAGCCCACAGAGCATCTCTACTTTATTTAGAAGTTGTTGTGATCTCTACGGTGGTTACACAGAATTTGAGAAGTGTTTATTTGGTGATTTTGTGAGGTTTCTGTCATCTCAAGTGTTGTTGCTGTTTAGAGTTTGTATATATTTTGCATATGATTGTTTACTTAACAACTGCTTGTCACTTTAATTCCTGAAAGAGTTTTAATATGCTGTTTTATACATCCTGAGCACGTGGGTTTTGACTGTTACAAATAACTGAAGCTAATTCATTTTTGTGGAGTACTGTGAAGCATCGTTTTATTGAATTTTTCTCTGGAAGATCCTAGCTTATATGGTAAATATTTGTGCTCATTCTTTTCCTGTTTTTTTTATAAGATAAACAGAAAAGAAAGGGCTCCAAATAAATCGTTTCAAAAATTTTGAATACTTTTGTTGAAGTTATTGAAGTCTAATGTGCTGAGATGTTGTATGATTTTGGTTTTATATGGGCAGTAGCATAAATGTGATGACATCCAATCAGGGTTGACCATGTCCTTCAGACATCTGACAGATGTTTAAAAAAGATTGTAATGATATGCCCTAAAAGATTGGGTACAGTGTTGTTTGTTGGCTACTGCTGCAACAAGATCTGGACAGGGATACATATCTGCCAATAAGGTTGTAATATGACGGGCGTACACTTACCTTGCATACGCTCGACGCATATCACACACACGTAACACAACTCTTGACGAGCCCCCACAGATAACGATGAAGATGAAGAGGTTGCGGGAGACGAAGATCTCGATGTCTTCCTTTTCCCATCCGTCCATGGAACTGTTGTTTCTCTTCTTTTTACGTCATCCCTTCTCCGAAATGACGACGAACAAATGACGCACACAAGACGTCAAACACAAGACACCATTCACACACACACACGAAACAATACAAGACCTACCCCTAACTCGTTACAAAGGTAAAAGAGATAAACTAAATAAATGATAAAAAAATTGACTTCTGCAGATATTATGCGATCTACACACTGATGGACAGCTAAATCTCAAAACATTTGTGGAAATTAACAATAAAGAAATACGCCTGTTTCACACTAGACTGTCAGCAAGAGAGATCACGGTATTTGTCTTGCTTAGTCCTGGCTGGTACTGATACCAGACTTAGTTTCAAAAAAGGTTGAGGGATTGCAGTAGCACTATTTCAGAAGATTACTGCTGCTCGTTATTAATGTGGCATTGCTGTTAGCTGAGACGCCTATAAAAATGACTCCATTGTTGTTAAGGTCAATCATATGACTTGATATAAGAAGAAAAAGAAGAATAAATATTGAATAGAGAACATCTTGACAATGACTGCTATTTATTTGAAGTGCCAATTACACGCACACACTCTCTCTCTCTCTCTCCCCCTTCATACACTAAGGTATGTATGCCTAGGAAATGAAATGCTATAGTAAAATTAAATGTACCTCTCCCACCACTCACATTGTGCACACTATTTCATTTACACATGCAAATACCTGTGTGCACACACACACACACACACACACACACTTTCTCTTTCTCATTCTCTTTCAGCTTCTTGATACACCACCCCCACATTTCAAATTCCTCACTGACTGAATGTGTAGACATACTTAAACACATATAAGAACATGGACACTCGCTCACACATCCACTACACACACAGCCCACAGACTTGTACTGATGGGCAAATAGGTGTAGCTTCTCCTCTGGTATTGTTGTTTATACTATGGAAGCTCAGTGGTATATCTATAATATAAATCAGTAAATATTAATATCAAAATTTTCAAACTAGAACTTTAAGTAGCTGGATTTACCACATAATACCAGCAGGCTTCTCATTTCTTTTCAAAGCTGGACCATAGGTTAAATCACGTTTAAATTGTAAAGATTGAACAATTATTGATAATAAGCAGACATTGGTCTTACAACTTACAGCACACATTAACAATCATAGACCTTTATTATGAAAAGTATTTTTTGGAAACAGTATTATCATCTACACTACATAATTATTTTCATAAAAATGTTTTAAGCATCTGTGAACAAGAATATTCTAACTATCAAAGCAACATTAAATGGTGCCTTGAGATAGAAATCTGTGCTGCAAGGAGCACTTCCAGCTCTTTAATGCTCAGCTTTCCAGCTGGCCGCAGCAGCAGAAGTGAGGCAGGAACCCCTGACATTACAAATTCTCCTTTTGTGACTCTTTTATTTTGAAAGGTTTCATCCCAGTTGTTCCTCTGAAAATACAAATTCTTCTTTAATGCACAGAAATGAGATTCCTCATAAACTAAAATCTGCTTTGATTTACATCATCAGAATAGAAGAGACAACCTTAACAAATACCAGTTGTGACATCTTTATGGTTGTTTCCCTGGCAATGGTTACTAGCAGAGAAGTCTAAAAAAATTGACAAATTGCACCATTATATGTGAGTTAAATCTATTAGCAATTTGTTGTTCATAAATCATCACACAAAAGAAAGATGATGCAAACTCCAAAGCACATGCACAACATTAGGTGTATGTTTTGGACATTAACTGTAATTAACTCTTCTACAATAAATGTCTAGAATTCTGCTAGCACAGCTGCATGTGAGTAAAACCACCACAATAGTTCATATACCTAGGTATAATTTCTTCACAATAATCCAAGAGTGACCTTTTATAGGCAAACTATTCAGGGATCGATACAAATGTCTCACGAGGACAAAATGAAATTTGTTAATAGAAATGAAACTTTCTAATCCCAGATGTGAAGCAACAAAAAATTGCATATAAAGCGAATTACTTACTTCGACATTTTCTCTGTAGCTTTAGACCTCGGATCCTCAATGTTGCTTTTTTTTTTAACCTGCAAACCCCCCTCATGTATCATGATGAAAATGAAAAGATTGTTTATGTGATGCATAAAGCCAACTGGGAAAGGTTTCAATGGTTATTAATCTATTACAGCAATACTGGAGAAATAAATGATGCAAACTTTACGATCATTTAGAAAGAACTGTTGACAAATTCTCATTTTGAACAAATTTTAAAGCTTCAACAGTCTTCTCTATAATTTAGATATGACCAACGGTTTCAGTAAGAGTGACACAAAAACAACTTCACACTCATCCTGACATGAAGTGCAGTCTATAAAATGCTTATTATGAGCCCTGCTGCCTCCTTTGCTTAGCCCTAAAATTTTTAGATGTAGAGCTGCATTGTTTAGTCAGTTCTGCAGATCACCAAAGCCATGATTTTCTAGTACACCATTTTTTACTACTATAAGGCCGATGGCTTCGATTTCTGCTGCTTCCCTGTCACTGCAAAAGGAACTCCGATTTCCTGCAGGACTAAAACTTTCAATTCAAACACGAAGCATTGCCTGCCACACTTCAGCTTGGTGGGGAAGGGGCAGCTGCACTGGAGGTGTTGCTACTGTTGCTCAGTAAGAACAAGAAGAACCATTGATATCAGCTTTTTTAAAACACCATCGCAAAGAGAACATGGAGACCTTAGATGTGGGGTTCACTTTAGTGCATGTTCATAAGGTGTCTCAGACGTCGAGCGAACAATCAGATGTGTGGTCCTCTGGGAGTAGAGCAAACCTTCTAGAAGCGTCCATATTTTCATTTATGTATTGCTTACCTATCTCGAAAATAGCCAATTTTCTATTTTCTCTCACTTCATTTAGTTGAGCACTTTGTCTCTTCGTTAAGTCTGTAGCAATCCTGATGCCGGCCTCTCTGAGAGTTGATCTTACCTGGTGGTTAGTCTGACCAATGAAATGGGACAGTCATGAGGCGAGATTGGTGGCTCCTGTGGTCAGGTGCCTGCACCCAGCTATTTTCAAATGACTAGTGACAGCCCGGATAGCATTTAAACATTTTATAAATGTTTACAAAAGGTTCTCGCGAAATGTTAGAATAATGTTTCCAGCAAATGTTTTTGTAATGTTTATCATGCCCATCTAAGTAAAGTTTTTGTTAATATTTGCATGAAACTTATTTTCAACCTTTTTAAAATAATCCTCTACGAACAATGACGTGTTAAGTCTTCCCTCTCCCAGGCTCTTCACAGCTACAAGCGGGAATGTTTCACCTTCTACTCTCCTACTGATGTGTGATAATTCCTGGAGCTAGGGGCCTCGGTCGGGCCGAGAATCATATCACCTCCACGATATTGACGACGCCCGATATCTCGAGAAATGTCAGAATAATGTTTCCAGCAAATGTTTTTGTAATGTTTATCATGCCCGTCTAAGTAAAGTTTTTATGAATGTTTGCATGAAACTTGTTTTCAACCTTTTTTAAAATAATCCTCTACGAACAATGACGCGTGAAGTCTTCCCCCTCCCCGGCTCTTTCCACAGCTACAAGCGGGAATGTTTCACACTCTACACTCCTACTGAGGTGTGATAATTCCTGGAGCTAGGGGCCTCGGTCGGGCCGAGAATCATCTCACCTCCACGATACTGACGACGCCCGTTGATTCCATCAGGATTCGTTGCGGCTAATACGCCCTATCTTCTCACCTTCTCACCTCCATCTCCTCCAGCTTGAAGCTCAGTTCACGCCGGGTACCTTGACGCAATCGTGTCAACACCCTGTGGAGGGCTGTCATATTGCGGCACAGTAAGCGGCTGAGGTTTCGCGCGACAGTTTAATTTTACCGACTGCGACTTATGTAACGAGCATAACCTATCACTCCAAATTTTCTCTCTTTATCAGTACAGGTGTGGCCTGCTTTTCATCTTGCTGGTGTCATTTATTATTATCACATGTTAATACTACCCTATTCTTTTTAATCGGGACAATACTTGCCCCTCATATACATCCCGTATGACACTAGAGAAGTTGGAAAGTCTATAATAGATTTTTATGTGTTTGCAATTCTTGTCTTAACAAAGAACTGAAAAACAGATCTCAGCAAAATTACGTAGACCGATGAAATATTCATTTCACGACAGAAAAATAAATCCTGATAGGATATCCAGACAATTACAGTCGAGCACTGCATGACCCGTTTTCGCAAAGTGGTGACATGAAACAATTTGCATCAGACTGAAAAATTGCGTGAAAATGTGTGGTCCAGAACCTCAGGAGGGATAGAGAGGAATCTCTAGATGGCACACAAAGGACCTTGTAAACCGCGCTTATGTTGTCGAAATTGCATAACAGATGTTTATATGACGGTCATAAAAATTACTATAGCCACATATTTTATAATATGTATCAAACAAGGCCCTTAAAAGCAATATAAAAAGGATAAAGCCCATGTCGGGCTCAAGAAAAAGACACTTTCACATGCACATAATTTATCAAAAGTTGAAATATATGGGGATCTGGGAAGTTATTTTGGAAGACCATCGTCTTCTTTACTGCCCCTGAGCGACAATGACAATTTGGATATTGGTCAAATAATAAATAGATGGAATATTTGCTAGATAATGAAGAGTTAGGTACTGGTCAGATGATAAATAATTAAATATTTGGGAAGCTGAACCAACAAGGATTAAGAATTTCATTAAAAAAACAATGAACTGTTTTCTGTCATTGATTGATATTTTTAATCACATCATTCCCTCATTTTAACCAATCCCTTTCACGCCCACATGCTTGCTACTATCTATAGGTGAGTTTGCCTTGTTGCGAGAAGGGTGATGAAGTGGGAGGAGGGGGGAGTACGTGACGACAAGCTGGACTTTTGAAAAAAAGCTGACACTGTTGACCTCTTGTCAGCTTGTGTTTCCTTTTTTCAAATGTCGAGCTCGTCAAATGTCGTAACATTCGCGTAATGTTGACTTGCCAGACGTTGCTGAATCCAGTCGCTCGGTGCGAAGAATTCCGCGCAATTCCGGGCTCTCTGACTAACCATGCAACTCTTCAGTTTCGGCACTTCTGTATCCTCAATACGACTACTCAGGCCTGAGAGCATGCGTGTTCTCCCTGGTGATACGAATAGTCCTGCCAGTCTCATTTTGGAGACGATTCGTGGCCTCTTCAGCCTTCCCAAATGCTTGCTCTGATAAAAGATCTTTGCCTTCGTGTAGTAATCTACCTGAAGAAAGTCCTCACAGTTAATCTAAACCACACACATACCAACGATGAATGCCCTGGTTAATTACATATTTCTAGTCTCTCACAATTCGGTTTTTCCAGACAACGGGGCTACAATGTAGTCTCCACCCAGCTATTTTCAAATTACTACTGACACGCTGTGCCTCTACAAACAATAACGGGTGGTGTTCCCACTCCCCGCCTCTTTACAGCTACAGACGGGAATAGCGTTTCACCTTCGACAACCTACCCAGGTGAGATAATTCTACGGCTAGCGGCCTCGGTCCGGCTGAGATTCATCTCACCTCCCGACACTGATGACGCACTTCAGGTGTTCTTGCGGCTAACACGCCCTACCTTCTCACCTTCTCACCTCCATCTTCTCCAGCTTGAAGCGCAGTTCGCACCTACAGCCGGGTACCTTGACGCAATCGTGTCAACACCCTGTGGAGGGCTGTCAGTATTACGGCACAGTAAGCGGCCGAGGTTCCGCCTGACTGCTTCTGACCGACTGCGACTTATGTAACGAGCTTAGCCTCTCACTCCACATTTTCTCTCTTGAGCACTACAGGTGTGTCCTGCTTTTTTCCCTCTTGCTGGTGTCATTTTCTATTAATCGGACCTTATATACATTTCGTATGGCACTAGAGAAGTTGGAAAGTCTATAATAGATTTTTATGTGTTTGCAATTCTTGTTTTAACAAAGAACTTAAAAACAGATCTCAGCAAAATTAGGCAGATCGATGGAAAATTCTTTTCATGAAAGAAAAACAAATCCTGATAGGATGTCCAGAGAATTACAGTAGAAGACTGCATGACCTTTATTCGCAAAGAGGTGACATGAAACAATTTGCATCAGTTGAAAAAGTGCATGAAAATAAATGTGTGGTCCAGAAACTAGGGTGGGGGGGGGACAGGGAGGAATCTTTAGATGGTACCTAAAGGGTCTTGTAAAAGGCATTTATATTGTCAAGCTTCTGGATGTGTAGCAAATGTTTACATGACTGTCATAAAAATTACTATAGCCACATATTTAATATGCATCAAACAACGCCCTTAAATACATTTTTAGACATGAGGAATCGGGTACTCCAAGGGTTGGGACTCATCTTTTTTTCAGTGCAGGTTTGATAACTGTGAAGAGGCAGGAGACACTTAGAAGATAAAAATGAACAGATTATTGTGGAGGCATTATTTTAGTGAAACTCAGTGTTGAGGACTATGCAGAGTGACTTTCAGGCTGCTCTCACGAGGTGTATCTCACATGTAGCGGTCTTTGATATCACGGACTGACTTATTTATCATCCTAGTGTCTGCTTGGTGCACCTGCGGGTCCGTCCCATGGTCGACTGATAAAGGCACACACGCGAGCATGTCTATACACACTTTGCTATCCAAACTAATGAACAATAACTTGTACACGTTACTGACAATCGCGTGGTGTCGCGTAAACACCATGAGACGCCATCTTGGCTGCGGAGGCCGACTTTAACATTTACTATAATGATATCGCCCTCGTCGTAATCCCTAAGTTGAGTTCTAGTAACTTTAGGTTGAAAAGAGTTGGTCCAAGCGTAAAACATATCTTGGAAAGCTAGTCTATCATACGGGTATTTGATGACGACACGACATTTCAAAATATAACATGATGTAGCCCGTCTATTCAAACTAATGAACAATAAGCGACTAGGTTCATGAGTTTCCCTCCCACCCAACTCAGGTAATGTGGGGAGTGGGGCGGGGGGTGAAAGCAAAGGTCAGGGGTTGCTAACGCCTGTTAGCCAGTGCGAGGGCGCTGCGTGCTGACGTCACCACTCGCCATTGTTCCGGTCATCCTCCGCCTCAGGTGGCGCTGCTACGTGAATCGCGGCACAGAGTTCTAGTTTAAAAGTCGGTGGCGACGGACGCTCTTGCTCCCTTTCACGATCGGGATAACGTGAATACGCACCACGTGACGCAGCAGATAAACACAGTGAGACACACGGAAACGCGGATACGAGACCAGCTGTGACAGCCCCGTAATGTCGCCGTCGCTTGATACGCACCATACCCATACAGGTAAGTCAATCGCTGTCTCTCTCGCCGTAGTCCATCTTTTTTTCCATCTACGAACTAGTCTAAACTTATTCGGATGATTGACTTCCGTGATGACATTGTCGCTTTCTCCGCTACTTTCTTCCCAGTTTCCAGACGCCCATTCTTAGCAACCATGTGACAGTAAGACCGTGTGTAGCAGATGTTGAATGTCTCTTCTTTCCACCGTAAACAGGGAATACAAATGGGGAGCACGGAAGCGATTTAATAGCTCAGAAATGATATCTCGTGAATATCTTTGTAGCAGGTCTGTTGCATTTACCCAAGCTAGGTACAATGACGATGATAAGAAGCATACTATAAGGAAGAGGGGAAAAAGCTTTGCTTGCTATTTCATAATATCCGCCATTCGACAAAAAAGAACTCTCCTTTTTCACTATTTCCTTGAAATTCCCAGCTAGGGGACATTTCTATGGTACATAAGCCTTTAAACAGATTCGCTATAAGTTTGAACTAAATGAAACGTTGGCTTAGACAGGAGACCGTAAATTGAAGAAGACAGGAGTTGATGCCGAATGCAGATCAGACAAGAGGCACAAGAGAAAGACAGAGGGCCCAAAAATTACAATGATTATAATGATTAGAACTTCCCTACTTTTTTTTGTCACTGCTCATGCCGCAGTCCTTTTTTTGCGGCGATTTTTTGGAAGAAAAACACGAAGAACCACGATACAAAATTACATCAGCAGTTCAGGAAGAGAGGTAGAGAGAAAAATAAAAGCAACGTATTTTGAGTGCGCATTCGTGGTGGAGATGGAATGTGTGAATATCGTGTATTATCACATGGGCCTGAGCGACTGGTTCCCCCGTTATCACTGTCCTAGGGAAAAGGATTCTGCTTTATTCCGTTTTTCCAATTTTTAACATGGATAAGTTTTCCAGGCGCAAAACAGAGGTCGCATTCAAGTTTGAACTGAAAAAGTAGAACTTGCTACACGAGTTAATGACACTTTTGTTGTTTTAATTTTAATGCTTGTAGCGTTGTTGACGGAGTGTATCTCTTTGCTGCTTTGTTGCAACCGTGCAGAACCAGTGAGAATGATAGGAACCTTTTGTTAGCGAAGACAGTATATATGTTACCTTTTCACTGAAATAAACATGTAGCATTTTTATGTAAGTTCTTTGACCTGTTGCCTTAATAAATAGACTTATTTGCTTTGTTGCCGTTGTTCTGAAGTGAGAGTTAGTCGTTGCCCTGGAGCAGCATAGGTAACTCAAGAAAAGCGTCTTGTTTCCACAATTATAAAGTGATGTGCAGACCCAGCAGATGTTTCAAACTCGAGCCGTAGTAATAAAGTGATGTCCTGGGATAAATAAACAAGAACTAGTGCCCCCGGAGACTGTACACTATAACTTCGTATAGACGCTTCTCCTTGAGCTCCCAATTTTCCTAGTGTCTGGTGAGATGGATAAATTTCCTCACCTTTAAATATACACGTTACCTTCAGTCTACGACGCGTTCCTTTCACTGTGAAAAAGCCCTATTGCCTTGTCAGCTAATCAGACCTGCTGTCTTCACAGTGAAATATCACTTGCCTTTTGCACGGAAAGAACTTGGCTTGTTGGGCTCACTGTGAACTAGACTTACTGCCTTGTACATGCGTTGTATCGCATTTAAGACCATAATGCTTGGTCATGATGGATTTCTCAGATCTCTACATGCATGGTTGAGGCGAGAGGGTGTGAGAGGAGTAGGCGACTTTACATACACACGCACGCACGTAAACAAAATAATGTTTAGTTCCCTGTGTCGCGTTGGTACCACTTACAGTGTAGAAAAATTATTCTACGTTCCCTCGCCCAACATAGTATATAGTAGATATGTGAGTGCAAATTTCGGCGTTTTACTGACAGTTTTACCCATAAAATTGCAATGCTCATCTCTTAACTTCTGTGGTTTGCTGTGTGCAGAGGACAAGGCAGCGGTGGCCATGTTGACACAGCCCCTGTCAGGTCGCCGGGACCTTGTGGAAGGTCTTGATGCGGAGTCCATCCTGGACTACCTGACGCAGCACGGCGTTCTAGATGCAGAAACAGTGCAATCACTGCACAGCATCTCCAACATGAACCAACGGAATGCATCGCTCCTGCAGCGAGTAGAAGCAGAGGGTCACAACGCAGTGGCCCTATTCATCAACGCCTTGCGACAGTCTGGACAGCTTCACCTGGCTAGCTCCCTTGACAATACGCAAAGGATAAAACCCATGTCGGGCTCAGGTAAGAGACGCTTTCACATGCATATAATTTATCAAAATTGAAATATATGGCGATAGGGGTAGTCTTTTTGGAAGATCATCGTCCCCTTGAGAGATAATGACAAATTGGATATTGGTCAAATAATATATACATGAATATTTGCTAGAAAATGAAGAGTTAGATATTGGGCAGATTAAATATGGTAAAACAAGTTAAGAGTGAAAACGAAAACTATGATCAGCGTTTTATGATAGAAAATTGTTTGTAAAATTCTTTCTTATATTGAACTTAGGTTTCAATTGACTTAAATTATTGTTCACAAGATCCAAGGGTGATCATTGCAGTGCATAAGGGGTAGGACTTTTATATTGCTCCCAGCAACTTTTATTGATATTTTTAATCATATCATTCTCTTATTTTATCCATTCACTATTCACGCTGCACGCATGCACACAAATTCACATATATACATACTGGTGAGTGTGTCAATGTTACTGATTTTTATGATGGTAAGTGAAACATTTGTGACTGGATTGTTCTTATCTTTTTATTTTACAGGCTACTGGGAGAAGAAGCGACACAAAGGTGAGTCGAAGTTTTTTCCTAAATCACAAGGAAGATATGTGGCTAGGAAGAAAAATAAAAAAGATTTCAATATAAATAAAGATTTCACTACTTCTAGCAAACACAGCAGAGTCACTGATTTCCAATGACACATGGATGAAAAAAATTGCTGCTAATTTCGTGAACAAAACAAAAGATTAAACAGTTTAGAGAAGGAGATTATAAATCCTAACAGTCAGGGAGAAGAAAGGTAAAGAATATAATCAAGAGGACATTTCTAGAAAGCTTAAAAATGTTTTGAATGAACATAACAGAACAGTTTAAAGCCAGGTATTTAAACAGGAAAGTATAACAAAATCAGGTTAAAGGTTTCTACCTATACTGTTCCCTTTTTAATCTTTTACTTTTCACTGCAAAGTTTTTTGCATATCAAATTCTTTCCAAATTTTGTGATCTCATGTTTAAGCTTGCCCTAAAACAGTGCAAACACAAAAGGCACATGTAAAAGTGCATACACACAGACACTTTTTCTTTCTTCTCTGTGTCTTATGTGCACGTGTGTATGTGCACACATGCAGTCTCTCTAAAACAAAACCACCACCTTTTAGTGAATATGTATAATTGCTTAATATCATTGTCATCGTGTTAAGGATTTGATTTTGTCTTTTTCCAGGCCAGTTGACCATCCAGATAAAGCTCAACAAGTTACGCATTGTTGTGCCAGAAAGAGACACACATGGTGATGTCATTGATGCAGCCATGTTGGCATCACCTCAGAGGCATGGCCTTGACCTTGATCAACATCACCATCAGTCTTCTGAAAACATGCAAGTGCTCGAAAGCCCGGACCTAGCAATGCAACGATCTGTTCGAATTGACGATAACCCTTATTGCGTGGATGACGAAGAAGAGAGCCCTGTAGGAAAGAAATCCTTCTTTTGTTTTTGTTTTCCTAGAGCTGCAAAGAAAAAGAAATCCAAAGAGAAAAAATATTTAGAGCAGAAGAAACTGAAGCAAAAAAGGTCTTCCCAGCGTAACCGTAGAGACAATGAGAAGGTCTCCAGAGACGTCAGTGGCATGAAAGTGTATAAAAACAGAAGAGTAAAGGCCCCTGAAAAAGATAGTTCTGCAAAAATCTGCTCGACCCAAGGAGAAACCGCGGGGGTAACTTTGGGAGGAGATTATCGGCGAAACAATTTTGGTCCAAGGAAAGATTTTAATGCGGATCTTGTTGATCAAAAAAATACAAAGAATGAAAGAAAATCCCACAGTGGAAACGGTAGCAGACTTGAAGACAAAGAGAATACGGATCCTGTGATAATGGAGTACAACAAAAAAATGGAGCTAGTGAAGCTCAGGGCCCAAACGCATAAAGACAAAGCTGATGGGAAAGGAGAATCATCATCCCCTGTGATTATGTGTGAAAAATGGAAGTCTGGTGGTCGGTACTTCAACAAAAAATTACAAGTCTTCTGCGAGCTGTTCGAGTTTGAACTCCACACATATATCACCAAATACTTCGAGCAGGATCGTGGAACTCTGATGCTTCAAGTCTGTACTGATGGTAGCGCCATGTACATCTACAACATCTGCCTTAAGATAGAGCAAGTTCGCCAACTGCAAAATGACTTTTCAAGTGGAGTTCTTGCAAAACGCTTGGACACTCTTCTAAGGTCCAATGGCAGTTTCGAGAAATTAGACATTAAAGATGCAGACTGGGAGGTAACAATAGATGACGATCAGTTTCGACAAGCACATCAGGACTTGGCCTAACAGTGACCTGGGTTTAAAGATTGCCTTTAGACAGTGTCCCTTACCTCTTCCACTCCCAGAGGTGTGGATTAAATGATTAAGACTTGCCCGTGTAAGTGATTTATTGCATTTATAACATGAGATATGAAAGGGTGATGCCAACCCTCTCTTTTCATTGCCCTTTTCATCCTGGTAAATCAGGTACCATTTGCTGGGTGGACATGGGGGACTTTTTCAGTCAAGCAAGCCTTAAACTAACAACCATTTGTCAGTCAGGTGCACTAACCAGAAGCCCACAGAGCATCTCTACTTTATTTAGAAGTTGTTGTGATCTCTACGGTGGTTACACAGAATTTGAGAAGTGTTTATTTGGTGATTTTGTGAGGTTTCTGTCATCTCAAGTGTTGTTGCTGTTTAGAGTTTGTATATATTTTGCATATGATTGTTTACTTAACAACTGCTTGTCACTTTAATTCCTGAAAGAGTTTTAATATGCTGTTTTATACATCCTGAGCACGTGGGTTTTGACTGTTACAAATAACTGAAGCTAATTCATTTTTGTGGAGTACTGTGAAGCATCGTTTTATTGAATTTTTCTCTGGAAGATCCTAGCTTATATGGTAAATATTTGTGCTCATTCTTTTCCTCTGTTTTTTTTATAAGATAAACAGAAAAGAAAGGGCTCCAAATAAATCGTTTCAAAAATTTTGAATACTTTTGTTGAAGTTATTGAAGTCTAATGTGCTGAGATGTTGTATGATTTTGGTTTTATATGGGCAGTAGCATAAATGTGATGACACCCAATCAGGGTTGACCATGTCCTTCAGACATCTGACAGATGTTTAAAAAAGATTGTAATGATATGCCCTAAAAGATTGGGTACAGTGTTGTTTGTTGGCTACTGCTGCAACAAGATCTGGACAGGGATACATATCTGCCAATAAGGTTGTAATATGACGGGCGTACACTTACCTTGCATACGCTCGACGCATATCACACACACACGTAACACAACTCTTGACGAGCCCCCACAGATAACGATGAAGATGAAGAGGTTGCGGGAGACGAAGATCTCGATGTCTTCCTTTTCCCATCCGTCCATGGAACTGTTGTTTCTCTTCTTCTTACGTCATCCCTTCTCCGAAATGACGACGAACAAATGACGCACACAAGACGTCAAACACAAGACACCATTCACACACACACACACGAAACAATACAAGACCTACCCCTAACTCGTTACAAAGGTAAAAGAGATAAACTAAATAAATGATAAAAAATTGACTTCTGCAGATATTATGCGATCTACACACTGATGGACAGCTAAATCTCAAAACATTTGTGGAAATTAACAATAAAGAAATACGCCTGTTTCACACTAGACTGTCAGCAAGAGAGATCACGGTATTTGTCTTGCTTAGTCCTGGCTGGTACTGATACCAGACTTAGTTTCAAAAAAGGTTGAGGGATTGCAGTAGCACTATTTCAGAAGATTACTGCTGCTCGTTATTAATGTGGCATTGCTGTTAGCTGAGACGCCTATAAAAATGACTCCATTGTTGTTAAGGTCAATCATATGACTTGATATAAGAAGAAAAAGAAGAATAAATATTGAATAGAGAACATCTTGACAATGACTGCTATTTATTTGAAGAGTGCCAATTACACGCACACACTCTCTCTCTCTCTCTCTCTCCCCCTTCATACACTAAGGTATGTATGCCTAGGAAATGAAATGCTATAGTAAAATTAAATGTACCTCTCCCACCACTCACATTGTGCACACTATTTCAATTACACATGCAAATACCTGTGTGCACACACACACACACACACACACACACACACACACAGTTTCTCTTTCTCATTCTCTTTCAGCTTCTTGATACACCACCCCCACATTTCAAATTCATCACTGACTGAATGTGTAGACATACTTAAACACATAAGAACATGGACACTCGCTCACACATCCACTGCACACACAGCCCACAGACTTGTACTGATGGGCAAATAGGTGTAGCTTCTCCTCTGGTATTGTTGTTTATACTATGGAATCTCAGTGGTATGTCTATAATATAAATCAGTAAATATTAATATCAAAATTTTCAAACTAGAACTTTAAGTAGCTGGATTTACCACATAATACCAGCAGGCTTCTCATTTCTTTTCAAAGCTGAACCAGAGGTTAAATCACGTTTAAATTGTAAAGATTAACAATTATTGATAATAAGCAGACATTGGTCTGACAACTTACAGCACACATTAACAATCATAGACCTTTACTATGAAAAGTATTTTTTGGAAACAGTATTATCATCTACACTACATAATTATTTTCATGAAAATGTTTTAAGCATCTGTGAACAAGAATATTCTAACTATCAAAGCAACATTAAATGGTGCCTTGAGATAGAAATCTGTGCTGCAAGGAGCACTTCCAGCTCTTTAATGCTCAGCTTTCCAGCTGGCCGCAGCAGCAAAAGTGAGTGAGAAACCCCTGACATTACAAATTCTCCTTTTGTGACTCTTTTATATGGAAAGAGGTTTCATCCCAGTTGTTCCTCTGAAAATACAAAATCTTCTTTAATGCACAGAAATGAGATTCCTCATAAACTAAAATCTGCTTTGATTTACATCATCAGAATAGAAGAGACAACCTTAACAAATACCAGTTGTGACATCTTTATGGTTGTTTCCCTGGCAATGGTTACTAGCAGAGAAGTCTAAAAAAATTGACAAATTGCACCATTATATGTGAGTTAAATCTATTAGCAATTTGTTGTTCATAAATCATCACACAAAAGAAAGATGATGCAAACTCCAAAGCACATGCACAACATTAGGTGTATGTTTTGGACATTAACTGTAATTGACTCTTCTAAAATAAATGTCTAGAATTCTGCTAGCACAGCTGCATGTGAGTAAAACCACCACAATAGTTCATATACCTAGGTATAATTCTTCACAATAATCCAAGAGTGAGCTTTTATCAGGCAACTTATTCAGGGATCGATACAAATGTCTCACAAGGACAAAATGAAATTTGTTAATAGAAATGAAACTTTCTAATCCCAGATGTGAAGCAACAAATAAGTGCATATAAAGCGAATTACTTACTAAGACATTTTCTCGTTAGCTTTAGACCCCCACCCCCACCCCATGTATCATGATGAAAATGAAAAGATTGTTTATATGATGCATAAAGCCAACTGGGAAAGGTTTCAATGGTTATTAATCTATTACAGCAATACTGGAGAAATAAATGATGCAAACTTTACGACCATTTAGAAAGAACTGTTGACAAATTCTCATTTTCTACAAAATTTAAAGCTTCAACAGTCTTCTCTATAATTTAGATATGACCAACAGTTTCAGTAAGAATGATACAAAAACAACTTCACACTCATCCTGACATGAAGTGCAGTCTATAAAATGCTTATTATGAGCCCTGCTGCCTCCTTTGCTTAGCCCTAAAATTTTTAGATGTAGGGCTGCATCGTTTAGTCAGTTCTGCAGATCACCAAAGCCATGATTTTCTAGTACACCATTTTTTACTACTATAAGGCCTATGGCTTCGATTCCTGCTGCTTCCCTGTCACTGCAAAAGGAACTCCAATTTCCTGCAGGACTAAAACTTTCAATTCAAGCATGAAGCATTTCCTGCCACACTTCAGCTTCACAGATTTTTCATTTTTTGTGGCTGCTGTCTTCAGTAATATGTGGTGTATCTACTAACACTGCAAAATATGCAGGGTAAGCAGAGGTACTGGTTGAACTGATGACACAAGATGGTTACTAACATTGTATGGTTTAAACTATAAAATAAGATAAAAACAATGCTGCATTTCAGTGAATGATGTTAGATAATATGGAAAACAATTTTATAGAAAAAATTAAATCATGCAACCACAATTTTCTGATTGTTTTATTTCATGTTTGTTATTATGATACATCAACCTTTTAAGCCAGTCATTCACGCTTTATTGTTTTGCCTTTCTGTTAATTAGTTAAATGCCAAATCTTTTGATCATTTGGTCCAAGAATTATGTATTTGTTTAATGCTACTAGAATGATTAGTTTTACTTAGATCCATTCTCATTCTGTATAACATGTGCTAAATAAAGTATATGAAAAAACTGAGCATAGAATCTTGTTACTGTTCTCATAATTGAAAAATGAAAAAGGAAAGAATATCTGCATATCACTTTTTGCCTGTAAAATCTGGTTATTTTCTGGCTGCTCCTGAGGCTGGTTTAATGGGTGTTCTTTCTTACTTTTGATAAATTCCATAAACTGATGTCCGCCCCTTTTCATTCCATTCAATAACCGTACCAGCTGGCCACTTTTTTCGAAATGGAATACTTATAATTCCACGTAGTACGTATGAGAATTGTGCTGAAAAATTTACTCAAATGAAAATATAGCTTGATATGAATGAGAGCCACGATTTCCGTTTTTTCACTCTTTCGAGAAAGCGAACAAATTAACGGGTGACGGACGGGTGAGTGACCGTCCTTTTATAGTATAGTTTTGTAGACAGCAACGTCAAGCCTAAGAAACAAATCTGTTTGGAGTAAAAAACAATCAAATGATGTTTCCAAATAATTGCAACTGTTTTATTCTCTATTGCAACGTTCTATTACATACAAGGGATTTTTTTTAAATAATACATTGCATCAGAGATGTAAGATAATGCTCGTGACATCATCGTCTCCCCCTACACGTTGCGACCAAACGACGGAATAAACTACATGTTCTGCATAAATTTGACGGCATGGTATTTTAGAGTAGATTAAACACAAAAATTTTACATTAAGATGGTGAGATAATAATAATAATAATAATGACGTAAATAGCGAAGGCACGAGTAAAAAAAATTTACATTAAGATGGTGAGATCATAATAATAATAACGACGTAAATAGCGAAAGCGCGAGTGAACTGTTAAGTAATTGTTTCTAACATAGACCCCCCCCCAAACTCGCAATCTAAATGCTAAAAACGAGAATACTAGGGTCCGATATTCCTCATATTTTTAAGATGATTACTTACAAGTTGCATATTTTCTATCTAAGAGATTCATAAGCAAAAGCATTTATTTAGAATTATAAATAAAAACTCTAAATTTTTATTCAATACAAAAATAAAAGATATGTAAAACATAATTGAAAACGGAAAATAAATACAAATAAATGTTATAATTTTCACTTTGATTTTATTTCTATTATTGTTATTATTGTTAATATCTTGACAAATGTCATAATATTTAGTTTGTTGAAAAATACCTCCCATAAACCATCCCAGCAAACACGCAAGATTGGACCTAGACTGGACCTAGCTAGGGTGAATCTTGTAACGTCGGTTTGCCCATTGCCGGGCAATAACCGACCAAACGCCAGCATTCGCGCAATGCGATGTGGGATCGGAGATCGCCGCGCGGAGACTGAGCGTGTCACGTTGACATGAATATTCATGACTATCAAGTTTAAAGATGAAATAATAATTATTTTATAGATCTTTAAGTGACTTAAAACTATATTTTATACTTCATGGTTAGCAAAGTTTCAAAATATATATATATATAAAGTATATATAATTTATCAAGAATGGTCACTCTCGCAAACATTGTTCCGCACGTGTTCCGGTCTGTTTCTGGCCCTATATTTTTAAGTTTCTCTTCTCTGATTTTCTCTGGTATTCACTTTGAGATCATCACGTACACTTCATCGCAAGCATTCAAGGTAAGACTAATCTGATTTTAAATTTTCATCGATCAGTTTCTCGCTTTCTGAGTTTCGATCTGGTTTTCACTTTGAGATCATCACATTTCATCGGAAGCGTTCAAGGTAAAACTAATCAGATTTCAGTTACACACGGGAACAATTGTGTTAAAATAAAAACATCACATCTATTTAATTCGCAACATTTTGGTCGTGAAGTATGTTTCGGATCCTGTTCTTGTAATTGATCGCTTTATCAGAACTTGTGACTTTTTTGAATATCCACTGAAATCTTCAGACTTAACTTTATTCTCTTTTTTCATTTTTCTTTTACCTGTGCCGGGTTTGTCACAAAAGTTGTTTACTAGGTTCATTAGCACATCTTTTTGTTAAGCCCCACACTTTCATCTATAGTCTATTCAATTTTTTTCCAGCAGAATTTGATTAACAATTTACATATTAATTGTAATAATTCTGGTGTGTGTGTATATATATATATAGAGAGAGATTTTTTTCAATCATTTAACCTGAATGCATGCAAAGTTAATTAAATACGAATATACCTGCATTTCATTGTGAAGCCATACATTGCTATAGTATTTGATGTTCAATTATTGCTGAATATAGCGTAATGACATGTCTATGTATTTTATTTTATGACATTTTAGCAGCAACATATTACAGAACTGTCTGCCTCCTTCAAAAGGCAGAAGATTCTGCCTGTCAGATGCTTCTGACAATGCCAGCAAACGAAAGCCAGTCCCAAGAAGGATCTGGTTAGTGCTTCTGTTTTTGTTTTTGTCATTTGCTTCACCATTTTAAGAATAAACAACTCAAAAGAAATTATGATAGTGACAGGAACATAAGATGTGATTCCATAAAAAATATTTGCTTTTTTTGCATTTCATTGTGAAGCCATACATTGCTATAGTATTTGATGTTCAATTTATGCTGAATATAGTGTAATGACATGTCTATGTATTTTATTTTATGACATTTTAGCAGCAACATACTACAGAACCGTCTGCCTCCTTCAAAAGGCAGAAGAGGCTGCCTGTCAGATGCTTCTGACAATGCCAGCAAATGAAAGCCAGTCCCAAGAAGGATCTGGTTAGTGCTTCTGATTTTTTATTTGTCATTTGCTTCACCATTTTTAGAATAAACAACTCAAAAGAAATTATGATAGTGACAGGAACATAAGATGTTGTGATTTCATAAAAAAAATTTGCTTTTTTTAGGAGCTCTGGCTCTGATGAAAACAGCATATCGCCACTACAGACCCCACTGAGGCCAACAACCTCACAGTTGAACAGTAAGCCTTTAGATTTTTATTTCTGAGGTCTAGGTTGCTATCAAGATTCAAGTGTCTGATAACTCTGATTATGTATCTAGTGTTGTACTCCTACATGTCCAATTTAAAAGAAAACATGATTGTTGTATTTTATAGCATTACTCCTAACACAGTCCACACAATGCTAGTCCTTCTTACTCTCCCCCCTTCTGCTCTTGCTACTTTTCTACCATCTTTCTCTGCAGAATCGAGAAAACGAGCGAGGTCACGTTCCCCAGAAGGGTAACCTCCAGCTCCCCCAACCCCACCAAAACCTCTGAGAATCCCAAGGACACCATCTCCTGTCAGGCCTGTTTTGCATGATCTCCAGTCCACAGAATTAGGACCATCTGTAAGGTTCTTGGAATTCTAGTTAGTGAATATTAAAAGGAATGAAAAGTACCTCTTTCAGTTTGCTTTATGCACCTTGTACCTAACATCTTAAATATATCATTCAGATTTTTTTTTTTTACTGTAAAGGGGCCAGCATCAGACAGATGGCATTATCATCATCTACTACACCACAGCTTTTACTGACTGTAAGATTTTACATTAACTTCAGATAGTATATTAAGAGCCCTTTCAGTGCCAGTTTTTCTAAGGAAGATTACGTCCCTTTGTACCTACACTTAATAGATGAACATGAAGAGCTTTTTCTTTTAACTTCTCAGCGATCACCATTAGACCTACAATGTCACTGCCACCTTTGTCAGTGGCATCTTCTAATGACTGTAAGTTCCATATAAACTGTTTGTATATTGAGAGAATTAAAAGTTTGTTTATTTTGGTTGTACAAGGAGATTTATTTTTCTTAAATGTATTTACTTTGTGCCTATACTTCTTAAATATATATCAGTATTAAGATAATATTTATTGTTTTTCAGAGTTATCCAATGACCTAATCATTAAGATGTTACCGACATTTTTTGAGAGAACTTCCAAAAATTTTGAGGATTTGAAAGCTGAAATGCAGAGTCTGCAGCGAAGGATAGAACGTCTGAAAGCCAGGAAGGGGTAAAGCAATGTGGCTTCCAGTCAAGAAACTCTAGCACTTTTAGAAGGCTTCCTCTTTCCACTGAGCTAAGTAACTCAGCTCCAGCAACTCGACCATGCACTGGCAGAGGAATTCACAAAGCAGAGGATGGTAAGTAAATTATACCAACATTGGAAAGATGCTTATAAATGCAATGAAGCAAAAAAAGAATGGCGGTGACCGGACACTTAATCCCCTAGACACTTAATCCTCAAAAATGCCCCCAATGTTATAAATGTTGAAGTTAAGTATTATTTTAATTGTCAAACTTATTTTGATGTTTACATTAAAATAATTATTTGAATTTGAATTAAATTTTTCATTCACTTCATAATTAAATTTTTCATTCACTTCATAATTTCTTGAGTTGAAATTTCATTTTGAGGATTAAGTGTCTGGGGTTTAAATGTCTAGGGGATTAAGTGTCTGGGATTCATTTCCACATTTGTTAAGTCTTTTCTTAGGATACTGGCTCAAACTTCAAAGAGTTTAAAGGTATAAGGAGTTTGCATATGAGATCCTTATCAATATATGAGGCTGTTGATTGCTGAAACATTGTTGGTTTCAGGTTTTGTATCTGAGCAATTTGGGTGGTCAGACAGCCAAAGATGCCTTATATCGAACATTGAAACAAGTTTTTGAACTGCAGTTGTCCATACTCTACAGTATGGAAGGGAGAAAGGGAAAGCTGCGGTTGAATTACTTAAAGCACCTGAATAACACCATATATGGTAAGTGTAACATTTACGATATTCAAGTTGTGGGGATTGAAGGCTGTAGTTCTAAGGATATTGGTTAAGCGTTACAGTCACAAAGAGACTATCAACACTTTACTGATCACTAATTTGATATGCCGGCAGGGACAAGGGGATACTTGCCCCACAAAAAAAGATACTTAGGAAGCAATAATGTCAATATCATTAACTGTCTCCATGGAGTTTTCCCTAACCCACAAAGCCGAGCACTTTTTATGCCATTGTGCTACCCTGAACCTGGTGCCATTTATTCTGCAACTTCTGAAACCTTAAGCATTGGTTAACGCAGATACAGTCACATTTTCACTTTAACATATGTAAAAATAAATCACGAGTTTTAAAGAACATAATGATTTTTTCCTTGACAAAATATGTTAAGCTAACATTATTGCCAAGATATACTTTTTCATTTTCCTTTGTAGCTCACACTAATTTATTTCATTTTCACTTAAATAGATTTGTTTTTGTGTTTTTTTGTGTAGAGGTAATGCAGAGGCAATTTAAAGACTTGAATGTGGACATACTAGATAAATACATGGGAGATTGGCTGGCCATGTCAAGTGACCATGCTGGAGGCTGCAGTAAAGAAGGAGGAAGAGAAGAAGAAGCAACTTTCTCACGACACTTCTGTTTGATATTCTTCTGTTCTCCCTTTTGGTATTATTTAAATGGCAGGACAGTGTGTGTGAATCACAAAAGAGAGGATATTGGTTTATTTGTGTTTATTCATTTGTCTGGACTGAATTCTTTTGGGAGGGATTTTTTGTATAAATAACTTTTAAAAACAAGTTGGTAGCATATGAACATGCTGATATATTGATAAGATTGCTTGTGTTGGGGGGTAACCGGTCGATTCGACTAGGGTCAGTTCAACTAACGGTCGTTTTTGACTAGGGTCAGTTCAACTAAGGTCGGTTTGACTAAGTCGTTTCATCTAACGGTCGGCGTTTTTTTTTTTTTTTTTTACTGTTCCCACGTGTGCGCGTCAATTTTTAAACTTAAGGAGGCTGGATGCGTCGCCGGCTTTGGGTGCTTGAGTGCTTGTTGAGTCTATGTGGTTGAGAGCGTGCATGCGAAAGTGGAATGTGTGGACCCCGATTGCTTAACGCGACAATTAGCACTATTTACTAATACATTTAAAGCGTTTATTAACATTCAAATCATTCCAATTTTTTTCCATTTCATGCGTCCTATAGCATTTCATGTGTCCTATAGATGACTCAACCGTTAGACGAAAAGGCTTAGTCGAAAGGATCTTAGTTGAAACGACCGGGAACCGTGATGTGTTGGTACAATATAAATAATGTCTTTAAGTTATGTAGACAACATTTGAATAATCAGTGCAATGGATAGTCCTGAAAGAAACAAGATTATCTTTATGCTGATATATTGATATGTATCAATTTGATAAGGTAGTGGACTTGACATCTTTTTGTGAGGGGTATTTGTGACTAAATAAATTTAACTCATTCTTGACGGAAGGCTGAGGAGGCGTTCTACCCCCTGGGACGCAAGTTTTTAGCCCTTTCTCAAAAAATCATAAAAAAATAACTAAAAGGGGTAGATGAACAATTTAAATTGATAATGATAGATCGAAATATGTAGAAAAGAAACAGCTTTACCTTGTGTTTGCTTAAAAACATACTTTTATAGTATTCCCAACCGAAAATGCCATGATAATGAGTGCGTCTCAAAACATTTTCGTGGTGACAGTACATGTTTCTAAAAGCAAAATAACATAAGGGAGGTAACTACTGAAACAGTAAGGAAATAGTCCACAATGATTCTCTTCCTTGAATTGGCAGTGAATCACGCGTGATCACGTGTATTTTGGTGAAAAAAAAAATGGCTAAGCGCCATCTTGAAGCACGTTGTTGTGTCTCACTTTGACATGGATTTATACTTCAACAACCGCAAAGGAGACGAAAATAGTAAGTAATTTTAAAATTATAATGTATATTCTAATGAAACATATATTTGTTTGGTACTTTATGTCTGTATATATTGTGTAAATAATTTTTTTGTTAATTTCCGAAAAAATTTCTAAAATGCGTACAGTCGTAATCTTTCATTTGATTTTAGTACTCGAAGACTAAACCTCTGTATCTTAAAATTTACACCAAAGAAATGTTTAAAAAATGCTCTTTAAAACGGCGTATTACCGATGGTTGCATTTACTGTAGGTTAATAAATATAAATTTTCAAAGCTGCCGGTCGAACTTTCTACCCCGGGTAGCCATTTTCGAAAAAAATAGGGTTGGGTTACCATGGGAAAACGCAGAAAATTACTGTCAAACGTAAAAACTACGACACAAAAAGAAGATCACTCGATAGAAAAATGAATGAACTGTCGTCTGCACTAACTTTTTTTTCCGAAACAACGCATTTTGTGCGTGTAAAAAATTAACAAAAATGGACCTGCTGATATCGGCAGGTGCGCTGATTCTCTATAGCCGGCTGACCTGACCAGGTAATCAGGTCCGTCAAGAATGAGTTAATAGTGTCTGATGGTTAGCTCTGAAAGAAAAAGCAGTTAAAATTATCTTACAATAAATGCTGATACGTTGATAAGGTTGTGTGCTTATCTTTTTGTGAGGATTGTTTGTATATAAATAATGTCTTTTCAAGATATGTAGGAAACCTCTAAATAATCAGTGCAATGGATAGCTCTGCAAAAAAAAATATATATATAGTTATAATATGCATTTGACAAGCTTGTGACTTTTTGTGAGGGGTGTTAGTATCTGGATAACGTCTTTAAAAAAATTATTAGCACCTAAACAATGAGTAGCTTAGAAAAATAATGATCTTTACAATTACTTTTGATATATTGATCTCTGTATGTATTTGATTATCTTGTGCACTTCTTTACATTTTTTGTGAGGGGTGTTTTGTAGAAATGATATTGTTGTAGCAATATGTTTGCATTTACAGCTTCTACAGCCCCTTTCTTTCAGGAGGGGTGTTAAATATATGCATTTATGAAACAACCACTTTGAGTGGTTCATTCAAGAATAAAATGTTGGATATCTATATTTACCACGTTATTCTGGTTAAGACAGGAATGCAAGACTTGTGTGGATGCTGGTGTGATCTAATCTGGATTCTGCATGGTGAATAGCTATGTTAGTCTAGTTCCAATTCAATGATTTCAACTAAAGCACAGCTTTTTACAGATCACATGATATGCCTGACAGCATTCGGCTTGCTGTATTGGATAAAAATAAAAGAGCCATATTGCTACATGAAAATTAGGCTTAGGTATATAGAATGGTCCATTACTAGACCCAAGCTAGGCGAAATGGCGGCGCTTATGAAATCCCGAGATTCGGCCAGTCTTTTGCCAATGTCGGGACAAGCTAGGGCCGTGTCCTCAGCCCAATCTAGGGCCAATATCTAAACCCATATTGCGCCGATGAAGTACCTAGCTAACGCCTAGCTTGGGCCAATATTGCGTGTTTTCTGGGATACAGCTCTTCGCAGCTGTGGCGGGTGGGGGAGTGTGGGCGTTGGTCTACTCGACCACCATCTTCGTGAAATGATGTGTACTTGCGACCTTGAACTACTCACAATTTCGCTTCGCCCATTTTATCTCCCGAGAGAATTCCCCAAGTTGTTTTTCACCCTTGTGTACATTCATCCCAGGGCTAATGTTTCCAATGCGTTACAGTGCATTGCAGATGTGACTCACAAAATCGACTCGATTTGTCCTGATGCTCCTAAATTTATTTTAGGAGATTTTAATCACTGTGACCTGACATCGGTTCTGAAGGCTTATGACCAGTATTTGACATGTCCTACTACCCGGGGTAAGACTACACTCGACCTCCTCTATGGAACTGTGCCACATGCTTACAGATCTCTACCCCTGCCCAGTCTAGGTGCGTCATATCATCTGAGTGTGTACCTTGTACCCGTGTATAAACCTGTGTTCAGACGGGTGCGCCGAACAATTCATTCCACCAAATGCTGGACTGCAGACAGTGTGGCAAGCTTACAGGGCTGTTTTGAGTGTACATCAGCTAGTGACATGGATCATCCACTTTTTGGTTGACAGGCAGCAGCGAGTACTTGTCAATGGTACTTTTTGCGACTTAATCACAGTGTGCACCGGCTCACTTCAAGGCTGTGTTTTATCCCCGCTTCTGTTTATTCTGTATACCAACAGTTGTTGCAGTAACCATGAGGGTCAATACCTCGTGAAATTCTCTGATGACACGGCACTTCTCTCTCTCCTTAGTGGGCCAGCAGATAGCCTCGGTGCAGCTTTGGAAGAATTTATTGCCTGGTGCGATGACAAGTTCTTAGAACTTAATGTAAGACCAAAGAGATAGTTTTCGATTTGCGTAGGAATTCTCCACCAAGTTCTGTAGTGTCATCCACGACAAGGAGGCGGATATGGTTACTGTTTTGAAATACCTGGGCACCATCTTAAACAGGTGACTTTGCTGGGATGTCAACACCCACAAGCTGTCGTGAAGAAGGCTCAGCAGCGACTCTTCCTTCTCCAGAAGCTGAAGTCTTTCTCTGTCTCCCACCAATTTCTTCAGCTTTTTTACAGATCGCACATAGAGAGCGTGCTGTCCTTCTCGTCTATCTGTTTCTGCAATAGTTTATGGGTGAAGGACAAGAGAAGCCTACATTGTGTGGTATCCACCTGCAGTCATTGGGACAGCTCAGTGTGCTCTTCAGACTCTGTATAACAGGCAGACATTTCTGAAAGTGTCTGCAATCGTCCGTGATGACACGCATGTCATGTAGAGAGAGTTATCGGGCCGCCGATTTTGTGTGCCTGCATGCAGGACTAACAGACTGCGGCTGTCATTCGTTGTTTCGGCCGTGCGTCTCTTGAATGGTGCTGTGCGAATGAATGAAACATGAATGGGGAAGTCTGGTGCATACGAATGTGTGTGTGTGTGTGTGTTTGTGCTGTGTGTGTTGTGTGTGTGTGCGTGTGTTGTGTGTGCGCGTGTGTTGTGTGTGCGCGTGTGTTGTGTGTGTGCGTGTGTGTTTTGTGTGTTAAATTGTATCTAGCTGCCACCCAATTGCCCTCTGGGACAAATAAAGTATTATCTTATCTTATGTTGACATTTAAAAAGATTCTTCGGATATCCTGACATTTGTCCCTCTTGATTTTAACTTTTTTCAACCATATTCAAAATGTCATTCTTTGAAATATTTAGTCTGTGACAGATTTCAAGAGGGCGTTAAAGACTGTTGTTAATTGTTTCGGCACTACAACTCTTTCAGCAACTCCATTCTTGCTGTAATCCTGTGTTGTCCACGGTTATTTAAGGTGTGTGTGTGTGTGTGTGTGTGTGTGTGTGTGTGTGTGTGTGTGTGTGTGTGTGTGTGTGTGTGATAAACATATAAATGAAATTTATTTGAACCTGAAGTTTGACTTTATTCAAATAAAAAAGGCTTTAGTTTTTTTTTTTTTTTACAAATTGATTTTTTTCTTCACTTTTGTATATGAATACATGAAGGCTATTTTGTGTTAGAAAGATAGAAGTTTTTCAGTTTAGAAATGAGACTGAAGTGGGATATGAACCAGTCTTATTGGGTGAGAACCCGACTTCTAATTACTGGTCTTCATTCCTCTCTCTTGTAAACCAAATTTAAAAGAATGTTGTGTTTGATATTAAGACATCGGTCTGCGAGCTCTCCCCTATCATCACGAGTTATCTCTTATCGTTTGCTTTTGCGTGTTATCAGACAAATAATTTTATTTAGTAAGTTAGCACGTGATTGATGGTCGAACCGACTCCTGGCTGTTGTCGAATCGACCGGTAACTACGAGCAGACGACAAAGGGATGTAACTCATTAAAAACCCGCGAATTTACGATAGACACACAAGTTCTCAAGAGTGAACAGAGAAGTTTTATAATTACTATTATTTTTTTCGTTTATTTTATTTTTTTATAGAACACACGAGGGGGCAACTAGGTTTCAGTAATTGTACAAGTGTGTCGCCGTCTTCCCGTCGTTGGTAGTGTTTCACGCGAGTATACTTCACACGTCGTGTGTCTTTTTGTAGGGATCGCAACGTTTATCATCGTAAGACCGGGGACCTGCCAGTACTGCCAAGAGTGTGGATCTTTGTCACAAGAGTGCTGACAGGAGGCAAACAAATATTAGGTTAGTATCCGCTGTTTCTTACATCAGTTGTTTTATGTTTTGTTTATTTCAAACTCGAGCGGGCAGAACTTTCATTTAGGGGGTCTGACTAGGTCACGGCGGGCTATGTTATTTTGTGGGAGGGGAGAGCGGGTACGATCGATATTTGAGAGGGGTGGGAGGTTGGGCGTTGGTTGGTGTGTGTGTGATTTATGAAGTAGCGTTAGCGTTTGGGTTAGGGTTAGGTTTATGGGGTAGGGTTAGGGTTAGGTTATATTGTAGTGAATTGAGCAGAGGACAAATGTTTAGGACTGGTCGAGTGACGTTATGGTGATTGACATGGAGTTGTAGTAAATTATTGGCTGGTTTTAGTCATGTGATATTTGGTGCGGGGGGGGGGGGGGTTTGTTGATTTGATTTCTTGTTAGCAGACGATAGAAAGTCGAGAGGATTGAAGATGGCGAGTGTGCATGGAAATTTGGGGAAAATTTTTGGTGCGATTGTGGATTTCAAGGAAATGTTGAGAGGTGCAGAGTCTGGAAAGTACAGCAGAAAGAAGTGAAGTTTAGAATGGATGGAGAAGTGACAAGGTTGTTTGTGTTGAGTTTAGTGGAAGACTGATTTGTTTTTTGAGTTTATACCTGAATGTGGATTGACTAAGAAAAGTAATACGTGTAGGAGTTGTGGTGAGGAGATGGGTCTGGTGAAGATTTCGAGAGGAGATAAATATCGATGGCGCTGTATATGAGAGTTTATAACAAGAAGAAGTGTGTTCATTTCTGGATATTTTCTCGGAATAATTGGAGGAAGGATTCGAAGAAGATAAAGCAGACGATATCAGGGGAGTTTAGCGAGGAGAGAGAGCAGAAGATGAGTGACGTAATAGTGAGATCACTATTTTGCATAGCTCCGCCTACAGAAAACCAATTTTTGTAGGGTGTCGCGTTACCCCCATAAGAAAGCTGTACCCTCGAGCGATAGAGAACGAAACCATGCGCGCATTCATGTATTATAGTTCATGCTAAACGTCAGTAAAGAAAGAAATTATACCGTAACGCTGTCAAAGAGTTAATGACAGTTCTAATTTCTCTAACGTGGAAGAGAAGTATATTGAAACAATTCTAGGATAGTATTAAGTGGATTATTTAATTGCTGATGTTCAAAATCAACCAGCACCGGCAAACATTAAGAATGTGATTACTTGATGGAACCTAGCGCGTATCTAGAAGGAAAGTTTCCAACAAGAATGGGAGTGCTATAATCTAGTTCAGTTAAAGACCAAACAAAGTATATGGAGTATACGAGTATCGTGCTGTAAAGATTCCTTCTAAAAAAATTTATACAATAAAATACAATACAATACCACTTTATTTATCCCCAAGGGCAATTCCAAATAGTGCTCGTACTAGCAGTAATACATAAAGAAATAATACTTACATATACATGATATATTTTGTAATATAACTGCACTACACACTTATATTAAAATTTCACGTTCAACCATATTCTGGGTAATCTTCTAACTTCATAGAAGAACCATTCATGAATAAGATTAATCAACATTTACATATGTGACATTTGTATGTGACACATGATCGCATGACTCCGGTTACCTCCCCTCTCCGCTTTCCAACTAAACAAACTATTCGGTCTTGTGGCTGAGTTCAGACTGTCATCTTAGGGAGAAGTGGCAGCGTTCATAGCGCCTAATACAATGAAATTTTGGGCGTGGCAGGCTCAGTTCTCTCTTTTTTTTCTCAGCACTTGGCATCTGGGCAGGGTTGGCTACCTTGCGTTGATGCATCGTTAGTTGCTGGCTTCGCGTAAAACACCACCTCTTCTCAGTGAGCAGGCCCATATTAAATGTCAAATAACAAAATTAAGTTTAACCTCTCTGGGTGAGAAAATTTGTTAAAAGGTTTGATAAGTGTTTAAAATTCAGAACAACTATTAAATGTTTGAAAAAAGAAATCTTTCCTGCCAAAATGTATCTCTCCTTAGGCCATAAGTCTCTGTCTTGCAGATGGTGGGGTGAAATACCGAACACAGACATTCTGAGTAGGACAGCTACAAACATAGAATTTCAGAAATTTAAGTTTACTGAAAATACTTTTTCTCATTTCTTACAATGCTGCAATGCATATGTATCATAGTATTTCATATTATATCATCAAATATTCAAATAGGAATGTTTGGAGGTGACTTTGTCATCTCATTAAATAATATCCATTTGAGTATCACTCTACCACAGTACAAGGATTATGATCTGACCACTTATCAATAAAAAAAAAACCAATATGAATTGTAGAGCCAAACTTGATGTCAACAACCTTTAGTATTATTAATACCACTTTTTATGCGTATTAAAATTATCAGCATTCTTTAACAACAAATAGTAATAAATATTAGCATTGTATTATATATCTGGTCTATTACAAAGTATATAACATATGACAACACCAATTTAGAATCTTACATTTTCAGACAAAGGTGGCAAATTTTCTTGAGGTAATTTAGATTTCACTTAGATTTTTATCTGTAAGCATTGAAAAATACTGCTTGCTAGCTACAGCTTCTGCTGCACAGAAATTAATAATTAAGATAATCTGCATTATTTATAATAGCAGCAATTTATGCTAAGCACGAGAGTGAAGAACATCAAATTATTATTTCATGTTCCACTAGTTTTCATAATTAGATGTGATAATAAGGCCTTGACATGATTCAAACCACTTATTGGCTAGATAATGATGTAAGTGTCACCTTATCACCATGGACTAAATAAGAAAAAGAGAGAAGAAGGATAGCTTTAAGGGATGAATAACAGGAAGCATGAATAAATTTGAAACCTTAAACAAGTTAATGTTGTAACAATAAGCATTAAAATATAGCACAAGTCATATCAAAGCTGCAATCTTTAAAGCAGTGATGTTCATATGCATTCTTCAAGGGAAGAACTTATTGCATTGCTAAAACAATTTATATGCATGCTTATATTTATCCTCCCAAAAGTGTAGGTGCATATGCATATTTTATTTGTCGAAACTTGAAATGTTCATTTTGAATCAATGGCACTGTGTTTTACTATGAGAAGGAATGCACAAATGGAATTTTATTGCTCCTATGCATAACAAGTATGTGCAGGTTTGTTGTACAGGTACAGTGACCACATTAGCTCACATAAGGAACATGAACATTAGCTCATAATGAAATTCTCTGAACACTGCACCTTGTGAAAATGTCAAAACAATATGTACAATCTCATCACTTCTCTTTGTGTGTGCGTATATATATATATATATATTTGCAAGAGATAACGCAAAAACTAATGATGTTTATGATATGTTCATCCTGTTTCATTAAAGCATAAATGTCATGAAATTAATAGTGCATTTATAAATCATACAGCGCAATGTTAAGAAATATTCACGCAATCACAGATTTTTTCCTTCTCTGAATGGAATAAGTCAGTAATACATAGAGACAGCAAACAGTGTTTTTTTTTAAATCCATAAATAACATGTGTCCACTTTATCAAACACATGGTATTCAGCGTTGGCAATGCTTGTTCTATATACCCACACACAAGAAAAGAATGCACGTCTGAAAGGTTTTTAAAATGGTATCTGTATGATAGATTTGTTGTGACTGAATATGGATTTCACTCACTTTATGGATTCTCATGTGGCTTTCTCTTGCTGAAGTGGTTTATTTTTGTTTTGTTTATTAACCATAATATTCCATGTTATTTGAAGGTAAAGCTCCATCTGTTACTATGACAAGAACATTTTTTTTAATTTTGTTATGTGATCAGTCAGCTAGCACAATAGGTAAGCTCTGTGTTAGGGAAAAGATTATTTTATTTTCTTAAAGAAACTTTTAGATATTGCTTGTATAGAATGAACACATTTTTTCTGTTTTTAGACGTTGTTGACTGGTTTAGCCTCAATATTGATCAATAGTTTATCAATAACTGTATGTGAAAACTGATATATGACTGGCATAAAACATGATAAGAATACCCTTCTTCATTGCACATGCTTCTTTAATTATCTTGAGCAACACACACTAACGAGGCATTGTACTTTTCCCCTAACTGCTTCATGTAGTGGATACCTAGAGCAACTCAGTGACCTTACAGTCCAGTCCCTTGACTTGTGCAGATTGACCCTGATTAGTCATTAGACAAATTTTACTAAAGAGGCAGTTGCAGAGGCGTTGAATAAAGCCCCTGTTGGCTGGTGCTGTGAACAGGTGTCACATACAGAGAGTGTCCAGAGGCAAGATCTGAACCGAGAGCCTGACAAGCAAATTTTTTAACCACTACACTTCCAGGCACAATCTTATTTGTCAAACCAATTAGTGCATGTATATAGCACAGCAGCCAGACTCAAGCGCTTTACATGCTAGCACAGACCTTTAAAAGACAGGCATCATTAGGACCTTTACTTCTATTTAAGGCAGGGGTGTCAAACTCAATTTACCCGGGGGCCGCTGGAGGTAGAGTCTGGGTGAGGCTTGTTTCCACAAGAAAAGCTTTCACAAAAACATTCCAATGTCTTTATTTTTCATCTTATTTTGTGTTAAAAAATGAAAAATAAATTAACAAATTCATAAGAAAAAATCAATCAGTAATAAATAAAATGATGATGATAATAATAATAATAAAAATAATAATAATAATACAGCAGATATAGAAGACTGAAGAAACCACATATAGTTGCTGACTAGAGAAATGTAATTATTATTGTTCAGATTCAAATGTCTGTATTAACAGTTCTTTAACTAACTTTCTGAACATAAGTGGAACATTGAACATAAACTGTTTTGAACATGGCTTCTTCTGCCTACTTCTTGCTGCTAGAGATCTGGCAGCGCATACTCTTGCATAGCCGAGCCACATTTGCTAAAGGGAGAAAGCAGTTGAGACCCTCAGTAGGGCTTGAAGATGCTCATCAGTAAGTCTGGACTTATTGAAGTTCGAGGTAGAGAAGAGCTTTTCGCACAAGTATGTGCTCCCAAAAGGACACACACATGGTCCGCTTGAACATTCGGGAAAGCTCAGGGAAGCTGTGTGTGTGTGGGAGGGGGGGGCATTTTCTGAAAAATTGCCTGAGCTTGTCTGCTTTTCCACTCACCTCCCTGAACTTGTTTTGAGTTCAGAGATGCACTGCAGGTCAATGAGCTCTATTTGAAGCACAGGAGGGGCATCTTGCACATCAAAGGAGAAGGGTTCCACAAAAAATTTGAAATGTGGCATCTTGAAGTCTGCAAATCTGTGATCAAATTCCTACTGTAGCTTTAAAATGACATCCACATACTCCTCACTACTGAGTGGTGTGCCTGCATCCATGAGTGCTTTTCATGCTAGGAAATGGCAAAGATTTGTCTGAGAAAGCTGGGCTTTCCATAACATAAGTTTTGTAGAGAATGCTCTCACATTGTCATAGGCAGCACTGACAAGTTGTCCCTGGCCTTGTAACTTCTTGTTCAGTACATTAAACTCATGTGTGATATCAACCAAAAAAAAGCTAAGTCCATGAGCCAATTTGGATCACTTAGCACAGGTACAGCAACCCCATCTTTCTCCATGAAGGCTTTCACTTCCGCTCTCAACTCAAAAAAATCTCTTCAGTATGTTTCCCCTGCTGAACCAATGTACCTCGGTGAAGTAGAGCACATCCCCATATTCTGACTCTATTTCCTCTTTAAAAAGAAGCACGAAGCCTTCTGTGCTTTGAGCCCCTGGATCTGATTTGGTTGATGCATTTCACAACGAAAGACATCACATTGTCAAACTTCAGGCATTTTCTGCAAAGGGCCTGCTGATGGATAATGCAGTGCAGAGCAATGGCCTCCTCCACACCTTCCTCTTCCAGTTTTTTTTTTTGAACAAGTGCCACCAGTCCATTTTTCCTCCCTGTCATTGATGTCGCTCCATCATTTGTTATTCCAACAAACCTCCTCCAAGGCAAACCGGCATTCTCAATGTCATCACACAGCTGGTGAAATATCTCCTGAGTGGTGGTCTGGCCATGAATTGGAATCACTGTGAGTAACTCTTCTATGACTTCAAAATTGTCATCAGCACCACGGACATAGATTGCGAGTTGGCCAGTGTCGGTGATGTCTGTGGTCTCATCAAGAGCGACTAAGTATACACTGAAACATTTTGTTTTCTCACACAGTTGATCATAAATGTCACTTGACAGGTCAGAAATGCGCTCTGCTACGGTGTTGGCAGAAAAGCTGATGTTGCTAAACTGACCTTTCGTTTCTGGACAGACAATACTTGCCTGTAATATGCACTTCTTTTTTTTTTACAAATTCACCTTCTTTGAATGACTTTCCTGCTTTAGCAACCATCTCACTAACCACGTAGCTAGCTTCGACTGCTGCATCATTCTCTTTGGTTGGCTAAGTAGATATGTTTTAAATTTAGCAACCCGGTTGGCTTTCTCGTCTCCCTGGTATTTTACATACTCCTGAGCATGTCTAGTTGTGTAATGACATTACAAATTGTATTCTTTGTGCACTGCAACTTTCTCTGTGCAAATAAGACACGTCGGGATGCCCCTGTGTTCAACAAGGAAATATTGCACTTCCCACTTTTCCTGAAATTGTCTCTGCTCATCACCAAACTTTCTCTTCACTGCAGCCTGCAGGCTTTGAAAAATACATGTTTGGGGCTGTGTAATATATATTTCCACCTGGTGACATTGTTTCAGTGCACCATGCAGCCTGCGTTGATCTTGTTTATGTGTCAGTGAAAGTTCAGTGCTGCATATTCTTGCTCTCAGACGATCGTTTACAGACCTCTTGATGTGTAGAACTGCTATCTCTGTGTTTTAGCAAAGGAGCTGAGGTGAACAAAATATTTTTATGGAAATTTGGGACTTCATTAGGTTTTGATGGATCTCAGCATGGACTTAAAACACTTAGATGGTGGAGGTTACAGTATTCTGCACAGGATGGGTCAAACTAGAGTTTTACATCTTAATGTGGAAGGTGAAACGACTTAATGTTAGTTCCAAGCTGTCAAGATCCAATTATATTTACACTCAACATTGAACACTGACACACTAATTGTGCAGCCAGAGAAAGAATCTTACGTGAACCCCTGCTATTTGGTTCACACTGTTGTATCAGAACATACTTTTTTTTTTAAAAGTATCACCTGTGACGGCAAAAACGTAAAAAGTCGACAGCGACAGAAAGTACGCGTTTCCGAAAAACGTCCAGTCATCTGGATGATGATGATGATGATGATGATGATGATGATGATGATGATGATGATGATGATGATGATGCAAAAACAAAAATAAAAATAAGAAAAAAATCAGGGGTCGTAGGTCTGCTGAGCAGATGTGTCCCTCTAGCTGGTGAAGACAGTTTTAGTCTCCTTAATCAAACGTAATTAATTGATAGCAAGGAAAAACGTGCAACCTTTGGGCACATTTGTTCTGGGTTCAAACAAAACAAGCGTAGTTAATGAACTTAAAGCCAACGAGTATCTTAGCTGTTCGGTTTATTAATAAAATCACTAGCTAGCCTGTGGTACGATCATTTTCCTTCCAGATTTACCCGAGACACAATCGGAAATTCAGCTACGCTTGGTCTTATCCCCAGGCCGAATTCCATCTTTGCAAAGTGAATTGCAAGATCCCTGACAGTGAAGAAGCCTTTACTTGTGCAGAATCAGCTAGTTAGTCGTGACTGGCCACTGACTGCTCGTGATAAGTCACACCTTTAACAAGTTTCTGACTTGTTTACACAGTGAATTATTAGTTAACGACTCTTTACGGGGCCATTACTAAAAATAAAGCAGCTATGGCTAGAAACAGCTGTCGAGGCTAGAACTTTGACTGCTCCTGACGAGCTGCACCCTTGTCGTCAGACTAGGGAGGTGGTGTCCTTCAAGCATTCTTGTCGTGGGTGGATGTGTCCTACTTACAGTAGAGGAGAATATAATGATGGTGTGATATTGCGTTTAATACTACCATAATTCCTGAAAAACTGCCCTTCAAGGGGTACAAAGTCGGCTCCTAATTGTTTCTTAGTGTCCTAGAAGACAACCCGAGTGAAACATCTTTTCTTTATGATCGGGTTAAGTTTGTTCTATAGTAATAATTCCCAAAATATGAGTAAATAATTATGCTTATTTTAAAAGCCTTCAAACATCGGCATTCTCACCTGCCGCTAGGAAAGCGGGAAAAATTACTCTCATGTACTGGAGGATTTCTTACGCGCCGTAAGTATTTGTAACAGCGAGTGTGGATGTCTTCAAGTCAAATGAAGAAACGTCGTGTTCAAGAAGCGATTTTTTGCCAAAAAATGAAACAGCTGAATTTAGATTACAGCCATATAGATGGGAACTTTATTTAGAAACTTCGAATGAAGTAAAAAAAAATTATTAAATGGTCCTAACTGAATTCATTCAACAGATTGGTAAGTCAATCGGATCACAATTTAATGGGCAACAATCACAGTCATTGCAGTCTACGTTGTATTATTACTGATTGTCTGTTACTAAGTGGGCGCGTTTGAGTTAATTTTTTTGTGCGACGGGAGGAGGTGGTCTTAAATAGACTGAGGTTAGGACACACCTATGCCACGCAATCGTATCTCTTACGAGGTGAGCCACCACCTGTTTGCCCGTGGTGTACAGAAGTTTTAAATGTTAAACATGTATTAATTACTTGCCCTGAGCTCCAGAGTACCCGTCAGCATTTTTTCACAGCAGTTTCTGTGTCTGCTTTGTTTAGGTCCGTCCCATTGGCAGCAATTTTTGCAGTTTTAAGAGGGATTGGACTCTTTCATAAAATGTAAGTTTTAAATTCCTGTTAGTTTTTGGCTTATGGTTTTGGTATGTTGACGGCCTTTTGGCCACAACAACCACTTTTATACTAGACCCACTATTTTAAAAATTCTCTTGTGTTGTTTTTTATTTGAATGACGCTGTTATATCTTTTGAAGATTTCTCTGATTCCTGGAACTTTTGTCATAAATTTGTCTTTCATCGCCGTGATATAGCCTTAGTTGCTGGTGCGGCGTTAAACACTAACAATCAATCATTGACTTAATTTTCTCATGTGTATTATTGTTAATAAAATGTAAACATGTTTATAAAATGTTTATCTGAGAGAAACTTCTGTAATTTTTTTTTATTTGATGGTTTCAGGCATTGCATTTTCATTTTATAGTGAAAACTTACTCCTGATAAGGATTTTTTTACAATTAAAAATATAATGATAGTTTGAAACATGTTTATCGATGTAAAAACTTATTTCTTCCTTATTTAGCTGCATGCTAAATTTTCTATTACTGATACTCGCACGTATTCCCGTTTAAAACTCCTTATAATATGTTTATCACCCTCAGTTCTTTCTTTTTCCCCTGTTTTAGCTGTTTCGAGTACGCCCAACAGACGATCATGGAATTCTCCACACAAGAAGTTCAAAGGACCGATGATGATATACTTCCGGAAAGCACTATTTTGCTGAATTCAGCTGTCGAGGCTGGAAACTGGGAGTTAGTAAAGGAACTTCTGTCGAGAGGTGACATAAATGCTAGTGACGCCAAGAATTCTTTGTTGCTACAGAAACTGGCCTCTGAGCAGTGCATCAGCCTTCAGATTGTCAAAAACATACTGAGAGAATTATTTAAGGATGAAGCATATTCTCAGCCATTGAAACACATCGCTGAAGGCGCAATAGTTGAGGCTGCCAAGAATGATAACTGGGACATGCTGATAGTTTTTATATCGAACATAAAAACTGTACTGGAGAATGAGACCAGTGTACTATGTATAGTACAAGCAATGGTTACCAGTCAGACACTCAGGACAAAAACCTACTTACATATGGACGTTTTAAGAACTTTGTGGATAAATTCAAAACAGAAGATTCTCGACAGTACAGATAAACGAGTCCAGAATACCTTGGTGCAGCTGGCAGCAGAGCTCAACATGTGGTCACGTGTCTGTGACCTTCTGAATTCTAAACCAGATTTGAACCTCCTTGACAGGGATGGTCTGTCAGTCCTGCACAGACTCGTCATGTGTCCTGACAGCAGGTTAGACTCTCTTCTTCCGGTTCTTCTGGAAAATGGCGCCGACGTTACTCTCAAGACCTGTAGGGGAGACACAGCACTGCACCTGGCTGCCACACATCAAAAGACTGTGTTTGTCAGAAACGACAAGACGGAATACACAGATATAAAGTCAAAGATCATGAATGAATATCACACCAAACGTTCTGAATCTAAGCTCCAGGCGCTGACACAGCTGCTTAGTTCTGCTAAAATACTAGATGACTGTGACAGTAAAGGAAACACGGCTGTGATTCTGGCCGCA
The DNA here is from genome assembly GCA_004794655.1 of Marisa cornuarietis. Classification (NCBI taxonomy): domain Eukaryota; kingdom Metazoa; phylum Mollusca; class Gastropoda; order Architaenioglossa; family Ampullariidae; genus Marisa; species Marisa cornuarietis. Next base: position 212,834 of record SMMW01000637.1, read on the forward strand.
AAGAACAGCAATTGGGAGTTCTTCAAACTGCTGCTGGAACATGGCGCCCGTACTGATGTTGTAGACGATTGTCAGAGATCGGTGCTGCATATTCTTGCTCTGACAGGATCCTCCATGGATCCCGTGACATGTAAAACTCTTGTCACTTTGTGTGTTAGCAGAGGGGCTCAAATCAACGGTAGAGATGCTGACGAATGCACGGCTCTTCATCTTGCTGTGTGTTCTCACAACTGGACTTTGTTTCGAATTCTAGTGGATCTCGGAGCAGACACGGGGCTTACAGATGCTGTAGGTTACAACGTTTTACACAGACTCGCCATGACCTCCAGCGAACAGGTAGAAAACGTCTGGCAGCTTTTTCATTATCTACATCAACAAAGTGCAGACCTGAATGCTCAATGCCCTACAGGTAACACTGTTTTGCACCTGGCTTTAGGGTCTAACAACCTGGAACTCGTCAAATATCTTATCCGTCTTGGTGCTAACATACATTATCATGGCAGTGAGGGCTACGCAATTTTACATCTTCTTGCAAAAACTCAATTTCGGTTTCAAAATCAATCAGCCCGGAAAGCTACATGCTCAGATGTGTTATCTGTCCTTAATCTCCTTCTCCAGAAAGGAGCGAACCTGGAGCTTTGTTGCTCTAGTGGAGAGACAGCGCTCCAACTGGCAGCGAGACATCAAAACTGGACTGTGGCCAAACACTTGCTTTGGCGAGGAGCCAGGATCCACGAGGTTGATAGCAAAGGAGTCACCTTCATGGAGAGATTTGTTCAGAGCAGCATGGAGCGTACCGAGGAGCAATCCGTTTTCCTTCTTCTTCTTCGAACTTCTGCAGTCACAAATACACGGAGCAGCTATGGTGATTCAGTTTTGCAACTTGCCGCTAAGCACGAGAAATGGGCCATCGTTGATCACATTCTGAAACAAAAGGGTGGCGATCAGAACGAGAGAGACAGTGAGGGCTTCACTCTTCTTCAAAGAATAGCCATAACCCTTGGCAAAACATTTCCAGGATGGTTACCCTCGAACATCATGCATGCTTTGGTCACATCAGACATCGTGAGAGATTATGAACTATCCTCTCTTGTACAGATGGCTGATAGAGCACAGACTGTCGAGGTTTTAAACCTACTTTTGACTATTTTTAGTGACGTTGACATAAAAGATTTGGAGGGATTTACATTGCTACACAGAGTAGCTCAGTTTTTTGTTCCAAACACTGCGGCTATAATTAAATGTCTTGTCGAGAGAGGAGCGTATTTAGAAAAACCTTGTCCTAGTGGCAATACCGCCGTTCATCTCGCAGCAAGGGGCAACAACTGGTTGGCTGTCCACCATCTCTTGCGATACGGCGCTAGTGTAACTGCTCTTGACAACGAAGGCTTCTCAGTTCTACACAGACTTCTGCGGCAACCGAACATAAGATGTAAACAGTGCAGACAAGGCCCTGCAGTTAAAAAGCCTATCGCTTTACTGGTTCTCCTGTTGTCTAGAGGTGCCTTGGGTAATCAGAGAGATCCCAATGGCAACACCCCACTTCATCTGGCAGTCAGGTTTGAACACTGGGACATGGCAATAGAGCTGTTGGCTAGAGGAGCCTCGTTGATCGAAAGAGACTTGAAAGGACATACTATCCTCCACGTTCTTGCCAGTCACCATAATGCTCATCAAGAGGAGGTGACTTTCTGTTCTTTGGGCTTGGCATCACAAATGCGGACTATAAATAGCGATGTCGACAGAAGAATGCCTTTAGAGACCTGTGTGGCATGCAGCATAGATGATGACCTAGAAGAGACATATAGTTTTTTCTCTTCTGATCTTATGAAAGAGAACTTTAATCATCTTGACATGTGCGACTTTTTCGTTTCCCACACAAAGCTCATTGATGCTCTTGATCCTCAGGGTAACACAGCGGTGATGTTATCGGCGATACACAACAACTGGGAGGTCACACAACAGCTTCTACTGAAAGGTGCTAAGCCTGACCTCTTTAATTCAGACGGGTTGACTTTGCTGCACATTCTGGCGTCTGTTAAGTCTTCGTCAGAGAATGTCTTGAGCAATGACACACAAAAGGACATTTTAGAACGCATATTCGACTCTGGAGCTGACGATGACTCAAGAGACCCAGAAGGCAACACTCCGCTGCAACTGGCTGCAAAGCACGGGAACATGGTCATGGTAGATCTGCTGTTGTGGGGGTTTTGCGACATCGCCTACAAGACTGACAGTGAGGGCTTCACCTTGTTATCGAGAGTCGCCCAGACCTCGTCTCCAAGATGTGAGCACATCGCCAGTCGCCTGGTGCGGAAAGGGGCTGATGTAAACAGGACGTGTCCTGACGGTAAGACACCGCTAGAACTGTCGATACTTGCCAGGAACTGGAGCTTTTTATCGTTGTTACGTTACATTTCTTGTAGCAATATAAGTAATATTGCTAAAAAGGTTCCTCTAATTCTTCATCATATTGTTGAAAGCTCTCAAGATGACGAGGATAATGAAGAAGACATGTTACGGCGAGTTATGACAAGTGGAGTAGACTTAATCACTAACAGAAGTGCGAACGGAATGACTGCTATACAACTTGCATTCAAGGAAGCACGCTGGACAGCTGTTAAGCTGCTTCTCGAATTTGAAGCGGAAACTGATCCAGAGCCTTTACTGGGAGAATCTGTATTCCATGGCTTAGCTGAGTGTGTGCTGGAATCGGGACACGAATTAACTGACACAAACATTTCGGGCATGATGCCGACACAGATGTTGAATATTAATTTACGCAACGATAATGGAGACACTCCTTTACACGCTTTGGCAAGGTATGATCGATGGGACTGTGTTAAACTGCTTCTTGAGCATGGAGCGGATGTAGGTTTGCTTGACTGTGAGGGATGGACAATATTTCACCGTCTAGCCATGACAGATAGATGGTATGAACCAAAATGCCGTCCTTCGAAGTTTGTGGCCACTCTCGCTGAAAGTGGTTTGGATATAAACGTCACTGGACCAGATGGAAAGACACCTATCATGATCGCACTCGAGAAAGAACACTGGCCTATTTTCTGGCACCTGGTACTGCTAGGAGCTAAATTAGACTGGGATAAATGTGATAAATTCTTGATCTTTAAAAACATATTTTGCATTCCAACAACTCACGTTCAGGAGAAAAAACTTACTCCAGTTGTGAGAAATCTCATAGACGGCTTAATACCAGCCAATACTGGAACTAGGAAGTGTTTTTGCGTTATACAGCGGTCCTTTGAAAGATGCATACTGTTTTCCAGATGGAAAACGGCGGAGATACTGCTACACTGCGGTGCTGATGTTGACATCAACAGGCTGTATGGCAAAGCACAGTTACTGCACACCATGGTTGATCTCTACAAGGAGGAAGACCATTGCATATGGATATCCCTTCTGGACGCTCTGCTGGCTCGTGGACTTGACATCAACTGTCGCAACAGCAAAGGCAGAACAGTTTTGATCGAAACAGATGTGCTAAACAGCCTCACTGGGTCAAAAGAGACCTCAGATGTGTTGTTTACAGTACTTCTAGAAAGGGGGTCCAATCCTTTGGTTGTTGATAACGTAGGAAATACCATTCTTTCCAAAGCTTTGGAATTTCGTGATAGTAGTGCATTGAATATACTTACCTTCTTTATCCAGCTTGGAGTAATTTTTCACCTGCTTTGGCTTGGCTGGCAGCAGCAAGTGCCATTTATGTCAGTAATGGCGAAAGCGATTAAGAAGGGAAGTATTCCCGTTCTGAATATCCTGATCGAATGCGGCACCAGTCCCAACTCAGAACTGTTCTCCCTCAGCACTGAATACCACAATGAAAAGGCGCAGGTTCTAGCCACTGATACAGAGGTACAACAAATATGTCGAATTCTCGATCAGGCGGCCACTCATCCCAGGTCTCTGGAATCCCTGTGTCGTCTCGCCGTGTCTCGCTGTTTACCGTGGGGCCTGAACAGAAAAGACATGGTTATGTCCCTTCCCATTCCCCCCGTGCTGAAAGACTATCTCATGTTCACTGAGGTCTCCTCTTATGGTGGGAAAGGGGAAGGGAGTGATCAGAGGGATGTTATGTGGTCACGCATCGATGACATCTCTTTCCATTCAGATGACTTTGAATCGCGTGAGTTTGAGTATGACTCAGACTCAGAGGCTTACTGGGAATAATACCTGGTCAGTCATGTTCCTGTTTTGAAATTTTTTTTAAAGAATTCTGTAAATTTTGACAAAGCAGCAGACACACCGGCGAATCACGTTTTTGAATTCATCTTGAAAGTGTGGTGATTACACAGTGGTAATATGTTTGACATCATTATGTGACAGCGACATGAACTTTACAGTGTGGAATGTGACATCATTCGTTGACAGTGTGGTGAACATTACAGTGTACAAAGTGTTTGACCTCATTGGTTGACATTTGTAAACATCACAGTGGACACAGTGTTTCATATCATTTCATGACAGTCTCTCAAAGAAGTGCGGCCCAAAAAGTGTCACACAAACGACAATTTCCACAACTGGTTTTTACACGATAATGTTTATACTTGAATGTTACACGGCGTCATCCATTCTTGGTTGTTACATGATAAAAATGTTTATGCTTACGTGATAATGTTCATCCAATAATATTAGACGAAAATTTCATACTTGTTAAGCGATCATCTTCATAACATTGAATGTTCGTGCCAGTTTTTATATCTGGTTTTACACAATAATGTTTATACATCAGTGCTGCATGTCAGTGTGTGGCATGATTGTGTGTGTGTGTGTGTCTGTGTGCGCGCGCGCATATATATACACAGAGCAGAGGTTCTCTCGAAAAGATACGCCGAGTGTTCTGTAATAAGTCTCGCCAGGATGAAGCAATCTGAGCGAAAGAACGTGTAATATGCTCCTCAGTTCATAGAGCACCTGTGTGGGGAGTAAGTTTCACACTGTGGAAAATGTAACGAGAAACGTCCAGCGTGAAACTGCTGCTGTTCCCTCCCCTTCCTCTCCACCCAACATGCTTGTCAATACATTCAGGAACATGGAGCACTGGGTCGCAGTGTGATACAATTGTTGGTGGTGGTGGTTTTCACCCCTTTCTTTAGTAACTAGGTAACGCAAGGGGTCCCAAAGTTTCCGCTGCAGCTGATCATTCACAAATGAAAAGTTAGCAACAAAATCAAAGCAAAATATAAAGACAATCAAACTCATAAAGATAAAGGCGATAAAAAATGTTGAAAATCGTTAATGTTTCTAATTGAAAATCTATCTACCTCCACTTCGTCATTCAACATTTTCGAAGGTTTAATTAAGTGCACCTACGCTTGCTTCAGCATGTCTTACGGATGATGACATCTACCACCTAGATAATCTCCCCAGACATGTTCATTTTGCTGACATTGAAGGCCATTCGAAAATCACGGGATCAACACGTTCACAAAACTGAAATATCACACAGAGAGCTGCTTTCAAACGATTTGTCTGAGAAAAAACTTCGGGAAATAGATACAAATTGGAAAAGAAAACGATTAAGTCCTTAAGGTGAATTATAATTTACCTCAAAGTAAATATGTGCTTCTTAGTTATACAAGCTTTCTTATATTTGATTAATTGGTGGGCAGATAAACATGCCGGCCTTGAACCGCTATTTGTTCATTGGTTCACTAACTGATAGACAGAGGCACGTCCCCAGGTACAGCAACAATGACAAGTACAAAAGTGCCAATAATAACAAATACAAAACCAGTACTTTCCACATATAGTGACTGTCATATTTTCACTTGTCTCCAAAACCAATTACAAATTATAATTGTGGTCATGATTATGGAGACTGCGCTGAAGGAAATACTTGAAGCCGAGGAATGTATTGTGAAGGTAGCACTTAATGTTCTTCCATTTCTGTAGGCAGTACACATGTAGGTTCTCTGCGAGTAATCCCCAGTGACAATATGTGTAAGTGTGCTGACTTGGCAAACAGTGCTGGAAAGGCTGCTGACAGTGTCTTTTTTATTCTCATATGAAAACCACGTTTTTGTCAGGTGGTTCTGGTATTCCCAAGACCATATCCAGGTTTCCTGGAAGAAAAACAAGAATCATTGAAATTGACACGTTTATCATAAACACCTACAGAAACAATAGGAGGCTACAATATGAGTGTGTTTGATAGTAATTCACTAGTGCTAGAAGAAGGAGATATGGTTGTTTTCGGCATGGCCGAGAGTTACCTTCAGATTATAACAGGCACATATTTTCAAAAGTGTCTGCAATTCTACTTGATGATAGGCATGTCCTATCTCCAGAGTTGCGTCAACTCTGGTTCTGTGTACCTGCATGCAGGACCAACAGATTCAGACTGTCCTTTGTTGTTTCAGCCCGGCGACTTCTGAACTCTTCCATGTTTGAATGAGTTTTGACTGTATGGGGTTTGTCTGGTGTGGCGGGTATGAATGTGTGATGGTATGATTATACTGTATGGTTATAGCCCTAGCTTCCAATGACAACTGCTTAATAATTTAGCACAGGGAGGATATACAATGGTGTATATGATCTTTGTTAACAAAATTTCTCACACAAGTCATTTCACATCTAGTCATATTACATTTTCCTCCAGTTCGTATGATCCAAAAACTCCACTACAGGTCACGTTCACAGTAGTATCGACATGGTAGATTCCACCAGCAGGTTCTACAGTGATTGTTATGTTCCCAGGTGTATCTGAATCATAAAAACACATTTTCCTAGACATTACAGAGCTCCCGTAGTAGTGTTTACATTTATTTTCACTTAAAAAGTTATAATCCTAACGATTACAAAGTCGATGTAGTAATGAAGAATGTTTGCTCGCGTAACTTTATTATTTTTAGTTATAGTAACAGTCTTATATGAGTGTACATTCTATATGGTTATATCTATACATAGGTTTGTGTGCATGTATATATATATATATGAGAGAGAGAGAGAGAGAGTCATGTGTACTAGACCCTGTTTATGTCTTCTCATTCCTTTCTTTGTAACCGTCAAATATTAACCATAGTATTTCAAGATACGGTCACCAGTAATAACCATGAAGGAGAGTTAACTACCCTTTGTTATTTACTTAACAACAAAAAGCTTAAGAAGATAATATTACCTGAGACTTAAATTTTGGTAAGCATTTATTATGTGTTCCACTTGGTTATTAACAGTCCCAGCACTGTAGGCTATATAACAGTAGTATGTACCAGTGTCCTGACAGCCAACTTTCGTAAGTATCAGCTTGACTGTCTTGTCATATGTGCTCCCAGAAACGGTTGCCATGTCTGATGACAGCCCGCCCTCAGATGAAGGAACCAAGACCGCCAGGCCTGGATTTCTTTCACTGAGAGCATTCGCATTCACCAGGTGCTGTTCTACTGGTGGTGTTTTAGTAGTTTTACGGGTGATACGCATTAAAAACACAAATGTGACAGGCATCTCACTGGGGAATTCACAGGAAACTTCAAGGCGACCAGGGACTCCTTCATCCGAGCGTAGATTGCTTGGGTTAAGTTGTATTATAGCAAGTCCGGCTGAGGAAGGTATCAAACAATTTCTCAAAATTAATGTCATAAACTCACAACGTTTAAAATGCATGGGCCATCCTCTAAAAATAGAGACAGTTAACAGAAGAGGCAAATCATGGCATGTTTCAGAAACCCGACAGAGTATTAAATTTATTTAGCCTCGCCAGTGACTGTGACGATGAAAATATGTTTCCTGTTTCAGTAGCAATTCTTCATGAGCTTATTTCACGCTAAAATATAAAAAAATTGCAAAAGCATATTGTCACCTGCACTCTACAGTGCCTTTCAGACGAGTCAGTAATTGAATATTAAAACAACAACCACAATTTGAATTTAAAGAAGCAAATATAATTTGAAGAGAAAATAAAATAAAATAAAAACATATGTATACAAAGCAGCTCTCAATGACTAATTTCACAGTCCCAACACAGTTTCGTTCATTGTCTTATAATATCCACTGTTCTTTATATTGATGTCACCACTCGTAAATAACACAAAGTCACCACATATAATAATCCAAAGTCACCACGTATAATAATCCGCTAACTTCTGCAGGTACCGCTGTTTTCCCCAGTAGTCAGTGATAATCCAAAAAGAATGAAGATGAATCAGGTAGATACATCAGAAACCCCATCAGCAGAAGAAAAAACGAAGGAAACAAAGAAGAAGAAAAAAACCTGGAGAGAATATAACCAATATTTTTAAAATTGGTAATTTCAAAACTAAAACTCTTCACAACTAATACTACTTTTTACCCCATCTTCATCCTTAAAATATACACATATAATATCACTCTCATCCAAACAAAAATTTCCCCATTTCACAAAAAAATCAAAACACCGCCTCACAGACACTAAACAATATGACAGACACTAAACAATCCGTCAGGACTTGTTCACAAAACACAGCCGGTTAAGGCCTACACACCACGAGTCTGTTGAGGACTTGTGAACAGCCAGTCAAGGCTTAAACACCGCAAGTCTGTCGAGGACTTGCTAACAAACAGCCATTCAAGGCTTCTCCTCCAAGTCTGCTCCAGACTTGTTTTCCCCCCCCAGCAACAGTCTGATCAGGACTATTACTTTGTCCCTCCGGACACCTGAAGAACCCCGAGGAAACTACTCTGTCCTCTCAGGACAACATTTTAATAACGAGGAACTGCTCTTCCTCCCTTGATCTCAACAAAAGACTATTACCATAAAACAATGGAAACAAAGAAACCCCCAACACTCTCTCCTTTCATCACAACAAACATCAAAACAACTTGTCAACACAAGTTAATTAAGCGGCCGGCCGGCCGGCCATCACGGCACGGCACTGACTCACCCACTCAGAACTCACACCGATAAACACATTAACTTTTCAGCTCACACCTCCCCCCTTCCAGCTCCGTTCCCTGTCCCCTTTCGGGATAAATAAAAAAAATATTTTAAAACAGCAGGTTTGTGACATAGTATGCTTAAGCTGCTAGAAACAGCAGTCATAAACTAGCAATGCTTACTTTTAGGCTGTACATTTGTACAAAGACAGACAAAGGGTGTATTTTATTCTTGCGCTAAAACATGCAATCCCCATTCTCCTCGAAAAGTATAATCAGTTGCTGCCTATTGAAAAAATTCTCATAAATTAAACTATTACATCTGATTATTATTCTGTTTAGAAAGTGGTGTCATGTCCGACCTAAGAGAGAGAAAGATATATATATATATAGATTTATAATTTTGAGAAATGTTTCTCATTCTTATGTGTCTATTATTATCTTCCTCTTTTCCTCAGTATAGACATTAGGAGACAGAACGTGATCATTTAATACTGAATGAATCAACAAAAATGTTTTTGTCATGTTATGTATAAAACAGTCTGAGCCATGTTAACAATCTGTTGTCATTCTAGAGACCTCTTAAAATCTGCAACTGTCATTCACTTTAAATAATAAAAAATATGCCGGTACAAAATATACACATCAGTCATTCAGCTTCTCCAGTAATTCCGGTCAGACCAAAGAAAGAAAGAAGAACAATGAAGAAAACGGACTTACCTTTCACTGTCAAATTTTGATGATCATCGATTTTGTTAGTATCAGAACCGGTGCCGCTGTTGTAGTCAATGAGGCAACGATATACACCAGCGTCTTTCCAGTCGACTTGTGTCAGAGTGAGAACAATTGATTTCACAGCTGTACCGCCTGAAACAGTAGCTGAGTTTGCCGCCAGACCACCTTCAGATGGTGGTATTAAGGTTGCATTTTCTGGGCTGGTAACATCTCCGGCAGCTAGAATCTGTTCCTTTGTGGGCTCAGAACGTGTGTAGCGCGAAATTCGCATATAAAATACAACCCGGACTGAAAGGTTGCTGGCAACTGAGCAAGAAACTTGCACGGAATGATTTGTGTTTCCATCATCCAAGCGTATATTACTTGGATCAAGTTGTATTTCAGCAAGCCCACCTTGATAAGACATTGAAACATTTAAATATTGTCGCTAAGGTGCAACAAAAGTTTAGAATCATCAGAGATTTACTGATATTTACTTAAATATTCAGTATGCAATACATCACTGCAATCACCGGAGGAACTAAGTAAATACATTCTTTCAAAAAGTGACTTGTACAGCGCCTCAGTAGAAATTGTGTATGGAGTGGACAGAGTATGATGAAGGGTGTTCACTAGTGTTTATCCTGTGCTGATGAAGGGTGTTCATTAGTGTTTACAATGTTCTGATGAAGGGTGTTGTAAACCTTCTTGAAGTAAAGCTGTTAAGTAAAATTTCGAGACATTTGAACCCACTTTGTGTCCCGATCTCTTTTTGTCCAATTGACGAGGTAAGCAGGTTTTTAGAAATGGATTATATATATTTTTTAGAGTTTTAAGAAATTGAGCCTTAGATATTGCAAAACTTATTTGAAATTTTAATCGGACGCTGCTAATGTTATTGATAATATGAGCAGACATTTTTTATGTTTGTATGAGGTATTGAATTCATGTTGAGTGGCTTTATATGTTCAATAGGTTTGATCAATTTCAGGGGAACTTTGCTACGAATATCTTTGTCTTACATGCAACGGAATTGTTTGATTTTGCAATCATGCACATATAATGATTGTATAGTCCATTGAGCCTCTCTTCTAAAGAGGTAAACACAGCTGAAAGGATAGAACACAAATGAATTTAACGAATTTAGTTTCGAGCTATGAATAAAGTTGACAGGTCTTCCATCCTTCATTACAGATCTTTGGGCTTTGTTGTTTTAAGGAATACATGTTTTCACGTGTTGTCTTCGTGTGGCATAAGAAATCATTGATGGAGGACATCCCAATAGTTGGCCGATTGACATTAGAGGTCGTTTATTAAATGCTGATCAAAACTGTCAATATCCTATAAAAAAATGTTTATTGTCATTCAATGTTTATGTCTTAAGACTCTGTGGTTGACCATTCGACTTTCCACAGATACTAATTACCAAGGAATGGCATGAACTGAAACCCTTAGTAAGAATTCCCCAAACTCGTACTGTCATTTCTAAAGCAAATGCGATGAGTTTTGACTTCTCTTTGTTTGTAGTATGTAAAGTTTATAATCAGTTTATATTCCTGGCTACAAAAATGAAGGTTGTATTTGATCGCACGATTTGATCATTACTGACAATGATTTCCGCACATGTAAGCGTACTACAAGTGTACTCACCTTGGGATGCCATGATGGTGAGGAAGATTACAGCACAGACTGTAGGAAACATCATGAGCGACAACCCTTCCCCTGAAAAGCAGCCAACACAAGAAACAAAATAAGTTTACTTCAAGGCCGTACTTGTCGACTTGGGAAATACCCGCTATGTCACGAGTTTTGTTGCGAGAAACCTTTAGCTAGAAACAACCAGAAATTATTGCGCAGTAGCAAGATGGAGTTTTGGTTATCTTGTACGTAAATAATCAGACTCCTTAGATTACTTGTCAGGGATATTCCATCTTTTGTCTCCGTCTTCCTTTCTGTGTCAGTACTGAACAACGGGATGTTTCTTCCGTTTTAATATACGAACGGCATGAAGTCCCTTCTGTGCAACTGAACGACCTACTGACTGATGGTTATGACGAGATATGACTAGACTTTCCTAGGACTGGGTAGACGAAAATAAATTGAATGGAATTGACCTACTTTAAGGTGTAGTACACTTTACAAGCAGGAGTGTGACAGGATTCTGGATGTCTTACGCTTTAGTCTCTGCCTGCTTTTTTAATGTGAGATAAATTCTGACTTATTTATTTAAAAGTACTACAAAATAATATCCGTGTGCACTGCCTATAAAGAAACTATCACAGCAGGCTTGCCTGTCTCCCCTCTAACCCAGATTCTTCATCAGTTAAGTTCCTAACCAAAGGTGTCTCTTTGGAGCAGCAGTTGATCCTGATTGGTATCAACTCGGAACGCGCCATTTTCTCAGCTATATCAGTGTCAGTAGTTTTCATTCTATTTTCAAAATTATTAGTGGTAATTTTAGACAGAGCCATTCCCTAAAAGATCCTAGAGCTTTACAGATATAGGGTTAGGTTAAAAACAGGAAAAATTGCGTAACAAACATACAGTGGCAAAAATATATCCGTATACAAATGAAGATCACGACAACAGCAACTCGCTGGTCATCACGACAGTAAGAATTTGCTTCCATTAGCCTTATATAAGGTCCAGACACAAACGTATAATTTGGTTGCAGTGGCATCAAAGCCAACCTCCAGTCAATTTTCTAATATATCATTTCATTTTGATGTGCTTTTATATAATCAGTCTCGCTGTAGCGCTATGATACGATGTAATGGTGTAATCAACCTTTGAACACCATTCAAATCTTTATCAGGATGTAATTTTTCTTCAACACAATACATTACCGTCGGACTGATGCGTTTTTACAAGGCTAACTACACACTGCGGACGGACCATCGGTTTCAACCAAGACTGAAACCAAAACAGAAATCAAACTAAGAGAAGGAACAACCATTGGCACGTGGAACGTACGCACGTTATACCAGTGCGGAAAAGTGCACCAACTCACACACGAGCTGAAACGGTATCAGTGGGACATTGTGGGACTGGCGGAGGTCAGATGGACAGGATTTGGGGAAACAGTGACGGAAGACGGCCACAGACTGTGGTACAGTGGGGAGGACACCAGGCATGAGTACGGCGTGGGCTTCCTTGTGCACAGGAAGGTGGCCGCGGCCGTCATCAGCTGTACACCCGTATCCAGCCGGCTGATCTCCATTCGTGTCTCAGCCAAGCCTCATAATGTCACCATTGTCCAAGTATACGCTCCAACTTCCACACATGGAGACGACGAAGTGGAAGAATTCTACCAACAACTGGACAAGATTATGAAGGCAGTTCCAAAAAAGGACATCCTGGTTGTGCTCGGAGACTGGAACGCCAAGGTCGGACCAGACGCCTACCAGCAATGGGCAGGAACGGTGGGGAAATTTGGCCTTGGTGAAACCAACGACAGGGGCATCAGACTCCTAGAGTTCGCACAGAGCCAGAGACTCACCTTAGCCAACACCTTGTATCCCCACAAGAAATCAAGGACGGCCACCTGGCACTCACCAGACGGACTGGTCCATAATCAGATCGACTACATCCTACTGCCGAGACGCTTCAAATCCAGCATCAACAGGGCCAAGACAAGGACGTACCCAGGCGCTGACATAGGCAGCGACCATGACCTTGTTCTAACAAACCTGAAGCTGAGGCTGAAAGCGAAGCGACTCTCAAACACTCCCCGAATTCGCTTTGATTTGGAGAAGCTGCAAGACCCAAAGGTTGCAGAAGTCTTCAAGGCCACGGTTGGCGGAAAATTTGGCGCACTGAACCTGGTGGACTGTGATGTAGACACCCTCTCTGGAAACATCAAAGAGGTGCTACTGTCGACAGCCCAAGAGGTTCTAGGGCGACATAGAAACAAGAAACAGCCATGGGTCACGAACGACATACTAGACCTCTGTGACCAAAGGAGGGCCTTGAAGAGAGAAAAGAAAAGCAAACCAGAAGCAGCAACCAAATACAAAGAAGTGAATTGTGCCATTAAGAAAGGGATGAAGGCAGCTAGAGAGAGCTGGATCGAGAAGCAGTGCCAGGACATAGAGGTTGGAATGGCACGAGGTGACAGCAAAAAGGCCTACCAACTTCTAAAGACCCTCACTAAGACAGACCAGCAAAAGATCTCAGTCATCGAAGACAGCAATGGTCACCTTCTCACAGAAGGCAATGCTGTACTCAACCGATGGACAGAATACTGCAAGGACCTGTACAATTACCAGCTGAAGACCGACGCCAACATTCTCCAAAACAACCAGACTAGAGACAGTGAACCTGCAGACATACCAGTCCTACGGGAAGAGGTCGAAAAAGCTGTACATAGTCTGAAGGGAGGAAAGTCACCAGGCGTTGATAATGTACCAGCTGAGCTGCTCAAGCAGGGTGGGGAAGCAACTACAAAAGCCCTAACTGTTCTGTGCCAAAGAGTCTGGGAGTGCAAGGAATGGCCCAGAGAATGGACGCAGTCACTAATCATTCCCCTCCCAAAGAAAGGAAACAGCAAACAGTGTCAGAACTACAGAACAATAAGCCTTATCTGTCACCCAAGTAAAGTCATGCTGAAGGTCATACAGAACCGCATCAGAACCACCGCAGAAGAGCTGCTAGCAGAAGAACAGGCTGGCTTCAGACCACGTAGAAGCACAGTTGAGCAGATCTTCAACTGTCGTCTTCTTATAGAAAAGCATCTGCAGCATCAGCGGGACCTTTACCACAACTTCATTGACTTTAAGAAGGCATTTGACAGAGTCTGGCACGAGGGGCTATGGCATGTGATGCGGAAATTCAACATTGAAGAAGGGCTTGTCCAAGTCGTTGAAGCGTTGTATAACAGCTCAACGAGTACAGTTTTGCTTAACAACCAAATAGGAGCTTACTTTCGTACCACAGTAGGGGTACGTCAAGGATGTCCCCTATCACCCGTGTTGTTTAATATATTCTTGGAGAACATCATGCTTGAAGCTCTTCATGACCACCATACCTCCATTTCAATCGGTGGAAGACCAATCTGCAACCTACGCTTTGCAGATGATATAGATCTGTTAGCAGGTACAAACAAGGAACTGCAAGACCTCACCAACAGACTGACAGACAGCTCAAACGCATATGGAATGGAGACAAGCACAGAAAAGAGCAAAGTTATGATCAATGGCAACGGCAAAGCAGAGATCTATATGAACGGGGTACAGCTCGAAGAGGTAAGCAGCTTCAAGTACTTGGGAGCCACTCTCTCCAAGGACGGCAGCTCCACGCAAGATATCCGCATCAGGATCGCAACAGCAACAGCAGCAATGGCTAGGCTAGATAGGATCTGGCATAGCCACAAGATAAGGTTCACTACCAAGTACAGGCTATACAAATCCCTGGTAGTGCCGATCCTGCTCTACGGATGCGACACGTGGACTCTACTCGCCGAAACAGAAAGGAGAATCCAGGCATTCGAGCACAAGTGTCTGAGGAGGCTGCTCCGGATCTCATACAAAGAACACAAAACCAACGACTTTGTAAGAAACAAGATTGCCACACTGGTAGGACACCAGGAACCTCTACTATCAACAGTCAAGCGACGTAAGCTGGTCTTCTTTGGCCATGTAACCCGGCACGACACCTTGTCGAAGACTATCCTTCAAGGCACCTTGGAGGGTAGCCGACGCCGCGGTGGTCAGAGAAAGAACTGGCTTACGAACGTCAAAGACTGGACTGGTCGTCCTGTACAGGACCTGCTGACTATTGCCCAAAACAGGCAAGAGTGGCGGGCCCTATCAGCTGCCGCGTCTATCCATGTGCTCCCCCCAACGCCAGGTGCCAGGCAAGGGACGACTGACTGACTGACTGATCGGTTAGTCACAGCTTCTAAAAGCCCTAGGGCCAATCAGTCCGTTCCTCATTGTTGTTCCAGGGCCGCAGACGGATACTCCCAAGAAGAATTTTCCACAGCAATTCTATTTCTTACTATTCGTCCGCTATTTAGTCTAGTATACCTCGCGTTGTGTTTTTTCCTTCCATCGACTACACACCCGCACTTAGTTGACCTTGGAAGACCCTCCATTTCAAAATGGGTGTTATCTTCGGTTCAGCTCCGTATCAGATAGCTTCTCATTCTTATCGTGTGTGCTCTATGTTTCACAACTGTCAATGAGCATAATGGAAGCCACTGCCCAGTCTACCAGTTTCTCTCTCTCTCTCTTTCACTATTCTTCTTCCCTGTTTGCTTTAGAGTAACTACTACACTGTCTACATTGTCCGACAAGCGCTTCCGCACTCCTTTGTTCTCTCTTATGCAATAATTGTAAACTATTAACAACCCGTCAACTCGTGGCATACTGGCTAAATAAAAGAAAAACCGCGAAATTCTGCCGCCCCCACCCCCAAGAAGCTGCACCCCTAGGCACGTCCCTAGTTTGGGAAAGCGTGAGCCTGGAGCGGGGGACGTAGCACATTTGTATTTGTGTATTCAATCCTTTTGATGATTTTAAGTACGATAGAAGTACTTTTGCACCGTGTAGGTGTTTTGGTCCGCTGTCAAGTGGGTCACGTCCCTCAATATCCTACCTCAATGGTTTCCTTTATTTCGAGTGCGAGAGAAAACACCGCTGCCCCGTGTAGATGTTTTGGTCCGTTGACATGTGAGGAGAGGAAGGGGAGGCAACAGCAGGAGTTTCACGTTTGACGCTTTCTTCAAATCTCGTACAGTGCGAGACTTACTCCCAGGAGATTGCTTGACCTGTTCCAGGCTCCACACACACACACACACACAACTACACACACACACACACACACACACACAAACACACACACACACACACACAGAATAACAGCAAATAATCGAACAAAACTGAAAAAAGTAATAAATTCAAATATCGCAGAAAATCATAAACTATAAAATAGGTTAAAGTAATATAATAAAATACAGAAATACAAAACATATGAATAATAAGATTTTCATGTCTCAGTGCCAGTATTCAATATTCTTTATTTGTTCTCCACCCTGCAATCTCTCAGGAGATTGCTTGACCTGCTCCAGGCTCCACACACAAACACACACATATAAATATATATAAATAAAAATATACACACGAACACATAATCACACGCACAGCAACGAAAAACCATGCACAATGATTAGGTAATCAGCCTGAAAGACTTGAAAAAAACAATTAAAAAAACAGGGCTGTCGTGTATCCGCTGAATAAAAGGAGGACTACGGCAAAAAAAATCATCATCATCATCATCATCATCATCATCATCATCATCACGTTAATGTATAGAGCGCCCACTATCAAAGGTTAGCTCAAGGCGTTTGACGAAAAAATAGAAATAAACAGATAAATAATAAGTATTATTATTATAACACATACACAGACGCACGCACCAAAGGATGCAAACATGTCTAAAGAATCAGTGGCGTCTTTACACCAATTGGCGCCTCTAGGGACACGTTCTACCACCGTTCACTCCTCCAGGTAAGGGGTCTGGGAGAGCGCCGTGAGCTCCCCCAGCGGGGTCCAGAGCGGATTCCTGTATTCTAGGCTGCAAAAATGAAGCCTCCAGCCATCGAGGGACGCGATCAGACAAAGATTTACAGTGCTCTTGAATCAGCGCTCCATACGTCCACTCGCAGACATGACGACTTGAAGCAATTAGTCAATAAACTTAGGGGCACATACCTCAAAAGATAGTTAGTCAGTATGGGAGAAATCGGGAATTATCAACTGTTACAGAAAATATTTTGCGTTTTTCACAACAAGCTCTTTCACTTTGGTAGTGAGAATTTGAATTACTTCATCATATATTATTGGTGACAGGTATGAGGTACATCCTGATCCTGGATGCTTAATATTGTTCAATGTGTTCCGCTAAAAAGGGTCGAACTCTCTTATCAATTCAAGGGGCATCATGTATCCCCCATTATGTGAAGATCGAAATTGTTCTTCAGATTTTCGAAAAGATCGCTCTCGACTTGTCAACTTTCTGACAACAGAGAAGACCCATTGTAGAAAGTTTTTCCAATACTTTTTTTCTTTTTCAATCTGGCACATCAACTAACCTATTTCGTCTGTCGTGATTAACCAAAGCATGTCGAACAAGTTGAACTGCCATTGGTATGCTCTTTGCTCGCAGTCTACTCACACGGTATCTGCTGAAATAAGAAAAGAAGCAAAGCGGCAGCGGTTATATAATCTGTCTGATCTCCCACTTGGGCGAAACAGTTTCATAACAATAGAATATCACTCCACCTTCTCCCTGTCGTGTCTGTTTCAGGTCAGTGTCTCTTATCTCGTTCACCATTTAGTATTCGAAAGGTGAAATGTAAATACCGCCTTTACACTACCAGAAGTTTATGGCATAGTGTAGGTGTGAAATACTACCCGGGACTGTCAGATGATGAAAAATACAACGATGAGTTCTGCTGATGCTTAATACTGCTACAAATTAATGTTCCATAGTGCAAATAATTTGCTATTTTGCCTCATTATGGACTGACTGAAGCATTTTGCGTAATTATAAATATATACCATCCTCCCGCAACACTTGGTCCTCCAACATGCAAACAAAGATGCACTTTAATTGAATGCTGCGCAGATTTGAAGAAGACATGTATTTAATGGGATATTTATATGATTTTGTAATATGAAATTCGTCAATTCAAATGCTGAGCTAAATCTTTTGTATTAGTTTACATTGTATGAACATGCACCATGTCTTACATCACTGTGTGTAAGAAACAGCACTGTGTACAATAACAACAAAGCTCCCTGTCGTGTGTACTTGTCATGTAAGGTACGTGTGTACTTGTCATCTATGACAAACTGGTTTCGCTGGTAGGTAAGTTAAGCGGGGTTCTGCAATTTGGTAAGGCTTATGGTTGTGGGACTGTTTTTAACTGTGTTATGAGAGCGTGCGTGCGCAGTTTGAAGGAGAAGAAAAAATTTGTCAGACACTTTATGTAGAGCCTTAGTTACCTGCACTAACATTTTTGTCGCTGTTACGATCGTTATGAGTCAGCTGGCCCTTTCACACTGAATGCTCTTCCCCCTTACTCAGCAGAAGTTCTTTTTATAGACCGAAATCAACACAAATAGAAAGTCACAAAAAAGAATACCTCAGCCTACCACACTTTCTGTCAAAGGTTGTTCTTTCAGCGGACATGGAGGTTTTGTGTTGAGACTGTGGAGGGTCGAAGGGTCCAATCAGCTCGCGCCCACTGCTCACGTGACCGACCTTGTGTCGTCTGCCGACTGTGGTCAGAGGAGCGCTGGGCACAAGTTCTGAGAGACGAACGGGACGAAATGGAGAAGAGAAAACTTAAAGTCAGCGAGACTAGCAACGCAAAAAGTGAGACTAGCAAGGCAGTCAGCGAAACTAGGATGGCAGACAGCGGGACTAGCAAGGCAGGCAGGGAGACTAGCAAGACAGGCAGGGAGATTAGCAAGACAGGCAAGGCAGGCAGGGAGACCAGCAAGGCAGGCAGGGAGACTAGCAAGACAGGCAAGGCAGGCAGGGAGACCAGCAAGGCAGGCAGGGAGACCAGCAAGGCAGGCAGGGAGACTAGCAAGGCAGGCAGGGAGACTAGCAAGACAGGCAAGGCAGGCAGGGAGACCAGCAAGGCAGAGAGAAGCGAATGTAAGTTGAGCAGACAACTGCTGGTCGCGTAATTACTTAGCGGTTCAGTGTTACTCTTTACCAATTGGCTAACTGCACTAATACTATAGACATGTACACACACATAAATAGACTTATATACAGATATAATTGTGTTCTTTTCACAATAAAACTCTTAGAACAAATTCCACATTTATTTATCCAGAATATTCTACGCTAATATACGACGCACATTAGTAACCTAGAGAAAATTTTTGAGGTGAAACTATTTGATGATGAGTTTGTTGTAAACGTAATAGATTTGTGCACACATACATTTTTTTAATAATTTAGTGGGGTTTGTAAACTTGTATCAAATTTGGCCGAAACTATTTGTTGCGTGATCATTAAGAATAATTGTTAATTTATTCAGAAATGGAATAGTTTTCAGTCGGTACATTAATAGATATACAACGTTTCATATGTCCTCAGCAGAACCTCGGTGAATCTGTAGCCTTATTTCTTATCAAGTGCTAGCTAAAACCAATAAATTCACCAAATACAATGCTTTTTATTCTCCCTTTAGCGCCTCCTTTTGGTGCATCTGTGGATTTTGGTAAGTATGAAGCTACTGCATGGACTTGAGGATTTTGAAATATATTTATTGTCTTAAAAACGGCGGTGGAGCACTCTTGGCTTTTATCCATCCGACAGCCTGGTACCAGTCGACTGTTGTCGTAAAGATACTTTGACAGTTAACTCGTTCCCAGAGTTACTTATTCCACCTTATGAACTTTATTTGAACAAGAGGGTGAGCCACTGGCAACTTATCTCCTTCTTGGAGGACGCTCAACCCGATCACAAAGTTGTTCCTTATCACACAAATGTTTGGTGGGAAAAGCTCGGGAAAATTTGTTAAGCGAGTCTGGGAATTTGACAAAAAGTAACTTTGTTTTGAGAAATGAAGGAAAAGACAATCGTTTTCCCTGAATTTTTTTCTCTTGTTGACGCCATGGACCATTTGAACAAAGTTCTGTGTCACTCTGTAATGTAAAACCATTCTTATTCATGGGTTATATATTTCGCCGTGAAAGCCATTGAACGGAAACGTGATATTTTTTCAACCCAATTAAAAAAAAAGAAAATTTCAACTGTTTCTTAACCTTAACTTATTGACAGTTAGTTTTCATAAATCAAGAAAACACAGCGAAATGCTAAATGCTCTGCGAGCTAAACATTTTCGACGTTTTGTCGATTTCAGATATTTAAAAAGTAAGTAAAAGATATTGTCCAGTCCGTCTACAGCAGACGTGTGATAAGCAAGAGCTTGGTTGAGCTGATCTATGTACACATTGCAACGCAGTGTTGATTGATTCTTTTAACCCCAAAACGTTGTCCAGTTCTTAAAATTACTAAATAAGAATAAATTTGTGAACTCAATTTGTAAAAAAAAAAAACTGTGGGGATGTTTACATCGATGCACGTGATTAAACATCTTTTTCAACTATAAAGGAGAGCAAGTCCGACCTGCGAATTCGGGCGATGAAAAAACTTGTTTTTTATGTTACTGAATCGTCCGATAGCTTAGAATTTGGAGTACGGCCCACAGAAAGAAAACTTTGCCCACCCATGCATTATTACAACACACATAGCTCCCTGTCGACTAGGTGCAGCCTATCGCACACCCATCGTCAGTCTGGAGGAAACATTTATTCCCCGGTATTAAATAGAAATCATACATAGCGTGGAAGTCTTTCATATTTATTACTGTTAATCTTGCTTTTGGCTTTTTATTTGCTGTAAATGAATTCTTACATCCTAATAAGAAGCATAATATTAGCATGAAAGGGAAGTTTTAATAATGTAATGTTTGCTTTTTTTGTGCATGGCGTATGCTCTGCACGTCACAACATGATACTTCGTTCTGCGTTTATCAGATATGCGTAAGTAACCTTGTTTGTTACGTCACCATTTCCATCCGTCACATGCTTTCTGTCTCTGCTTCTCTCTCTCTCTCTCTTTCTCTCTTCCCTTGTCTCTTCTTAGTAGATGCATAGCAAAATCTCTCGGCTTCATACAACAGGCATAGTCAATGATTGAATGATAGATGACAGGGCTATACGTGACAAACTTAATGGAGATTTGTATATCCTGCAAATGAGGTTGGAATTGCTAATGAGAAGTAAACGTTTAGGATGAAAGATAAGTTTTAATTTCTTAATGTTTGGTCTTTTTGCATGGCATCTTCCCTGCACGACACAACGGGAAACGTCTACCATACAAAGCAACGGGTAAGTAATATTGTCTGTTATTTTATCATTTTTACATTTTATCTTTCTCCCTGTTTTTCTCTCTCTCTCTCTCTCTCATGCGGAACCATATTACATTATAACTTTTTCACTATTTTACTAAATGCTCTATTTAGCAGATGTAAGTTGAAATTCTTTTTACGTGATGTTTATTTATTTATTTGTATTTTTATATGCTGTAAATTAGTTCGGAAATGCTAATAAGGAACATAATTTAAAATGAAAGATAAGTTTTAATTTTTAATGTTTGATCTTTTTTTGCATGGCGTCTTCCCTGCACATCACAACATGATACACGTCTACCATACAAAGGATGTTGTAAGTAATCTTGTCTGTTATTTTATCATTTGTACTTTTTATCATTCTCCGTTTCTCTCTCTCTCTCTCTCATACAGAACCATATTACATAATAACTATTTCACCAAATGCTCTGTTTAGCAGATGTAGGTCGAAATTATTTTTACGTGATATTTATTTATTTATTAAAAGCCATCAATAACATCTTACAACGGTCTAAATAAGCATGCTTCGGGAATAGCTACACTAATCCAAATTCACGACAGCCACAGACGACAAGACAGTATGTTAGCTCCATCTGCCGAACACATTTCTGACAACTCTACTAGACTGCGAGCACTCAATGGTATCTGTGAGAAAGTACTACATGTACAGCTACACTTGTCTCTGCGTTAATCACTTGACGACTTGACTGTTGTAGTTCTGTTTATTTGTCGATAATATTGTGCGCTTGCAAAGAGTTCAGAACAATTCTGCACGCCTCGATACCTGTAAACCTACGCCTGAGGACATTTTACTTTTTTTTCAGGGAACTTCATTAGCTGCTAGGGAAGTTCTGTATATAGTATCAAACTACAGCTCTAGCTTTCACACATTCTAATGGATATCATGCAGCTCTATGTGACTCTGTGCAACTATTTTTCTTCTAGGATGCTCCGATCCTGTTAGAGAATCGCTGCTGATTGTCCATCCGATTAACCTAAAGTCTTTTTCTGGGCAAATGTTTGCTTTCATTTTCCAAACCTTTTGAAATTGCCCACCTTTTTTAGCTAAGACATGCATCATTATTATCAGCAAACATTGCAATATTTTATCTTATTCACAGATACTCTGACAAAACCTAACCTGTCTATTTTACGTTTTACAGAAAGCTCCATTCCTGTCAGTATCGCCGTATTATTGAATAGAGATTTTATACACTGTAATAGTTTACATGTTTCTTGTGGTTTATCTTACCTTTTGAATTAGATATGCTGTAAATGAATTCGTAAATGCTAATAAGTAGCATATTTTAGAGCATGAGTCAAGTTTGCCCTGTTTGTTTGCATGGTACCTTCTCTGCATCTCACAACTTGATACTTCTTTCCGCATATAAAGGTCGTAACTAACCTTGTCTATTACATTACCATTGCCATCCATTTCATCCATTTGACCTCTGCCGTTGTCTCTGTTTCTTTTTCTCTCTATATATATATATATATACCTCACTCTCTTTAACATACATAAAACCATCAGAATATCCAAATTTGTCTTGCTGTTCGATGTATGACAAAATTTAAAGCCAGATAGCGCAAAATGCATGTTCGATATCATACACCAGACATAGTTCCTAACTTGATCCACAGATGACAGGACGACACCTGATTATTGTGGTGAGAATTGTACAAATAGGGTGGATTTCTAAGACCCACCAGCTTGCCCGCCTGTGCTACATCTCTTAACCCACAACCGTCCATACCCCCCACCACGCACACGAACACGCACACGCTATTCTAACACCTCAAACACGCTCATACACATGTCTGTGCACACATACAAACACACACTGTTAGGAAAGTTTCGTTTATGGTAGCAAACACAGGTCTACCTTTCCGTCATTTTAATGGCCCTCATCCACCCTTTTGGAAATCTGTCCAACTATTTTCTTTCTATGATGCACCGGTCCTAGAGAGAATCACTGCTGATTGTTCATCAGATTAACTTAACACCCTCTGTGGGCTATATGTTTGATTTTGTTTTTCGAGCTTTCTATAATTTAGTTTCACTTAAGACATGCATTATCATTATCACCAAATCTTGTAATACTTTACCTTATACAAAGTTACTGTGACAAAACCTAACCTGTCTGTTTTACGTTTTACAGAAAGCTTCATTACTTTCACTTTTTATGATAATCAGTACCACCGTGTTACTGAATAGAGAGTTTATACAGTGTATTAATTTGACATGTTTCTTGTGGTTTATCTTACCTTTTGAACTGTATATGCTCTAAATTAATTCGTAAATAAGAATAAGAATAATAACTTCACCATCAAGATAAGTTTTAATATCTTAATGTTTGCTCTTCTTTTGTGTGGCGCCTTTCCTGCACCTAACAACCTGATACTTCGTTTCATGTGTATCATATAAAGGTGGTAAGTAACCTTTTCTGTTACGTCACCATTTCCATCCGTCACATGCTTTCTGTCTCTGCTTCTCTCTCTCTCTATTTCTCTCTTACCTTTTTCTGCTTAGTAGATGGATAGAGAAATCTCTCGGCTTCATACAACAAAGTCAATGATTGAATGATAGATGACAGGGCTATACGTGACAAACTTAATAGGGATTTTATTGAACAGAGAGTTTATACACTGTAATAGTTTGACATGTTTCGTGTGGTTTATCTTACCTTTGGCATTGTATATGCTGCAAATGAGGTTGGAATTGCTAATGAGAAGCAAACTTTTAGCAGGAAAGATAAGTTTAATTTCTTAAGGTTTGATCTGTTTTCGCATGGCGTCTTCCCTGCACGTCACAACACGAAACATGTCTACCATACAAAGCACCGAGTAAGTAATATTGTCTGTTATTTTATCATTTGTACATTTTATCTTTCTCTCTGTTTCTTTTTCTCTCTGTCTCTCTCTCATACGGAGCCATATTACATTATAACTATTTCACTACTTCACTAAATGCTCTGTTTAGCAGATGTAGGTTGAAATTCTTTTTACGTGATGTTTATTTATTTATTTATTTGTATTTTTATATGCTGTAAATTAGTTCGGAAATGCTAATTAAAAGCATAATTTGTCATAACAACCTGATACTTCGTTCCATGTTTATCATATAAAGGTAGTAAGTAACCTTCTCTGTTACGTCACCATTTCCATTGGTATATTCTTTTTTCCTCTCTCTCTCTCTCTCTCACACACACACACACACACACACACACATGCAATCAAACAACGCACGTGCGAGGACACTGAAGTTTTAATATATTAATGTTTGCTCTTCTTTTTTTTTATTGCATGGTGCCTTCCCTGCACGTCACATTATGTATTTTCGTTCCACGTGTACTGTATGAAGGCCGTAAGTAATCTTGTCAGTTTGTTCATTTTATCATTTAGTATTATTCCCAATGAGTAGCTGAAACCTCTATTCGCTTAGTAATAATATTAATAATAAATGCACGCGCACATCTTACAGTGTGTTGTTATCCTTTTATATCATGCACTGAGAGGCAAACAAGTAAATAAATGCCAGCTATTATTCCTTTGCAGAAGACATTTTTGAAAACGATTTTCTAGTGCAAGGTGAGTGTTACTGTTTTTGGTGACGAAATAACGTGGTATCTCCACAATTATTAGTTTAATGGCAGTTCCCACCTTTATTTTCCTTCACAAACATAGATACATAAACATGTATACAGACAGACACACACATACAGAGACACATGCACGCAAAAAAATTTTCACATTTGCACACGGGCACCCCAGCAACACGAATGCATATACACACACACACGTACACATATAAGATTCCACACGAATACGTACACGTGTACACAGACACTCGCACGCCTACAAACACTGACACCCATAAAAACCCTCACATACTAGCACACACACACACACACACACACACACACACACACACGCACACACATACATATATATATATATATACACACACACAGTGGAACCTCGATTATCCGGTTATCGATTAACCTTGCATTCGGTTATCTGGGATTGCCTAAAAAAAATACTGCTAGACATCACAACACCGCCAAGATTTCCGACTAAAAAAATGTACACTACGTGTGTCACAGTTTAAGTTTTCATTCTTGATGGGTCTCTGTCATTGTCATTGTCTCATAATCATTCTAAAAGTTTAGCATCTTTACACCAGCCAGGCGATCCTCTGCTGTTGAAAAAAAAATTAGATTGAATCCGATGAATTGATGAACTGTCAAACACTGGTAGAAACTTCCGCAGAAAAGAATATCACAGAAGATTGATTACTAGTGCGGGTTATTTGGGGGGCAAGAGCACCAAACCAGCAATTCTTATTAATCACAAATGGTAAATGAAGGGCTGTTTACAGATGTTGTAGTCCACATCTACAATTTCATTATGAGTTTGTCATAAAAGCAGCTCAGTTTAGACTTGGAAAGAGTCCTGTCTGTTGATAACATCCTCCGTACCCATTAGGATTAACATGATACATGCACAATTGTACATTGATAGTGAAGCAGAGACGAGAGAGCGGACTGCACCGTGTGAACTTCTCATCGACGAATATCGCAAAGAAACCGTTACAAAGAGGCCACAGACAAGCCAATCGTTGAACAGAAAGACGAAGAAGCATGTGTCATAGAAAAGGCACAGCAGGTCTTCGGAGACAACAACAAATACAGAGACCTAGTCCCCTCCAGCCGGCTATCCCTATGATACAAAATAAATTCCATCTATTTACAATGCATTCACACTGACCATTTCCTCGCTACCTACCAATATATTCCCAGCATGCCTAATCTGGTCGAAAAGCATAATTACTCCTGCGAATTCAGAATGTAGGTGTTTTAAGACTTTTCTTAGTAAGAAGGATTTTAAGACACAGAAAATTAATTCCTTTGCTTTAAATGACCTCCGTAAAGATTGAATATGAAACAAAGTTAAAAATGCGTTTCTTATACCATGAAAGACTATTTAAACAGTTAATTACTTCTCAAACCTTACCCGCACTTTCACAACATGATAGCTTTTTATACGGGTGTCATTCCATCAGATCTTTCTTTAGAGTAACATGTTTTCAGATAACACGTTAATGTTAACACGGCAATGTTTTCAGATATTCAACGTTTAAGAAATTATCGTGTAGCTCCGATTTCTTTTCAAATGTGTCTGTTGTTGGCCACTGACATCACTTTATTTTAGTGAGTTTAAAAGACAAGAAACCTCTGTGCGTGTGTGTGTGTGTGTGTGTGTGTGTGTGTTTTGTGTGTGTGTGTGTATGTGTGTGTGTGAAAGAGAGAGAAAAAGAGTGTATATACGAAAGATGGGTGTCGATTAATGCTGCACTTTTGATTTTTTTAATTTCTTCTGACGCGTGTATTGTAATTTTAATGTTATGCACAAACCAGCAAAATCCACTACGATTACGATTATGATATGGTTTTTGATATGACTAAAAAATTATTGTAGGTGTTCGTCCTCCTTCTTCCTTACTTCGGATCACTGCTGAAGCCGCTCTAGCCATTCTAGGAGAGTCAGGTGAGTTCGACTGATTTACACTTGTTTTTATTTAAGGTAAATAGAAATAGCCACTTTCATCTTTGTTATAAAATAAATTTTAGTAAAAGAAGAAATGAAGGAGTGATAGAATAGTAATAATACGACAGTCATTCATTAAGCGCGACTTCACATGTATGTCTTTGCGTTTGACAGTAGACAATACTAAACGCTTTACTAAACAGAAACACGGGAAAAAAGCTTCACAGAGGTCTGTCAGTCATGTAAGCACTAACCTCTTGAAACTCGAGAACACGTGTACACAACACACACAGACAGACAAATAGACATATTTCTTTCCATTTATAGGAGAATATTTTAGTTTAAGCTCGCCATTGATCAGCTCACCACTGAACCCGCTTCCAGCTGTTTTCGTGCTACATTCTGTTTTGCTCTCTGGACACGATTTTTTACATAAACTTCTTTTGAAAATGTTCTCCCACGCCATATTCATTTTAATTGTTCTCTTCTATTACTGTTCATAATTGCATCTCCCAGAGTGTGCAAGGCGTGTGAATGTGCGTACGGAAAAATGTGTTTGTTCATGAATATTACAGGTTTGTTTGTTTGTTTGTTTGTGTGTGTGTGTGTGTGTGTGTGTGTGTGTGTGTGTGTGTGTGTGTGTGTGTGTGTGTGTGTGTGTGTGTGTTACAGAACCAGTTGTTGGTGCTCCGCTCCCTCCTCGCCCTCCTCGGCCAGACGTCGCTTAAATATAACCGGTCCTTTGTGGCGGCATCTGTGGTTGTTACTACATCGTGTCTCCTCCATGGTGTACTCGTAATTAATGATCTTCTACAGGTGGTCCTTTAAATTACTTTGATTAACTCTTCTTTAAAACGGCGTCTGCAATACTTTTTTTTAAAAAGACGTACATTGCCTGGTTATGGGAAACGTATAACCAGCATTTGTGAGCCAAGTGTATAATAATTAATGTCTACCTAAATGTTTATTATTTAAACTCATTTAAAGCGCTTTTCATTTAGCTTCTGAGCCCATGGATATAGATGCTTAAGCGCTTATTATCAATTGATTGTTTATATGTTGATCATTTTCTCTGAATAAAACTAATATATTTTCGTTTAATAGGTGTTCGATAAACTTCATTTTGTCTGTTGGAGATCAGAGCTAACACCCTTCGATGTATTACCGTATATGTTTGTGTTAATGTATTACATTTATTAATAATAAATATTAATACTAGTAATATTATTTATTAAACAAACTATAATATTACAACGATCGTGTTCGTGTGTGAATTACCTCGAGTTCATTGTCTGAATGAATATTATGTCACACCACTTCTTCATTCTCTTAATTGGCTACTAATTAAAGCTTGAATAGACTACAAGCTCTGCTATGGATTCTTTGAAGGCTCCTCCCCTCACTACTTGACTGAAATCTTGTCTGTCCACACCCCCTGCCAGAAACCTTCGCCCCTCATCAGACTCCCGCATTCTTTTCCTCTCTCCCACAAAGACAGTCACAAACGGACATCGGAGGTTCTCCCTCTGTACTGCTAAGCAGTGGAACTCTATGATTCGTGGTGACCAGGCGTCTCACACGTCGAGCGAACACAAGCTGCATTGTCCTACGGGAGGGAAGTGAGCATCCGAGCAGCTTTGTTTCCCTTCCCGAGGGCGGATTTATTTCTTCTGAAAGGCGACCCAAATTCCCTGCGTATATGACAGACCCTAACTCCTTAAAACGAGAAAACAACTCAAGACCAAACCAAAGGGTGAGCATTGTGACTAGCCAAGCCCTACCAACGGCCGGTCGGTGGATTGGAGAACAGGTCCTCTCGACAACCGGTACCGGCGGGCCATCTCGACTGCCAAGCGAGAATATCTGGTGATAAGCTATGAGAGTCAAAGGGTTGGTTGGTTGGTTGGTTGGTTGGTTGGTTGGTTGGTTGGTTGGTTGGTTGGTTGGTTGGTTGGTTGGTTGGTTGGTTGGTTGGTTGGTTCTTTTACTTTGCAATGACTTACACGCATTACTTGTAATATTTACACTCATTACTGTAGAATCACACCTATTACTTTGTAGAAAATTACACCCATTTCCCCATTACTACTTTACTGACGCCCCTTCCTTCTCCCTTTCTCACAATCAGAACGGAGAAGAATAAATACATTAATACGAAGAGAAAATTTTGGAACATATGTCATTTATAGATTTATCCAGCAAAATATTATCGTGTGATTTGTAATTTTATTTTTTACTTAAATAAAGGTTTCAATGCTAGACAAACAATAATTTACCTGGCAACCTTCAGCCTTTCGATAGTTGACAAGGCGATGGCGTTCAATCAATACTTGTCACCGAAAACAGATGAGTCAATACATGTACCGATAGTCTAACAAGACTCCTGCTCCTCTCTCTCTCTCTCTCTCACTACGATCAGACTATTTTTAAGCTGCTCCTGTCTCAGCATAAATTTAGGAACCAGACATAAAACAAAGATACAAACAACTTTTATTTATTTATTTATTGAGAAAAAAACAGTGAACCGTGAAACGTCCCTTACACCAGCTGCACACAGATCGCCTCTTAAAGGGAATGCGTGACAAAGGTGTGTTTCAGACCGTCGTCTGCAAAGAACAATGTCGTCTAGCAGAAGAGAACATCCAATGGCACATCTTGACTTTTCTCACCTTTTGTCCCCTAAATCCTTTAAACTATTTTGTTTGGTCCGTTATCTAGCTTCTGCCAACGCACTATGGATATCTTTGTGATCTCTACCCAGTTACCTGCAAGTGACCAGTCCAGGCCACTGACGATAGGTATTATCTTTAACTTCAGCCCCTCCCCCCAAAAAAAATAATAAAGGTTGGTCTTTTTTCCTTTTTTAATGTATGTTAGCAATAACAACGCAAACTTTCTATTAGCAAACTGAGGTTAAAATGACGATATAAAATGGTAGCTCTTAACCCTGACCTTAGCCTTTTGTTGTGTCTATTTGTATTTCTAGGTCTTTTACGCGTCTTTATTTGCTGTAATTGAATTGGTAAATGTGAATAAGTAGTACCATTTCTGCTAAGCACTTCATACAGAAGTTTAAATAACATTAATGTTAATTTTTATTTTTGCATCGCACCTTCATTGCACGTCACAACATGTTTCATTCCGGGTGGGCTAACCTTGCCTGTAAAGTAACCATTTCCGTTTCACCTTTCTGTCTCTGCCTCTTTCTTCCTCTCTCTTCGGTCTCTTTGGCGAAATTTATTTTTTATCGTATTTTTAATTTGAATCCATAACACTTTACAGCGCACCTTCATGGTTCATGATTGAGCTATAGATGACAGAAATATTTGGGAAGGAATGCACAAACGGTGTGCAATTTTAACAGTCACCCGCCTGCCCGCCTACATTCCGTTTCTCCATCCACAGCCGTCCATAAAACAACCACACACACACACACACACACACACACACACACACACACACACACACACACACACACACACACACACACACACACACACACACACACACACACTCTCTCTCTCTCTCTCTCTCTCTCTCAGTCTCTCTCTCTCTTTTCCACCCACCCAAACACGCTCACACACACAGAAAATATATGCATCGTTAAAAAAGAACTCTATGGGCTGAGATTACAGTCCTCTTTGTAACTATATCACATGTGATGTAAATAACGACAGATTTTTATTTCCTATTCCTGTTATAGTTATCTCCTCACATACTATTATATTTACAGCTAAAAATTTATGCAAGAACTTTTGTCAGTCTTTCTATCGATGGTCGATGGTCAGATGGTGTTAGTTACTATCTAATAGTACTCATTAGTCCCTTTGACGGAAAAGGTGATGCCATGAAGAAACGAGAATTTTTTTTTATTTTACCTTTTCTTTGTGCGATTGAAATAGTAGAAAAGAAGAGAAAGAGAGATGTGTGTGTGTGTGTGTGTGTGTTTGTGTGTGTGTGTGTTTTGCGTGCGTATGGGGGGGGGAGGGTGCGTGCAAAAAAAGGGCAAGTAACGCGAAGGGGAAGTACAGTTCTGATTGATTGATTGATTGATTGATTGATTGATTGATTGATTGATTGATTGATTGATTGATTTTTTTCTTCTGTCACCCAGTATGAACACATAGAGCTCTTGTCTTCAGCCTTTTGAAACATCATCGCAACTGTAGAGAACTATAAATAAAACTAAAGTTTTAAAGTAGAAATATCCACAATTGTTTCTCCAAGAAAATACATGTAATAGTAAAGGGTTTGTATCGCGCATTTCCCCACACGGAGGTGAGTTCGATGCACTTCACAAGAGACTAGAGCAGTGGACAAAGAGCCCGTGTGATGTAGTCGTCACAATCGAGTACAAACAAGTACAACCTACATACACGAACATGCAACAAATTTCATAACATGATAAAGACTCATGTTTAATACTTAACAAAACAGAAGAGGCATTGACATAAACATAGCTTCATCACATAAACTTAGACATACATAAAATTAAGCATGTATCTACAATATAAATCATTTGCAGACTTTGATTTTATGGAACATTTACTTTTAAAGTGCTTCTTCTTTTGGGGGGATGGGGGAATGCCCATTTATGTCTTTTATGGGAGGTTCTACAATAATGTAATAAGCTCGTCAATATAGCTTCTTAAAAAATAACGAAGAACTATGTTTTGCTACTTTTGTGCTAGTTGCACGTTTATAAAACTTAACGGTTCTAAAGAACCAAATTAAGACAGGCTTTTCAAACATCGCCCTTCTGAAATTTAGATACGTTCCACAAGTGCGCACAAAAATGTGCTGTCCGGAACGAAAGTCTGGTTTAAACTTTTTTAACCTCATTTAAAACAATTTTCGTAAATGAAAACATTTCATAAGCTGTGGTGTGTACTGTGCCATTATAAAACTAATTATCTAAATAAATTTGAATCCTAAAATTGTTTACAATTAAAAAATGTGTTGTCCCTGGAAATAAATTGTAAGTTTCAATTAAACTTTCTATTTCTCGCTTTCTTTCTCTTTCTCTGCTCTTTGTCTCTTTCTCTGTGTGTGTGTGTGTGTGTGTGTGTGTGTGTGTGTGTGTGTGTGTGTGTGTGTGTGTGTGTGTGTGTGTGTGTGTGTGTGTGTGTGTGTGTGTGTTCCTGAACTGCAACCAGTCGATGGATGGGAATACTGAGTTAAAGCAGCAGTGATGTATAAACGGTCAGCGAGGCTTTCTGCGCCCCTTTCATAAGGTCGTCCAACTGCTGGCCTATTCATTCCTTGATGTTACTTCTGCTGTTTGCCTCTCAAAATCCACCATCAGCTCCAATTAAGCAAAGACCTCCTAATACGCTACCTTACCCGACTAACTCAATAACAGCAGTTACGACCTGCTATCAGGGTGTCCAGGTCTTATCCATCATACGACAACTATTTTTACGTGACCTATGCAGAGTCCTACGATGCAGCACAAAAGTTTCCTGCAAGTTTGAAATTCTTTGTCAGGTGCACCGTGAGTCAGCCAGACATGTCGGGGGAAGGGGGTACGGTGGATAGGGGTTCCTAATGGCGCTGGTTGCAGCATGTAGCGCAGTACAAAGCTTGTTTGCACATGGCTGCTCGGGGGAGAGAACCCCCACTGTCTTGAGTGTCACAGACCTGCACAGCAGCGGTAGGTCAAATAACAGAGTGAAAAAGGATTTTAAACATTTATAGATTTTGAGAAGAGTACCGAGCATAAGCTCGTTCCATGACCTGAGAGTTTTCTGTGCTCACATACGCATACATACGTTCACTCGATCATATTGAACGCGTTAAACATGTGATCTACCTACCGACGTGAGGCCCATGCCAATGACCATGGAATATGGGATGCTGGGTTTTGTGTCAACAAATCTTGACTCCTTTGAATCAAAATAAATACATGAATCCATGTGCTTTCCTCCCCTAACACTAAACCATCTTCACCCCGTCAGTCCACCCCACTGTCCAACTATCAGTTAGTAATCGACGCTACAGAACAATGTAAGAGGTATTTTTAATAGGTCTAAGCAACTATTTTCATTTTTGAAACTCCGATCAAAAGCAGCAGACGCCAGTGGTGTAGGGGTGTAGACATCGAAATCATAGATGCATACTTTACAAACATGCGCTTTTTAGCGGCGAAGACAATTCTTTTCATTTACTACTTAACCAAAAATAGCAAGTAAGCTTTCACACTTCTTTTCTTTCAAATTACTAATGTCTACTCTTCTCAGGACAAACAATCAAATAAAACAGAACAAATAGCTTTCTTCTGTACATTATTTGTTATAACAACAAGTTTCAAGATTGTTCTTTATCGCACTAGAACGATTTCAGACGCAAAGTCCGCTGACCTCACAGAAGATGAAACCCGAGTGATGTTGAAGAATGTTGATTGAATGTTTGACGGGTGTGGTACTAACCCTTGGAACTCGCAGCACCTTGTGTGTCTTTGTAAGCTCCCTTTCCAGCCCACGCAGCGCCCACCATATCACGATGGCCATACCCCTATAGGTCCCACATCCTAGACATGTTAGCACATTTTTAAAACGACATCTTTGCTTGATTTTATCTTTTTTCTCGGCAACATTTAGCACAAGTTGTACACAGTCTTCCTCAGCAGTACGTAAATTAAACAAGTTATTAAAACTTGAATAAGTCCTTGTTGTTATATTACTTTAGAAATAAAATGAAAAGTCGAAAAAAATACTCAAGAAACAAGAAAAACCAGGAAATATTAAAATTTGCTAGATATAAATAGAAATCAGAGCTATGATTGAACTTGAAACCATTATGTTCTTCTGTAGTAGGAAAAGATAAACATCTGGGTCTTGAAACACAGTTATAATCAATTGAAAATCATAGTTAAAATTCAATACAAAGTACAAGTGTGATCAAGAGTTATGATTTTGAAGGAAGGTGGGGCACTCACTCTTCACGATTATCATGGCAACGATAACAAATGAGCTGTGGCTTTGGCGCGTTGATCCAGTGAACCACATGACAGAGAAAAGCAGAGACTAGTGGTTTCTGGTCCAGCCATACTTTTAACAGATGGCCGACGTTGACAATTCTGTCGACTGAAAGACCATTGATAACTTATTCTATTGCTACACTGCTTAGTCGATCATTTAGCTCACTTAGTCACCATTCGCTCAAAAGACCTGCACCAGCTGTCGTTGTGACAGATGTCATTGTTCAAAACGCGTAAATAAATTTAAATATCACTCGATGTTTTTTTTTCTTCTCTTCTGTTTTTGCTGCGCAAAGAGCATTCTTTTGAATGGATACCTGCACATTATAAATGGACATCACCATCATCATCATGATGACTACATATCGCATCTAACCTCACTTTCTCCACATTCCAATCAGATTACTCCACTCTTATCTCTGTCACCAGCGCACACATGGCAGATAGATAGATAGATAACTTTGTACCAATTGTCAGCAGTGGTTGTCCGTTAAGATTAATTCCCTCCCACACTCAATGTCGACAATATCTTTCAAGAAGCTTGCATAGCCCCCACCACCTCCCTATCCATCGGCTGGATGCCCATGTGCAGCCTGCTCTTTGCAGACGACATTGATCTGACGGCAGGTAGCAACAGTGAACCCCACTAATTTAGTTTGCTGCATGGTAACTGCCTTTGTCCTCCACATGCTAACATCATTTGCTTACCTAAGGTCACGTGATGACAAAAATGCTGAACGGACTTCAAAGTTGTTCTTTTCACTCATGTTCAACCGCCCGCAAGGAACAGATGAAGTTGTGTGCTGTAGGTAGAGCGGGGACTTGGTGGTCATTCATTGAATAGAACATCTAGACTTCTGAGGTCGTGGGGGGAATAAATCTTCTTCGACGTGATATTTAAATGATCAGTAAATTTAGATGGTAAAAAAGTTTATTGTAGGTAACAAGAGAATTTGTAATTTTCAGAGGCTAAAGGAGATATCTCAAGACAATTTGAAAGTTGTATGTGTATCTCAGTCTTTGTTGATGGTTTTGTGAGGACTCCTCATATGGTTGTGACGCTCAAGACTTACCATTCTTCTGACTAATGGTCACGTTGTAAAAGATACGCGGTCTTGACTGGCGGTTTTTTTAATTGACGTGGCGTTCAATGTAAGGGAAGAATATTTCTTTTTTTCTGCTCACTGAGTGCCCAAATCCATTACGGCCGAACCAGCATTATATTTACTGGAAATGCAATCCTTAACTTTTATTTACATTTATTCAATACAAACTTGAAAATCATAACTTAACTCAAAAAATTTGATTTTATTTTCTGGAAAAAAACTTAAATAATCAAATTTATTAAAAATTTATTTTAATTAAATAATCGAATTCAATTGAAAATTGTTTTTTTAAATGAAGTTTAATTACAAGCAACTTTAAATAATCAAACTAATTTTCAAGTATATTATAAAAATGTTAATTTTCATATTTTTAAAATAGTTTTTGCAATTATAAAAAACGTTTTTCTCTTCTCAATTAGACTATTGATTGTCTGCTACTCTTGGCTTATCCTCAACCATACGATACATTTTATTTTAAAACATTTTTGCGCTTTTTTGCGCTTTCACATCTCGCTATATAACCTATATAACCTATCCTTAACAGGAAGAAAGTGTAGAAGTAACCGAGGTGTAAGTGTAGGACTCCAGAAAGGAAGTCTTTGACTCTTCTGCAGAGGGCCCTCACAGTTTAGTTCCATGTGCCAGCTTTATTTTTATTTCGTTGAAGTATGATGTGGAATGTAAAGAATACGCACGAAAAGTTACAATAAGACTTACTACAGGCTGCACTTACTGCAGTGAATTCCAGTCCTGAGAGGAAGCAGGTAGTACTGACGCCTAGTGAGTAACAATGTAAGAGCCTCACTTACACAGGAACTGAGACGTAGCTCTGTCAGAGAGAATAGATTATCTATTCTCTCTGGCTCTGTTTTAAAAATAAACTGTTTTCGGTGTTTTCACATCAATTGTGAAAAATTATTACAAAAGTGAGTGGACAAAACCTAAAACAAAGAAGGATACGCACTTCATGTATTCTAGGACCTTTACATTGATGTAAATAAATTATATGGAGTCTCTGAATGTTTCATTCAATCTGTCTAATTTCGTTGAACCCAGTAACTCATATCAGGTTGTGCGGATACTATTTGTTTACCAATGGATGTGGATTGTCACACGACATGTCTGTCTTTTCGTGGGTGTGCCCGCAAATGTTGTAATCATAGGAATTCTTATCAAAATGTTAAAAAAGAGCAGTCGTCAGAAAAATGTGATTCTTCTCCATTTTATTTGGTTAGCCATCTCCGACTCTGTTGTTTTACTGGGCTACCATCTCCCGAGCTTCATGATGAACAAAGTCCATGTTTTGACTTGGAATTACCTGTCGTGTAAATTGGTCCACTGGCTTCGAGATATACCTGTTTTTCAATCCTCGTGGCTACATGTTACCGTTATCTCTATTCGATGCTTTTCTCTCGTAAATTCCAGCAACTTGTGTTTTGTCCGAGTTAAATCCATCCTTCCCTTTTTATCAGTAGTTCTTTTAATTTGCGCTTCATTTTTAAATGGACACTTTTTCCAAGGAATCCCTGTTCCAAGCGACCCAAGCAATTTACAGTTTTACAATGTTTGTAAATTCGCATTCCTGGATTATGAGGACTTTCTTCTCTTCGCGTGGTTTTGGATTATTCTCGTCTGCTTCCATGCTCTTCCATTCTTTCTCGTTGGAGTAAATATCGTTGTAATCATAAAGGCGATACAACAGAAGAAAAGTCGCGACGACACAGGGAACAACTGCCAGCATGTATCTTTGGCATCCAGCAAGACAGTTTCCCGTATGACTATCACGATACTTGAAGTATCAGTCGTCTTCATGATGGTTATTCTCCAAAAACTTCTTACGGCCATTGTAGCCCGTTATGATTTGCTTTCTCTCTCAGCACACGACTATGAGTACTATGTTACTAAAACCTTTGTCTTTGAAGTGGTATTTTTTATCGCGTGCCTGTATTATTCAGCCAAGTTCTTCATTCTTTGTGCTACAAGTCGCTCGTTCCGCATTGCTTTTAGACCTCTACTCGGAGGAAGAGTACATATAAAATGTTCTACAAGACGATGTCTTCTAAATCGTGACACATGTGAGGCTACAGACGGGACTCGCACTATGACTGGGTTAGCTGACAAACATTGGTAGGGCCCTCTATACTTTGACACATCACAACATCTACTGTCATCTGTATTTTGTATATTATGTTTGTGTTAATGCATATGTTTAGTCACATCATTGACGGTTACATACATTTAGTTGGAATCAATGCGTTTTTGCATTGTATGAGGTGTGCGGCCATCACTGAAAATTAAAATGCTGATAGACTCTTCTGGTAAAGCCTCTATGTATCTGTTTGTTAGAAGAAGAGAGCCATTTCTCTTCATCAGATCTCAAAAGCAAATAAGCAGAAAACCAGGTGTATAAAATCAGATATGGCTACCGCCGGCAGTATCTAAGCTTGTAAGGGAGGTCTCACACAGGTAACGAAAAGAGCTAATGGGCTGTGCTTTTTGGAAAACACTTTGCTAACAAGATATATAGCAACACACATTACTGCCATTCGTGTTATATTATATATGAAACAACACATAACAGTGCAGCCACAATGGGATATATATCAACACACATTAGAGGTACACGGTTTGAATTCCAACACACAGCATTACAACCACACAGGATATAGAGCAACACAACTGCACAATAGAAA
The DNA here is from genome assembly GCA_004794655.1 of Marisa cornuarietis. NCBI lineage: Eukaryota > Metazoa > Mollusca > Gastropoda > Architaenioglossa > Ampullariidae > Marisa > Marisa cornuarietis. The sequence continues at coordinate 250,679 of SMMW01000637.1, forward strand.
ATTGTTGTTACAACAAATATTTTTAAAACTCTCATCTCATCTACCTTGTTGCTTTAACTTCCCCAGTTCTATTTGAAGTCAGGTGCTTATTCCTCTCAGCTGGGTCGACTCGGGAAAGGTAGAAATACGGGTGCACCTCTCAGTTCTGATAGTAGAGCTCTAACCCCTCGGTTGGCTGCTTCCATGCGGTTACTTTGGGGTAAAAGGGTGTAGAAAGAGAGAGGGGTAATTGTTTGTCTGCTTTTAGCCTCCGGCATGACAAGTTTTTCTCTGTGGTGAGGTTTCGACGAGCCTCTAACTGTTTACTTTTCCTCGTGATCTTCCGAATCTTACTCTGAAGATGATTTATCTCTAGCCATAACGCTACTAGATATATGTAAACCATCTAGACTTAGACTTGGTTTCGTTTCTCCTTCCACAAATCTATCACGGAGGAATGCGTGTCACATGTGGCCAAGAAAGTCCATATCTTCAATCAGACAGGAATTCTCTAGAAACAAAAAATGCCTGGGAAAAATCTACATCTGTATAGGACTAGTCAGTGCAAGCATTCAAGCCATCAAAGGAAAGGATCAGTGTGCTGTTGGCTGGACAAGAAAACGAAAACATCTCCTTAAGCATCTAGTGATAGCTTGCACCCACCTGCTGCACTTTGTAACTGAAAGGCTCCATGTTGTCCTCACAAAATATCTAGAGCCTGGCCAATGAGCGTTATAGGTCCTGGTGCATTTTAAGTAGAATTATCGAAGACGATTCGAAATTCCTTTACTTTCATTTATGCTAAAGCCCAGCATTTTAGACCTCAATTTTCTGTTTCACGGTAATCATAAAATTACAACCTACTGTTTTGCTTTGAGCAATGGTGTGTGCCAAAACTGTACATAGTTGATGTGCGTGCGTGCATGCGTGCGTGCGTGCGTGCGTGCGTGTGTGTGTGTGTGTGTGTGTGTGTGTGTGTGATGTAAATATCTCAATGAAATCTCCATAATGTATGTCAGTTTACAGACCATATGTTTGTTTATGTCAAATTGTATACGTTACTTAATTTCGTTAACAAAATAGTTTGAGAGCTGTGACTAACTAGTGTATGTCTAAGCAAAAGAGTAAGCATAATGAGATAAACGTTTTTATCTGAAAGACGAAGTCGTGTATAGGTAAAGGAGAGAAAGCAAGATCTAAAAAGGCAGACGCATACTAACTGAAGGATTAAGTAGCTGAGACATAGACTTAGTCACTAAGAGACAGACAGGAAGACAGATATACAAAACAGCTCATTACAGTGATGCGGTAAATAGAATTGGCATCTTTTGGTGCAGCACAGAGTAAGAAATGTGATGGAAACTGAGGAAAGAAACGACAGTTTCCCGAGACTTTGGCCTGACAAAACATACAACCTGGACACAAACGGCGCCTGGAGTTTTCAGTTACTGGAAGCACTTTACCGGATGAAAGGAGTTTTTATTCTGCCGCTGGTTATCATCGGGTTGTTTGGAAACGTCCCCAGCATCGTGGTTCTTTATCGCCTGAGATCAGAAAAGTCTTCCATTTATCTATGTTTTGTAGCTTTGGCAGTGTTTGACCTAATAGTAGTCGTTATTATGTCAGTACCAATATTACTAAGCGTCACATTCTACGTTGAGTTCGTTTCCTTACACGACATCACGTGCAAAATCATATTCTGGCTCCAAGATGTTACACGTTCAGTATCTAACTGGACTATTGTACTGCTGACTGTTCAAAGAGCCGTGGGCGTCCTCTGGCCACATCGGGTTAACGTTATGTGCACGTACGGACGAACCAAACTGCTGATTGTTGCCATCTTGGTGTTTTTCTCTTTAGTATTTTCAAATGACCTGTACGGCCTTAAACGTGAAAATCAATTGTATATTCTACACAACAGGATGAGCACAGTTACTGCTTGTATGCCCGTAAGTTCTGAATATGCCGTATTTCAAGACAATGTAGAGCGGATTGTAAATATGGTTATAATGTTCTATATTCCCTTCGTTACTTTGCTCGTTAGCAATATTATCATAGGGCGGAGAGTCTTCCAGGCAACACGCAGCAACCTTCGCGACACGGCTTCGGTGGACACGCGGCGAGGAGATCAAAGGAGGACACAGCAGTCATCGTCGCTCATTGTCTCTGTCATCTTCTGCGTCCTTATAGCTCCTGATGTAATTTACGGAACCTATAAACTTTACTTACGTGAGAAAACAGAAAATGAAGACGCCAACTATGTGTCTATTGGTATCTTTTTGCAAGGACTTGCTAATATTTGCTATTGCACGAAATCCACAGTAAATTTCTTTCTGTATATTCTTACAGGCTCTAAGTACAGAGAGCAATGCTCTAAGCTATTTTGTCCCTCATTATTGCGAGGTTCAGCTGAAAGAGAGCTCAAAACGTAACAATCGTTATTTTTGTGTCTTTTAGTTAAATCAGAATTTGTTCGCCTTACAATATCATTGGATAGTCCACTTAAGAGCCGATTTCAATATCAGATTTCCTGAAATTGAAATTATTCAGTTAGACAAGTAGTTCTAAATATCTGCATATTACTTGATTTTCTCCTAAGAAAATCGGTTATATATCCGTGTGGTATCTGTTGTCTAAACAAAAACTTCTAAATTTAATGTAATTCAACGCGGTTACATCTGTAACTTGTTGCATGTTCTCTCTCTTACTCTTTTTTTCTCTCCCTCCCTCTTTAGAGTAGACTATCAAATGAAAATAAGTGCATAGATACTTTGCAAGGAAGTACTTTATTACATAGATAAACTTTAATCATTAGATGCGTTGGCAGAAAATATATTTCTCTGCAGATATTGGAACAAAAATTAAATAGTTTGTGAGTACACATTACGGTAAATGAGCGGTTCATTGTTCAGTAGTAACATAATAACAAGTTTAACAATTATACTTGTAATAAAATTGTGCAAACTGGATATCATCAACCCACTACAAACCTATTGACCTGAACTATTTGCAGTATAGTCTCTTGTTCAATACCTCAACTTCCGGCGTTGTCCTTCGTGAAAAATATCATCTCGGTGTAAAAGAATTGATGACAAATAATAAAAGAAACACTCTTTTCGTGATGGTTCTCGTCTGAGACAGAAACGGCGGATGGGGATACAACTGGCTACAATCACATGATTGGAGGGGAGAAGTCTTACTGCTGTCGCTAGTCGTCATCAGACTGTTTGAAAATGTCACCGGGATTGTGATTCTTTTTTACCTGAGACCAGAAGAGTCTTCAGTTTATCTATGTTTTGTTGGTGATGACAGCTTTACTTCCTATCACCTTCTTCTTTAAAATCCACTCCCTTAACGACAGCACGTGCAAGGTCATTCACTGATAGATAGAGGCGATGCTTAGTCTGTTTCCACTTGGACACGCGAATAAAACTGATTGTTGCTGCCCTGCTGGTGTGTCTTACTGTCCTCTATTCACGTGAATTTTCCATCTTTTAAGCTCGGATAAGAACTTTGTGTTTTGAAGGTGAACTCAGACGTCCTCGCTTCTTGCTGTCCCTATATTTAATCAAAGATTTAAAAGAGAGAAGGACCAGCAGCTCAAGCGCGGGAACAGATAACTTGCAACGCGCATGCGCTGGACTAATTCATTGCTTCGTTTAGTTTCCGGTTTCACTTTACACAGTGTGTCATAGAGCTACTGTCGTAATTATTTTAAGAAGCCAGGCACTAGATTACGATTCGAGACTGCCCTTTAGGCAAAAGTCGACACAAACGTTTATCATTTTTCCGCATACGAAGACTAGACAATCAATGCTGGGAAAAAGTTTTTGTGATCGCTGTAAATCGTTATTCTTCTTTTAACATTGAAAGAGCGACTATTTGCTCCAGACATTTCAAACCGGAATGTTACATTAAAGATAAGTCACCTGACAAGAGAAATATAACTTTTATTTTTAGAATAATTCAACTTTTCAGTGGTTATAAGTATTGCTGCGCCAAGATTCATAGACGTAAAAAAAATCGATTTATCCATCACTGGTGTCTTGAAACTGTTCGTATTAGTGAGAGAAAGAGAGCGCGCTGTGTGTGTGTGTGTGTGTGTGTGTGTGTGTGTGTGTGTGTGTGTGTGTGTGTGTGTGTGTGTGTGTGTGTGTGTGTGTGTGAAGATAATAAGTGATCTATTATAATATGAAGTCTGTTAAAATATGTTAAATAATTTGATAAGATAAGCTAACACAACGCACGATGTGAATGTGTTCAAAACAAAGTGTTAAAAAATCAATAAATAAGGATTTAAATGTGTTACAGAATAAATGGAGTTTAAGATAAGTTCCTTAGAGCCTTAGTCTGAATTAATCCCGAATAACATTCATTAAGAAACGATAAACTCGCTATAAATCGTTTTCTGTAACCACTCAGAAAGACAGTGAGGTAGAGAGCGAGAGCTTGCTGACATAACCATCTTCTTGACTTTGAAATAAATACATATACTACGATACAACGCTCTGTTTGAGCAAATATATTTTACATTATGATTCATATATTAAAAATATATATCAAAGCAAACATTTTAAGAAGATTTCTTCAAAGGATTCTATTATGCTCGCGGATACAAAACAAAGAGACCGGAAGCTCCCTGTCAATAAGTTCAGCTTGTATACAGTTGGACGCGAGGCCCACTATGCGCACGCAGTGATGGCTGTCCTTTCCTTCAATATCTCTGATTTCATGTCTAATGGCCGTTTTGCGTTTTTGTAATTTCTAAAGTACTATATCTAACATTTCCTCCCTCACTGCCAGATAAAACTTTAGATATCGGCTACATACATTCGCTCAAATCTTACTGCACAAGCCGGTGGTGGAATTCTTTTAATACACGGTAAATATATTTTACTCTATCTGGCCTATTACTTCAAATGTCAACTGAGAAAGTAGGAGATTCAGCTTTTAAAAACAAATCTACATGTTTTAACCTTTCTTTTGATACCAAGTCTGTCTGTATTTCAAGTTTAAAAAAACTAAGCGGGTTTTAAAGGTTTTAAATGAGCAAGCTTGTGCAAAGTAGGTTGAAAGGCTTTAAGCAATCAAGGAGGTTTCCCGTCCATATTTATAACAATCACATTTTTCAAGACAAAAGAGCACAGCTAGTGAAACTTTCAAAAAGATTATTTTGAACGGAGGGCACGTCAGCATCTTTGTTAGTGGTATCACTATTGTCTGAAACCTGTTCCTCGTGCTTAGAATCTTACATTAGTTGTTCGATGTCGTCTGCGTTGTTCTCTGTCCACAAATATGTAGTGATTAAAGAATCTCCAAAGTTCTCACTGCTCTAAATATGGGTAAGTCGGAAGTTGATTATAATTGAATTAAGTTAATAATTTTCTGTACATTTTTTTCCTTTCGTTTCAACTATGAAAAATATGTAAAGTGACGGAGGTAGTGTTGCCTGTCAGAGAGGCAACCGCACTGCATCAGATAGTATCGAGATCAACGACAAACTTAATTAACTTCTAACTTTTGTCGACAAGTACTGGTTAGAATTCAAATTAAAATTTTCTGGCTCTATGCATGGTATGATATGGTGCTCATTAGAAATGTGAATTGTGACTGTTTTTAATCATTTCAATGTAACACAAGATCGCCGCGATTAATAAAAATTAATAAATTCTAAGATCATTTTCACCTTTACTATAACTCATCATTGAAGTTTTCTCTCGGCAAAGTGACCAAGGAATCTCAAAGTTGACCTTTAATCACATTTTTCGGGCCATTGCCATCAAACTGCTCTGTTAGTCATTTTGTACTGAGAAGTTTCATATTCTCAGAGTCTCTAAGTACGGAGGTAAACGCTACAATTTTTTCTGTCATTTATGCAAGAATGAAATAATAAAGAGAGCTTTCAAAGTAACTAATTATTCTTTCTTGTGTCTGATTTAATCTTTTGATTTGGAATGCTTTATTTGGTTCACAAAGTAATCGTCCGGCCAAATTGCTAGATAACTTGCGTCTCTATTTTCTTAACCTCTAATTTACTAAAAAAAATAAATGAATCAAAATAATTTCTGAGTATTTCTCGGATGATCAATTTGGGTTTTTTTAATGAAAGGAAAGCTGAATAATGTTTTCAGGAAATGTTAACAAAATTGATTACTGGCTATGAAAATAGCTAAATCGTGTATAAAGTATTAATGATTCCATGGGTACTGCAAGGGAGATTTTACTGTAACGTCACAGTTTACTCCTGCTCTTCACTGTACAATACATAATAGAAATTAAAAAAGAATAATAAAATCATTTTTTCTGTATCACGCATTTCCCTGCTGGCGGCATAACAAAATCTCTCTCTCTCTCTCTCACACACACACACACACACACACACACACACACACACACACACACACACACAAAGGGGTCTCACAAAAAACAAACACGTACACACAAGAGTGTAATTTTAAAAAAAGAGAGAGAGAGAAGAAGAAACTTCTAGTTGCTTTAATTATTCTCGGAGAAAGGTGGGTCTTAAGGCCAGACACAGTGTTTAATATGCTAAGTGTGTGAAGTGCTGGCGTTAAAACATACCAGACACCAGAGTGAGTGTATATTGTAGAAGTGCACGCACCTGTTATATGGGTGCATGGTTGTTGATGATTTAGTTTATGTATGATTTCTGTAAAGTGCACTGAGCAAATCTGTGGAAAAGCGGTATATAAATCATTATTATATTCTTTTTTCTTTCCTTTTCTTTGAATATCCTCCTTAACTCCTGAACCGCCAATTTGAAAATCTGCACTGACACAACAGGCTTTCTTCTAGTTGTCTCCCTTCTTAATTAAAGTTCCGCCTAGATTCGGCTCAAACATGAGAATGAAAACACTTCTCATAGATTACTATTCAAAGAAAGAAGTGAGGCTGGGCCACAAACCCAATTAGTAAAATTGCTGCATGAAACCTACTACTAACTATATGATGATGAGAGAAACAGAAACCCACTTCACTGAGAGTGTAAAGACATACGAGGGATGTTCCACTTCCACCTGGACTTCAGCGAGTGCAGACCATGGGGTCTTAATTAAGTGATTCTTTAGTTAAGGTGTTTCCACCCTATTTTCATAATTTTTTTCTCTTCGAGTTTTCACAGGATGGAGAGGAGAAGAAAGTCGATGCACGCTCCTTCGATTGATCCACAAGTGCCGTCAGCGCGTTGCATCAGTTCTTGCGTGGCCTTCACGCTGTTGAAAGTTTGCAGGAGCTGAAAGAAACTTATGGGGATAATGCTCCGACTAAATCGACTGCCACAGACTAGTTTTAGGGATTTTGCAGTGGTCACTTCAGATGTGATTACCAACGGGACGTTCAGGCTGTCGTATTACTCACGTTCCAATACTCTTCCCGCTCTTCAGACAAATAATACAGCGAAATGCCGCCATTGTTTGTGACTGTGTAAAACTCTAGTTCAGGTGGACTAGATCATTCCACTCATATCAACTTTACTTATATTTTCAAATTATCTGAAACAAAAATGCCGTTATCTTTCTTCTTCCTGTAAATAAATTACTTATCTCCCCTTCATTTTGATTAGTTATCTTACCTCGTGATAGGAACGTAAGTGCACGTAATATCAAACCGTCATGTTTACATGACATTCATCTGCCCTTACGTTTCCTTCCAGAGGCAACATCGAGAAAATTTTTAGTGTAGTCAGCTGCTGCTCTGCCTATCCGACACTCCCGTCTGTGAAGGTAAGCAATGTGTCGATGTCTTCTAAAACTACTTGTGTTGGCGTGTGCATGTATGGATAAACAGTAGTTCTTCCGTACTCTACAAAAGGATAGAGAACTAAAATAAATAAATGCAATAATATGCTTCAAAGTCAGAGAAAGGGGACCGTAACCTGATGAGCTCTAGCAGCCCAAAAGCGCGCAATCTTTATCTTCCTTTGTCCCGGTTGTTTTCTCCATTGGCTTCGCTTATTACGTCGGTTGCTGTTAACTGCCGTCACAACCCTCGTATCATTCGATAATATGAAGAATATAGCATTATTACATGTGCGTAGGTGTGTATGTGTGTGTTTATTTTTTCTGATGACTGTAATTGTTTTGATATTGACTATAGAGATGTTCCTGGTGGGGGTAATGATGTGTGGTCCTAGGTGACTTGTTGCTGTGAACCTCTGGTTGTGTCCAATCAGTGTCCAGTGATTTTTCTTATTTTCAGATGACGATGTTGCTGCTGCTACTAGTGGTCACTGTGTCCGTGATGTCCCAGGCTGGAGGACATGTAAGAAAACGCAGTTCCTGTAGTCGAATACCAAGAGACTTGCATTCATCTTACTCCTGTCTTAAGTTTCTTTACTAATAATATACAGCTGTCACTGACACCATCAAACTGGTGCTAATTACCTTGGAAGTGTAGAAGAGTGTGAACAGCTGCATGTGAGTCGGGACGATATTTTTAGTCTGTACACACAGCTAGTGCACATTAATAGCAGTCAAAATGACGCTGTGTGGGTATGATTGGTTACTGTCATTAGGCATTTCTTAGAAAATGTTATAGCCAGCGTTTGTCTCGACGTGTGTGTGTGTGTGTGTGTGTGTGTGTGTGTGTGTGTGTGTGAGAGAGAGAGAGAGAGAGAGAGTGGGAGTATGTATTTATATACGTGTCTGTGTGACTAAGTGTACCTTTCTCTGTGAATGTGTATGTGCGTGGGTGCGCGCGCGCGCGTGCACGCTTGCCTGCATGTGCTTTATGTTCACCTTTAAGATCATACCGGTGTGCAAGAAAGAAGGAGAGCTGTGCTTTTATTATGACCTAACGGCGAAGCACGTCTTCAAATGTTGTGGTGACATGGTCTGTCATCGACTAACGCTATTTGGTGATGCTTACTGTGGACATCTAGTAAGTGAACTCAGATACCAGTGAGACGATTGTTTTCATTTAACATCTTCACTATTATTATTATTATTATTATTATTATTATTATTATTATTATTATTATTATTATTATTATTTGTATATTCTATACTTTAATATTCTGGCTATTACTGGCATGACTGAACTAGTGCTAATACCTGGTGGGGAGTCGATAGAGGCGATAAGTTTAACCTGTATACGTAAGTGGTGGACGTTAATATGCACTCAGAATTATGTGGCATGCATACACTTACTGTCAAAACGGATTCAGAAAAATTGTTCAAGCCAGTGATGTGTGTATGCGTGTGTGGATGCGCCTCTGTGTGTGTGTGTGTGTGTGTGTGTGTGTGTGTGTGTGTGTGTGTGTGTGTGTGTGTGTGTGTGTGTGTGTGTGTGTGTGTTCATGGGTCAGCGCAAATTTTATGTTTACGGAAGACAAAGGAAGACGTGAAATTCCTTGTGCTGTGATAACCTGGTCTGTCATCGCCCTGGCTAGCTAGTGGCTGTTCACTATGGTTATTGTCGATGTAACTGGCGTACTGGAGCAAAATGAGCTGTACTTTGACCTCGATATTCAATTAAAGATGGTATGCCTATTAATTTATGTCTTTATTTATACTGCTTGTCATTACTACTGCAGAAGTAATCACCGCAAAATACAACAGCAAAATTTACCACTTCGGCCAAGATTTTTCTATTTTTTGGCTTGGTCATCATGAAGCGCGACACACACACACACACACACACACACACACACACACACACACACACACACACACACACACACACACACACACCTTACCTAAGTGTGTCTGAGGTCATGCAGGCCACACAACGGAATCTGCCGTATTCCTGCAAACGGAGGGTCCCTTCACTTCAGATTGTGTGACGGCCTTACCTGCAAATCTAGTTGCACGTGGTGACCTTGCTCAGTCAGTGCACAGTGTACTGCCTGGGTGCGAGTAATGCACTCAACGGTGCAAAGAGAAACCCTGACGGCAAACATCCGCCTTCGTAATCTAGGTGTAAGCTAGCGAGTGTAAGTTAACACACACACATGCACACTCACACGGACACACACACACACACACACACACACACACACACACACACACAGCAATGACTATAACGGGACTCTCAACTCGTAGTAGTAACAGAAAGACTCGCCTAAATCGCGTCACCCGTCGTCTTTTTTCCCTGGAAAAATCAAGTTACTGGTGTTACACTTGCAGGTTGTTGTTGGAAAGTAACTCAAGCCATTTTCAAGACACGGCGAAGTATAACCTCAGATATTAAAGGACTTGTGAGGTGCAATTTGATTGTGTAGAGCCCAGTGTAAGATACTGCTTCCCAAATCTGGAAGATTATCCTTTTTCTGTTCTTGACATACCTGCCTACAAACATCCCCATGAACAGAAAGAGGTCAGCAAGACAGACGTCAGAATAATGCATTGATGCGATTACGTTCTAAGGTCTCCGCCAATGGAAGAGCTGGGAATATATGTTAAATAGGCATAGCATAACCACGACATTCACCTCTTTCTGTAAATTGTGATTGTTGTAGGTGTATATTTCAAGAAGTGAATCACCCATCTCGAAGCTTTACCCAATCAGCAAAAAAAAAAAAACGTTATAAACCCTAGTAGTCCTTTAAGCTCACCTGAAGCTGTGCTCCCGTCAAGTCTCGATAAGACATTTAACCTCCACAACTGATATTTATGAACCTGTGACCCAACTAGAGCCCTGGGAGTTAAGCAAGTGCGATAAGCACAAGTACGAATAGAACTTCCTCTTTATTTTAATAGGAGATACCACTCTCAGACGAAATTGCTTATCCTTAGTGACTGCGAACACTTTACCTGCAGGCATGAAACTCATTTACGTTGTGATAATCGCCGTGTGTGTCTTGGTTATCGTCCTCATCCTCGTCGTGTCCGTACTCATCGGGGTGATAATCTGGCGGAAACGGAAAAGCAGGAACAAACTTGGTGAGAAGTTGAACGGTTTCCATTTTCCTAACACTAATTAACAATCTCGTTGTCTGCCCTCGATTTCTTTCAAAATTTTCTACGTTCAGCAGTAATCCATTCCCTTCTAAAAACACTTGAGATAAGACCATTTATAATCCACTACTAGTGCCCAAAGGCAGAGAATAAGTAAGATGTCAGCCACTTCCAGCATGTTATTACAGCTCACCTCTCAGTTTCACTTTTATTTCTTATGTAGAGATGTAGATGGGTAAGAATTAAAGTTATTTATTATTGTTATCTTAAAGCAGCATTTTATTCAATTATTGTATATGATGTTTGTCATGATGTTTGTTATGTTTGCCTAATTTTTTGCGCTTTTAATGTTAGTAATGTTTTATCGTACATCGGCGTTTATGATGCGATTTTCCTACTTTTGAGGTCAACTCTCCCAAGAATTCGTACGAAGTAAAAAGTAATTAAAATATGGTTAATAAATCTCTCTCTGCATTCACTTCCTAATATCATCATGCATTATCACCCAGTTTATACTACATTTTGCTATAAAGATTAAAATAATGATGTTATATTACGTACCGGAAATGGCAATAAGTTTGTTACTACTTCATAGCCAGGATTGTCTTTCGAAGAACACGCTGCCTTCAATGGTTAGAAATTCTTTCTCTCTCCCACAGCGCGCTTGAGAGGAGTCACCATCAACATCGGTGACGTAACGCAGAAACACGAAGTTTGTCAAGGTGCCATCATTTTTTTTTAAATTTTACCTACCTTCTACCCATCATTATTGTCATCATCATCGTCGTCGTCGTCGTGACTATTTCTTCCTTTTAATAAAACAGATTTTCTCTCCCTAGCCATTACATTACATTGCAGCAAAACATTTGAACTCTCTCCCTTTCCATACCCGCCACCTTCCTACAATTGAATCCTGAAAACGCTCCTCTTCCTTGAGCATTACTCCCAACACAGTCCACACAATGCTCGTCCTTCTTACTCTCCCCCCTTCCACTCTTGCTACTTTTCTACCCATCTTTCTCTGCAGAATCACCATATTCTCTGCTCCTGTTACTTGGTGCCTTTTTGTGTTTTCTTTGTTTTCTGTTTGTCGTAGTAATGTCGTTTATTCTTACGCCCCTCGTGTTCTATCCATTTAGTCCATCTCTCTTCCTTGTTTTAAGCGCTAAGAGCATGCTCTCTATGAGTGTGGATATGTGCTATAAAAAATCTTTAATTATTATTATTACATCTCATCCGGTGCCACACCTTACTAGATCCGCAGTATCTGAAAGCATTTTGTACTGCGAACATATATTAATATATCCTCCATTAGTTACATTAATTATTAAGACGGCCAGGACAGTTTATTTCAATAATTTTCTTGTCTTCCATCCAGGTTAACATTTTGTTTTATTTTCAGAGGTCAAAGTCAAGAGACTAACCCAAGCGTTAAATGCCAATGGGGCCGGTGAGTATAGTCGTGTGTGTGTGTGTGTGTGTGTGTGTGTGTGTGTGTGTGTGTGTGTGTGTGTGTGTGTGTGTGAATGCGTTAGAAAGAGAGGAAGATAAATGTTGTTCCTCCATGCATCATCTTAGCACGCAGCACTCTGACACACTTGCCGTTCAACAGTGTACAACCGTGTTCCCGTGTGAAAATAGGAACCAGATATGTGTGTACTTGGGTCGGTCGGTGTGATTGTGTGGGTGTGTGAGAGAGAGAGAGATTGTGTGTGTGTGTGTGTGTGTGTGTGTGTGTGTGTGTGTGTGTGTGTGTGTGTGTGTGTGTGTGTGTGTGTGTGTGTGTGTGTGAGGGGGGTGTAATCTGTTTTCAGAAATACAGGATTAACAGGGTCGTCCAGTTTACCTGTAGTGTCGTCAGTTACCATTTGCGCTACTGTGACATTCCTGACAAGCAGCCGCGACCTAAATATTGCAAGGAAGAAAATTCGCTCCTCGGGGAAAAAAACCCAGTCTATTCAGTTCAATCAATGAGAAGCATTAGTGACTTAGTGGGTTGCAAAAAGTACCTGGTGAGGAGGTTCGAAGCGCCCCCTATCTCTGTTCACGCCAGGGGAAGCGGATGGCCGAGTGGTTAGAGCGCTGGCTTCCGAACCGAGAGCACGCTGGTTCAATACCCGATAAGCGCAGCAAACTTCCCCCAGTCGACCCAGCTGACGGGAATGGGTACCTGACTCCATAGAGGGTTGGGGAAGGTAAGGCAGCGAGGGAGAGGAGATTGGCACCACCCTCATGTAAAAGCTGGCCCCTAGAAAAGTGGGGTCTCTAACACCTCACTCCCCTACGACCAGAAATGGTTATGGGATGACCTTTACCTTTTACCTGTTCACGCCAACCCTTTCACTCAGGGTCTGAGGTTGCAACATGGAAGCTGCGACTGCTGAAGTCATTCAGGTCGTAAAGAAGTCAGGAGAGGTCAGCCACGCCCGGAAAAAACTGTCAGATTAGCCAGCAAACGAAATCTGCGATGATCACGCCTAGCCAAAGACTAGAAACAAATTGATCAGGGAAACATGTCCGTGGCCCGGAGGAATAGAATATACTGGCTGCTTAGCTCAAAAGAGTGTGGAGACAGTCGATCCTCCGAGGGCCACTTAGATATTTATAAGATCATTCGTGTGCCACACAAAATTATTAACTTAAAATTAGTCTGCTAAATATGATCAAGCCGTAGTTTCGTCGCCTTAGCAGATCCAAACCAAATGATTTCGCGAGCTTTATACGCGGGGCCGAACGATCCCCACCCCTGTCTTATAGGTCAGTTATATTTTTTTCCTCTGCAGGTGAGCCCTCAGAGTTGCTGAAGATTGATAAAACGAACAACGGGCCTAACATCAGAGGTGTACACGGTAAGTCGTAGACAGCGTTGCATTACTGTAACACCAGTAGTAGTAGCAGCAAGAAAATAAATACAGCAGTGCCTTGAAGATATGGGGAAACAAACATACACCTGGTGTATTATTCGGATGGACCCCTAGCCTAGTAAGTCATAAGGGTGAAAGTTAAAAGTGAAACTAGTGACCAGATGCTCTCTCTATCGTTGAATTCAATAAATCATCGTGCTCTGTTCTATTGTAACAAAAATTTATCTGATAGTTAATAATATAATAATATAATATTAATAATAAAATTAAGTCCCATTAACATTTCTTTTACCTGCATTCCGATCAACACTCCACCCGAAACCTTATTACCATAACATGCCACACCTTTAACATTTCACAATATTGCATTGCAATATCTTCTTCAGTTAAGTGTACCTCGGGACATTCATTATCATCATCATACAATCATCTCTGAAACTGAGAAAACTGGTGTTAGAACTAAAAATCTGCCGTCACCTTTTCTTATATTCCTTCCCACTTACCTTACAATGACCGACACGTACGTACCCATCTCTCTCTCTCTCTCTCTCTAATTCCCCTCTCTCCTGATCCCCATCGCCATATACACTATCGTACTCTGTCATCTGCTAGTACCAGGGACTTTACACCATCGCCATATACACTATCATACTCTGTTATGTGGTAATATCAGGGACGTGGTATCTATATTTTTAGATCCTGTTGCCATTTACATTGATCCACCACCTCCAGTCCCACCCGTGGCCTGATCCGTCCGTCAGTCGTTCTGATGTGGTCATCGATCTCAGCAATCTGTGTGTGTGTGTGTGTGTGTGTGTGTGTGTGTGTGTGTGTGTGTGTGTGTGTGTCCATAAGCATGCGTATGAGCATATATCTATGTGTAAGATGAGCAATAGCCCAGGTGTGGTTTTTTTCGGTTTATGTAGGTGTGTGCATGGGTTTCATGACGGCCGCTTAATGTTTATTGATGTAGTGGCTTTATTGAGAGTTTGGCACTAGTATTAACTATGACAGAAAGTATTGAAGCCATAAGTGATTTTCACTGGTGTTTTGTGTTTAAAGTACTCTACCCCTTTCACTTCCTGTTCCTTGGGGTTGTGATGTCAAATCCTGACCAGACTTAACTTTTAAAGTTCAGATCAGACATGTTAGTAAACTATAGAGTAAACTATTCACTTAAAAACCTCAGGTTGGTCTTATTTTTATTTTTGAGTGAGAAAGTCGTCGACATTTTATTTTATTGTTGTTGAATCTTTGTGGCTTTTTATGTTTTTGTTGCATATATGGATTATTATTCTCTTCATATAATGAACATAGCTCAATGTAAATTATTAAGTGAAGAATATTGATATGATAATATATTAAAAAATGAAAAATTTTGAGATATTAAGAATTGCATTTCTTTGTCTGTTTTATTATTTTTTTGTCGTTTTATTTGTGTTTCTTCGTCTGTTGGTATGCCGGAACTTGTTTGACTTCGGGGTAAAAGATTGTTGTTTCGCTTTTTATTACATGCAACAGCTCCGAGCCTGATGATGAAAGGGAGGGGGAGGGTTTTGAAAAGGACGTTTAACAATAGACTGTTATTTTTTGTTTTAAAGGGTAAATGTATAAATAAATGTTCTTTATGCCTATCTGTATAATAATCGCTAAAATTCAATTAACTAGTTTGTTCGCTAAAGATTTTTTTAAATTTTAATTGATACTTTTGTTGGTGTTTTCAACTCGTCCTAAAACCACTGCAGAGTGATCACCTTACATAGGACCTGGCATGTTGTGTGTGTCCCGCTCCATACAACTCGCTCCCTGTGTGAAATGTGTTTACTGAGCTCACTTATGTCCAACGCAATTACTTTTACAGCTCATTTTTTCATATGGTTATGTCTGTACATTGCTTTTTACATTTTTTGTTTTTGTTTTGGGGTTCAAAAGATGGGCGGGTCATGAAAATAAGGTTGATCCTGTCCTACGAAAAAATTATTCTAATTTATGTATGTGTCACGTAACGTAGCTGACTGATTACTTGACTTCATAGTTCTAGTGGCTGGAGACAAACTTCTTGTTGAACTTTACACTTTAAATAGTTTGACAATGTTTTGTTTCCAGACTTCGTCAGACTGTATCAATATTTGATAAACTGGGCGATCGGTAGCAAAGATGAAAATATATAAAACATTTTTTAATATTTCAGCCCCAGTATTTTACACGTTTTGAATATGTCTTTATTTCTGTGATATTATACACAAAAAGTTTACTTACATACAAAACCGTTGTTAGATAGTTATGCTTTTATTTTCACTCTGCTCCTTCTAACGCTTTTTTCCTAAATATTCACTGTACTGTATATTATGTAAAATATAATGATGATAAGACCTGCGACATTATTTCTTTTTCTTTTGGTTGTAGTATTAATTCTTTTTTAAAAAACGAACAAACAAAATAGACGAAGATGTGGGTTCAGTTTTACTCGGATAACATCGGGACTTGAAAGGATTATATGGATATCTATAAGTTGTACTATTTTACATCTCATGGATATATGCCCTTTGAAAATATTTCTGATTAAAAAGTTAACATATTTTGAAAAATAAAGCACTAACCAATTCAACTCCTCTTTTTAAGATCTAACAAAACATGTTGGATAGTAAGCGTGTTTGTCAGAGGAATTAGTACACGGCTAAGGGCTATTATGGTCGAGACTGAGTGCTCACAAACTGGGTCGGCATTTGAAATCCTTCTTAACTTGTGCGCTAGCTACGTTCACGGAATTGTGTGATATATTAGCTGTTGGCTGATATATTCGTCACAGTCAAATGTTTTCATCCTGCTGTGGTTCTCAAGGAGCTTCGGATAATTTGTATTTACATCAGTATGAAAAAGGAGAAGAAGTCTAATCATTGTCTTATGATGTGTTATTACGTCGTCGTCGTCGTCGTCGTCGTCGTCGTCGTCATCATCATCATCATCATCATCATCATTCTTTGTTGCTCCTCGAGGAGCATTGGCCAGCAACAACACCTCGCCAGCGGACCCGGTTTTGGGCAGCCCCCCTTAGTTGGCCCCATGTTGTTCCGGCATCCTTAGCCTCGCTCTCAACGTGTCTTCTCCAAGTCTGTTTTGGCCTCCCATTTCTCCGCTTTCTCTGAGAGTTCCAGCCAAGTTCCCTTCTGGCAATGGGGTCAGCAGGTGTGCGCAGGGTGTGTCCTATCCAGCCCCACTTTCGCTTTTTGATGTCTTGACTAGTGGCATTCTGGTTAGTTCGTTTCGACAGGCTACTATTGGAGATCTTTTCAGGCCATCTTATTCGCAGTATATGGCGAAGGCATCGGTTGGTAAAGGTCTGGAGCTTGTTGTTGATGGTATTTGTCACTCTCCAGGTTTCGGAGCCATACAGTAGGACTTCCTTCACATTGGTGTTAACGATGCGGGTCTTACTGCGTATGGATAATGCTCGGAGTCACAGATGGGACGTAGGGTGTTAAAAGCATGCCAAGCCTTGTTTATGCGTCTTCTTATGTCGTTGTGCGTTCCACCGTCCTTGCTAACGATGCTCCCCAGATATGTAAGGCGGTATGTTTCCAGGATGCTCTCTCCTTGAAGAAGGATTTGAAGTTCGTGCTTGTTGTTGATTTTCATCACTTCGGTCTTCTTTCTGTTGATCTTTAGGCCGGTCTTCTCTGATTCCTCTGATAGCTGACTCAGTTTGGTTTGTGCATGCTGCTGCCGATGAGAAAGGAGACTAATATCATCTGCAAAGTCTAAGTCCTCTAGCTGTTTGGTGATGGTCCACTGGATGCCGTGTTGTTGTCTTGGGTTGTCTTAAGCATAACCCAGTTTATCACCATCAGGAAGATTGTCGGCGATAATATGCAACCCTGTCTTACGCCAGTCTTCATTAGAAAAGGTTTAGTGAGTTTGCAATTATGGATAACTTGGCAGGACGAGTCTTCGTATAATCCTTGGATAAAGTTTATGAACTTAGACGAAATACTATAGTGGTTCATCAGGCTGCTGATGACGTCCCTGTCTACACTGTCAAAGGCCTTCTCAAAATCCACAAAATTTATAAAAAGTTTGTCTTCGTTACAATAAACTTTCTCCTAGTCTTTGATGCCGAAACAGAGGCAACTGGCATATTTTGTGAGTGAGTGAGTGAGTGAGTGAGTGAGTGAGTGAGTGAGTGAGTGAGTGAGTGAGTGAGTGAGTGAGTGAGTGAGTGAGTGAGTGAGTGAGTGAGTGAGTGAGTGAGTGAGTGAGTGAGTGAGTGAGTGAGTGAGTGAGTGAGCAGTTCAACCTTACGATTCACATTTTACCATCACCATCAACCAGCGACAGTCCAAAAGACCACAACCCAACCTTGTTTGTCCTTTTTTTCCTATGACCATATAATAACACCGACCTGTATTCAGCTTGATCATAACATCAGTTTGTGCAGAAACACAAAGCGCAAAAAACTATCCTGTTTTGCAGCTCTCATAATTTGTATTTTGGTTTGAACTTGTCGAAAATCCCATACGCTGTTTATACCTGGAATCACTTTATACAAGTATTAATGATGGTGACTAAGGGAAATATTGACCTAACAAAGAAACCATTGCAGAAAGTATCATTGGGGATCAAAGATTAACATTAAAGGTTTTGATGTCCAAGAAAAACGAATGCAAAGAGAACGCAGAAAATTTTTAATTGAAAGGCACACCTCTCTAAACGTGTACAGATGACAGATTTGTGGGCTTAAATGTCTGATTTTCCATGGTCAGCAAAGCAAAAAATAATCATAAAGAATAAAGCAGCCTGTCTGGTGACCTAATCTATGAGGAGAGACCACTTTGGCCGATGAGACTTTAAGGGTGAGAGATGACACTACATTGCACAACAAGACTGACGTGCAAGACGTGGAAATGACCAATGACAAAGTTAATTAACAAAAGGACATTTCTAGACGGCAGTGGGTACAGCTAAATAAAAGAACTAAAAATAAAACTAAACTTTTTAAGTAGAAATATCCACACATTTTCTCAAAAACAAATTATAATTATAGTAAAGGGTTTGTATCGCGCATTTCCCCACACGGAGGCGAGTTCGATACACTTCACAAGAGACTAGGGGCAGTGGACAAAGAGGCCGTGTGATGTAGACGTCGAAATTGAGTACAAACAAGTACAACCTACATTCATACACGACCATTCAACAAATTTCAGAACATGATAAAGACTCACATTTAATACTCAACAAAACAAGTGCTTCATTACTAGGAGAGCAAAGAAGACGCATTGACAAACACATAGCTTCATCACTAAAATTTAGACATACATAAAATTAAGCGTGTATCTTGGATATTGTAATAGGACGTACACTTACCTTGCATACACACGACGCATATTACACACATGCACCACACTCGACGAGCCCCCAGTAGGTGGGGATGAAGGTGAAGAGATTTCTAGTTGATTTATGGACGATGAAGAACTCGCTGCTCTCACTTTTCTATCTGGCCATGGAACCGTCTTGTTTCTTCTTCTTTTTACGTCATTCTTTTCCAAAAGTTACGACAAACGAATGACGCACACAAGACGTCAAACATAAGACACCATTCACACACGAAACAATACAAGACCTACCCCTAACCTATTACAGATATAAATCTTCTGCAGACTTTTTAAAAATAATTTTATGGAACATTTACTTTAAAAGTGCCTCTTATTTTGTTGGGAATGTGGATAAGGACTTTTATGGAAGGTTGTACAATAATGTAATGAGGTCGTCAATATAGTTTTTTTTATATAATTAGGCAGTACTATGTACTGTTTTAGAGAAGCAAATTAAGACAGGCTTTTGAAACAACGCCCATCTAAATTTTGGATGCGTTGCACAAACGCACACAAAAATGTGCTGACGGGAACGAAAGTCTGGTTTTAGCTTTTTTAACCTTACTTTTTAAAAAGTTCTCAAGCTGTGGTGTGCACTGTGGTGCCATAAAACTAATCATCTAAATAGTTTTGAATCCTAAAATTTTTTAAAATTAGAAATGTGCTGTGCACCGGTCCCTGGAATTAAATTAAACATTGTCTCTTACTATATCTCGCTTTCTTTCTTTCTGTGTGTGTGTGTGTGTGTGTGTGTGTGTGTGTGTGTGTGTGTGTGTGTGTGTGTGTGTGCGTGCGTGCGTGCGTGCGTGTGCGTGCGTGCGTGTGTGTGTGTGCGTGCGTGTGTGTGTGTTCCTGAACTGTAACCAGTCGATTGACAGGACTAATGAGTTAAAGCAGAAGTGGTGTATAAACGGTCAGCGAGGCTTTCTGCGCAACTTTCTTCGGGTCTCCCAACTGATGGCCTGTTCATTCCTTGATGTTACTTCTCCTGTTTGCCTCTCAACGTCCACCATCAGCTCCAATTAAGCAAAGACCTACTAATACGCTACCTTACCCGACTAACTCAATAACAGCAGTTACGACCTGCTATCAGGGTGTCCAGGTCTCATCCATCATACGACAACTATTTTTACGTGACCTATGCAGAGTCCTACGATGCAGGACACAAGCTTCCTGCAAGTTTGAAATTCTTTGTCACGTGCACCGTGAGTCAGCCAGACATGTCGGGGGAAGGGGGTACGGCGGGTAGGGGTTCGTAATGGCGCTGGATGCAGCATGTAGCGCAGTACAAAGCTTATTTTCACATGGCTGCTCGGGTGAGAGAACCCCCACTGTCTTGAGTGTCACTGACTTGCACAGCGGCGGTAGGTCAAATAACAGAGTGAAAAGGTATTTTAAACATTTATAGATTTTGGAGAGAGCACCGAACACAAATCCGTTCCAAGACCTTCTAAGACGTACATGCACATACATTCACTCCATCACATAGAAAACCACGCGTTAAACACGTGATCTACCTACGGATGAGAGGCCGTAGCAATGATCATGTGATTCTGAATGCTGGCATTTATGTCGAGATCTCTGGACTCGTCTAAGACATAATAAATACATGAATGACCTGGCGCAGCTCATATAAGACGATCCGTAACTAGATCGACTTTATCTTACCTCCGAGACGCTTTAATTCAACAACCAACAAAGACGAGAGCATACCCGAGTGCAGAGATGGGTGGTGACCACAGCCTCGTCTTAGCATAAAAGCATCCGCTTTGAGCTCGATAATCTGCAGGACCCCAAAGAGGCATTTTCATTCTTTCAGGTCAAGTGAAAGAGATGCTCGTGTCTACGGCTGAGTTAGGTTTGGGGACAAACAGACAACCCTGAGTCACAAAAGAAGTTCTCTGCCTCTGTGATCAAAAGTGAGAGCCAAGCAGCGAGTCAGAAAGTACCTTACATAAAACAATGACCTGCTAATATGCTACCTGACCCTATTAAGATAAACGACAGTTATGACCTGCCATCCGGGCAAAGGTTACATGCAGGTGTATCAATTATCCGATAGTTTTTTTACCTGGCCTTTGCAGAGGTCTCCGATGCAGGACAAAAGCTTCCTGCAAGTGTGGAACTCTTTGTCAGGCCAAACATGTCGGGTGGATGGGGTGCAAATAGCGGTCTGCCGGGTATCCTAATGCCGCTCGATGTAGTACAGTACCTATTTGCATATAGCTGCTCAAAGTTAAAAATCCATGCTGTCTTCTTTGTCGCGGACCTGCACAGGTAGGTCAAATGACAGCAGGAAAAAGTATTTTAAACATTTATAGATTTTAAGGACAGCAATGAGAACAAATCCGTTTCATGACCTGAGAATATTCTGCGCTCACATACGCATACATACATTCACTCGATCATATTGAAAACCACGCGTCAAACACGTGATCTACATGCGGATGTGAGGCATATGCCAATGACCATGTGATTTGGGATGCCGGCTCTTGTGTCAACAAATCTGGACTCCGCTGAATAGAAAAAATACATACATCCATGTGCTTTCCTCCCCTAACCCCAAACCATCTTCACCCCATCAGTCCACACCACTGTCCAACTATCATTTAATAATCGACGTTCCTGTAAAATAAGATGTGGTGAAAAGCAGCAGACGCCAACGGTGTAGGGATGTATACATCAAAATCATAGATACATACTTTACAAACATAAGCTATTTTGCGGCGAAGACAAATGTTTTTGTTTACTACTTAATCATACACAGCAAGTAAGCTTTCACGTTTCTTTCAAATTGCTAACGTCTGCCCTTCTCAAATGAGTTGTGGCCATGGCGCGTTGATCCTGTGAGCCACATGACAAGGAAAAGCAGAGACTCGTAGCTACTGGTCCAGCCATACGTTTTAACAGATGGCCGACGTTGGCAATTCTGTCGACTGAAAGACCATTGATAACTTATTCTATATCTACACTGTTTAGTCGATCACTTCGCTCACTCAGTCACTGATCGCTAAAAAGACCTGCACCAGCTGTCGTTGTGACAGATGACGAGCATAAACAACAGACTCCTTCAAAACGCACAAATAAATTTAAATAAATATCACTCGATGTCTTATGAGTACACGTACCATCTAACTTAACTTTCCTTATATTATAATCAGACTACTCCAATTGATTATATTCAATTCACTAGTCCGCGTGATCGTCTTCCTTTGCAGATTTATGAAACCTGCCTTCATTTCTGTTTGTTCTTTTATTTCTCTTTGTGTCTTCTGTGTCTTTTATTACTTGTCTACAGAGTTGTTTCTCCTTCTTCCTTTCGTATTCTGTTCATGTCGGCTACTTTTCTAAATATTTGAGAGCATTTGTTATTATTTCAAGAAATTAGATAGATAGATAGATAGATAGATAGATAGATAGATAGATAGATAGATAGATAGATAGATAGATAGATAGATAGATAGATAGATAGATAGATAGATAGATAGATAGATAGATAGATAGATAGATAGATAGATAGATAGATAGATAGATAGATAGATAGATAGATAGATAGATAGATAGATAGATAGATAGATAGATAGATAGATAGATAGATAGATAGATAGATAGATAGATAGATAGATAGATAGATAGATTTCAAATTTGTTTTTCTCACTCATGTTCAGAAACAGATGAAGGTGTGTGCTGTAGTCAGAGCAGTGCGCTCATAGCAATGGCCTTCTTCGTTCTTGTGCAATCTATAAGTATAAAATGCAATGTAGAAATAGCAAATTTGAGAAAATTCCCCTCTTGGCGCCCCATAAAGATCAGCCTACCCCATTGCCTTCTGTCGCTGGTTGTAGCTTCTAGTTCTTTAGGCTTGATGTTGCACCACTAGAGGTTCAACTTTCGGATGACCTTGCAGTGTTTGCGCGGACCCCCTTATTTCCTCTTGCTATCCTCTAGTTCGTCATACAGCAGTTAACGGGGATGCAGTGACCTTCCATCTTGATATGACCCATCCAGTAGAGTTAAGGTTTGAGGAGTTAACCCTCTACATGCATGACCTTGCAGCAGATCCATTAAAAAAACGGTTATCCCACCATCACCAGACATTCATAAGCTCTGAAATTAAATTGTGTGTTGTCTTAATGTGATTACAAGAACAATTCCTAGGGAGTACGACAGACCATGAAAAACGAAGCTAAATACATTAAAAGCCTAAAAGTGTTTAGAAATGTTGTGCAACTGGCTCCTAGAACTCATTCACATTGGTTCTAATTAGACAAGGACAGACATACTAAAGCATAACCCGACTGTCATCAGTGGCAGTTATGACCTGCGATCATCTGGTCGTTTGAGACCAGGTTTCATGCACCATACGACAACTATTTTTACGTGACCTGCAGAGTTTTACGATGCAGGACAAAATCTTCCTGCAAGTTTGAAATTTTTTGTCAGATACACCGTGAGTCAGCCAGACATGTTGGAGGAAGGGGGTACGGTGGGTAGGGGTTCGTGATGGCACTGGATGCAGCATGTAGCGCAGTACAAAGCTTATTTGCACATGACTGCTCGGGTGAGAGAACCCCTAGTGTTTTGAGTGTTGCAGATCTGCACAGTGGCGGTAGGTCAAATAACAGAGTGAAAAAGTATTTTAAACATTTATAGATTTTGGAGAAAGCACCGAGCACAAATTGCTTTCAAGACTTGGGAATCTGCTGCTATTTCAGACGTGCATATCGATACATTCGCGATCACATTGAGCACGTGATCACAACTTCGTCTTTGTCCTCGATAAGCTTCGAGACCCAAAAGAGGAAAATTCGTCGCCCTGCGTCTGGTTGACTGTGACGTGGACATTCTCTCAGGAGAAGTAAAAGAGGGAATCGTGTCTACAGCTGAGTTAGGTTTGGGCGGTCGCGGGCAAACATACATCCCTGGGACACGAAAGATGTTCACTGCCTCTGTGATCCAAGGCGAGAGCTAAAGAGCGAGTCAGGGAGCATCTCCAATCGAACTATGACCTACTAATACGATACATCTTTAGACAATCGTCCTCTTCACTAAACAAACAGAGCGGCCAAGACAGATTTTGTTATTTTCTGTTTAATCAAGCATAGCAAGTAAACCTTTCCACTTCTTTCAAATCATTGATGTATGCCATTCTCAGGACAACTAATCCAATGAAACAGAACAAATATATTTGTTCTGTATATTATTTTTCATACTAACAAATTTAAATATTATTCTTTATCTCGCGAAAGATTTCGGAAACAAAAGTCCGCTGACCTCATAGAAGATGAACTTGAGTGATATTGAAAAATGTTGATTAAATGCTTGACAGGTGTGGTACTAACCCTTGAAAACTCTTACAACCCTCGCAGCACCTCACGTCAGATGAAGGATGGTCCCCATAAGTTTGCTCACATTGTCCAAGATTCACTGCTTCTACCCCTCGTGTATCTTTGTAAGCTCCCTTTCCAGCCCACGCACCGCCCGCTTTATCACGATGCCATCACACTGTGGGTCCCACGTTCTAAACATGTTAGCACATTTGTAAAATGGCATCTTTGTTCAATATGGTCTTTTTCATGGCAGCTTTTAGCACAGCTTGAACACTTAGTCTTCATGAAATTAACTACATTAAAATAGTAATTAAAACTTAAGGAAGTCCGTATTACTATTTATTTTAGAAATGAAATTTTAAAAAAGTCAAACAAGTAATAAAAAAAAACGTGAGAGACCAGGAACTGCTGGTTTTCTAGACAAAAACAGAGTTATGGTTTGTTTCTGACCTTGAAAGCATCACGTTCTTCTGCAGTAGGAGAAAAAAATAGATGGGTCCTGAATCACAATTATTATCAAACTCAAAATCATCGTTATAACTCAATCCAAAGAACAAGTTTGATGAACACTCGTGATTTTCAAGGAAGGTGTGACAACCTTCACGAATACCATCGCAAAATTTACAAATGAGCTGTGGCTAATGCGCGTTGATCCAGTAAGCCACGTGACATGGAAAAGCAGAGACTCGTGGCTGCTGGTCCAGCCACACCGTTTACCAGATGGCCGACGTTGACAATTCTGTCGACTGAAAGATAACTGATAACTTATTCTATTGCTGCCTTGCTTAGTCCATCATTTAGCTCACATAGTAACTGATCGCTCAAAACACCCGCAACAGCTGTTATGGTGGCGAGATGACAGATGATGAGTGTAAACAACAAACTCGTTCAAAACGCACAAATAAATAAAAATCGGTCTTTTGAGTACACAGACTGTTCGGCGTCACTTCGCCTAAATCAGATTTTTAGTTTCTGTGCTGCGAAATGGTGAAACGCTCTTCCTTTCTTCATCCGCCATCCACCTACCATGGAATCCTCTAAGCGTGCACCTGAAACACATCTGTTCCACGAGCATTACTCCAGTTAACACACCTGTCAGTAGGTGTGATTATGGTCAATTGACTGGTCCGCCAGTTTGTCTTTCGTTCCAGATTTACTAGACTTTCTATCTTTGCTGTTTCTTCTTTGATGCCTCTTTGTGCCTTTTATGTCTTTATTTACTTGCCTACAGAATTGCTTCTCATTATGCGCTTCGTAATCGTATTCATTCTTCGTATTCATGTCTGATACTTTTCTAAAGATCTGAGAGTATTCTTCTTTCTGAGCGTTATTATTATTATTTCAAGAAATACTATACTGACAGTAGAGATGGAATATAGACCAGCACTGACAAAAAGTAAAGATGTAGTTAAAACGCTAACCGTGAAAGGAGGTTGGATGCCCACGAGCAGCCTGCGCTTTGCAGACGACATTGATCTGACGGCAGGTAACAACAGCGAACCCCACTAGTTGAGTTTGCTGCATGGGAACTGCCTTTGTCCTCCAGATGCTGAGATCATCTGCCTATATATGGTCACGTGACGACAGAAAGCTGCACGGATGGGGTTGAGCTACACAACGACTTCAAAGTTGTTTTTTTCACTCGTGTGCAGCCGCCCACAAGAAACAGAAATTTAAAAGTAAATATAATTTAAAACAATAAAATTTAATTTAAAATAATTTTTTAATAAATTTTATTTAAAATAATTTTACATGATCAAGTTTTATTTAAAATAATAGTTATCAAATTTAATTCAAAGTCTTTTAAATATCTTTAGCTATTTTAAATAATTAAACTGTTGAATTTTGTACAGTTTCAATTGGTAAACGATAATGTGTCTACATAAATAAACGAAAGAGAAAAATCTTTTGTGGTATTAAAATAAAAACTTTTTTTCTATTTAAGTAACTATTTATTTTTTGCTACGCTTCGCTGATCCTTAAGCATGGGATAAATTGTATTTTAAAAATTACAGCAGTTTTTGTGCTTTAACAATGTCTCACTATATAATCTACCCTTAACAGGAAGAAAAGCTCTCGAGGTGTAGAAGTAACCGAGTTGTTAAGTGCTGGGCTCCAGAAAGGCCAACATTGGAGTTGTCTGCACAAAGGGGTATCACAATCTAGCCTGATGTGTCGGCTATATATTTCTAAGTCTGCAGTGGAATGTAAAGAATACTCAGACAATGTTACAATAAGACTCACTAGTGGCTAGACTTCCTGCCCCAAGTTCCAGTTCTGAGAAGAAGCAGATTCGAGACTAAAAAGAGGTTCTAGACACTAAGTGAGTAAACATGAGAAAGCCTCACTTATAGTAAAGAACTCTGATTTAATAATGAGCTCTTTTGGTGACAGTTGTGAATATATATATATATATATATATATTTATCAATTATAGAAAAGTATTAGAAAAGTAAAAGAACAGAAATTAAAACCAAAAAACGACACGCTTCATGTATTCTAGGACGCTTTACACTGCTGTAAATAAGTTAAATGGAGTCTCAGAATTTTTCCTTCAATCTTTCTAATTTCGTTGGACCCAGTAACTCATTTCGGTTTGTATGGATACAATTCGTTTACCACTGGATGTGGGTTGTCACATCCTCAATATGTCTTTTTGTAGGTGTGCCCGCAAACATTGTAACCATAGGAATTCTTATCAAAATGTTAAAAAAGAGCAGCCGTCAAAAAAATGTTATTCTTTTCCATTTTATTTGGTTAGCCTTCTCTGACTCTGTTGTTCTACTGGGCAACCATCTCCCGAACTTCATGACGATCAACTTCCATGTTTTGACTTGGAATTACCTGTCGTGTAAATTGGTCCACTGGCTTCGAGATATCGCTGTTTTTCAATCCTCGTGGCTACATGTTACCGTTATCTCTATTCGATGCTTTTCCCTCGTAAATTCAAGCAACTTGTGTTTTAACAGAGTTAAATCCATCCTTCCCTTTTTATCAGTAGTTCTTTTAATTTTCGCTTCATTTTTAAATGGACACTATATTCAAGGAATCGATTCTTCAGAAGACATAAGCAATAGACAGTTTACGGATTTTTGTCATTACAATTTCGACGATTATGTTTACTTTCTTCTCTTCGCGTGGTTTTGGATTGTTCTCATCTGCTTCTATGCTCTTCCATTCTTTCTCGTTGGAGTAAATATCGTTGTAATCATAAAGGCGATACAACAGAAGAAAAGTCACAACGAGACAGGGAATAACTTCCAACCTCTGCCTTTGGCATCCAGCAAGACAGTTTCCCGTATGACTATCACGATACTTGTAACATCAGTCGTCTTCATGATGGTTATACTCCAAAAACTTCTTACGGTCATTGTAGCTCGTTATGATTTGCTCTCTCTCGCATCGCAAGACTATGAGTACTATGTTACTAAAGACTTTGTCGTTGATGTGGGATTTGCAATCACGAGTCTGTATTATTCAGCTAAATTCTTTATTCTTTGTGCTACAAGCTCCTCGTTCCGCCATACACTTAGACCTCTACTTGGTAGTAGAATACATAGAACATGTTCTACAAGATGTTCTACAAGATGTTCTAAATCGTTACTCATGTGAGGCTACAGATGTGATTCATCACAAGGAGTGGATGTATAGGTTAACTCACCAGCACTCGTAAGTACTTCTAAGCTTTGACACATTACAATATCTAGTGTCGGCTGTATCTAGTATAGTATCTGTAGAACTATCCGTCCATTTGTGTTATAGTATATGTTTCGTCACATCACATTATATAGCAGGTTACATGCATTTAGTTAGGTGGAAACCAATGTATTTTTACAGACCATTTAAGGTGTGCCGGTCACTACTGGAAATGGAAAAACTGAAATACTGCGGCCCCACCACACACACACACACACACACACACACACACACACACACACACACACACACACACACACACACACACACACACACAGTAGCACAGCTTGTTAGTGACACAGAGGACATGAAAAGAGCTAATGGGTCGTTCTCTTTAGCAAACACTTTGCGAACAGCCCCACAGGATATATAGCAACACACGGTACAACCGCACAGATATACAGTAACACTTTACAGGCACACAGGATATCTACACCAATGTACAACATTACAGCCGCACAAGGCATATAGCATCACACTTAAATAAGAGTTACACAGGATAGAAAGCAACACACAACATTACAGCCGCACAGTATAAATGGTAATATATAACAGTATGACTACATATTGCAAAACACAGCAGCACAGCAATTTCTTTTGACAGAGAGTAGATTTTTCCCAGCTATCATCTCCTCTCCCTTGTTGCCTTACCTTCCCCAGTCCTGTTTGGAGTCAGGCACTTATTCCTCCCAGCTGGGTCGACTCGAGAAAGTTAGAAATACAGGCGCGACTCTCAGTTTTGACAGTAGTACTCTAACTACGCGATCGGCTTCCCCGCCAGTATTACAGGTAAAGGCTCTAGAAAGAGAGAGGCATCGGAAGTAATCGTTTGTCTGATTTTGTCCTCTGGCATGAGTTTTTTTTCTCTCGGCTGAGGGGTTTGAAGAGCATCTCTCAATGTTAGCTTTGCCTCATGACCTGCCGAAACTTACTTTGAAGAAGACGTGTCTCGCGTGGTTAAGAAAATCTTTATCCTCAACCAAACAGGTCTTCTATAGAAACCAAACATACCTAACAACCCCACATCTGTCTACAAGAAAAGGAATACAAAATGGAACTAGTAGTTGTGCACCATTTTGACATATTCCTTACCTTGAATTGATTAAACAATCAACCGCTATCCGTTCATTATTACTTCAGCGAGATATTTTATCTCTCAGCGTCAGATATTTTACCGAAAGTCTGAGGAAAGAATTAGTTCTATCCTGCAAACCGGAGGTTCCTCATTCAAGATACGAATCGTCTTCGATAAGGTACAAATCACCCTGAAAAAGTAAGAAGACACAGATGTGAATATCTCAGAAAGAAAAAATTTCTCTTAGTAAAATGAATCCCGACGTTTTACGTTCATTGGCCAGGCTCTAGATATCTTGTGAGGGCAACATGGAGCCTTTCAGTTATAAAGGGCAGCAAGAGGCTGCAAGTTATCGCGAGATGTTCAAAAAAGATGACAACATGTAAGCCAGACTTAAAGATTCCTTTCCTTCCATTTATTCTAAAGCCCAACCTTTCAGACTTCTAATTTGCGTTGTACTTTTGTCTGAAATTGCAACTTAATTTTTTGCCTTGAGAAATGGTGTGTCCCAAAATGTGTTGAGAATACTGGCGTAGAGATTATGGCGGTGTGAGTGATAAATACATAACACCTCAGTATACAGACGATGTCTATGTCTAGCTTTATAGGTTATTTTAATTCGTTAAACAACTGCAACTGTACAAGTAAAGGGGAGAATCTAAGATAGAAAAAAGGCAGACAGACAGATACTGACTAACTGAATGTTTAAGCAGCTGAGAGACTTATTCACCAAGAGACAGACAGACAGACAGATATACAAAACAGTCAGTTATACTGATGCGGTATAAATCTAGAACTGACAAATCTGTTGGTGCAGCCCAGTGTAAGAAAAGTGATGGAAACCGAGGAAAGAAATGACAGAGTCCTGAGAATGTGGCGGGACAAAGAATTCAACCTGGACGCAAACGGCGCCTAGGGTCTTAAACTGATGATAATATATCACTGGATCGAAGGGATTCTTATTTCGCCGCTGGTCATAATGGGAATATTTGGAAACGTCACCAGCATCGTGATCCTCTATCGCCTGAGATCAGAAAAGTCTTCCATTTATCTCTGTTTCGTAGCTCTTACAACGTTTGACCTATTGGTCGTACTTTTTTTGGCATTACCAATGTTCCTAAAAATCGCATTTGCAATTATAATAGTGACCTTAAACGACGGCACGTGCAAGATAATGCTCTGGTTCCAGAAGGTTACACGATCAGTATCTAACTGGACTCTTGTTCTGCTGACCGTTCAAAGAGCCGTGGGCGTCCTGTGGCCACATCGTATGAACGTTATGTGCACGTACGGACGAACCAAACTGATGATTGCTGCCATCTTGGTGTTCTTCACTCTAATCCATTCGCATAATCTTTACGGCCTTAAAGTTTCAAACTATTTTTATATTATCAATAACAAGACTAACATAATACGTTTTTGCATTCCGGTAAGTAATGAAATATGCCGCATTTCAAGAAGATGTAGAGCGGATCGTAGATATGGTGATGTTGCTCTATATTCCCTTCGTTACTTTGGTCGTTAGCAATATTATCATAGGGCGGAGAGTCTTCCAGGCAACACGCAGCAACCTTCGCGGCACGGCTTCGGTGGACACGCGGCGAGATCAAAGGAGGACACAGCAGTCGTCGTCGCTCATTGTCACTGTCTTCACTGTCTCTGTCACCTTCTGCTTCCTTATAGTTCCTGATGTCATTTATGTAACCTATGAAGTTCTACTGCGTCAACAAACAGACCAAGATGAAAACTATGTTAACGTTGACAACTTTTTGCAAGGAGCCTGTGAGCTTATGTTTATCTTGAAATCCACAATAAATTTCTTTTTGTATATTCTTACAGGCTCTAAGTACAGAGAGCAATGCTACAAAATATTGTGTCCTTCCTTGTTAAGACGTCTAGCTGAAAGAGAGCTTAAAACGTAACACATATAGTTAACTTTTGTGTCTTTTTGTTAAATCAGAATTTATTTTTACCTTTACAAAATCATCGATTAGTACAATTAAGGGATTATTTCAGTCCTTACTTTCTTAAAATTGAAATAATACGACGATTTGAAAAATCTGCACGGGCTTATTTGGGGGGGATGTCTACTATATGTTTGCTGAATGTATGTGCAATATCTCTTGCGTGAACAAGAATTTCCAAATATTGTGTAAATCAGCGCGTCCATGTCTGTAAAATGTTGCATCTTTCCTCTCTCTCTTTCTCTCTCTGTAGCTCGCTCGCTCTCAATTATCAAATAGAATCAATACGCAGATATGTCGCAATGTATATATTTTATCACAAGCATCTGACATTGTACGATCAGATGCCATGGCAGAAGATATGCTTCTCTGCATACATCGCAGACGAAATAGTTTTTTAGTGCACATTTCAGCAAATAAGCGGTTGATTGAACACTAGTAACACAGGAATGTTTTTTAACGGTTATACCTGTAATAAGTTTATGCGCAATGGATATATCTTTAACGCACTACAAACTTACTGACCTGAAATGTTTGCAGAAAAGTCTCGAGCTCAATAATTCAACGTACTGTGCTGCCCATTGTGAAAAATATAATCTTATCTAAGGGCATTGATGACAAGCGATATTTTTCTACAAGGTAAATGAAACTACTTCCGAGACAGAAACGACGGCTGGGAACTTGAAGGGCTGAAATCACGTGACTGGATGAGAGGCGTTTTGCTGCTGTCGCTGGTAGCCATCGGTCTTTTTAAAAACATCACCAGGATTGTGGTTTTCTTTCACCTGAGACCAGAAGAGTCTTCCATTTCTCTCTGTTTCGTAGCTCTGGTTCATCTCTGTTCCGGTGGCGGTGGCAATTTTACTGAAGATCACCTGAACATCACGTGCAAGATCATTCACTGGATGGAAGAGTTGCGTCGCCAGTGTCCGTTTGGACCCGTGAATGAAACTGATTGTTGTTGTTGTTCATGTCGTGTGTCTCACTGTCGTCCATTCACGTGGGTTTTTCGGCTTTAAACGTGGATACGAACTTTGTAATATGAAGATGAAGAGCGCAGCCCTCGTTTCTCGCGGTCACTATCGTTAATGTGTCTCCGTTTTGCCGTCTTTGTGATTCCTCAGATACTGTACCTTAGAATTTTTCCCAATCTGCATTATAATACGCAGCACGATAACAACTACGTTGTCAGTAACGCACGGAAAGTGTGGACAGGTCACTCACAACACACACTGACCTCACAGCGTTCTTCACGTGTCCTTTCACACAACAAAATACAAAGACCTGCACATGGGCTCGAACGTTTCTATTAATCGGGTGAACGTAAATCTATACTTTACTAAATAACAACAGAAAACTTCAGCACAAATATTCTACACTGAGTTTGCACCGAAACAAATATATCTAAGCAGTTTATATTAAAGTCCTTCAAGTTCTCTCTTCTTCTGTTGTTGGGGGGGGAAGGGGTCGACACGGCAAACAGTTCCCCTCTTTCAGTCTTGCTCTCTGGCGTTGATCATACGGACAGCCTACATTCACCAAATAACTCCGACAGTCTAACGGCAGACAAATGACCAAGTCAATAAAAATTCCACAGTAGGTAAATCCACACAGTTCTACGATCTTCTCAAGAGATCACACAGCAGTTGAGAAAATTAGTAAATCGAGGAACCACACAGATAATATTTCTCCACACAGTTCTACGATCTTCTCAAGAGATCACACAGCAGTTGAGAAAATTAATAAATCGAGGAACCACACAGTTAATATTTCTCCACACAGTTACTCTTTCTCCATACAGTTAATATTTCTTTACACCGTTAATATGTATCCACACAGTTACTATTTATCCACACAGTTGCTATTTCTTCACACAGTTAATATTAATCCACACAGTACTATTAATTCCAACCTCTGTACCAAATTCCTCTTTCTCCCAGACTCTCACGTCTGCTTCCTCTTCCAATTTCTAAACAACGCCCCCTCTCAACATTCAAACCAGGGGTCATAATCGCTATTCAATCAAGGGCGACAACCTCGTTACTTCGACGTTCATGGGTGATAACACATGTTCATAACATACGTATATGTGCTCAACATTTTAGCACAAGCCGGGGGAATTCTTTATAGCACTAAATCCGCAATAAAATGTTTTTTCTATAGGTGACCTGTCACTAAAAACGTCAACTGAAAATTGGGAGACTGTTCAGATTTAATATTTTTTTTAAATCTACGGGTTTGGGCCTTTTTTTATACCAAGGCTGTATTTTAAGTTCAAAACTAAGCGAATTATGAAGGTTTAAAGTAAGCATGTGTGGTGACCATTTGAAGAAAAGCAGGTTCAAAGACTTTTAGCAATGCGAGAGGTTTCCACGTCCTCATTTGTAATAATCCAAGTTGTACAAAATTTTGCAAGATGATAAAGCACAGCGAAATGCAACTTTCCAAAATATGATTTTGAACGGCAGAGGTTGAAAATTTAGACTGCGGTCTCTCTGGCAAGGTTTCATGTGACACAAGAGATGCCAAAATAGCGTTTGAATTGTGACCATTATTGTCATTTCAATGCATTACTTGGGGACGATTGCCTCAAGGTACCACGACTAAAATAAATGTTAAGATCATTTACACATTTACTTAAGCACAACATTGAAACTCCTAGTGAACATAAAAGTAAAACTGCAGTAAGTTATTAGGCCTCTGTCAACTGTTATTTTGTGTTGATAAATTACATATTCTCTGCAGGGCCCGTTCTATTAGGCGAACTATGCTGTCGCCTAGGCCCAGTGACGGAGGAGGGCGCAAAAATGGCCTGCTGTTTTTTTTAAGATTAATAATGTTATGGAAAAATATCATTTTTATAGAATGACATTTGCAGGACACCTTTGCTCTGTTTGTTGGTTGACCATCACACATTTCTCAGTTTCTGTACTACAGGAAAACCCCATTATTCAATGTGTTCTAAAAGCTTCAGCAAGTGTGTCATTTAATAATAATAATGTTGGCTTGTATAGCGCCAAATCCTGGCCTGTGGACAGCTCAAGGCGCTGACGTCAAAATCATATCATTTCGTCAAAATCGTCATTTCATATGTTGCCCAATTGAAATACTCTTTTATCCATTTCATCCAACTCCCATTAGTCCCCCTCTTTTTCCTATCAACATGTTTTACTCTGTTTTAAAGATTATTATCAAATATAGATAAACCAAGCTCAAACATCAGTCAAATAACTCTTATATAAGAGTCCAATGTATTAAAGTTTACATATGTCCATTATGATGTATGTTATTTTCAAGTACATTAAAAAAAGAATCGAAATTTCAAAATAAACACAAACACAAAAGTCATTTTCTCTGCTTTATGATGATATATGTTTATCACAACCAGAAATGACTGCCATCACAAAACAACATCTAAAACTGTAAACATCGAAATGACTTTCAAGTATGATGATAAGAGTGGTTCACATTTTACCAAGGATTAAGACTGGTATAGCAAATAGCTCATTACACAGGGGGATCTGTGTGTGTGTTGGTGCCCATGTGTGCCATAGTTGTATGTTAGTGACTTTTCATATAAATGCATTCATTAATCTTTGCAGCTACACTGCATTAGGAAATTAAAAAAACAGCCATCTTTTCACCCAACTTTTAGTTAAGTACATATTTTAACAAGAAAAAAGGAAGGTTGATTTTAAAAAAATGTCAGCAGTATTACATATTACATTCTCCTACAGCCATTCCAAAATTTTTGACAATCCGTTCAACCTTGCACATGCAACAAGTTCCTGATACTATGGCCATAATCTGATCCCATACCATGCAATGAGCTACTCCTCTTCTATTATTCAACAATAAACTTCTTATTCCCTTGCACACAACAGCCAGACTTGTACTTGAAGAATGCCTTGACCAGCTATATTTGGCAGCTAACAACCTGTTATTTCCATGTATCTTAAAACCACACAGTGCACTTCTTTGTCTTTTTCACTTTTGATTGGTCATGCATATTGAACTGAGCCACTATTGCACTTGATTGAAGATTTATACTACTAACACTCCTGGTAAGAGCAACTGATCAATGCACATGTACCATGGACAAAGATGCTCACTGAAATCGTTAAAATGTACTATATATACTTTTTCCAAACATGATTTCTTCAAAAAGTACAACAGAACACAAACATCAGTCACTAGAATCTTATTTTTATAAACGCATAAAATCTGCAAAAGATCATAATAAAGCACAATCAACTGATGTGCGCTCGTAAACAAAGAGAAGAACAAACAGAAACCTTCAAAATGAGCTTATTTTACATTCTTTCTGAAGAAAGTTATGAAACACTAGGTCACACTAGGAAAGGTCTCAATGAAGTGGTTTAACTGTATTTGTTTTACAAAATGGCTGACCCCGAGGAAAAAAAAACAAATGTAGAATGGTCACCGGAGTGTAAAGTACTGTCTTAACAATATTATCTGCATTTTACTTTCATATTCTGTCGTCATTAATGGCTCTAAACATCCAGATTTATCAAGACTGTAAATGAGCATGCATATTAATATAACACACAATTACAAATCTTGGAATATACATAACAACCATTATAAAATAATCCACAATAAAACAGCATATCAATTGTTACCAACAAAATATTCTTAGCTTTACAGATCATAAAGTAGAGGATTTTAAAAATAACTTTCTTTATTGCTTTGTGTATTTCATGCACATTTGATTTGTGTGTAGATGTTTGTGATTTGTATTTATACATGTATTCATTATGCAATTAGTTTGTGTTCACCTAGTTTGTGTCCCTTTGCTTGACTGGCTAGAGGGTGACAGCTCTCTGTCACTTTTGATCTGAACCAAGGTTCGTATCTGATATTGAGCCGTAACTTTGTTACATCATTTCATGTGTTCCTGTCACGTCTGCACCATCTTGCCGCAGCTTAGATTTTGAATCTGTGCATCAGCAGCGTTGTTTTCAAACTCACGATTCCTTTTCCTGCATTTGTTCTAGAGAGTTTTGATGATACACTGTCACAACAAGCTTTGTGCACAGTGGGGATGGGTATGATAAAATTGTGTTTCTCTGCGAGGCTGATCGTGCAACGACTGTTTGCTCTAACTGGAGTTGTGTGGAAGGAGTGATGTTTCTGTTTGTAAAAGTTGAGCTGCATCACCATGGAGTGTGATTTGAGTTTCCATACATGCCTGGTAATACCTTTTCATCTACTTTCAAAGAAGAAATATCAGATTCCATGCAATGGACTCCATGCCTACATCACCTTTTTCACATGAGTTGCTACACCACAGGGACACACAATGGTCACTGAGACTAGCATCTATGATCATCGTAGTGTCTATTTCCTTTTATTTTTTTGTGGGGTGCTTTGAGCTTACCTTCAATGGTGGGTAAAGCACTCTCTCGGCTTTATTTCTATTTTGCTATGCATTTTAAGTTTCTGTGTATGCATGTTCACAAAGATGCATCAGCCTGCCCTAAAAAAGGTGTGCTCGCAAGTCTGTGTGTAAAGTGCTTTGAGTCCAGCTGACGATGGAGTAAGGTGCTATATAAATGTGACTATTATTATAATGCATGAATGTGTCATTTATGATAGTCTGAGGAAAATATAAATACAATGGGATTATCACAGAAAATACATTGCAAGACAACAATGTCAAGGACTTCGGTGGCTAAGATTCCATTTTACAAGGAGGAAAACACTCCATGAAGCAGAATGAAGATTTGAAGAAAAGTAAAACATCATCTTTGGATTTTAGTCCCTCTTGTTTGTAAAGGCCTATAACAAGTCTCTTGAGGAAATGCCAGCATTTAAATAAAAACTGTTAAATACTTTATATTATTGCACGTCCAGCTGGAGCAGATACCTGCAATAAATAGATGACTGACGACTCAAAGCATCAATCCTACACGCACATGCACATGCAGTCACTCAAGTTCGTTCTCTAAATTTAACAGAAATATATGCTTTGGCATTGCTATTGCTCCCTCCCACACAAACATCTGCATCTAGTAATAAAAAAAATCAATGAGAAAAAAAATCATGGCAGTTATTACAGTGTTTTCCATTCTTTACAGATCATTGTATAATCCTTTTGTTTTGTAAACTAAATAGAAACATCAAAAAGAAATGGATCTGAAAAGAGAAATGACAAAAAATCTTTTACACAATGTAAATCACAGATAATGTAAAGTTTCTTTTGAAAAGGCTAGACCATCTGACAAATCAATGAAGCTAACACCAAACAAAACTAACATTAACAATCCAGTTCTCTAACAGTGAAAAATAACACTGCAGAATCTTAACCTAGTAAGTGCCAGAAACTGTGCTACAAATGAATGAACTGGTCCACCATTACAAACATGTGATTCCTTTGATGCAGCAGATGTTGCACCTATCTTAATCAGCAGCTAAAAGTACCTTGATCTGATATACATGCACCTGTGGAGAGGAAAAAGTACCAATGCCATTTTGGTGTTTCACAGAAACCTTGAAATCTCTATGTAATACAGTACTTAGTGATCTTTTTCTGGATCTTCCAAATATGGCTGGTACCCTAGTGGTACCTCGGCCCATTTTTGGCGATCACCTGATGCAAAGATACCATATACCACAGCCCCCATGACGTAGATCCCTGCAGCCACATAGAAGATGATCTGCCATTGGCCAGCATTATCCTGTAGAAGAGACAGTGCAATAAATGATAGCCAAGTGTATTTATATTCTGAAAGCCAGCCACTGCCAGTGTTACATAAAGATAAACATCATTATCTTCTGTGATCATCATGGCCTCCACCATCTTTCCATCACCATTATTATCTTTGATCGCTTTCATCAGGCACTTCCAAGATGATGTCATGGCATGGCAACCTCATTTTTATTTTTAAAGCGAACTGCAAGATCTGACAAAACAACTATACCAGTGATGTGACAACAGCTCCTGTGAAGGCAGGGCTGACAATGCCAGGCAGAGTTGCAAATGTGTTAGACAGCCCCATCAAAATGCTTGCAAACTGTGGTGCGATGTCCAGGTGATTCACAGAGAACCCTGACCACGCAAAGCCACCAATCCCAACAGCAATAGTCAAGCAAGATATTGCTGCAGCCTTTGTCATAACATAGCCTGCTGCTACCATGAAGACTGCCTGAATGGCAAAGGCTAAAACAAAAAAAAATGAAGCATATCTGTAAAGAAGTGAATTTTAATTCCTAATATTTTAGTGTTACATGTCATAAACAATAAAAACCCTTAATAACTTGTGTTATCAACAACTACAAGAAACAACATAATGTGAACCAACACAATCTGGCTTGTAGACTCGTTCCTTATGCTTCGCCCTCATAGGTGTGATCACGTGACCTTCACCTAACTGCGGATCGCACCCTATGGTGTGCTGCACTTTTAAAATTTTGTTACTCTTAAACATTGGGCTTTTTTGAAAAAAAACTTAATAAATAAGATAGCTTATTTATTTCTGAACACAATTGTGTTTCTTAAAAAATATAGGAAGTATGTTTTAACAGGAATTCTTTGCATTTTCACATGCTACCGTCTTTCTGTTTGGAAAATGGCTTGCAAATGCCCAGGAGTGAAATTTCAATTTACATAATATATACAGACATAAAGTACCAAACAAACATATGTTTTATTAGAATATTCATTAGAATTTTAAATATTACTATTTTCTTCTCCTTTGCGGTTGTTGAAATACAAATCCATATCAAATTGAGTGACCAGCAACATACTTCAATGATTCAAAATGGCTCTTGACCAATGTTTTCATTCTTTTCTTTGTTACAAACAAAAACTTTTGATTGACTGCCAGTTCAAGGGAAGGAATCATGGTGGAACATTTCCTAAAGGTTTCAGTAGTTTCCTCCCTAGTATTGTATTTATTCATTTACGCTTGTGAAAGCGGTTAACTTTTCACTGCGCTCGTTGTGTATGGGCTCATTATCATGGCATTTTCTGACACAAGAGAATGCTGTTCCTTTTTTTACATTTTGGTCTATCATTATCAATTTGAATTGTTCTTCTACCTCTTTTAGTTAATTTTTTTATGATTTTTTGAAAAAGGGGTAAATACATCCATCCAAGGGGGTCAAACCACCGCTTAGCCTACGGTCAAGAATGAGTTAAAATCCCTAAAAAAGATCTGCATCAAAAATGTTTTGTGCAAAGAAGAAAATGACCTAACCTCCACAGGTAAACACTTTGCGAACAACACCAGTGGGAATGCCAAATTTAGCTCGCAGCATGTCAGCAAGTATGCCCCCTGATAGGACAATTATACACATCACCAGATATGGCAAAGCCGAGAAGAATCCACCCTAAAGAGCAAAAAATCAATGACAAAGCATGGTGTTTATGCCTGCATATCTCATTATTTACTTTTAAGCAAAGAACTTTATAAAAAAGTTAAAACAACTGATTTTATTTTACATGATGAGGTAACTTTTCTGTGCTTGAGAAACAGTTTCAAAGTAAAAGGCTAACAGACTAAAGCTAAAATATCAACAATCTCTCTGTTTAAAAGCTACCTTATGTGGGACCATCACTATATCTTAATCCTGTCAAGAACAGCATATAAATAACCATTTCCTCTCACTGCATAAACTCGTCATAAAATCTAATGAATTATAAAACCAAATAAGAAACTAAGCGATGGGTTTTTTCCCCCTTTATATCTTAGTAATTAAATTTTATTTGCATCAAGAGCACTTGCATGCTCCAGCTGGTATGCTGACCATACCTGTATTAAAGTTACATGTAGGATGTGCTCCATGAAGGTTGGCAGACCTGTCAGCCAGGTGTAGAATCCCCAGTTCTCAGCAAAGTGCGCTGCTGTGATGGCCCACACTGGCCCTGATGCCAGCATTGACAGCCAGGGAGGGTGCACCCGCTGAGCACATTCAACCAAATATTTCTTACCACTCAAAATAAGGAATAAAACTTAGCACTGACTTATGAAGTATGTACTGACGAAGATTCCACTCAGTAATAAATATTAAATAAACTGAAAGAAAATCTAAGAATCATGTATCATTGTAAGGTTATCCCTTGCATCAGCTACCGCCTTAGTAATTTTATCATATTAGAATTTAGTACAAGAAAACAAAAACATGAAACAGATATAAACAAGAACAGATGTAAGGCCCACACATTGTTACATCTCCTCGTAAATAGTTATTTTGGCCTGTTCATCAGCATACTCTTTTGAACTGAATAAGATGATGCTGCATAGCACTTTCTTGTCACCTTCTAATAGTTACCTTAGTCTGTTCGTCTGTGTAGCCTATAGACTGCTGGATGTGTTCCAATTCAGTGTTGGAGATGCCTGGGTGCATTGCAGGACTCTCTGTAACCATAACCATCCATACCAGGAACCACACAACTGCCAGTGAGCCTATATGTTGAAGAGAAAGATATAGCAAAAATAATTTTCAAAGTAGCACAGCTGAAGGAAGCACAGGTGAATCAGCATGTATTGACTAGAAATCTTTCTGTTAATCTATAAGTTTCATTGTCAGAAGATGACTATTTACAAGATGCTTGTGACAGTACTGATGGCATGAACAACAACAGCAAGTGTTCTAATACAATAATTTTATGAAGAAAATCTTAGTATGACATATTGTTTACATACTGAACAATTTGGTCCTGACAAAAGAAGTACATGGAATGAGCAGAACTCACCAAGTACATAGAAAACAGCTTGCCAGCCTGACTGGCTATCTGCAAGAGCTCCAGACAAAGGAAGAGAAATCACTGTGCCAAAGTAAGATCCTGAAATGAAATCACTATTTCTGAGCTGCCCCAAGGCTTTGAAATGTGATAATTGGTCAGCAGCAATCATAATGTCCATTACTGCAATGATAATAATGTCTCACCAGCTTGTAACAATGACTACATGCTTTACAGAATGATGTAAGCATGCACAATATCAAGCAATCAGGTTTCTTTCCATCTCTTTATTCTTCAGGTCTTGGCAAGTGAGCACCAATGTAAGGTCACTATAAGGTCAAAGTTTGAGACTTGGGTTCACACTCTTCCTCCTCAAGTTGTCCAGAAGACTGCTAGTGTCAGAAGTGAATCTGGCAGCTTTCTTGTACAAACATGGCTGAGTCCCCCTTCTACCACTTACATAGCTTTACTGGCTCAACTACAGAAGGTAAGCCTATTCTGGATCAACTTTTAGTTTATTTCAGCCTGCATAAGACCACTGAGTTCTATTGATTCTGTACAGATATTTGGTCTAGAAAACCTCTATCTTTTTCAATGTTTAATACACATACATGCAAAATTGTTTTACTGTTAAAAGAGGGCATGTGCACATCATTTTAACACATAACACAAAATGCATGTTGCAAAAACAGACATCATTTTGAACCTTTTAAACTATTAGTATCCAACCTGCAAATGCAAATGTAGCCAATTTTGTCTTTTCTTGTGGTGGTGCCCATTTGGCCCATATGGCATGAATAGATGGATAGGTCACACCCTGTAGATGACATGGCAAAAGATCTTTAATCTACCTCAAAATATATTACAACGGAGAAAGACCCAACACTAGTGTACACATGCAATTGCACACATGCAGACAGACGTGCACACACATAAAGTCTTGAGATTTGTCCACAAATTATTATGGCAAAAAACATTACCATGATCTACACTGACTGGGGAAGTACTTATTTCCACACACTTCAGTTCCCATAGCCTAGTTTTAATTGTGATTAGTAACCTGGCAATATGCAACATGCAATAAATGCTCACAACTAACTAAGACTAAAGAAAAAACAAATCAAGATTAATTTCAGACAAGATTAATTTTTCTATATCCAATCATAAACACACTAAGTTACAGTTTATAGTAAGCATAGTAAGCAAGTGTATTTTTAAGTCATAGAACAAAACTTTAAATCCCACTACATTACTTAAAACTGCCAATGTATTCTACTTATTATCAAATTTATTTCAACTGTAGGTCTTGCCACATGTTAAAGGCTTTCCTGATACAGAAACTAGTTCTGTTATGTATCATGAAAAATATATAAGCCATGATGTTTTCAAAATAAATACAGATTTTTCCTAGCATCATACCTCAAACAGACCCTCAAAAACCCTGGCTCCAATCAGGAGAAAGACACTCCATGTAGTAAACAAAGGAGTCAACAGCGTCAGAATGGCCGTCAGAAAAATTCCACCACCAAAAAAATACTTTCCTCCAAAGCGATTGGCTAAAAACCCTGAAATAAACAAAAAGAAATTAATGTAAGTTAGCCTCAAAATTGAAGTTTCCAAAAGTAATGAAGCCTGTTAGCTGCCTGATGTAAATACAATGCAAATTATGTTTTATTTGTAAAACTTTCTGAAAGAAATAAAATGCTTTTGTAAAACTCTTGAAGACCAGTTATGAGACATGGGACATGGT
Source organism: Marisa cornuarietis (assembly GCA_004794655.1). Lineage (NCBI taxonomy): Eukaryota > Metazoa > Mollusca > Gastropoda > Architaenioglossa > Ampullariidae > Marisa > Marisa cornuarietis. Next base: position 293,331 of record SMMW01000637.1, read on the forward strand.
GGAAATGAGTGAGACAGAAGTAAAGAGGCGTAAATGCCGAAGCTTTCAATTACACACAATAAAATTATGCTTATGATACTCAAATAAATGGTAAGTAAACACTGCAGAACTATCTGGATGTCAATGGAGATTAATGTTTAAAGAACCATCATTATCATCGTCATCATCAGTTTGCTGAGAGCCAAAGAAGTCTCTGTCCTCTCATGGGATTCGGGGGCGGGGATGGCCGAGTGGTTAGAGCGCTGGCGTCCGAACCGAGAGCGCGCTGGTTCAATACCCGATAAGCACAGCATACTTCCCCCAGTCGACCCAGCTGACGGGAATGGGTACCTGACTCCTTAGAGGATTGGGGAAGGTAAGGCAGCAAGGGAGAGGAGATTGGCACCACCCTCATGTAAAAGCTGGCCCCGAGAAAAGTGTGGTCTCTAACACCTCACTCCCCAACGACCTGAACAGGTTATGGGATGACCTTTACCTTACCTTATGGGATTCAAAGCTAATGAAGGGCCTTCTGTACATGATCAAAAATGTCACAAGATGCCACAGAGAGTAAGAAGTATTTGAAGGAGAGTAGACTGATCAATCGCATTAAATGCGGAAAACATGTTAAGCAAAGTCAAGGCAGAAACACCACCACCTTCAAGGGCAGACAGAATGTCAGTTGTTACTTTAATGAGAGCAGCCTGGGTATTATAAAAAGGATCAGGTAGTGGGGACGAAATGGTGAGATTGTAAATAAATCCAGAGTTGTGTCAAAACAACTTTCTCAATTACTTTAGAGAAAAAAAAAGTAACACATAAACATCAATATTTTTGACCAAAGCATTTTAAAACAAACGCAGAAAAACACATTTTGACAGACGGTATTTGAAAGGAAGGAAGTAAGATGTCAAGACATTTAAGGTGAGTCAATAGACAGTGTCTAACTGACAAGTTGCTGGCTTGGCTGTAAGAATGATAGTCTTTAAATCAGCCTCAGAGACTGGTTAAAACTACCAATTTCAATTATCTACTAATACCAGCTATTTCCTGGTAAAGTTTTTAAAAAAGCAATACCACACATGAATTTTATGTACTTTTAAAACATAAAATGTACAAAGTCTTGTCTTTAAAAAGTTTTAGTTATTATTACTTGTTTTTATATAATCATCACATTAAGCAAGAGAGGTTTACATAATTATAATGAGGGTGTTAACACGAATATCTCTTCATGTTGGGAGAAAGGGAAAGCATATAGTGTGGTTGGAGGCATAACTTCATGAGTAGTAGAAGAGTGTATGACAATGATAATCTTAAAAATATTTTGATAACATCTCACCACCAATCATAGTGCCAGACCAATTGCTGAACTTTAAACTGTGAATGCTTGACATACAAGCATCCATCTATAACTTCTTGGTACATCCTAATCTGTAAATGCAGTATTAATACTGTTTGTGTTTTACTAAGCTCCTTCACAGCATTTCTAGGTGGGTTGGGTATATGTAAGAATGTGAGTTCATGTATGCGTACACAAATGACAATTAATGTGTTAATTTCTGCATGGGCGAATGCAGCAAACAAATAAAAATCTATAAGCTTAATTCAAGTTTTCTTTTACTGGTCTTCTCCTCTTTTCTTATACACATTCATTTTGTTATTGTGTCACAATGTACGCAAACCTTTGTGATTTCTGTGATCATTCAGTTATGAATGAAGGAGGTTTTAGATCTGTTCACTCTCATACTTTAAAAAAAAAAAAACCCTGGCTCAGGAAGAATAACTGAACTTTCCAATATCCACAACACAAATTTAAGAACCAAACACAAATCATACATACACAATTGTCTCCCTACCACAATGTTCTATTTAGTATCAGCATGTTGCTCTGTAGCAATATGGATTAGCCAAGGGGCCATTGTTTACGCCCAGTGGCACTTTAATTTGGGCTTTGAGAGAACTGATGTGTGGCTGATGAAGACTGAGTGACAAAACAGCAAACATGTGAACAAAAAGCAGCCATAACCAACTATGCTGATGACACACAGCTATATACCAGTTGTTCTCCTTCTCAGGCTCACACTACTATCCAGAGCATCCAAGATTGTATCTCGGATATTATGCTATGGATGACCCACAACAAGTTAAAGCTGAATGACGGAAAAACAGAAGCTTTACTTTTTTCAAAGAGGAGAGCCAGAGTTCACCCTTCATTGCCTGTTTCTGTTCGGGTAGGCAATGCCGATGTTCCTTTTGTAACTTCGGCACATAATTTAGGTTACATAATGTCTGCTGACATGTCTCTTGATAAACATGTCTCTCACATTTGTCGATCTGCATACTATGAGCTCCGGAAGATCAGCTCCATTCGCCATACTCTGTCCGTCTCAATCACCAAAATTCTTATCTGCTCATTTATTCTGTCTAAATTAGACTACTGCAACTCTCTTCTTGCTGGCTGTCCTCAATACCTCCTTGATAAGCTTCAGAAGGTCCAGAACTCAGCTGCTCGTCTTGTTTTCCGGACTCGCAAACATGATCATGTCTCACCACTTCTTCGCTCTCTTCATTGGCTGCCAGTTAAAGCTAGAATCGACTACAAGCTCTCAACTATCTGCTATGGTTTCTTCGCAGGTCACTCCCCCAGCTACTTTAATGAAATCTTGTCTGTAAAAACTCCTGCCCGAAACCTTCGCTCCTCATCTGACTCCCGCATTTTATCCCTCCCTCTCACAAAGACAGTCACATACGGACAACGGATGTTCTCCCTTTGTGCTGCTCAGCAGTGGAACTCTCTACCACATCACATTCGCCACTCAGCCTCTAAGGCCGCTTTCAAACGCTCTCTTAAAACATATCTTTTATACAAAATACTATTCCTGACTTGTACCCGATCTCTATGTTGTCCAGTGTCCCTATGTGTACCTCACTGTCTACTGGTTGTTATGTTTTTGTTCTATCAAATTGTACTGCGCAGAGAGTGCGATCTATCCTATTCGTGATTCTGCGCATTATAAGTTCACATTATTATTATTATTATTATTAAACTGACCATTGCAGCACATTACCACATTATACTGTACCTTCACAAATGTGTTAATATTAAGGTGCTAAAAGAATCATGCTTTAACTCTTCTAGTTGAAGATTTGACTAGTCAAATCTTTAATAATATGTATTTATACCACACCTTCCCCTATCAATAACAGTATATGAATGTATGACTGTAAGAACAAGAAAGTTCACAAGCACACACCACCAGAAGCCATGCTTGACAAAGTTATTTTCTCTCTCATGCATGCTCACACCCACCCATATCCACAAAGGCTGGAGGAAACTGGAGTACCCAAAGAAAACTATCAACCAAAGCTTAGCAAACAGGTGCAATACCCAGAGATAGGCGTGTCAGACCCAAAGTCTGAACCCATGACACCTGATTCTCAGTGTCATGGCAACAGGAGTTTTAGATAATGTGCCATAAACTGCCTCAGCTTCTTGGTTTTTTTCACATTTTTGGAGTATCTGAATCTCTAGTCACAGAAAAAGTCTCAGATAATGACATCTCCATCCCTGGATATACACTTTACAGAAATCCTGATGAGAGAGTGATATGGGCAAACAGAATAAACATTGGTTAGGAAAAACAACCCTCTTTAATCTCACACAGCTTGTTACCTCCCCCACACGAATCACTAATACATCCCAAACATTAATTGACCACATCTACATCAGCAACCAAAACAACATTATCGAAGTACGTGTACCACCAAATGGTTGCAGTGACTACTTCCCTGTATGCTTAACATAGCGCAAACGTGGCATTAAAATTCCTAGAGCCGCACACAAAACAATTACTTATCGTTGTTTTAGAAACTTTGTGAAATCAGAGTTTCTTGCCAACCTTTACAGCGCTCCACTAAATAATGTATACAGCATTACGGACCCTGAAGAAGCCTTTATTCATTGGCACAACCATTTCCTCCATATATATATAAATAACAAGTACACGCCATTGTTCACCAAACGGGTCAAATACTTCTGTAAGCCTGCATGGCTGGACCGAGAACGCCAAACAGCAATTAATATAAGAGATTCACTAAAGAAAAATGGCCAAGAACCAGATTTCAAAAAGCAAAGAAACCTAGTAATAGTAATGAAAAGAACTAAGAAGAAAATGTACTTCAGTAAACTCAATGAATGCAAAAGAAACACCAAAAACATCTGGAAATCTGGAAAGCCATGAATGCCCTATCAAATAAAACCCCACAAAGTAGTCCCATAATCTCAATTTCTCCTAATGCTCTAAACTCTCACTTTGCGTCCATTGCGAGCAGAGTTGTTCCAAATGATAAATCTAAAGAAAACAACCTGTGCAAATTAAAAGATTTCTGCAGCTCAAAGAATATTAACACCACCTTCAACATTCCGCTAATGAATGTACTGGATGTGTACAAATCCCTTACACAGTTAAAACAAACACCAGAGGGCTTGACAACATCGACAATAAAATACTAAAACTCTCGGCACCCATCAAAATCCCACTTCCCAACCCTTCTAAAACAGGCTAAAGTCATCCCAATTCATGTCAGGTGACGTGGAAAATTCTATTATCGACCAATCTCAATTCTTTCATCACTCTTCAAGCCCTTGGAAAAACACATTCAACTTCACCTCCAAGCTCATTTTATAAAATTTAAACATCTTCACGCTAATCAATCAGGTTTTAGACCCAAACACTCTTGCCACACAGCACTAACATCTCTAGCAGAGCAGTGGTTTGGTTAAACAATATAAATGAAAACCACTATACTCTTTGTGGGACTTTGTGAAAGCTATTGACATAACAGATCATGACTTGCTCACAAAAAAATTAGAACTTTACAAACTTAGCAACTACTCCATCAAATTTCTTAAATCCTTTCTCTCAAACAGAACTCAGAGAGTCACAATTGAAAACCAAATGTCAGATCCCACTGACGTAAAATTTAGTGTCTCTTTTTACATAAACGATCTACCGCTTCATATCTCCCAATCATGTGAAATGTTTGCAGACGACACAACAATACATGCATGTCACAAACAAAGAAAGCCATTGGCGGCTCTCCTAAAACAAAGTGATGATGAGTTTCTGTCCTGGACGGAACAAAATCACATGCCACTCAACCCTACCAAAACTGACATTATGCTTATAATAACACGACAAAAGAGACAGAACCTCAACGCCCCATTTCCCCAAATCTATCTAAGAACCCAACAAATATCAAAAGTCCAAAGACGTAAAATTCTAGGTGTTACTACTGACAACAATTTGTCTTGGTCCCAACATATCCTAGCCATAAGTAAACCTATAGCACAGAAAATGTTTCTCCTTTTAAGAATTAAACATTTTCTAAATTCTTGCTCTAGAAAACTGTTCTACACTGCTTACATTCAGTCGACCATTGATTACACTTCTACTCTATGGGACTCAGCTAGTGGAGCTTCCATGAAACCTCTAGCAAGTGTTCAGAGGCATGCAATTAAAGCAGTTTTATTAAAACCAAAAATACAGCCAAATGACTTTGCCTCACTGGGAGTTTTTTCTCTGACAAACAGACTAAAATTCAACAAATGCATCTTTATTTTTACAATACTGACAGGTAAACTGTCCCCCAGACGCTTTGCTATTTTCCTCCAATAACGCTCGAACTACTCTAAAACTTAACATTCCCATTCCTAGAATAGACCTTTTCAAATCCAGTCTGAAATACTCAGGAAGTGTGCTGTGGAATAGCCTCCCTCTATATCTTAACCAGTTGAACTCCCTAAGCTGCTTTCGACACCAGTTACATATACTAAAATATAGGAAACTCTGATAGCCTCCTCTGACAAAGATTCCTTAACCATAAATAATAGAGATACTTCCCTACTCCAGGACCTTTGTAAATATCTTTTTCTTACCCACTGCTTTTATACATTTTCACCTTTCATTCTCTTTGATATTAGGTTATGTTTATTACTTCTTCTTTTGTACTTAGTTAATTACTTAGCTTATTTTTCATTGTAAATGGCGCAGGCTAAACGAAAAAAAAGAATGTCTTGCTTATTTTACCTCTCGTAAATAAAGAATTGAATTGAACTGAGTTACCTTATTAACAAAATTAAAATAAATTTCCTTATTCTGTATTAGCAAAGTTTTTCCTCCAAAATGCAACAGCTTCATGATTTATTACATCTTTTCCTTAAATCCTAGTTACACATCATTTTAGATGGATATGTGTCAGGCAGCACAAGACATAATACACACAGTTTGCCCCTGGCCATCATATTCACCCAACAACAATGACATCAAAACAATACAAACAATTAAAAGTTGACCACACTGTTCATCATAATATTATAGTTCACACCTGGATGCTGTCTTCATCAAAAGACATAATGAACGAAAACTTGAAAAAGTGAGGCATGATGGAACATAATCTGAGGGAATTGTTTACCTCCTGGCAGCTGTGAAAGTATATAACCATAGAAGAAAGATGCAAGCACCTGTCCCTGAAGCTCTGAGGACCAAGGGTAATCGGGTGGGTAAACCTGTTAATCAGGGGGTTATGTTGAGTCAGTTGAAAGCAGAGGGTCAGATGCATGAAATTAAAGCAAGTTGTTAAGCTGCTGGGACATAATAACATATTAATCAGAAAAAGAGCAGTTATGTAAAGCAGAGAGTGCAGAATCATAGCATTAAATAGAAACAGACTATTATAATTTGATGACTTACATGTAAAGAAAGCCAGGTAAGACATATATGTTAGAAATTAGGCAGCCTGAGTATGGACCGATGAGAACATGCATATAAACTGGCATAAAAATATATAAATAAAAACTGAAACTAAAACACTCAAAAAAAAGCATTCATTGTTAGATTAGTGCTGCAATGAAAGCATACCATACTGAAATATTGTGCAATTATCAATACTCTTGCCAGAGAAGAGTGAGGACAAAATGAGGTACTGTATTATACAGAGTAAGCTGATATTATCTGCAATAACATGAAAAATTAAAAGCTTGCAGAAAAAATACATGAAAATAGTTGTGAGAACAGTGCATTTTATTTCAAATAAAAATTATCCTCTCTAGTGTCTGACCTTTAAAGGATGTTCTTCCAAAAACAAAAAGTATAAAAAAGAAACAAGCAACCAATACAAATTAGGTTTAATATTCTGTAAAACATCAAGACTCATCTACCTCCTGCCTTTTAACCTGGGTGGATTTTGTTCACAATAATAAGAGGAAACTTTATACTCTGCAGTGTCAGTAAGAATTGTTTCTCTCCTTACTCTAATTAAAAAAAAACGTCTTAAAACTAACACAGGAACATTCTTTACCTTAAAAGCAGAAACATAAATTGCTTCCACACATCCATGAATGGGGGGGGGGAGGGGAAAACAAGGACAACAATAGCCATCATTTAAGCACAACCTGCACTTTCACATGCCTTTCCCTTTAAGGAGAAATTCTTTCTTACAAAGTAATTTTTATGTAATACAAAAAAGCATCAAGCTGTAAAGCATTTTTATTTTCTAAACATCCTGCTGCTGATATAAAAACAGCTTCTTTCTTGTCATTAATTATAACTACAACTGTCTTTGATCACAGCAAGTCAAAATCTCTCACATTACCCCCATTATAATAAGTTAGTCATTCAAAAAAACATTATTGCCTTCCATCATATCTTATTGAGCTACCAACTTCACAAAACTGTATGTTGCTTATATATAGCATTTGGGTAGGAAAATTGAATCTTCTAATATAAATATTTTTTAAGCCTGATTTTCTTTGGGGTAGTTTCTTGAGAATTAGCGACTGGTTGTGACTAAACATAACTTTTTTTAAATATATAAAGGCAGGTAATAACTTATGATAGCTTCCTTGCATATGAATCCTATGAAGTGATGCAACAAAAAGCTTTGACAAAGAATAAAATAGATCAACCTTTCTCTGCAAATTCATGATAACCATGTAATCACATTCTTCTCACCACAAGAGAGTCATTGTAGATTCTGGTCTTGTTACTTGTCATGGAAACAATGGCAACACTGAGGTTCACTCTCATGGAGTATATGTTAGCTGCAATAGTACCACACTATAAGATAATGGTCAAGTTTTAATAATATAAATAAAACCTAATATATAAATAAAAATACAAAAATATACAACAGATAAAATTATATAAAAATAATAAATTGAAGGAAGAAAATTAGATGGGCAGGAGGGGGGAAAAAGTGGTCTAAAAACAAGAAAAAAGGGAACCATGTTGAGCATAAAGCAGAGGCTAGACAATAAAGGACACACTGCCTTAGTATCTCATGTCTGCACTATGACTATGTAGGTCAGCTAAGTAAATATAAAATGCCAGAAAATCATGTTGGTGATAAACCAAAATACTTCAATTATGCTTTTATTTATTTACATTTATTCACTACCAAGCACAGGTTGTACAAATCCCTGGTAGTGCTGATCCTGCTCTACGGATGCGACACATGCTCTGCTCGCCGAAACAGAAAGGAGAATTCAGGCATTCGAGAACAAATGCCTGAGGAGGCTGCTCCGGATCTCATACAAAGAACATAAAACCAACGATTTTGTAAGAAACAAGATTGCCACACTTCTAGGACACCAGGAACGTCTACTATCAACAGTCAAGCGACATAAGCTGGTCTTCTTTGGCCATGTGACCCTGCATGACACCTTGTCAAAGACTATCCTTCAAGGCACCTTGGAGGGAACTCGACGCCACAGTGACCAGAGAAAGAACTGGCTTACGAACTTCAAAGACTGACTATACATCCTGTACAGGACCTGCTCACTATCGCCCAAAATAGGCAAGAGTGGCCAGCCCTGTCAGCTGCCGCATCTATCCATGTGCTCCCACCAACGCCAGGTGCCAGGCAAGGGATGACCGACTATTTACAAGCTAGCTCAAATTAAGCTCAAAGCTGCTTGCAAGTTAACAGAACCTATATCTGCTACCAGTTTATTACAAAAATGTGTAGTGAATTTTAATTAATTTCATCAATTTAATTTATAAATTTCTTTTTAGAAAAGCATGTTCATTCACCTATACCTGTACTAATATCATCAATGAAAGCTGCATAAATGCAAGAGGAGCAAGCAAATGCTATAAGCTGTTGTTCAATCAGCGAGTTATCATAACCTCTTTTCAAAACTCAGGAGAAAACTGTAGTGTTCAAATAGAATAGATTTTTTCACTCACATTTAAGGATGTGGTAACTTTTGATGAACTAAGCCCATTCATTTAAAATTGAATTTGCACTCAGATTAGCTTGTACGAAACCTTAGTGCATAACCCTTTCTCTCCACCCCTCAACCCTCCCCTCAGTTTCTGAGATGCAAATCTACAATCATGACCATGCACAGAAAGCAGTCATGACTGTCAATGAATTTGTATAATATGCTTTCAGTTCTCCAGGTGGATGTAGCTTTGATAATGTAAAAAGTGCAGCCATGGTCATTCATAATGTCAAACTTTATTACCTCTAACTATGCCATGGTCATTCATAATGTCAAACTTTATTACCTCTAACAATGACAAAGGATGGATGTGGGGTTTCATTCACTCTGTGTGAAAACTATTTATGAGATCCTCCCAGTTATTTGAAAAATATTTTGCAATCTGGTCAACCTGTTAACATTAATTACAACCAATTAAAACACTTAATAATATATTCAAAATAACTAATCCTAAGGCATATTCTTGATTAGATTCACATACACACATGCTGTGCCCACTCAGATGCGCACGTGTGTGTGCACACACACTCACAGAGCATATGCTTACTGTTGAAAGTATAAGCAAACAGATGCTAACCAAATCCAAGGAAAGCCAGCAAGGCTACAATATAGCGTTTTGGTAAGGACCAGCATTTTCTTTTCTCTGTCAGTGTGCTGTCATCACATTCATGGCTGAAAGTAGGATAATTGGTATCAGAGGCTGCCATGTCTCCATGCTGCTCACTCACAGATGATGTAAGTCTTTCGTGCTCGCTTTCCATAGCAGTTTCTCTATAACCAAATCAATCAATCATATTAGGCATGAAGATATAATAAATAATATTAACACTTGCTGAGTTACTATGAGATTGAACGAAGTAATCATGATGTGAGTTTGAAGCTTTCCATAAGCAATCTGCCTCATGACATAAGCAGAGACAATTATAAATAAAAGAAAAATGTATTCTTTACTGCTTTGGTTGTTGGCTTTTCTATGTGCTTCCATTTGAAACTAATTTCATAGAAATTGGAAACACCAGTGGGTAGCTGTTCTAGTTATTTCTAGAAATGCACAATGTAGTTTGTTGTCTGTTCAAGACGGGATAAGGTCCCATAAGTGATCTGAGAAAATAAAACTACTCAAAAAAGAAATTGAAGTTTCTTTTACTTTGTCAGTTACAAAGAAAAATATGATTCCCCACTTCCTGGTTGACACACAAACACACACACTGCATTTGGTCCTATTAAATTTCCTGTTTAAAAAAAGATTAGGAATAAGGAAAATAAGTCATTTCAATTAACAATTACTTGGCATGTTCAAACGGATTTAAACACAAGTTTAATGTGGATGGGATTTATATATATATATTTACTTGTGTATGAGTGAATGTTGTAAAAGTGTGTCTGTTATGTGTGAATATGGGTGCATGGCTGTTGATGATTTAATCTCTATATGATTTACATAAAGCACTCTGAGAAAATTTTTGGAAAGTCACAAATCCTCATTATTATTTTTATATACCCATTAATTTTGAAGACACAAATAAAAAAAAAACATGGCTTTGGACAACTTTCTGAATAACACCAAAAAAAACCAACTACACTACTACCCTCTATCCTGCTCAAAAAACAAGGGAAAAATCTAAAGGTTATCACTGGAAGGAATATATCATTAGGTCTAATTTTAATGCACATGAGGCTAACATGTTATGAATATGAAAGAACAGGGCCAAGAATTCCACAATGGAACAAAAAATGAAAAGTAAGCAATGTGGTAAAAATATTTTCAAACATAGATATCATGCAGACAGGAGACCTAGACAGACATAAGCATCAGCTTCATTTCCAGCAGTATTAACTTACAACTTGCAACATGTTCAAAGTAAATGGCTCCATTAGGACTTCAAGAAAAGTAAAAGACTGGGAGTGTTGACAAGGGAGATAATGGACTTAAATGTACCAATTTCTTAGGTATTGCACAATGCTGCAATACTTTATTTACAACTTTATTAATCCACAAGGGCAATTTCAGAATTTCAACATTGCTGCCATTCCCCCCACCCATTTCCTTGTATTTGGGTAAAGTCCAGTTGTGCAATGGTAAATGCTTGTCACCATTGCAGTGAAGGTTAGGTATTCCAAGTTTTGATATTTTGTCTTGGACACGCTATTCTTTCTTTGCTTGTGGCACATGTTAAAAGGGCTGCTTTTGCTGTGAAACAGCCTTACCAGCAGAGGTTTGGCATAAAATACCTATCACATTCCCACCTCTCTCCCCACTTAATAGGATGTAGTGAAACTCTTGCTTATTTTTGTAGGTGTACCACTAGAATTTTACCGGGGTGGACAGATCCATATTTAATACATCCACATATACTATGTATGCACATTTTTCTTTTAATGCATCACACGAGGAAATAAGTAAAACCAGCTTCAAAAGATAACTATGACCTAATATTATCAATGACGATTAAGCTGCTGCTCAGATTTTAAGAAAAATAGTTGAATCCAATGTATACAATATGGTACTGTGTACATCACTGGAAAACACCGTGTTAAATGCTCGTAGCAATTTTTAGATGTCTTTCCTTGCTGCGTGCAATAAACCAAAAACTAGTATTTTTAAAAAAGCAAACGCTTTCCCGAAATGAACAATTTTGGGGGAATTTCTGCTGGTTTACGAAGTGTAGAACTGGTCTGAGTAATAGATGCACATACCGTCAGCAGCGCTGTCAACTCTCTTCCGCTCAGCATCTTATGCATGGGATTATTTTGGTCGCGTGTGCCACCTTCCCCTGTTGTCAGAAGACATTTGATTGGTGAAGGTCTCTTTCCAGACACCTGCGCATAATTTTGGATTTTACTCCAAAAGTAACCTGAGTCTTTAATTCCTGAACATTATTTGTTCTTCTGTTTCTGTGTTCCCGTTATAGGTTTTGTGAGTGAGGAACTATGAGACATAATTAAGGAACCACGTTAGTCAATGACCAACCTTATCAGCATAATCTGATTCCCGAAAGTAAGCTTCGACCAATCCCAGTTGAGAAGACATACGGCATTAATGAGATGACGTCACGTCCGACATCTTTATGCTAGCGCTGCAGATCGACTAGGTGACTCGAGGAGTCTACTTCGAATTGTCGAAGTACCTGTTGGGTTTGTAACAGTAGACATGGGACTGTTGCTTGGACAGCTCGTTGTTTTCGTCTTCTTCTCCATTGCACAGGTCAGTGCTTGATGAAGGTGGCATAAAACAATATATTGCCTAACCATATTTTGTCCGTAGGCTCGCATTCTCTGCACGGTTGCGTGCTATGTAAAGAATTGAGCCCTCCCACTCCTAGCCTTGTTGTAGACAGCGCAGCCCAGATTTTATCACCATAACTGCCTAGTTGCTTTTATAGCTCATTATTTTGAAACACATTGGTTATATTTTAGATCAGATTTTTAGTCTTTTAGTCCCGCAAGTTTTGTCGCTCGACGGCAGCTTTCCTTCAAAGATCGTAGATGGCGAAAAACTGATCGATTTTGGTAACTAGATGCTTCCACTGTTCCAGACACAGCCACATTTGTTAATCTTGTGGACAGTTTTAGCCTTTTATTATATTGATCATATATTTGTAAAGATAGTATCAGTTCTGTCTTAGAATGTCTTTTATATTTCAAAGACATGGCTTTTTTAATTTGGTAATAAGATCGCCTTTTTGTTAATTTGGTGTTAACGACCGTTGCAATCCCCGTCAACCACCACCGGTGTTCTCAGGTGAAAATGGAAAATTATCGTTAGACGTCGTCTGGAAATAGCTAGAATTTTTAACGTTATACCTTTCTAATATATGTCGTTCACTGAGAACCTTATTTTCCATCATGCATGCTATGGGATTAGTAATTATATTTAATATTTTCAGAATATATTAACCAGGAGAGAATAATTTATCAGTGGTCATTAAAAGCCCAGTGATATTTTGTCTAATTTCATGTAACTTCAATGTAATGTATTTTAAAAAGTTCAGTCTACCCTAATGCATTTGTTATAAAAAAAATCTTTTGCTAATATAGTAATTACATGCAGGAAACAAAATGCCTAACTTTGATCATACCTCACCACATAAAGCTGTAGCTCATTTTCGTATCGTAGAAGTAGACATTTATCATAATTTCATAATTTATCATTTTAAATAAGTATATTCTTCTGGAAGAATTTACATAGACATGATGGTTGTAGTTATTCCAATTCCAAGCAAGAAATAAAATTTCACAAATATTACTAAAACAGTGTTTTTGCCACAGACTTCTTGAGTTTTGAGTCTAGTTTCCCAAGCATAATTAGTCATCTCCAAACATATACTTCTGATTGCTGTCACCGAAACAGCTTATGCTGTCATCATTGCCATTTTTAGGTCTCATATTAATATTTCTTTTTAATTCTTCCAATCTTCACTTCCCTGCTCAACACATGTGGTTTAGAAAACAGTATGATCATTATTTTGCAGAAACAACTACTTTAACCCTTAATTTGCAAATATTCTAGACTAGGGAGAAAATTATCCTTTCATAGAAAACTTCAAAAGTTAACTTGATTTAAATAATTTACGTGATAGAGGAAGCATTGTAGCTTAGTAGTGCATTCAGCTTGAGAACAAATGCTCATCAGATCAAGGCTGATCCATGCCTGTGACTGAAACATGCCCTGTTTCTGCTCAACAGACTAATGTCTATTTATTATTGAAGGTAAAAATGGCAAGAGAGGATTGAGCTGAACTTTGCATATGCCAAGCCTTAGAGTAGACATGATAAAACACTGCCCTTAAGGCTACACTGTTATGGGAACCTTTACCTTATAGTACACAATAGAATTCTTTGTATAGTGTCTGTTTAGCTAAACTGCATAGTTTTTTTTAAATATATGTTAATGTACTGACCTCTGCTTCTCTCTTTTTGATTGTGTCATCAGCAGTCTGTATCTGCAGTGCCTGGAGATGACAAGTTTGAGCCAATGGTTGCATTTATTTGTGGAAAGCCTGCAATGCACAGAGGAGTGAGTGGTTGGATTGGGGATGAGAAAATGCTGGAATGTCTTGACGAGAAAACAGACATTCTGAACTACTGCCGAAATGTAAGTGAGCACATTCTTACCGATGGTCTCGATGTCACTTTGTTCATGTTGTTGCATGCAACTTCACAATCTTTCTTGTATCTCTTCATCCAAGAATGACTGCAATTGCAGGTACTTGGTTGGTCTGTTTGAGCACTCCATTTCCTTCTTTTTCCCTAGTCTTTGTCATCTACGTTGTTGCATTTTGTCCATGAATAAATCTGGAATAATTATTTTTGCTTCATTTAAAAAAAACACTTCATATTCAGTATTGGAATCTGTCTTCCATGATAGTGAAACTGCAGAGCCACGATCGTGGCCCATCGTGCTAAGAGGGTTAAGTAACCTCTTAACAGGCTGGACAACGAACTTGTGTTCTCAATAATGTATTTGCCCTGTACCCAGTTATTAAATGTATCTGAAATGTAGCTGATGGTATGGTCCCTAATCAGATATTTTTCTGGAGGATATTTCTTGTAGTTGAAATTCACTTGGGTCTGCTTTTCTTGGCCAGAGGGTTTCTGTGATTCGAGTTCAAAACTGTCAATGATCACATCAACTTTATCCTTGAAGTTTTGTCTAAAGCATGTTGGTATAAAAAATATCAGTGCTTCTCTTGATTCAGTTTAAAAGGAAAAAAAACACTTTCACAAGTGCATCAAGAGTTGTGTAAAATCTCCAGTTGAAACTACACTTACATTTGATGTGGTTTATATCTAGAAATAGAAGTTCAGTCTGACCTTAACCAGGAAAAAAACCTGTTGTTCTGTAGACAGTGGTTAAACATGTATGACTTTACCATTCTAAAGATAGGGGTTATTACTGCCAAAGATGTGTGTGTAGAATGAAACTTTAGATTCATCCTCAACATACATTTATTTTTCATTAGTGGATGATCTGATCTCATAATCCTGCAAGATTTCATCTAGTCTATATACGTTAAATCTGTCAGAATATCCTGATTATTTAAACATAAATTATCTATATGTTTGCTGCTGTATTCCCTGTCTTGTAGATTTTCTTTGGATTTACTTGACTGTTCAACATACACATAGATTCCTTTCTGTTCCATAGAAATTTGGTTTTCATTTCTTGCTAACTTTTTGCTCTGTTTTGTTTTGCAAGACACAAACTGTAAGTAGCAGTCTTTGGAAATCTCAGGATTTGCACTGGTATTTGATCATTTTGTGTCCCATATGAAAAGTGGGAGGTCAGAAAGGGCTTTTCCAGAAATGAACATAGACTGGTTTTCCTGAATATAAGAACAAAATAGAACTCATAAATTACATATTTCTGATACTGGTCTATAACAAAACCAGCATAGACACAAAGTAAACCAAACACATCTCTAACAAGATGACCGATAAGGATGCAGAAGATAGGCCCAGTTACACTTTAATTGTATTTAAAGTTTGTCTGCCATCATGTCCAATTCCCACATGATGCAAGTTAAAAGTTTGTTGACACTCACTTCAGACATTGTCACTAACCAACAATAAAGAAGCTTTTTGCAGTGTAAAGCATACATATCAAAGTAAGATACAATAATATTGCCAACCGTTCCATTGCTTTTTCTTTGTGAAATCCTTTCTGTATGCTGCTGTCATCTGCAAACTCTGTAAAGGCTCTTTTTTGTCACTTAACTAAAAACATTTTAAGGAGGGAGGAACATTTCATTAACCAGCAGGCCTGTTGCTGCATTCTTTATTCTACATGTGACCATGACGAGTTGTTAGCAAACCATCCCAACAATCACTTGTGTTGCAGTAAGATGGCTGCTAAAAGCAGTGCACAAAAACGAATGATGTTGCTTGAAAATAACCGATTATGCTTCAAATTTAGAGACTTCATTTTTTAATTATTTATTCATTGCTTTGTAATAGCTGTGGCTTTTGAATAGCTGTGGCTTTTGGTGAACATTTATTTTAGTAATTTTGTGTATCTTTCTAAGTGAAGCCACTGCTTGTCATGAGTTTTTAATAACAGGATAGCATATTCAGCGTACAAAATTGTTGAAATCTGTATCAAATGTGGACAAAGACTTTTTTAAACTAAACAATTTAAGTGTATGAATTAAGTGCAGAAGTTTGTTTTCTTTAAAAATGTTGCAGGCTTTGTAAACACAAACAGGAAACACTTAAAGCTTTGTGTGCAAAATGTTTTTTTTTCCCTCAGATTTGAAGTCACTGAGTATTTGTCTAGGTTTAATGTCTTAAATGGATTCTCACCCATATATTCAGACTCGAAAGTGCCAATAATTACGATAACAATACCACTAAGTTTCATGATTTCTACTGTTATTTCGCTTTTGCTGATGTGCATCTATCCGAAAACTTTGACTGAAATGCGTAACATCTGGGTCGCTGACTGAAAAGACCGCAAGAGCCTTGATTTCAATTTGCGAACCTGACACTTTGCAAAGCAGCGTCATCAGCTGGGGAAACCCCTCACAATTGGAAATCGAGGCTCTTGCGCCCTTTTTAGCTGATTCTGTGGCGCTATCCACAGCTTGCAAGTCTGCCATTGTTATTGCCAATAAAGCGTCACACTTCGGGAATTCCGTGCTCGGGCTGCTTCGTTGAGTGCTCGTTAATCTTCGGAAACCAGCACAATTTCTCGCCTTCAACGACAAATTACACTTTAACAATCCCGATGTGGCTTGAATGTTCGATATATTTAGGGTCTTGATTCAACACTTAAACGAATCCCAAAAGTTTGTATTTAGAGGTGAGAATCCCTTTAAACAAATTCTCTCATGAAGCAAGGATAAACTATTTGTCCGTTTGTTTAAATACAGATGTACCCAAACCACAACATCACCAATGTTGTGGAGGCAGCATACCTTGTTACAATTCCTGGCTGGCCTTCACTTCAGGGAAAGGCTCTGCACTCACACAGACTTCGACCTTTTCGCTGCATTGGTGAGTACTTTCAGCATATGGTATAATGAGTGGTTTCTTTTTTAATGTGGGTAAATTGTAGATTGTGTGGCAAGGTTTAAAAAATTCATGTTTAAAAATTCATATTACATTGGGACTTTATATAAAAATCTGCAAGACAGTAGTTGTAGCAGTGAAAGAGTGTGTAGGAGGGAATCACAGACCTGAGAACCTCCTTGTGGCTGATGTTAATAGCCTTTTGGTTCAAGTGCTGCCTTTGTGTAGTAATTTTAGCCTGGAAGGTGATATGTTTTGAGGATGGCCTGTTTTCTTAGCTTAAATCTTGTCTGGCCCAGCCTAATGTGCCCTGTCACTGAACCTTTATTCCATGCTTTGTGTTTTCCCCACTTGAGCTGTCAGACTTTCTTGATGATCAAAAAAGAGATACATGCATAGTTTTCCTGAAAATGAAAAAAATAGCTTTCTGGAAAAATAATCCCAGCTTATGGTCAGATTATAATTATTGATTTGAATTTTATTTAATCTGCTTCTAATGTTTAATAATATTGTATAAGTTTCTGTTCTGACAATGCACCAAAATATAGTTCTCTACATTAATTCAGCTGAATGCATGTTGATACCTTGAACTGGCTTATAATATTCATTTCCATATTATAGGATGTGGAGGTCATTTCTTTTAGTCACAGAAATATGCTTTTGTTAAAGGAAAATATAATTGTTGTAGCGAGAGATAAAAGAGTGCTTCCTGGGACTTTGTATACTTGTGTTTGTAACAGAATTACTTTGACACTGATTGGTGAGTCAGACTTTCACAATGTGGGAAAACTGATTACATAGTTTCTAGTGATAATCTCAGCTGCTTTAGATGGTGCTGATGATTTCTTAGGTTATGCTAATTGTTCAGCTGGTTCTTTTATTCATATACTGAATTAGGTTTTCAGAATACTGTAAGGTGTGCATAAAGGAAGACACTGCTGTGACTTGATTGTGATTAAAGTTTTATTTACAGAAAAGTTGCTCCAGTGATTGATAGTTAATAAAGCCTCTTCGTGTGATTTCAGTTGGCCCCTTCCAGAGTGATGCACTCCTTGTTCCTCAGCACTGTGTCTTTGACCACCAGCATGACGAAAAGGTGTGCAAAGGCTTTAGCCATTGGGAGGTGACTGCACAAGATGCTTGCAGCAAGAAAGGAATGCACTGCGAAAGTTTCGGAATGCTGCTTAACTGTGGGCTGGGTGTTTTCAGCGGTGTGGAGTATGTCTGCTGCCCAGATGCCAGTGAGTGACCCATTGCTCCAGCCTTCCTTTTCTTTCTTTTCATTTAAGATTTATCAATTATTTGAACAATGTTTTATGACTGAGGTTAGACTTCGTGCATGTTGTCTAAGTTTGGACAAGATTTATCCTTCAAATCTGCACTAAAAACTCACCTCTTCCTTGTGCATTACTCCTGGCACAGTCCATACAATGCTAGTCCTTCTTGCCTTCCCCCCTTCTGCTCTTGCTACTTTTCTACCCATCTTTCTCTGCAGAATCACTATTGTCTCTGTTCCTGTTACTTAGTGCCTTTTGTGCTTTCTATCTTTGTTTTCTGTTTGTCATCAATACTGTTGTTTATTCTTCCGTCCCTCATGTTCTGTCCATTTAGTCCACGTCTCTTCCCCATTTTAAGCGCTAAGAGTGTGCTGTCTATGAGTGTGAGTATGCGCTATAAAAATCTTCATTTATTATTATTATTTATATTGGATCAAATATCCTCTAAGGGTGCAGCTGGAGAGTAATCTGGCTAGTTTGGTTTTTTCATTTTAAGTATTATTTTTAATGCAAAATGTGACATTACTGATTAGGTCAAGTACATCCGCTTGTAGCACAAAGGTGGTAGAGATGGTCTTTTGAAAAAAGGCTCAGTTTTGAGGGGTTATTGCCATTTAATTTAATTAAAAAAACACCTGTACTTCCATACTACTGTGTTTTGCTTTGTTTAAGACAGTTTGATGGGTTTTTTTAGAAGTCCTTCAAAAACATTTTTTAACACTTGGCATGTCTTCTTGAATTGACAGTTACACATCTGCGAAATATTCCGCTTTCTTTTTGTCTTTCTTGCTCCCTTTCTTTCGTTCATACCTCACTTAATTTGCAGAAAGAGAGAACATGCCTATCCGACCCTTGTGGATATTGCATATAGTGAAATATATTCAGAGAGACCTGGAAAGAGTAGCCTGAAATTCAAACACGACTTAAGAACTTATGCCTGTAGTATTAAGAGTGTAGGACTTACAGGTGTGAGCTGGCTTTGCTTTGCTTGAGAGGGCACTAGCAGTGGGGAACGGGGGGGTGCTGTTGACTGTGCTGTAGTTGTGCCCTGTTGCAGCTGCAGTCGCTGCTGCTGCCGCCATTGCAGTTTTAAAAATCGATGTTGGCGCAGCGGCAGTGAAAAGATGTGATCAATAAATTCCTGCACCTGCTCATATATCTAGCAGTAGCCTGACAAGCTTGTGCTGGCGCTTGCACTAGACTGCTCACCATCTTCCCCCATCCCTCTCTGTTTCCACCCTACTACCCAAATGCAAAAAAAAAGGGGTAGGGGGTTATTACATGTTCTATGTGTCCTTTTTAATCCAGCCACCACCTTATGTTCTGTGTCTGCACCTGCACACACACAAAGGGATAGTTGGAGAGAATGAAGCAGTCTTCTGTCTGATCTCATGATTGTTGAAAGTGATTTGCTGAGGCTAACCATGGGCAGCAAAAGCTAGACTTATGGGCAATTGAAGTTGTTGTATGCCCAGTCTTTGTAAGACTGATGTGGATTGTATGCAGCTCAAGTTTAAAAATTAAAAGTCATGCAAATTTTGGAGGATTTCAGTAGAAGTGATTTAAAAGAAATGCCACTGTCTTTGGCTGATTTGCTCCATTGTAAATACATACTTAAAATATAGATGATTGGTGTGGTTTTCTTCAGTTAGCAGTTTTTAACTACATTGATGATTCTTTTATGAAAATTAGGAAGCAAGTTTTAACTTTTGTGGTACATTGCTAGCCTGGTGAATGCCTAAAACATGCACTTGTCAGGTGTGCAGAATCACCTGACAGTGGTACATAGCAGCCTTTAGCATGATGTATGTGGGTAGGTGGGCACCTTAAATTGGACACCTTAAGCTGTTTGGTCTTGCTTAACAAACCTGGTTACTCAACACTGTCCTCGCAGCTTTAGTGGTGATATCATTTACACTATCTGTTTTTCCAGGGTCCATCATAACCAGCAGTAGAGATAGGAGTAGAATACACAGTCCTGGTACATAATTTGCAGAATATGCGGTCACAGTCATGCTTTCCCCCGAAGGCTATTAGTGACACCACAATTAGAAGGGAGTAAGCATAATGAATGAGTCAGTAATCAGTTCCTTTGCTACATAGTGTTACTTTGGCGATGGCATGGTAGGGGAGGAATTTAAAGAGGTTTTGGGAGGATGAAATGTGTTGTGGCATAATAGGCTGACAGTGTTGGAGATTACTAAAATGGGGCTAGTGTTCTGGATCCCATCATTATACCAGTAATCTATGATGTATGAAAATGTCACAGAAATGACCTTCAGAGGAAACAAGTTGTATTAAAGCAGCATTTTTATTTGAAAACTGAATGTTGGTTTGCTTTGCCAAACTGTCTCTTAAACTGTGCTGGAAAGGGTCTGACCACAGCTTGTTCTTGGCATACTTTGACTGTTCATGATGGTTGCTGGTGGTAACCTTTCATTCTGGCACACACCACCTATGTCTGTCTCACACCACACCTGCAGGCTGGTGGGAGGTGAGAGAGAGGGGTAAGAAGTAAAAAGATACTGGCATGCTATCTGAAAGGACAGAACCCTATGTTACATTTCAAGTTGTCAGAGCTATCTGACCATGACATCATTATCCTTCCAATTTAGGGCAGAGGGCTGTTCCAGATAATTCAAGATTATGGTGACTGGGAACAGAGCCATTACTTCTAACCGCTCCCAACCCTCCAACGCATCTAATAAGAGTCTAATGAGCTCTGAAAAAGCTAGGTGTCTGCATGTATATACAGTATTACTTTAACTAATCTTACCATATATTAGTGGATATGAGATGAGAGGGTGACAGTGGAAAGAAAGGGTTAAGGAATTGTTGAATTCTGCAATGATTGTGGAGAGATGGAAAAGCCCAAGATAGATGGAATTCTGACCAAATCAACACTTGGCATAATTCCAAAAGAAGCTGGCACTTGTGATGATGTCATTCCGGATGTGTGGAGCAAGACTAGACCAGTTCAGATGAAAGGTGGATACCAGTTCAAAAGATCGCTTGAGCCAGTGCCTTTCTAGGTGGTCAGACTGCTGGTCTAGTCAGTGCGCTATGCTGCCTGAGCAACAGATCTATAATCTTTCTAGATGCATACCTGCAGAGCTGTTATGGCCTGTATGACTCATGCTGCTAGGCAGCAGTGGATTCTGGGATGTGTCACTGGGTATGGAAGTTGGGAATGGAGGGGTTTAGCTGGTAAGCCTAGAGCATCTTGGAAGGAATATTTGGTCTGTCTGCATAAAGGTGTTTTTTTTAAACTTTGCTAGGTCTGCAGAGGTCTTTTGTTTAAATAGAAGTTGGTGAGTGGTCAGGATTAAAACATGCTATGACATGCATAATGTATGGAATGAGTGGTGCAGAAAAAACATTCTGTGGAGCAAGACTGCCATGCCACAGAGACTCCAATATTATTACTAGGCCTAAACATGATGACATTTGATTGTGTTGGCAGTCTGTTGGACTAATGGAAAGTCATGGGTCATAAGCATAGTGTCTGAAAGGTGTATCCTCACTGCAATGGAACTGAAAGGTGTATCCTTACTGCAATGGAACTAGCAGTTAATTTTAGCAGCAGCAATTTTATTAACTTTGTACCATTTCTTACTACACTACGATTTGGTAAAACGGTTTTGTCAGAAAGGTAATGTGATCCAAGGCAGGATACAGTCGTGGACCCTAGGATACAGTCCCAGACACTGATGTTTGGATTGGAAATTATATCCCTACAATTTTAAAGCAAAAGATGTTTTGACAAGTCACAGAAATATAGAATGGGGAAGGTTTCCCCCTCAAGGAGGATACAAGATTTTTATAAACCACTGGTTGGTTGGTTGTGTTTAACGCCATGCCAGCAACTAAGGCTATATCACAGCAAGTTATAAACCACTGAACTGATTCATGACAAATGCATGGTACATTGTTGTGGAGTGTGATGTTGTGACCTAATATACTCATTGGTCTGTCAGAATGTTTATTATCCTGGCTGAGAGTGTTTTTTGCCTTGGCCTAGGATAAGCAGGTCTGCACAATGTAAGAAAACCGCATATGCATCCTCTTAGGAAGAGAACAGACCTGTGGGCTGTCACAGAGCTTTTCATTCAGCACAGGCCCTTTTTAAAGCTTGGGGAAAGAGGACACCAGGAAGAGGGGAGGAAGATTATGTATGGGGCAGGGCACTTGGCAGACGTGACCTTTTATTTTTTTGGTGCTTTTATTCCTAAACCAGCTTGACAAACTTAGTACAGTTTTTAACTGAATGAAGTAGTTTTCGCACACCATGTGTGTGTACATTGTGTGGTTAAAGTTGGCTTCTAAAGTTATGCCTTTGATTTTTCTGGTATTCCTCTCTCCTGAAAATTAGCAACCATCATGTTTATATGTCATTGACTGGGCAGTTTTATTTCTATTATGTGACTCCATGGATAGTTCATACTTAATATATATCTTCCTTTTATCTTTTCCTGCCAGTGTTAGTAATACATTATCAGTCCTCTTTCAGGTACAATCCCAGATAAAATGTATTTAGTGCCATTTATAAAAAAAACAGGATTCAGTGGCACAGATGAGGCAGGCATAACAGTTGGGGCAGAGCCAGAAACATTGATCCAGAGAGTCACTGTGCCAGTCTGCCAGGGGAGACAGCCAGAGAGAGAAATCAATTAATTTCTGACTTTGGTCCGAGCTTGCCTCAGCACTCAGCCTGTGTGAAGGCTTCAATTATTCCAGACTCCCACCTCCCCACATGCTTGATATTGCACAGACCCAGACATAGACTCATGGTCCTCTCTTCTGTGTTTGTAGGCATGTGAATTGCTGGTAGTCAGGAATGATCCAGTTTGTTCACGTTCTCACAGTATTTAAGGAACTATTTCAGTTAATGGGATTTCTTCTATGCTTGAATGGGATCATTAAGCTTGGATTCAGAGGGATGTGTTGCCAAATATAGTAGATTTCTAACCAAACTGTGCGGACTTGTGCATGATCTTTAGACTTTGCATATTCAGTACCATTGAAAATTGTGGTCAGAATTCTTTGGTTGAGGGTATGCTGTATTTCTGTTGCTAGCCTGTTTTATTAAAAAGCAAACCACTGGGGAGAATAATACTGTATCAGTCACTTACCTATCATTGAGTCATTTAAATGTGCATTGAAAACACATCTTTTACATGCAGAGGCAAAAACAAGACTTCTGGCAATGCTTTATTAATTTCTGTACATTGGTGCGACAAGAATTTTCTGGAATTAAAATGTAGATAAGACAAAAGAGATGAGCGTATACTTTATGAAGATAAAAGAAAGTGCTGGTGTCCCCAGCATGATACACGATAAACTTGTTGAGGCTGTTGGCTCCTTTAGGTACCTAGGCACTCCTTTTGATTGTCAGCTTAAATTCTTTTTGTTCCTCATTCTTTGAAAGTCTTTTTCCTTTATGTGCTAGTTCCATAGTTTCTGTACATGATAGGAACAGTTTGAACAGTATTGTAACATTTGTTCTTAGGTAATTGGCGTGAAAGAGGGATACTTGGCTTCTTTTTGTGTTCAGCAAATTGAATACCTACCTGTATTTTGTCGATACCAGTACATGGACTAGGAGGAGAATTTGTTTTATTGAGTTCAAACAAACATAGTATGCCTGTAAAAGTAATGGGCATTTGAAATCATTTGTACCCTATGCAGTTCAGCTGCTCAATCCTTAGAGAAATTGTTGGTTGCATGAGTGTATGGGTATGTGAGCATCTTGGTACGTATATTGTAGGTATGCTTTACAAATGGTTTTGGATGTACAATTGCTTTTTTGTGTTTTTCTATGATCCACCACCTGCATTATTCTTGTCTTGTAACTAGTTTTTTTTTCTATTTTTAATAATTGAGCACACTTCCCTAGTTATAATTGCCCATTGGGATTAATAAAACTAGTCATTTATCATTTGAGTATTACTCCTAAACACAGTCCACTACTAACCTGTTTTCTCTCTTTCCCACAACTCCCTCCCCATCCTTTTAATATCTTGCCAATATCTCTTAATTGATCTGCTCTGTCTGGTGCCCCTTTTGTAGATTACTTTTTAGCTAATTCTTCATTGTTAATGTTCTCTGTCCTTTGTACTTCATCCTCATCCTCACCTTTCTTTCTGTTTCTTTGTGAAACGGATTAACTTAGATTTTGTATCAAGCACTTAGTGAATTCTCCAATATGTACGTAGTTCTGTGCTCTATACTGTGCACATTTAATATTATTCTGAGCAATAAATATAAATGAATGGCATTGAGCACAATAAAGGCACCTCAAATATCACAATAGCTATTGGAATGAGTGAGAACTGTATAATTTTTGCACAGATTATGCTTTGTTGGCTTGTTTTCGCTGTTACTAAACTCTGATAGTGTTGCATGTAATAATTTGTTCAACATTAAGCATTTAGTGGCTTGTTTTTATTATCCAGAAAAATTAAATATCCTAAGATTTTGGCCATGAAAATCATGGTTAATGGGTGCAGTGATAATACATGTGTCAGCATCTTCTGCTCTTTACATTCACATGTTCTAGAATTCATTTCAGGGAGTGTGCTTTTATTGGTCCTCCCATATTCATTGTAGTGGGAACTAGTGAACTGAAAAATGGAATAGAATATTTTAACCCCAGAAAAAAGGCATTATGGGGATATTTTATATAGCATGAGTTTAAATACCCAGGTTAGACTGTATTTTAATGTAATAGAACTTACCGTTTTCTTGAGAGCATAGAATCCTTGACATACTATTTATTCAAGTGGTGTTCATATAAGACATTCAATCTCCTTGCAGCATCGACACGTGTACATCCACTTCCTTCAGCCAAAGATTCTGATGAGTCTGATAGTGATGAGGACAAAGATGATGATCCCACTGCTGCTGATGATGATGATGATGATGATGATGATATTTGGGAAAGTGATGAAGATGAGGAGGACGACGATGATGATGATGACGATGATGAAAAAACTGTGGATGAGGACAAAGTTAACCTGTATGAGTTGTATCTCAAGGGAGAGCCAATGCCTTCCCGGCTACATAATGAGCACCAAAAGTTTGTTGCAGCTCGTCAATACATGCACAAACTCCAGGAAGCTAAAAACACTCAGGTAAAACATTTTTTCAGCTATTATCTAAATAAGGTGAAAAGCAACAAGGAACATTTCTCAGGTTGTCTTGTATGGCTGAGCCCATTTTGTATGGCATCAGTTATTTCAATGTGGATTTCACCATTTGTCCTCTTCTGTCTCTCGAAAGTTGTAGTTTTATGTTAAATCTCAAGAAGTCCAGAGGTCTGCAGCATGTGATGTTTGTTTTACAGTTAATGAAGGAGTGGACTGCTGCACGAGACCATGTGAATGAGGTGCGCAAGACAGATGACAAGATGGCAGACAAGCTTAGCAAAGAAATCACAGAGGTAAGACTAAAAGTGTATTGTCTTGGATTTTTTTTTTACTGTTAGTAACAAATTAGCTGACACATTTACTCCAGACATCGACTTAGTCAATACCCATGAAAGTCTACAATAATAACCCTGCATCATTTATTGACTGCTCATAAATCACAAATCTGTCCAAGTTCCTCTGGTATACTTATTTATTTTAAACAAAAAAACAAACATTTTACTTTATCCTGTCCATTTTTCTGTGTTTTGACCGTTTCTAAGATAAGTTTATTTTCCTGAAAATCTTTTAGGTTAAATAAAATCAAGCCAGCAAAAACATTTTCCTTTGATATTTTATTCATCTGTCAAGCTTCCGACACCTGCCTTAGATTCGTTTGAAATGAGTTAACAGCTCTTTATAAGAACAGAAAATATAGTAAGACAATTGTCATGACCATGTACATTATGCTTTCAGCGTTTTCAGCGACTGTATAATGCTTATGAACAAGAAGACATTGCTGAGAAACAGCAGATCGTTGCTCTCCACCAGCAGCGTGTACAGGCAGACCTCAACCAGCGTAAACGCGTGGCCATGGACAAATACATGAGGTCTCTGGAGAGAGGAGATGTAAGTATTTTTCCATACAGTGTCTAGTCACCACTGTTTCATTTGGACTTAAGGGTCAAAAATATAGTTCATATGGGCTTTAGGTGTCAGATTGTGTTAATTATAGTTGTCTTGATGCTGGGAGTAGGGTCCAAAAGGAAATGGGGTGGAAAAGCCTCAATCGAACCTTATTTGAAATCAGATCAGAGAGTGCCGTGAAAAGGTGATCACTCACCGCAAGAGCTATTGCTTAACTCCAGAATGAAATGTAGCAGCATTGATGGATTTTACAGAGTAAGCTAAACCATTCATAGGGGCTAGTTGTAAATGCCATTATGAAGTAGTTTGTGTAGGGGTACATGAAGGGGTGTGCAAGGAGGCTGCTTACATTGCTAATACCATCATCTGCAGCATTGTTCATAGCTTTCATTTGGTCTGACATTTTCTAATTGCCCGAAAATGTATTGAAGGGGGTAAGAAACCCTGTTGCGGTAAATTTTAAGTAAGCAAGTATATGGCAGCAGTAGCATGAAACTTAATAGATTAAAGAAGACTTTATGTGATCCTCAGATGTCACACATTGCCAAGAACCTGCGGCAATACATCCGTTCAGAGGAAAAGGACATCACTCATACCGTTGACCACTACAGCCACGTTCGACAGACCAACAGTGCTGAAGCCACCCGCATCCACCCACATGTCATCAAGCACCTGCAGCTGTGCCAGCAGCGAATGGAGCAAGCCTTAGAGATGCTGGAGCGTTACCCGGACATTGAGAGGAAAGTGCGGCCGGAAATTGGTGAGTGTTAGCTTCAAGCAGGCTTTTAGAAACAGTGAGGCCATTGAAATCTATTTTGTTTTGTTTTTGGATGGGAGCTGATGAGATTTTGACGTACCTTTGCAAGTGTTCACTCACTGATGTATGCAAGCATTCACTTAGGTTCACGTTTCTTAAGCTAAGGAGCAACTTTTAAAAAAAATAGTGCTTTGGGGATGACCTAGTTGAATTTGATACCTATACCTTCACTGATTATTTTCTTGAAATTTTTTGCTATTTGTTATTTTATCCATCTAAAATGAAAAAAATCCTTTAAGATATTCAGAAGATTGATTTTAATTTTTGGAGTATCCTCCTGACCTTAAGTTGAATACAGAGATAAACTTGTTGCAATGATATTTATTTAGTTGTGAATTAAAAGACGACCACTGAAAAAGTTTAAAAGGATTTAGAGGGGGACAATTTCTGCCCTATCACTGTCACCATCACCACTTCCATCATTATTCATTATTATCACCATTATCACCACTACAGTCTTTATTGATTATTGTCACAGCTATCACCATCATCTCGTTTGTTTGATTGCAGAGGAGTTCATGAAGAAGTTTGAAGACACAGCTTCTCGAATCCGTAACATTGTGTTGCCTGATCCTGCTACAGCCAGTGTCCAGACAGACTCTACTTCTGATAGTGGTCAGTAGTTTTTGTGGCTGACTCCTTTAAAAAAAAACAAAAAAAAACAGTAAGAGTTGTGGAACAGCAGACTCTTAGGAGTTGGTAAATTGTTGGGAATATAAGAGAGAATGGCTTAATGTTCTCTTCATCTACTGATTATTTACTATAAACAACATAAAAATTATCATAATGCAGCATAACATGAATTAACTGCTCACCACAGCCATCAAATGAATAGCAAAGGGGAATAAAGACAAACATTTGTGAAGATCTCCCCCATTTTAAGTATAACCTTGGTGTAACCTAGTGGTGTTGAAAAAAAAGGTCCTCATTCTGTATCATGGGTATACTTTCCAACAAATTAAAAAGGAACATAAAGTGCTTTATAATCAGTTTAGTTGTGTGTCGCTATATTTTATATGTTGTAACAAACTCTTGATGTTGTCGTAGCTCTTACTAGGGTATAGATTTGTCTTCCGTACACTGTAATCTGTAGTGTGTTTGCGTTGCCTCATGCTGTAGTGTGTGTTTTTGTACTGTAATCTTTAATGGTGTGTTTGCAGAAGAGAACACTCCTAGCAGTGCTGCTGTGCAGCCCCAGATGATTGACCAAATTAAAGAGGATGTGAGCAGTGATGAGGAAAACGATGATGAGGAGGAGCATGAAAATGAGCACAGCTATCTACACCAGGACAACTTCATGGCCCACCAGCAGGAGAGCAATGTGCAGGTGCAGCAGGTAAGTGGGTGACCACTCAAGTGCCATGTTGCTGTGTATTCTGTGATTGCTGGTCAGTGGCTGTAGGCTTCATTTTGTACATATGTCGGTAGTTGCTCATGTCATTCACACAACGTCCAGTTCATGGCATTAGTCTGAACAATTTTAAGGCAAGCTGCATCGTTAGTATTATTGTGCAGATATTCAGTTTGCCCAGAAAATCAGGATAAAGGATTTTCCTCCTTTTTTATTGTACAGATGACTCCATACCTTAGTGTGGGTGATACTTCCTGGTGCTATGGATAATTAAATTGCCAAATTAAAAGACTTTTTTCAGCATCTCAGCTGAATATTTATGTCCATGCTTTTACTACTTTTAGACGCATTAATAGCACAATGTTCTTTTTGCAGGATATGCATACAATTTTTTACAGATATGACATGCCCATATTTTTAATGCTTTGAGTTGGCAAGAAACTATTTTCTGTGTAACTTTTTTTTTGTCCACAGGATCTCCGTGTAGCTTCAGCTGCAACAAGCTCATCACAGTTTGGCACAACTTTTGGCATTGCCATTGGCTCTGTTGCTGTTTTTATCATGCTGGTGGTTGCCGTGGTTATGCTTCGCCGTCGCTCCAGCCCTCGCACCAGTGTCACTCATGGCTATGTGGAGGTGGACCCAGCTGCTTCACCTGAGGAAAGGCATGTGGCCAACATGCAGATGAACGGCTATGAAAATCCAACATACCGCTATTTTGAGGTCCATTCTCAACAGTAAAATACAAGCCTCACAGTCAGAAAGAAAAAAAAAACTCCACCGGTTGGTGACACACATGGAAAACATTTTAAATCTGCTTCCTGCAAGAAAAGATTTTGGCACACATGTCCAAATATATAATGTATACCAGCCTGTACTGTTATGATATTTTTATCTAAACAATAAACGTTGTACTTAATTTAGTCTTATCACAAAGCACAATGTACACAGAAATATCACAGAATTGAATTTAGCATGAAACTCATCCATAATGTATTTCCATATTATGGAAAGAGCATTTATGAATACTGAATTGTCACTTCATGAGTAGTGCATTCGTGCTGAGGCAGTCATGTAAACAATGTTTTATTATGCAAAGTGTGGTACAGCTTTTTCTTGCTGCTAGAGGCATTATCTAAAGCAATTTGTGGGTAGAAGAAGATTCGGGTATTTTGTTTTTAAGGCTTTGAAAAAGATAACTAGGGTGTTTTTGAGATGTTATTCCCAAAATGTTTGTTTCTAAAGTCGACATGCATAATTACTGTAAAGAACAGATCAACTTTTTAAAAAAGTACAGGGTTTTCTCTTTTTGTAGGGAAAACACAAATCAAAACTGCTAATTGCCTTTCCAGAGGTGTGGCTTTTGTACTGTTATTTTTGGACCAAGCAGGGCTTATTTTTTGGCAGTTTTTAAAAATGTTTCTTCCTACTAGACTTTTTCCGATTTGAGTTAGGAAGAAGTGGTGGGATTTGTGTGGCAAATGGGCAAAAGTCCATATGTTGATGCATTCAACATTTGGGAATCAGGGGCGTAAAAATGTAAAGCTAAGAGTTTGTTTGTTTTTTTTTGGGGGGAGGATTCTGTTTAATATTGGGTCTCCCTTAAAGTTTACGATCACAATAGTTTTGGTCATTTACTTACCTTACCTATTGTATAAGTTGCAGAAAGAACGAAAAATAAATGTAAGATTGTAGTTTTTTAAAATTAAGCAACATTTTTATTTTTAGAACTGTGTGTTGTTTGTGTATGACACATTACAAACCATTTTAGGGTGTTTATCCAGTATTCCAGATTAAATGGTTGTGGTAGTCAACATAAAACTGGAGTTTTTTAATCCTGAATATCTCATCAGTAGGTATCATTTTATCATACGATCCATCTTCTTTACTGTTAGTGCATTGACTTTTTAAGTTTTAAAAAAACTGTCTTTTTTTTCTTGCTGTCATTACACATGTGGATCATATAGAACATGGCCATCGGATTCTACTTGCTAATGGATTTAAAAAGAAATTGTTTTCCCAGTAGGTCAGCTGTTTATTATTACCTTTATGTGTAAACAGCTTTCTAACTTGCAAATGTGGAAGAATGTTAGCCAGAAACTAGATTTTAAAAACCTGTAAACTTTGAAATAGTCAGAACATCATTCGTGGCCCTAGCAACAAGTGTACTTAACAGAATGAACATCTTGCCAGAAGCTTATTTGCAGGAGAGAAAAGGTTGGTGTTGGCATGATTGTTTGTACAATAAATGGGATAATTTTTTTTAATTCAAATTTATATTTGAAAAGTTTCTTTTAAAAGATGTTGATTGCTTTTTCAGTTGACGTACATGTACATACATAATTGTGATAATGATGGCCTTTTTTTTCTCCTTCAGTTTTTTTTTTCTGGTCTTTTTTCCAAGTAGTGACAACAGTTTCAGGTATGATAGTGGTCACATTTCCCACCTTGCCTTGCTTCAGGACTGTTTTTCCTTCTCTGTTCTCCCACAACCCACAAATCTGCCCTACAGAGTTGTTGTCCGTTTAGAAGTGTCTGCATGGCACCTGTCAGTTGTAATTTTTTTTTTTTTTTTTTGATGGCCTAATATGTTTTTTTTTCCACCTCATCTCGTGATAAGCTTTTTGGTAACATTTGATAAGCATGGCCACTACAGAAAGGCATTTTAATCATGAACATCACATACGGGGGTTTTTTTTCCTCTCTCTCAGGATTTGAATACCTTTCTTTCTCCAGCATTGCTTTGTACCCAGTAAAGTGTCTTTCATGTGGGGAGTATTTTTACCTGATGGGGTTTCTTCTATATTTATATTTTAACATCACATTTCTTGTTTGCCTCTGCATTTATAGACATATAGGGTAGATGTAACACTGGCTGCTCTTCAACATCAGGTTTCTAAGCACAGATTCAGTTGGACGGGTTAAAGGAAGCAGGATGCATTATCCAGGCTTGCTGATGAGATAAGGTTTTCGCTTAACAGCTTTTTCCCTGTTGTCGTAGGATGTATTTAACTGTATGTATATTGTGCCACCTAATGTACTATTCATATTTAATAAGCAATCACCATTGTAATGAATTATGTGTGTAATTTTGCTTCTCTTCCTAGGGTGACATTTAACAAAATAAGTGTTTAAAAAAATTAGTATTGAAAAAAAAACAAATCTTGTGATGTGATGCCCCAAACATTCCAACAAATTCTGTGTCGCCCTGATTGTATTGGACACCTAAGTCAAAGAAGGAAAAAAAATTCAAAACTCCCACAGAGGAAAAAATTCTACCCACTTAAGACAAAATGGTGATTAGACCTGGTTGCCTTTACAATCAGTGGATATTCAGGAGTCAACCCTGAGGAAGGGGCTGCTATTATTTTTATTTAGTTTACTAAGAGCATGTACTGAACACATTTTTATATGTATAGCTTAGTGAGTGTGGAAATGGCCCATAGGCATATTGATGTATTCGTGTTTTTACATGCATAACACTTGCTGTGTGAATTCATCCTTTTAATTCTGTGAATCGCTGGTCTTGTGTGTATTTTTGTGAAATTCATTTGGAATTCTTCCATTCTGTTGTGCATCATCTGCCATTAGTTTTTCCTTAGCCAATAAAAGCCATTTCCACCAATTTTGTACACTTGTGCGTGTGAGGGTTCGCATGTGTGCATATGACAAGCAGTAGATATAAATTTTGAAAAGAAAATTTAAGAACATTTCATTGCAAAACAGTTTTCACTGAACAATCTAACCAAGTATACTCTTCCAAATATACTCTAAATTTAGGGGAACATGGTCACACAAAAATTAAGATCATACCTGGAGCTTTATTCGCATGGGAATGACTACATAAATGTAAGCACAGACAACACTGATGGTAAACAGCACCATCTTTCTTTGCAAATTGGTGCTGTTTATTTAAAAAAATGTAAATATTACAGTATCTTTTTCTAGAACCTTATCAAAGCTCATCTAAGGTGGAATGTAATCTCACTAACAGTCACTGTCTTCAGTTATAACCACGCTCTCATCTAAACCTCCATACGTACGACATAAAGCAGGCTGTGGTAAAAAATGCAGTTATCACTCATGTTAACTTTAACACTGCACATTGGCATAAAAAAATGTACAACAGTCTACAAGATGCCAGAAAATACACTCGAAGGTAAGCTCTGGGCAGGGTTTTTAACAATTTCAGTTAATATCCTCACTTGATAAAAAAAAATCAAACAACAAATTAATGTGGACAGTTACAAAATTAAATGTGGATTTGTCACAGCCCTAATTTGTGGGGGGGGGGTTCCAGCAATGTGAAAAGTCTATCAAAAGAAGACTAAAAAAGGGAGATGTTGCACGGTATAAACTGCATCAAAAGTTTTCACAGAATGTGAGTTTTCCTGGAAACTGATTTTTCCATTGTTTTCTGCAGTTACGTGACAGCTGCTACACATCTTCACCGTGGATCATGGGTGTTAAATGTGCAAAAATTAATGTATTGATACAAAAAAATGTTATAATCTAAAAAATTACCCAAAGAATACTGTGCCATCACAAATTTAAGTCTTGCACCACAAACATATTCTGCTAGTGTAGATATTCTATCAAAGTCTTGCACCACAAACATATTCTGCTAGTGTAGATATTCTATCAAAGTCTTGCACCACAAACATATTCTGCTAGTGTAGATATTCTATCAATCTGCCTGCAACCTTGAGTAAAAATAAAGGTTGCTGCAAGAGGAGTTTGGCACAGTTAATTATAGCAGACTGCCAACAACCTATGGAAAATGCACACCAAGAACAATGAAAAGAAAAATGCTGCAAAAGGTGGTAACCTTTACATCCATACCTTGACATTCTTCGTAGTCTTTGAAACATTTTTTGATGACTTCTATGAATTAAGCATGAATCTGCCTGACTACAGGAAAAATGTAACTTGGGGTGGTCAAGATGATCTGTCCTACCCACAATCCCCACAGTATATCTTTGAGAATTCTGTGCAGGAATGACAGATACTATCAGATAGTAGTGTCCTGTAGTACTTGCTACAGCTAGCAACAATGAAGACCTCTTGGTAAGAATTTTCTTTTTAAGTCTAGCTGCCAAGGTTTAAGATAAAGAGATGTGAGCTTTCATGACTTGCCTGCATGCAAATATCTGATACCAGGATTGTGCATCTGTAGGCATATTATGTAAAAATCAAATGTCGAAAACAAAAAGTGTTGTCGAAGTCAATGCTTATAGAAATGACTGCAAAAATGGAAAAACAATAATATGAACATATAGCTCAGGTTATAATAATAATATATATCATTCATGCAGCGCCTTAATCCAACAAAGGGTCAAAGCACTTTACACGTTGACTACATGAGGGAGCATGAGCACTTACCTTTCTTGGGTAGATATCAAATGCACCTTCATGCACAAACACATGCATGCACACAAAACGGGTGAATGGAAAGCAGAATGCTTGGAGAATACCACATAAACAGGTGTTGCATACACAGAGAGAGGCATGTCAAAGCCAAGATTTGGCCCCATGACAACCAATTAATTCTCACTGTGGGAGACTTTAGCCACTGCAACACCAACTGCCCCATACGTCACACAACAAGCCAAAAAAAATTTTATCTCGGAAGGAAAACCCCAGACATAATCTGTAATACATTTTGTGCATATTTAACCTACATTTAAGATCATCATTTGAAAAATTTCCAGGAACCTGTTTCAAAAAGTGGGTAGAAAATAAATGGAGCAAACGTAGAATGGGGAAAAAAAACAATTTTATTAATGCATTAAATGTCCACCCATGTTTGGATAAAAAAAACAACAACTGAGGATATCCACTCTCCATCCCTTAGGACCAATGCATAGAGATGAGGAGTCTGAGATATATGAAAGGATGGTGATTTATAATTAGATCATACAATCTATCCTACTATTTCTGATATTGTCATTCTTTATTGTCAAAGTCCTTCTTCACAACTTGGAAGACCTGGAAGTC
Source organism: Marisa cornuarietis (assembly GCA_004794655.1). Taxonomy (NCBI): domain Eukaryota; kingdom Metazoa; phylum Mollusca; class Gastropoda; order Architaenioglossa; family Ampullariidae; genus Marisa; species Marisa cornuarietis. The sequence continues at coordinate 328,102 of SMMW01000637.1, forward strand.
CTAGGATCTTTTCTGATCATTAAACTGTTCTGAAATTCTCCCTGAGGTCAAATTATAGTGTTTAAAAGAAGAAAAAAGATTAATGAATATTCCACTCCTGATGTCAAATTCCTAGACCTGGATCATCTTGGTCTATTCTATGCAGTGAGCCTCAGGTGTATTATGACAGATGAGGATGCAGACAGTACAGTTGATTGTTGGATAGGAAGCAGAAAGGCTCACAGTGGAAGATTCAAAGAAAGATGAGTGAATTCGAACCATTCTTCATGCCATTGCATTTCAACAATAAGAATAGCCAGCATTTGTATTATCTTTTCTATCCATGAAATTGTATAGAAGAACCCATTCCCTCAAATTTAAGGGCATTTGTATGGAAATAACTCCAGTGACTGTTTTAGGCTGCCCTGCTCACATTCAGAATCCATACACAGCCCTACCTAGCCTACTGGCCTGTCATGTAAATGCGAATCCAGATATATGAGCCCTACCTAACAAGTGTCCTCATCATGTACATATAAACAGTAGGTTGCAAAACAACTATTCACAAGTTCAACCAGTGAAATAATTGTTGACTGATAATCATTATCAAGTTATTTCCAAACAGATCTTATTAGTTAATGAATATTTAATACATATTTTCTTTTTACTTAATGGGATCTTGTTCACATTTCACTTTACATATGTAAATTATCATCATTATAAAAATCATATAAGAAATGGAACACGCTGCCTATGAAAGTGTTAATGGCAGTAGTTATGGCCTTCCTGGATGCTGCTTTTCCATTTGTTTATGCTGTGGGCGTTGAGCTAATTGCACAGTTTTTCATTTTCCCTTCTCACCCACCATTTTCCTTTCATAACAAAGCCATCCACAAATGCACTGTATTCTCCTAAGCAGAATTTGGCAAGTAATTTACTCCTCTTTCTTTAATTACAAATTTTTCCTTCCTAATTTAGATGGGTTCTACGTCACCTGATTTTTGATAACATTTCTCATAAGGCAAGACCTTATATACTTTCTGCAACCTGCAATAAATCTTAAATGCCAGAACAGAGGTATAGCATGCTGACAATAAATATAATGCAATTCAGATTATCCATTTTAATCTGTTAATACTACTTTACTAATATATATATACAGTCATTTTGATGATGATGATGATGATGAAAATAATTCTTATTCTCAATAGTATTCACACCAATTATACATGAAATGTACAAAGTATTAGCATCTGATTACGAATGTAGTGATGATGATGATGATGATGCGTGGTGATGATACATTTATAAATAGCATTTATAGTATAAATTATATGGATACAACTGCCAGATAAAGTGCTTTTGATGTTTGTTCAGTTTGCTAGCCTTACAAACCCAAATAAATATTTAAAATCTTGAGCAGCATAAGCTCAAAAGATTTTCGAAATATCACTGATGCTGGGTCTTTATATTTTTCTAATATTTGTGAAGGAATACCATGCTAAAATAAAACCAAACAAAACTTAGTCTGCAATGACAGAAAATAGAACCCCCAAATCATGTACACCACAATATTTTAAAACAATCCAAGTTCTGAAAGTGAAAATCCTAACATAATGAATGAGTTCCACAGACAAATGTCATAATTAATAGTTCATTTTTGAAATATTTTGTTTTCCTGAAATGCCACAGAGTTCACCATTTTGCCATGTTGCCATTTCACGAGAAAACTTTGTCCCAGATGAGTTAAAAATGTTATCTTTAGTGGTTTTTGCTGAAATGTAAATCTGATACAAACAAATGCAAAGATTATTACAGGTTCTAGCCAGTGCTTCCTACATGAGAATTGTATGAAAACAAAATTACGAGTTTCAGACACATGGCTGAAATTAATGTACAATAACTTATAAGACATTTCAAATATTAATAGCACTACTTAAAATGTTAACCTCTAAATAAAAAGTTCTATATTGCTGAAAAATAACATTTGCCTTACTCAGTTTGAAGGCTGCTACATTTACTAGAGTCAACATAACAATACATCAGCTTTTATGGTTGTGGTCAAAATCTTATCCTCCATAAATCCAGTTTAGCAACAAAAGTAACCTCTGTAACTATCGAACGAATGGAAGTACACAGAGAAAATTCACTTGCAGCACGAAATGGTTTGTATGAGCAAGCAAATGGACTGGCAACCCCATGTCACACATGAGATGTAAAGGTGAGAAGAGGCGTACACCACCATCAGACTGCATACGACTGGCTTCCACTGCCTCGAGGGGGTGAGGAGAACTGGATTGGGCATAGCCATGTAACAGGATGTCCTGCAGAAAAAGCAACATACTGTGAAGAAAGTGCAGAACAGAAATACTAGACCCTGAAGAAACGGCTCTAATTTCCTGATGAGCTGATTGATCTATTACATTAAAAGGTTTAGAAAAAAAAATCGACAAGCAGGATAACAGAAAGTTTGCTATCATTAATGTTATTCTACCATTGCTCTAGCATAGATAAGGACACTGTGTGGACAAGTGATTTGGCCTACCCCTAGACTGATTTATGTAAAGCAGATATAAAGGTTTTCTTATATGGCTATTAGATTATAAATGTGTTTTCTTACAGGTTTTAGATAGGCAATAGAACAGAGATTTGTCGATATTTTATAGTGTCACTTAAATCTCCTATTGTTAAGTTGCAATAACCTTTTTTTAAAAAGTAGAAAGAAAGAAAGAAATGAAGAAAGAAGAAAGTCTGCAGGAAGTGAGAGGAACAGACTTCTCACCTCGTCCAAATATTTCCTGACATAAAGCCATTTTAGATTTGGATAGCCTTCTTTTCCCATCCTTTTTGACATGCTCTACTGCTGTCTCATCATTCAAGATGGATGAAATCTGTCAAAAAATCCTCACAACTGTGCAAGAAGGTTTCAAATAAAGGAACATTGGTTTCATACAAATTTTTGTACAAATGACTTTAACTTCTAAACTGGTGCTCGCTAACCATTCTACACTTAGGGTGTTCATGAGCTTGTCAAAAGTCTGGGATGAAATAACAGAAAGAGTGAGCAACATTGTTGTAACCTTTACATTAGTTTTAGTGGTTCTTCAACAGTAGTCAAAAAGTTAATTGCAGAAGGCAGGTATTTCAACAATGAATCTCTTGAGTACCAAGAACATGCACCTTCAATAGTACCAGTTTTCTGGCAATGCTGTGTATGGTAGCATGGGATTGGGCAGGGCCTGACACACACACATACAAACTGGGAAAAACCACAGGGAACAGGGTCACCAGACATCCCTCACTATTGCGACAGCCCCCATGTGTGTGTGTTTTTTTTTTTAGGCGGGTGGGAAGTTGGGCCGCCTAATCTCATGCTACCATATTACACTGTCCTGAGATTCGCATGCTGAAACTATTGTTATGGAACTTGTACTGAAACCTGCTGGATTTTTTTCTCACCTGATCACATCCAATTGCCATAACAAAAAGACCAAAGATGATTGACTCAATGACCAAAATGATGGAGTGAACTCTGGAAGCAAACAACACAAACTCTAAGTTAGCACATCACTAATGAAGTTTCTTTTTTTCCTGTTTGCACACAAAAGTACAATAATGTTTAGTGTGTGTAAAAAATGGTATTTTGTTACCACTCTGTTTAATGTTAAGTGTTGACTTTTATGTGCATGCTGAGCCTGTAATGCTATTTTAAATGTGATTTACATGCTTTGACAGCTGAATGCATAACTAATTTTCCCCATGAGATAATAAACCTGTACTATACTCCATTGTACTGGAACAGAGCCAAACTGTTTGTCCTGCGAAGGGAAGCAAGGATATTCATCTATTATTCACACTGCCAATATCACCACCAAAAAAAAAAAAAAAAAAAAATCACACACACGCACACACACAAATCCCTCTCATCACATAATGAACTCAAAATATTAAGGATATCTTGGGTCTTGAATAGGTGGCAAAGATAAGGTTAGTTAGACTCTATGGTGCAACCATACCTCTCTGCCCTATACCACAATTATTTGACTTGATGGCAAGATAGCTGCTTAAAACCAGGTGTTAACTTTAAAAACTGCATAGTACCATCCTAACTGTTCCAGTCTGGAATCTTTGCTGCCATCCATCAGTTTCACCATACTGCTTGTATAGTTCTCGTGTATCCATTCATAGTTTTGTCCTTCCCTATCTTTCTGAACTGTTTTAACCCATGCAACCCAGAAAGTCTCTTTGCTCAACATATGCTGATATACTTTGTGTCCCCAGTATAAAGCTCAACATGTTTGAGCATCACACATGTTCAATATATATGCTAATGTACTATGTATTACAAGTCTAACCCTTAACATGTCTGAGTACCATTCATGCTCAACATATGTGGAGACCTACTTGGTGTAAAGCTTAACATGTCTGAATGCCACTCATGCTCCTCTATGGCTCCTAGCATTTTCACCTCCTTACCTCCCTGCTCTTGTTCTGTCTTTGTTTCTACATTCAAGTCAGGTTTAACACATTTCCTTCATCAGTTTCTCTTACGGCAAATACAGAAGGCTGATATATTTTTTTCTCTACCCACCAACCCCATCTTCTCTCAGACCTGTATGGTGCATCTTTTTATATTCTTTTGTGCTTTTCTTATTTATATGTTTACCTTTTTTTAGGTTTGTTATTCCTTATTGTTTTAATGCACTTAAAGATTCAAGTCTGAGTGACAGGCATGTTTTCAAATCAACAATCACATCATCATCATCATCATTTGTAATTCTTGTATTTCTTTCCTGATGTCCAACAATCTCTTCAATCGCTACTCACTTCGACTTAATGCCTGCTATGTTTGTACACTGGCTTACTAATCCGTTACTGCCAGACCATATGTGGTAGAAGCTGGCCAAGAGGCCAGCTGAAGGCCGATTGTCCCGTAGGGCGGCCAGTTAGCGGTGATTGGCCCGCAGGTTTGTTTTGGGTCCGGGAGGCCGCGCCAGAGAGATGGGGCGACACCCCTCAACCCCACCTTCCCTAGGTGGACACAGCAGCGCTGCCGTCTGACACGGCCGGGCACCCCTGCCACTTTAGCCCTCCCAGGGATATAAAAGAGAAGGGAGAAGCTTGACAGAGAGAGACGAGAGAAAGAAGCCAAGACGGTAACATATGAGAAGGGCGCAGCAGCCCGGCTGATAAAGTCCTTGATAAAGTTACTTTACGTTACGAATACTGTGTACTGTGCAGCTGACCAGCAAGCGGTTGCCAGAATAAAAAGGTTTCAACAATCTACGGCATGCGTTGAGTATTGTGTTGTGTTGTGTCATGTGGTAGGTCACCCTGTTACACATACATTTGCATTCCATTCTTCACCATGGCTTAGTTCTCACCAAATGTAAAGCTACAGTGCTCCACTCATAGAAGTCCATTAACTTCATGCAGTTCAGTTGACAATTCTTTCCCAACTCTGACTCTTCTTCTGGCAATAAGCCAAATATGACAAACAAACCACACCTGGAGTTTTTATCTGACACCATCACAAGATGAACACTCACAGTTTTGTGTATTTGACGTCTTGTTTGACACCAGGGTCTAAAATCCAGGTGACAACCACCAAGGTGATGGCATGAACACTGGCCAGGCCTGCAGACAATCAGATTTTTGTGACAAAGTGCTCATCAAATGCACTCAAAGTAAAGGGTGACTTGCTTCAGTAGCAATTAAGCCAAATATCTACAGTATGTAAAGCAGACATTTAGATGATATTTTATTATTTATTATCATACATTTGTGATAAATATTTACAAGCACAAGAATATAACAGTAATAATTCAAGCAGTTTCTTGATATCAGGGACCAAGATCAAAATTGGTGAGCATTTTTTTCCATGACTGATTAACTGAACTACTATAAATAAGACCAATAATTTTAAATAGGGGTCTGAGCAGCCCTTACATTTCGTAAATGGAAAATGCTTGGAACACCAGGCCCCATTGCTAATCACCAATATATCTAGTCACCACTGGCTTAATCTGCTTGCACCACATGCTACATACAATGAGCAGATACACTATACATGTATATACTATATATTCTATCAACTATATATGACAAGCTACATACACTGTGTGTGTGTATATATATATATATCTACACCTGAACACACACACTGTTCTTTCAAATACGAAGTATAAAAACTGTTACAGGTGGAAATCATACTTATACTAAAATCAAACAGGATTCATTATATCAATTCATCGTGCAAAAATGTAAAGCTTTCCATTTTTTATAATGTATTCCTGCATTTGACTAATTTATTTCAGAGAATAATCATCATATGGAGGAAAATGTCTTACCAACATAAAACAAAAACTGAATAAAGAACTTTTGGTTGTATTCTCCCACACAGTTATTAATCCTGCAAATAAATCGCACACACACACACACACACACACACACACACACATACACACACACACACATATATGCATGCACCATATTATGTACATCAAAATCTTTGGACTAATAAACTAGAGGCATAGTATGCAATGCAAGCATATAAAACATGTATAACGTTACACTGATAAACTGTCTCAGTATGATTAATACTTTTACATTTACTGTCATTTATCTGTTATTATAAGAATGAATAACTTGCAGATAACATAGGATGGACTTACCAAGGACAGTGGTGATCCATCCTACGGACACATCTCTGGCAGATTCGGCAGTGGTGTGCCCGAGGGGGGCGATATGTCTCACACTTCATGCAAACTGTCCATCCATCAGCCTGCAACAAAGTTGATACGGATGAGGGGATTTCTTCTTGCCAATAATCATGGGGTTTTTCTAGCCACTAAGTAAATAGCAGCGATTGGCATTTTCTTGTCACTACTGCACTCATTGGGCTATTATATAGCACTTCGATGACTTGGTCAAGACTCTTTCCCAAGTGGAATTTTCGCATCACATCCCATAACCCTTCATGCTCTGTCAAACGCCTTTTCAGAGTTGACAAAGTTGTGATAAAAGTCCTGCTTCTCTATCAGGAAGCAACAGTTGAAGATCTGCCCAAATGTGCTTCTACCTGATCTGAAACCAGCCTGTTCTTCTGTGAGCAGATCCTCAACAGCTGTGCTGATGCAATTCTGTATTACTTTCAGCATGACCTTGCTTGGATTGCTGACTGGGCTTATTATTCTGTAGTTCTGGCACAGTTTGTTGTTTCCTATATTTTTGGAAAGGTATGACTAGTGACTATGTATATTATCGGGGACCTTTTTTGCATTCCAGACTCTTTGGCAGAAAGCAGTGAGGGCCTTGGTTGTTTCATCCCTGTCCTGCTTGATCAGCTCAACTGGGACGTTGTTATTGCCCAGGGGACTTTCCTCCCTTTTGACTGCATACCCCTCTTTATTCTCTTCCAATGACTGGTAAATCTGCAGGTTCGACTTAACTGGATCTACTCTAGACTTGCTTCACATATTGCAAACACTAAAATACTAAGCGTGATATCATGAACGTTGATCTACTGGACTGCTGACGAAATGCCGAGACCAACGCTTAGCCTCTTGCGAAGTTCTGAACCGCTAGTCTCGGCTAGCGGGATTCAATCCAATTTCCGTTTCCGGAGACGCAGCACGACGATGGACATAGATTCCATCGTCGTGCTGCATCTCCAGAAACAGAAATCGGACTGAATCGTCTGACCTATAGCATGAATGAGAGCCGCTCGCCACTCGTCTTGCTCTTTTGATATACCTGGCCGCGGAAGGCGAAAAAAACTTACACCAAAACATTTGTAACTTGCACAGTGGCATCCTTCCATGCCGCAGGAGTTACCACTTCCTGGCTGTTTATATTCCTTTACTGCTGCCATTGTTGTCATCGTTCGCTACTGGAAGCTGCTTTTTTCCGAGCCTCGTTCTCGCGGCTCTCTGACTTAATTGAAAAAAATTGTCTGCTAGCAGTCCAGTAGATCAACGTTCATGGTGATATTGCATTGATGATTGCATAACAGCAGCAGCTGCAGTGGTGATGGGGTATATTATCATGTGCTTAAATGTAACCTACCCTGAAAAACATGTTAAAGATTCAATAGCCTTACCTGAATCTAAATTATGTTTTATCAAACTTCTTGACTCTACTAAAAATGTTGCCTTCACGAGCCAGTGTATAACTTGTATAAATCAAGTGAAGCAGACTCACAGAGCATACTCACAGTTGTATTCTTAGGAGGCTGACCTGAATGAAGGTCAGAAAAATCCATGCTGGCTGATGGTAGAGGAACAACACCAGGGTCTGACAAAACAGCTCGCAAATGAGATATAGTAATAAGAAAAACGATAGTATTGAAAATAACCACATTGACAGCACCCCATAAACTGCAACACAGAAAAGAAAGATTCTTTACTTTTACTTTTATTAAAAGTAACCATCCTCATATTTACAGGCTAACTCTACTGACAATGTATTGCAATGAAGTTGTTATAATATGAAGGGTAAGATCCATAATGACCCTATAGCGGCAACGAATATTGAAAATTAATTTTAAACCAATACAAAAGAACACACATTTCGGTAGGAGGTGGAGGGATTAACTACCGTGGATAGTGAAGTGCAACTTCCGTATCTAATGACAACGTTCCCCATATACTGCAGTTCTATATCAGTTAAAATTATTAGCATTGCTTTCAGCTATAGTCTGAAAGAGTGGTTCAGCTGCAATGGTAATACTTACATTTACATTAACAGATAAGAATAATTAGATTTTAGTGTTTCGTGAAATAAACTAAGATTTGAACTGGTACTGCAGACGACACAAATTTAAGATGCACAACGTCCTAGCAAAGATCTCATTTTTACTTACGTATCTGACATGGTTGGAATCACGAGATGTTTAACTATCACATAATCTGCATAAAAAACAGCTCCATAGGTAATTAAGATGCAAATGATCCCACAAGGGTCGACACGAAACACAACCATTTTATTTCGTATCAGCCGATCTTTTTAACACTCCGGAAGTTAGTGAACAGTTTCAGTAGAGTAGCTTCCCTTAAATAACATTATTGTCTCGTTTTCGTGTACTGTTAAGACAACAGTGTACGTAATGACAAGGACAGTTCAATATTCAAACACTGTAATTAATCTGTGGTATGAAGAAAAGTAAAAAGGATGCTTGTACAATATTTTTTGTATAAATTAGTTGTTTTCCACTCTCTGGATAACAGGGCCTGTGGCGCAATGGATAACGCGTCTGACTACGGATCAGAAGATTCCAGGTTCGAATCCTGGCAGGCTCGATTAATTTTGTTTTTACTGTTCTTTGCAAGTTCCATCAATATGACATTAATATGTCTAATTTCACAATGAATTAAATGTATTAATTTCAATTTTTATTTCAGAATAGAAAGGACCACATTTCGGGTGTTTCTGAAGTCACGTGATACTTTTACATTAAAATTTTGCACATGGATTATTACACTCTTTGTAAGGATGAAGTTTCGACATATAGAATGTACTCAGAATCAGAATGCATAAGGGTGGCTCCTAAAGCTGGGCTTTTAAAAATCTGGTCAAGTTGGTCTGAATTCTTCACGAAAACGTACAGAATGTATTTCAAGCCACTTCTTATTCAAACTGTCTGATGACTTGAAGAAGCTGCATGGCGCCACTTTCCCCGTACTTCACTTATTATAGACTCTGATGTCACGCGATGCTCACGATCACTTATTATAGAAACTGACATCACTCACTCAGGATTTCCCATTGCACACAAATGTATGTAAATCATGTAAGAGAGCTCAAAATATTGAAAAGAAAATTTGCTGAGGAGGACTGCAAGCGGAAACGATGTGGCGTCGGAGGACTGAACACTTAAACGTATAATAAGGAGGTCTTAGCGCGTGTGAACTAATCAAAGCTAATATTCTGTTACGACTTCTAATAATACATCAGTGAAACGGTTTTAAATGCAGAACTCACGTCACTTTTAATTAAAGAAGTTTCTTGACATCCGAATGGAACAAGATAACGATTATATGTGTACACTAACGTGTATTTTTTTCTGTGAATAGTATTTTTTTTTTAAAAAACCCAACAGATTAATATGGGGATGTCGAAAAAACCTCAACATCTTTGACTGAGGGTCTGAAAATCCCCGTCATCTTTAAATGTCATTAACTACTTTTATTGAAGTCTGCAATTAAGCTCCTGACATTATGTAGATGGGAACGCCTTTCTGTGGTTTAAGGGCCCTTATTTTCGAAAATTCGATGCAACGTCAGCGGTTGGCGAGAATATTCAAATAGAGGTTTTTATTGAGAGTCGTCTTGGTGATCAGGTAGTGTCATGCTGCGTATACCCAACTGCTCATCCGTCTGCTTTCCTGGCTGACTGGCCTTCACAAGCGTTCTTTTCCCAAATAGTTGTTACACCTTTCTTAAAAGTATCCTTTTTTCCACAAATACATCACAAACATAGAGCCATATGTTTTCAAAAATTATTAGCAAAACAAAAATAATAATAAATAAATTCATCCAAGACATTCTCAAACCAAAGCTGTCGTCGTCGTCGTTGATATAATCTACTCCTCTGCTTCTTCTTTACCTTACCCATTCTGGCTTGAACAGGTAGCTCCAATGATATACGTCAAAAAAGTCACACCTACAGTAGAATGGACTTCAAGCTGTGTGTAGAGTAAAACAAGACTACGTGACCTAAGTATGCTGTGTGACACTGACAGCTGAATGTAGTAGGCAGCCCGAATGGTAGGTACCTCATTTTCGTGACAAGCTTTGTACACCATAATCCCTTTTGTCCTGAACTTTCCTAACAATTTGAACACGGTGACACTATAGTCCAACGACAAACTTGACGCCATCGCCAACACAGAGGCGAGTACAGCTTCCTCCCGATACGTTTCGCGTGGACACAGCTTTAAAGTCCCATCGCTCAAGGGTCCCTCCGACACTTTGCTGTGCCTATACGTCCTCCAAAGCACACCATCCTATCCCCCGCCCGACCATTGTTCGCGCCAGAATATCCAACTTGAAAGTAACGTACTGGACCGACTTCTTCATGCACGCTGCAGACAGAGAAGCGCGTGCTCTAAAGATGCAACGAAGCTTTCTTATTCACAGCTCTATGCTCGCGTGCGCGTAGGGGAAAAGCGCGGTCATCCTGTTTTCCTTTACCTAGATCGCGTCATTCTCCGGGCACGCCCCTGAGAACTGAAGAGCGGTGTGGACGCAATAATTGTGTAGGATGTGGACACAATGCATAGGATGCAAACAGACCGAGAAACAACTCGCTCTTCTCGGCAAAAAGACGTTCATATTTCTAGACGCCACCCGGGAAGACGAGCTGTTCGAGATGAACTTACCCGTCTCACGCTGAGCGCCATCTTGCTTTGCATCGATCGGACGAAAGAAAATCAGGTAAGAACGATTACTCCTATACCTTTTTGGGTGGAGGGGGTGGGGGGAAGCTTGGAATAACTGCCAGGAGCAAATAAACTATAATAGTCCTCTTCGATTTCTCGCCACTATTTGTCCAATGTGGATGTTTGGGTGAGAGGCGAGGTTGGCGACATAACGAGGGTGTTTGACCCTTGACAGAAATTCGTTCTACCAATAACGCGAGAGGCGGGGGTGGCTAGAAAACGAGCTGAGGGTGCATTTCATTCAGTCGACGTTAGAAAAAAATAATAAATACCGAAGACCAAACGCTAAAACTTAAGGATTTTATTTTCACACCGCCGTTTTGTCCATTACCTGGTTCACAAGTTCACAGGACATTGCAGTTTGTTGATCTTGATGAGACGGTCATGTCGATGAACAAGAGAATAACTACAGCAATTAGGACAGGTTTAATGAAAGTGACGATGAGCCGCTTACTTCTCAAAAGACCGGGATTTGTCTTAACGGTTCTTTCTTTTCGTGATGTACTTGTATTTAATGTCGCTAGTCGATATTATCAGCGCGTTCTCCCCGTCGGTCGGGTGTAGCTATAACTGTTATCTGTTAATGCTTAGCATCTGCCAGATGTATCTGGCCACTCAGCCACTTCCTTTCCATGGAATACAATTTCCCCAGCCATCAATTTTCCCGGTGGCAAAGAAAGGCTACAAGTCCTTCTTTTCACTTTGCAGAATTTCTAAGAACCTCGAACATCTAGGTATAAAAGGCTATATTCCACTAAGGCACACCCAATACCTACAATTCTACAGTCATACTACTCGTTAAACCAGTTTCTTTGCCCCAGACTTGACCATAGTTCTCAACATCTTACTCCACTTGTCGGCTATAGGCCGTCCTCGAGCTTAAAACCCTAACGATAACACTCTTCACGTCTTGGGTGGACTCAAGTAATGTCATTTCTTGTCAAATGCACGAATAATACGCCCGAGGCTCGTGGTTTCTCTTTTTTATTCATGGCTTGAAATCTTACCACCCCTTACCCTGGATATCGTTGAATTATTCTTCGCCGGAAATTTCGAAAACAGTTAACCTTCCATGTAATAACTTCTTCCGCTGTAAACCGCTAAACTATAATCTTTGTCAAATATGACATGAACCTCAAAACTGGGGAAGAGAATAACAGAGTAAGTATAGAGCATCGACGTCCGACCTGCAGAAGAACACGCCAGCCGGTTCGACACTCGTGTGGCGCAACGTGCCTCCTTCAGTTGACCTGACTTTACAGGGTTCTGGAAGGAAAGGCAGCGAAGGAGAGATAAGATAAAATAAGATACATCATATACGTCCAGGACATGAGCTTTTTTCCTTCCTTCTTTCCTGTCTTCCTTTCTCCTAACCTCTTTTCTTTTTTTCTCTCCTACCTTGCTTCCTGCTTTCTTCTTTCCTTCTGTCTTTGTTGCTTTCCTTCTCAATCTCCGGCCCTGACTTAAAAGTCTGACATTTACAAAGTAGTGCATACGTCGCACCTTGTCGCCATCTAGTCAGACGATACTGAATTTTCTTCGTTGTGCCTTTCTTGCAAATTCGGACAAGCCCCAAAGGAAAAAAAAACAACAAGAAACGAAGAATAGGGGGAGAAGATTTTTAAACAGAAAAAAAGAAAGAAAAGAATCTCAACAAAGCAAATACTGTTTCCCCGTTACATGTGTTTGAACAGTATATAGTTAATCACGCGGATCCCTCCAAAACTGGCCTAGGCGTCATCTGAGTGGTGTTCAGTGTCAGACAAGCGACGCCGAAATAATATTCATTCACCGCGCATCCCTGTCTGGTAGCTAAAGCTGATGCTGCAGAACCTGCTGAAGAAACGTGTTGCAGATGACAGGGAAAAGCATCGCATGTGTTTACACACAAAATGTTGTTGAAGTTTGCAATGCTCCTTGAGCGCAACGCTGTTGCTACTGATCCCCAGATTGTGCGTGTGATGATGGGGATTGGGGAAGAAACGGGAGGAAATAGTGCAGTCGTTGGCATTGACGATTTTCATCTCGAAGACAGTAAAAATATATATGCGTGCGTGCGTGCGCGCCCGCACTCAGTACAGTATGCGGCCTAAAGTGATGTTCAAGGGGCCAGTACCTACCACTGTAGCATTTCTCTTCAAAAAGGGATTAAACAGTGTCGAGCAAATTTTTCCAACAGTAGGAAACACATACAAAGTTTGAATGTACTAGTTCTTTTCATAGTGAAATATTTTACGATTTTGGAATAAAAAAAAGTGTAACTTTAAAAGTATACAGCTTTGGATTGCGATAAAAGCATATTAATAGATACTGATTACATTAGATGCCCTTAGTAGTAGAAACTCATTCTTTCAAATCTAACATCTCTCTGAAATACATGGTTTCTTAAAGATGAAGTGTGAAAACCAAATCTGAACGCATTCGGATTAGTGTGTAATCTGTCATTTTCTGACCTCAGCATTGGCGCACAATTAACGTGCTTTACCTCATTACTTAACCAGAAATTCCTTGCTTAGAACAACACATAATTCTTGAGTGGAGCATTCTCAAAATAATTGTTGTCCACTTGTTGCTTGAAAGTAAAAATCAGGCCTTAACTGAAATTGGCATTTTGATCCGTCAAGATTGAATTAAAGGGACAGTAAACTTTAACATCACAACGCATTAGGAATTTTGCGTTTTCATGAAGAAAAAAAAAACGAAACCTTATCCGATTTTACCTGTTGCAGCGAACGCCAAATAATTTTAACCTCAGGATTATGAGGTTTCAAGTTTCGGATGTTCTCACATCAAATTCTGGAGTTAAATGAGTAACTAAAAGTTCTTTATGCTATTGTTTTGACTCTTCATGCAACATCGAAAGTGGAAGAAAATCCGTCAGAAAACGTTTACTATATTGCCTGTAAACTCGTTTTCTCGGAATAGGTTTTGCAGCAGCAGAGAAAGAAATAATAAAAAAGCAAAATGCAATGACTGGTAATATACACCTCACAACCAGATCTGGTGCAGAAACGTACATAGTAAATGCTTGTCTGTGATACTTTGTTTGCTGTTAGTCACTTGCTTCCCGATTCGTCTTTTTTGACACTATGCCTAAAAACGTGAATGAAAAAGCAAGTGTATCACAAAAAAGAATTAAATTAATAAATGTATTGATATATCTCCTCTTGTTTCATAGGTAAAGGGTTGTTGTTGTTCCGCATCTTGTCTGCACTGGCAATGGTATGGTCTGCAAAGTAAAGCAGTTGGTCATCACAGGGTAGGCCGGCTCCTGAGACCGACGCAAGCAACAGTCCTCACTCGTCTGCACAAACCAGGTACTGTGACCCTCAGACCAGTCTTGCCAGCACCAGCCAGGGCAACAACAAAAGAGATCAGTGTCGGTCAGACAAAAGATATTCAAGTGAACTACAATATCACGCTTCCCAGCGTCAGCTAGGAAAGAGTTATAAAATTAAACCACGTAGCAGATCTTCTTTGGCAGCAAAGACCAACCTGAACCTTGTGCTAGACTTTTTAGGAATGAGCATGTTAAGAAAGAGTACCGTAAACCACATGCTAGACTTTTAAGCGCGGAGCAGTAATCCAGTGTAGAATACACTGTGACACCAGCCTTGGGATTATAAAATAACTTTTGACGATCTTACGATGAGTACTTGTTTACCAGCTCCAAAAGCTTGGCTTCTTTTTTACGGAATGATGAGTATGACTGAGTGGGGCAGTAACGACACGAACACTGTGGTCGGCTGAGTGAAGAAGCGCACAGACACAATGGAGGATCCAAATGTCATTGGTTCTCAACCAGATTCACAAACACGCGACGGATCTTCCAGCAATGTAGGAATTCGTTCCAGTGAGGTCATCTGCCTGCCTAATGACTCAGGTTTGAATGACGAACAGCAACAGCCGGCTCCACAATCCTCAGAGGATGTCGACAAAGGGAGGGTCATCGCGCGTCAGATGTCTAACTTGTCCGAGGGCGCGACGTCAGACGTGGCATCAGAGGCCGGCACAAAGAAGGAGAAAAGAAAATCTGCCAAGTATAAAACACTCATTAGCGTTTTCTCGAAAATGAAGACGGGGACTATAGGGAAACGGAACTTGACTGAGGTCACTCCTGATCTGGCCGAACGCATACTCCGGACACAATCACAGATCAAACGCATGTCCGGCAAGAGCCTGAAAGACAACGGACACTTTAATGTGACGTCAACGAAGGCAGTCCACGGGTCTGAAGAATCCAAATCTCCGTCCGAAGAGTCACACAACAGGAGCGCGAAGGAAGTAGGTGGCTCAAAGGTGACCTCTGAACTTTCGCGACATCAAGGAGGTCCACCAGGAGAAGTCGAACACCAAGGTCCATCAAAATATCCGAAACGACAGGCACCGCACATACCCACAGGTGGATGGGTCGGAAGTGGCGCACAGGAGACAGGACAGAATCTAGAGGGCGCCCAGGTGGACCGAAAGCCTTTATCTGAGGTGAGCCAAAAACCTGTAACCAACGAAGGTACTCCGAAAAAAGACGTTTTCAACGAGGAACTGGATTCTGAACTGGCTGTGCGTGAGCTGGAGTCAGTCATTGATGAACACGAACGCCTTACATTTTCTACGCACTCTGATCAAAGAATGGTACAGCAGGCGGGGAGTGGTCTCAATCCGTTGACACAAGTGAGTGCCTCCAGGACATACCTTGGACTTCCACCACAAGGCAAAAAGCGAAGCTCGAATACTGTTTCGGGTGAGACACGACATGAAGATGAAAATTCAGAAAAAGGAGACAATTTAGTGAGCAAAGAAGGGAAGGATATATTTAAATCAGAAGGAACTAAAGGCAAACCCAAATTATTCTTTCCTTTACCTCTTGATGCAGGACAAACTGAGACAAATCATTTAGAAACGGAGTCTTCGACTAGTCCCGATGAACCATCCAGTGCGAAAGTACCGTTTGACAGCGACGAAGCCTTGAAACCTCCCAAGATCCATTCCTCGCACTCTCCCAGTTACTTCGAAAAAGTGCATCAAAGTTTGGACCAGCTCCTGTCGTCACAGTCTCAGTCACAGCAGCAGCAACTGGAAGAAAGTCTTTCTTGCTGCAACCACGTCGGCGTCGCGCCGCAACGATACTGCGGCGACCACAGTCAGGCAGTATGTCTGGAGTGCGCGTTCGAATTCCATCGCAGTTGTGCCGACGTGGAGGGGCTGCAGCAGGCTGCAGTGGCACGCAAGAAAGAGCTGCAGCGGCTGTGTGACAGGATGCTGTGCCGCAAAGCCGAGTGGGAAAGTCTTCTAGGGGAGACTAAAACGTACAAGACCTTCATAACGGAGGAAAAGGAAAAAACACTGTCGACTATCAAGGTCAGTTAGTAGGTTTTTTTTTTTTTGTCTTTATTTTATTTTTCTTCTTTGTGTTCGTCGACAATGACAAAATATTCATTTTTAGTATGAACACCATCAAAGTTCCCAACTAATTCAAAAAGAATGTTAAGCGCCAAATTATAAATCTGCTTCTTTCCTTTTTTTTTTTTCGTTTTGCTGTAATTGTCATATGGGCGGCCCGGTGGCGCAACGGTTCGCGCCTGTCACCGTATAAAGTGAGGGTTGGCTGTCCCGGGTTCAGATCTTGTCTCGGAGAGGCTGTTCTTTCTCTACATGTGGTATTTGTTTACAGGGCTGGCTGCTTTACCGTGGTCGCTGGCTCGGCGTAAAACACCCCTCCCACCAACACACACACACACACACACTAGCGTGCACACACACCCGTAATTATTATCTTAGATTTTTTATTTCGTGGACAGGAAATAACAGAGGAGCTAGCGAGAGCTGTACAAGAAAAAGGGGCAGAGCTTGCCCTAGAGGCGGAGAAGCTGTTCGCGAGCGAGCAAGAGAGGTGGAGCCGACGAGAGGAAGAGGTGAAGCGGGCACTCAGCATGGCGCAGGAGGCGTACTCGGCCAGCGATGATGTCGTCATAACCAGCGACAACAACAATGTGCTGCTTAGACAGTTTGGAAAGCTTCGCGGCAGGTAAGCGAAACTCATGATGCTACATACACTTATAACACAGTTGAGACATGTAACGTGTAACAAGTCAGTCTGAAATACACATCATTAACTTTAAAGGCCCAGTGGGCTACAGTTTTGTTGTTGCTGTTTTGTTTCTAATGACTGGATAATACTTGGTGCAGAATAGTATCTCCGTTAGTGAATGCCCCTTTTCTGTTCTCGAGATACACGTCTACAAGCACATAAAAGAGGTTAACAACGTGGAGGTCAGGAACGTACTTTACAGTAGTAGTGAAAAAAAAATATATATATAGAGAGAGAGATATCCCCCAAACCAGGCACAAGGCATTTTTGCATAAATAAATATACAATACCCCCCAAAACACACACACACACACACACACACACACACACACACACACACACACACACACACACACGTTGAATGTTTAAGTTGTGAAATCCTCAGCCAATGGGAGAATAGGAATCATATGTTAATTGGGCGTAACTATGGACACACATGCCGTCACGAATTTGCCCTCTTTTTGTGTAGGGTGATGCTTGTAGGTGTGTATCTTGAGCTCTACCCGGCTATTATAAAAAATGTGCACCTCACTAAATACCTTGAAGTATATATGTTTATGTCAATAATTTAGATAACCTCTTCATTCAAAGAACATAAGAAAGTTGTGTGATCCCAATGATTCCTACCACCTAAAAGAGATTCAGCGCACCTCGGTGCCACCTATAAACGTAGTCTTTGCAGTTGCACAGCCAACAACCATGATCAGTTGATCACCACATACAAACACAGATGCGGCAAGACGATTGCAGCAAGCTTTGCAAGTCCTCGATCGTAGCTGAGGACAAGCCATTCTGTAAATAAGCATTCAACGACTTATGGTCTGCAGTCGACAGGAAACCAAATACACGCATACATAATTAAGCAGAACGTTATCAGGCGACTGAGGTTCTAAGATCGAGCTGTTGCGGGTGTATACTCCATAAATTCATTTATCCATCCACCTTTACATACATTTCAACCTTTTTACTTTAGTTCAAGACTCCCCAACGCACACACACACACACACACACATCTGCACGTGATCGGTAACGCACGACGCTAAAAATGAAGAAAGCATTTCATGACTTCAGCAGCAAAGAGTACTGAGTACGCAGCGGGTCGGGGCAGCGGGGATCAAATGGGCGATGGCCGTTAGTGACATGCAGCTATGTCCACTGTGTCAACACTGTACACGCTAGCGATGTTGACAGTGTCAACCCTATACAGTAGCAATACTCGCCTTCCGACCACTCTTAGAGCATCGGCACGCACAGGCTTGTCTGCCGCTGCATCAGCGCGCACGTGCGATTTAAAGAGAGCAAATTTTGTGAAAGATTTCCTACCCTAACTCCATTTTTGGATGTCTCTTCTCACCCCTGCGAATGCCTGAGATCGCATTGTTCCACTCATCTAAAATTACCGGATAGACCCTGAACGTGAGCTCTAATATAAAATTCTGAATGTGATGTCGTATAACCCAGTAGTCACTAGTCACCACTGCAGTGAGAAACTCAGGGTTCAGATCTTGTCTAGGGACACTCTCTGTATGTGACACCTGTCAGGGCGTCGGGGGTTTTCTCCGGGTACTCCGGTTTCCTTCCCTCCCTCTCCCCCTATAGTGCGAAATCCCCTCAAGGTGGAAGCACTTTCCTACTAAATAAATCAACCAACCTAACGTCAACCATTTCTCAACTACCTTCTCAGATTCCAAATAAAACCTACAGCATTCAAAAATAAAAAAAGTACGAAACGCTGACATTTTATGTCGATAAATACGAAAATACAGAAAAAGCAGTTACTTACTGATACAGTAAACAATATCGCCTGACAACTTCCAACATGGTGGGTAGTGTGTTTTAAGCAGAGCCAGCAACGGTCTGCCCGTTAATTTCAGATCGGTGAATTTTTCCTGTACATTTAAAAGCACTATTAAAAACTAGACAAAAGGAAAAATAACTAAAAACTGATGCAGCATCTTCAAAAAAAACTCTGTTCCAGGTGTGATGCCGTGATGGAGATCGAAATAAGTGACGTCAGCGAGGTACTGAATCGTGTTGAGGTCAAAAGTAAGTGGCTGCAGGACCTGGCGACCAGTGACGTCATGGAGCTGAATGCAGAGCGGTCCATACCGGTGAAGAAAATTCAGCCGCTGTCCGAGAGAAGTCTGGAAACTTTTAGACGTATTTCCCGGAAAAAGTAAAAATCCTTTTTTGTAGGGATGAGAAATTGTTAAGGAGGGAGAAAATAGAAGGGATTACAAAAAGACGGGCAGAGTGGACGTGGAGGACAGAGACAAACCCATAGACAAACACAGAAACTCTCACATGCACTTAGAAATACAGAAACAGCCTGTGATGAGATGAGGGGGAAGGGCAAAGTCTGAAATTCAATACTCAGGACAGGATAGGCACGTAAGTATCTGATGAAGAGGGCTGGCGTAAAACCGCCTTGCCGAGCAAGCCTTGTAACTAGTGCCAGTGCGTATAGGAGAGAGGAAAGGTACCAGCTCGAAAAACAGGCCTGGAATTCATGTCAAGCCACTTACAGGCCGGTCACACCTCTGTCTTCGTTCTGCAGCACAGGTGCCCGCATTGGGCACGCAATTTGGGCCCACAGAGCCTGTCACGATCATGACGGGCGTAAGCATTACAGCACGCAAGACAGATTTTATCGGCTTGACTGACGTGTGAGTTAGAGGCTCGACATGAATCCCAAATCTACAGCATCGGAATCTTTCCCGATCAAGTCAGGTTTATTCCACTACCATGCAAAGTGTGTGTGTGTGTGTGTGTGTGTGTGTGTGTGTGTGTGTGTGTGAACCTGCGCTACTGACTATGTGCTCTATGTGACGTGTGGCTAGGCGACAGGCACTCAAGAACAGCACATTCGATGGAAAGGGCAGCAACTCACTACTCCCACCTTCACGGAGTGGCCAGCGGGCGTCACTCGCCAGGTCTCTCGCCTCTACGGGCAGCCTGGCATCACTCACCGCTTCCACGCCCAGCATGAGTTTCCTGGATGGACCGCAATCTGTGAGACTTTTTTGAATTTGTTCTCGTGGTATCATATGGTCATTTTCCTGCTATTCATTGTCATCATCTTTTTATTCATATTTCTGTCTTTTTTTCTTTCCTTCTTGTGCAGCGAGATGCAAATGTTTCTGTTTCTATTACCATCTCTCCATCATCAGGTCATACGTCCATTTACATCACCAATAAATACTTGAGCTGAAAAAATATAGCAGCTTGTAACGACTATCATAGAGGAGATACAAAATTTTCTCCTATATTAAATGGAGGACAACAGTTTTTTTTCTAATAATAGGCGAAGCTTTGTGCAAGATAATGTTTCCCAAAATCTTGGTGATTTCCATTCTCGATGCACAAACCTACAATCAATACCATTATACCATGCGCATAACATCAGAGTTGCATATGGATAAGTTTACGTTGTCAAGGATACTCACGATGAAAGAGTTGGTTCCATGTATTCAATAGATACTGAGGACATCATGAGTTTGTATGTGTTTCACAATAACGGAAGGAGTATATTGATGCAGATTTGGGGAAATTGGGAACTTTATCCACTGCAGGAAAACAGTTGCACCTTTCTAGATCTTTCACATAGATGCGCTATGTTGTAGCTAGATACCGTCTTTGCTTTATTTAACAATTTCTGTAAAACGCATCTCTTAAAGAAGTCATTACATTCTTGAAATGTTTAAACAGATAGTTTTTTTCCTATCAGATGTTCGAGTTCTGGGCCGGACTGGGATCTGACAAGTATCCCTTCGGTTTGGGTGACATGTGTATACTGCAGCCTAGGGGGACCATTCTGATTACTTATCTCACCAGCGACGTCTTGAGAGGGTTTCCATGGCGACAGGCGTCGCCCGCCTTTGTGTCTCAGCCTCTGGGGTTCACTCTATGCAGCATTACACAGCTGACGACAGAAATTGTAGCTGTGACCTCATCGAACAGTGACCAGCTCTCCTTCGTTAAGGTGATTATTCTGAATTACTTTAGGCAGCGTGCATCTGAAAAGTCACCAAGCTGTTTCTTTTTTAATCTTCATTCTTCGTTATTTCCTTTTTCCGTCCTTCCTTCCTACGCTAATAGGTTTCGTAGCTTTTTAAAAGCTAGACTTGAAAGCAAACTAGATTGCTAGTCTTCTGTCAATCAACACTAATGATGTGTGGCTGATTTATCGGGTAAAAGAAATCGAGGCAAAAGAAGGCTGAGCTTTGCCGTGCCATAGTGAAATATTGTTCACTGCCCATACAATGACCAGCCTACGAAACTTTGACCTTTTCCTTTCACATGTAAATGGGACAGAAATATTTTCTTGTAGTTATGAAGGATTAATTTTTTTTACATAATTACTTAAGTCTAGACTGGTTTGTGATCAGTAAGACGCTTTTTTCTCGAAGGTTGAAAACAACACTATTAACCTCATGCACACGCTGTCCATGAAGAAGCAATACCGCGCAGTCACCTCCATAGACTTCCGCACATTGGCGCTGGCCACAGACCACCGGAAGTCTCAGAACAACGTCATCGTTATCATCCGATTTGACTCATCTGACTTCCGGTCGTGGACCCACTTGCGGACCATCAACGGTCGGACAGGGAGCTTCCCAAGGCTGAGGCTCCTGTCGAGGACTCTCTTCAAGGTAACGACCTGTTTCAACAGCAAGCGCGAAAGAAAGAAAGGAAGGAAGAAAAGAAGGTAAAGAAAAGAAAGAAAGAAAAAAAAAAAGAAAAGAGATTAATGACAATAACAAGAAAAGCAAGAAGACGAACTAGAAGACGAACAAGAGGATGGCAACAAATTACATCTTTGGAGTTTTTTCTTCTCCTTTTCTTGGTTTTCTCCAAACTTTTGTTATAAGTATCACGTCACTTTTCTCTTCTCATCTATCACCATGCATATAGTACTAATTTTGATGCTGCAGGTGTCGTACAGCATGTGTGTCACTAACAGCGGCTACCTGGTGGTGTCCGACAGCGAAAACAAAGCGTTGTTGTGCTTGGATCAGACGGGACAGACCCACTTCCTCTTTCAGCCTCCCAAGTAAGAAGAGCTCCATCTCATGCTGCCACGTATAGATTCGAATACAAATACCAAAAAGACAGGTCATCACAAGCAGTAAAGACAAATTAAAAAAGGAGTGCTGTTTGTTTCTGGTAAAGTAGAAACATATCTAGTTACAGCCAGATCCGAACTTGTACCCTCACCCAAGCAACCAATATGCACCTTGTATTACGACATTACATTTAGATTTAATACATTTTTTTTTTACAGTATCAGTCAAGTATAAGCTTGTGAACAAACACTGAAATAAGCAAGTTTGCTATATGTCATAACCATGTGTCTAAATTATCTGACTAAAGAAGTTATTAGAAGTTATATACAAATATGTTTTCAAATGTTTTGGCAGACACAGCCGAGTGATTGACACCCCAGGGGGTGTTACGTGTAGTCCATCTGGGTTCCTCTACTTGGTGGACTCGTGCGAGCAGCGAATCTTACGTTTCAACCCACGCGGACGACTTCTCAAGGTGGTGTTGTCGCAAGAGGATGGCCTTGAATGGCCAATCGCCGTTGGATGTGCAGACGACAGCACACTTTGCGTAGCAGAGTTTTACGGACAAGTCAAAATTTTCCAGATTAGGTGATCGGTCGCCTGTGCATTGGTTGATGTAGATAGGACAGTATATGCAGTATGTGCGCTCCATCCTAATTACTAAACAAACTAATTCTCGCTTTTGCTCAGGCTTTAAACTCCGGGCAAAAATATTTTGGATCGAAAACTGTTTGAATTTTAGTTTTCGAATGCAGTGAAGTGTGACGGCTTCTTTCCCTGCCTAAAAGTCTTTTTGTTTGTACTTTTAGAAAAATCATTGCAACTTTTTTATTGTAACTGCTCAGATATTTTTTACCTTACCGTTCAAAAGTCTACCTTTAAATATATTTTAAGCTACCATGGATGAAAAAATGAGCTATTTTCTTGAACACTTTTTAATCCAAAATGAGCAAATCAAAAATTTTGTCAAATAATCTTTACTTCAGTGGCCTCTTTAACACTTGTTGGTTTTCATGTAAGATCTTGAAAATAAATCTTAAGTCGGCGATCTTTAGTGCAAGTCTGGTGTGAATAGTCGGCTTCTCCCTTGAGACCCCACATGCCCACAAGTCAAGAGAGATTTTTTAAGAAATTAAGCCGAACAACTTGGGATTGACGTCGTTCGACCTCAGATAAAACCAACCCTTGGGTCATGGCCGAGTTATCATGTAAGTGTATTGTATATTGGCCAGGGAGAGTGTTTGAAAACAATTTCATGTAAGTATAAGGCATGAAATGCAAACAGTGCGAGTTGTCTTTCTTTTTCCAGCACGTGCAACAGAAAAATCGTCAATACCTGCCTGAAGAATGTGTTAACATATGCGTCCATAAGCGCCTTTTTAGTGCATATTTTCGTTATGCTATATATATATATATATGTGTGTGTGTGTGTGTGTGTGTGTGTGTGTGTGTGTGTGTGTGTGTGTGTGTGTGTGTGTGTGTGTGTGGATGGATGGAGAGAGAGAGAGAGAAATAAAGAAAGAGGGTGTCGTTGTGAGAGATATTGAACGCGCGAGAGAAAGTGTGCATTTGTGTTTCTGTATCTATTAGAACACTAGTGTACACTTGATTGAATATGTGTTCATTTATTGGCATGTCAGTCACATTGTAAAAGATCTGAGGGCAAAGGTCGGGGCGGAATGCAACTTATGTCGAGGCATTATAAATCTAACTGGCAAAATCTCGTCAGTTGTTGTGAGCGAAAGAACTGCAACTCTACAAGTCTTTTATTTGTCGTGTTCTCGCTACCCGGTATGTCTAATAGTGATAATAAACCATGAGAAAGTTACCATTGTTTAAGAGACCACTCAAGCTTGCAAGCCATATCCATTACAAGGACTTGTCAAAATTGTGTCATAGTTTGTCATTTCCTGTGATAAAAGGTGTTTGATGCCACAAACAGTCGCTTCGCTCAATGAACTGTTAGAATATTTACATTAAAAAAAAAACATACGAGGTACTCGTTCGTGTGTTTTGCTGAGTATGATTTGGAGGGACTGCAAGGTGATCTATATTCACATCACGCTCTAATGATTATGACTAGGAAAAATTTGACTTTTTTTGTTGGGATCACTTGGGTCTTTAATTTTTAGACGGAAAAGTTGTTACCTTCAGAAATAAATCGCGGTAGGCTTATTTATTTATTTTTTTTTTCGTTTAGATGAAACGTTGCGGTTGTAATTCACATCAAGAGCACAAGCAACTTTATTGCCACGAGCTTATCAAATTCGTTTCCGACTATTCAAGGCGAGCAGATAACAGAAATGAATGAATGCTGGTCAATAGTATGCCGTTATAGAGGAATCTGAAACAAAGCACAGACGGGAAGCAAATGAGTTCGCCCGCTACACACGACTCCATTTTGGAGGTTCAGGTATTGCAGGTGTGTCGCTAAGAATGCTAAAGTGGTTTTGCCTCACCCACCATAGGACCTGCTCAGCGTTGAAGGTGGGGGGGGGGGAGAGAAGCTTGAAAGTGGCAGATAGATGTATGGTGAGTGGGAGGCTGTGTTTGCTCCACGTGTTTGTCTTATGCCGCTCTTCACAGCCCGCTCTCTATTCAATCCGGTCGGGAGGCTCTTCCTATCATGTTAATTTTGTCGCTGTATGCTGCTGATCTTCCGCCCACTTAGAATCTAGCAAACACTGAAAGCCTGTCTCTAGCAGCCTCGTGCGTACCTCGTGAGCATAGAATTCGAACCCACTGTCTGCATTCTCCTGAGCATCTGCTTGTATGTCCGTTCGTCTAACTGCAAGAATTCGATTCAAACAGTCAACGACGGTACAAGATTTAAATAATTAAGTCAATCAGTATCTAAACAGCAGGTACTCTAAGGCTTAACAATTAATTAACATATGCGAGCAAGCACGCTCACAAAACTGCCTGCCAGTACATCGAGCGGCTACCAGATTGATGTGTATTGTTCCGAAAAGGTCTGTGCCTTTCGCACATTTATGTTTGTACAGAACGCTCAGCGCATCTAATCAATTTATCAATAGTAACTTCTTGTGTAAATCTTTCGTGCCTCTGTGGCTGAGGTTGATTATGGATGTGTGCATGCGTGACTGCAAGCGCCCGGCGGGGTTTTGTGTGCGTGACTGAATGTGCGTAAGGGTTTCAATAATTTCAGATGGTTGCAGAATTTACCATTCGTTATTTGCGATATGGGTTACTTAGGTTATTATCTTATGAGCATAAATGAGTCTATGACAAAGCTGACTAAGCGAGGAATTCCCATTCCGTTCTTGTGATGGCGTGGACACTACGTAAAACAAGCTCGATCACGTATTGGTAATTATCACGTGTTGAGTTGAGCTGTCTGCGTGTTAAAACCGAATGAAACTTTAATTTGCAGCTGAAGGATTACTCGTGGAATTGTTAGGAAACGACCATCGGTCGATCCGACCATTTACCAATGCCACCAAGTCGATTCGAAAACAGCCATAGTCAATTCGTTTATAGCCCACAATTAGCGATTCGACCATCAACCGAGTATAAACGTTACTATCCAATGTAATAACACATTCGTTGTTCATTGCATATATGAAAAAGCAAATATTTTTGTCTACAGATTAGTTATGTGACATACGTAGGTCACTCGCCATCCATATCAAATGAAAAACAGGCGTTAGATGTTGCGCGTGGATAAATGTGTGTAAGCGACAAACTAACAAACAACACATGAAATTCGAATGGCAAGGACCATTGATTAGTTTCATTTACGCAGTAGCAGAGCAATCAGCATGATACAGCCGTATATTTCATCGCCACGCTTTTTTTTAATGTGCACAGCGTTAAACCTGTGATGGTGATAGAATATACCAAAACTGTGATTATATACTATTGACTTGGATCACTCTCTCTGTCTTCTCTCTCCCTCTCTCTCTCTCTCACTCACACACATACACACAAGCTCGACGTACGTTAACCAAAGACGAGAAAGGAGAGCACATCAAAATCCACTTATTTCGTTGACAAATTATTGCACAGATGATTTGGTCGAATTGACAATAGGTCGAATCAACTGATGGTCGAATTGGCAAATAGGTTTCTCATCAATCCTATGCTGATGACACGCAGCTTTACTGTTCCACTCCGCCAGCTGAGTCTTACTCTGCTATTAGCTCTATAGAAGCTTGTATCAGTGATGTCAAGGGCTGGATGCTAAAAAACAAGCTTAAACTAAATGATGATAAAACGGAAGCCCTCTTGTGCCATAGAAGAAGACATCAACCTTCACTCGTCAGTCTGCCCAATCACATCAAGGTGGGCGACAGCAACATCACCTTCACGTCATCTGTTAGGAATCTGGGATTTATTGTCTCTGATGACATGACACTCGATAGACATGTAGCATCTGTCTGTCGGTCTGCCTATTATGAGCTCCGTAAGATCAGTGCTATCCGTCACTTTCTCTCTACACGCGCTACCAACACTCTTGTCTGTGCGTTTGTTCTTTCTCGACTTGACTACTGCAACTCCTTGCTGGCAGGCTGCCCTGACTACCTCATTGAGAGACTCCAGAGAGTACAGAACTCTGCTGCGCGTCTGGTGCTTAGAGCAAGGAAACGGGACCATGTCACTCCTCTCCTTCGTTTTCTACACTGGCTACCCATCCGTTCTCGCATTCAGTACAAACTGTCTGTGCTGTGTTTTAATTTCTTTGCTGGCTCCTGTCCTGAATATTTCTCTGAACTTCTCATACCTTACTCTCCGTCCAGACAACTACGCTCTTCGTCTGACGACCGTATCCTAACTGTTCCTGTCACCAGAACAACAACATATGGTCACAGGACTTTTGGCTACTGTGCTGCAAAACAATGGAACTCTCTTCCTTTCCATATCCGCCACCTTCCTACAACTGAATCTTTCAAATCTGCACTGAAAACGCACCTCTTCCTTGAGCATTTCTCCTAACACAGTCCGCACAATGCTCGTCCTTCTTAACCCCGCCCCCTTCCCTCTTGCTACTTTACCCATCTTTCTCGCAGAATCACTATATTTTTCTGTTCCTGTTACTTGATGCCTTTTAATGTTTTCTGTTTCGTCAGTACTGTCGTTTTCTTTCGTCCCCTTTGTTCTGTGTCTACTTAGTCCACGTCTCTTCCTCGTTTTAAGCGCTAAGAGCATGCTCTCTATGAGTGTGAATATGCGCTATAAAAATCTTCACTATTATTATTATTATTAAATAGTCGAATCGACCGGCGCCCTAGGAAACGACAGACAACAAAAAGAACGCCATTATTACACAAGTTTCTATTCAATTTCAGGGCAGTTAATATATTGTAATTATTATATCAGATTCTGTGCAACCCTATGGGAACGGTTTGCGTTGAATTTGTTACCAACCGTAAAACTACAGTTGCCTATTAGCAAACTTCGACAACAGAAACGATCACTCTCTTTTCAAACCATCCGGATGTAGATGGCGTAGTTAGCGACTAGCGGACATCAAAGCGTGCTTCGTAACCAACATGGCAACCACGTTATTTTCCAGACTCAGTGATACCCCTGGATTTTATGTATGAAAAGAAAGGAGCTCTCTTCGCAATGGATTTAGATATGTCAGCTATTCACACTTACTGCTTTCCTTTGCACGTGAATGCGTTACACATTGAAGCAGCGGTTTGGCGCTCCCTCGTCTGTCTGCCACTGGCGAAAAACACACCTGCTGTGTGGGACATCGCCGATATGAAAGCAGAACCCATAAGTCTCATTGGCCACACAAAGGCAGTATCTGCACTCTGTTTCAGTCATGATGAACCCATTCTTTTATGTTCTGCAGCCGACGATTACGTTTTTGTGTGGAATATTCGTAAATGTCAGCATGACTTTGCCAAGCAACTTAAAGTCACAGGGAATGTTGTAGTTGCGAGACCAGGAACGACCACTCATATCAGCTTTAGCCTTGATGCTGAACATATAGCACTATGTGTAGATTCGGTGGTGAAAATTGCCAGTGTTTCAAAGGCAAAAGTAGTTGCAGAACTTGCGAGTCACCATGCGAAAGTGTCGGCGGCAGAATTTTGCCCACATTACACTGAAACGCTCGTGTCTATTTCAGATGACAGAACATTTAAGGTGTGGGACGTGCAAGGGGTTAGCGTCATCTATCACTCCCAGATCATTACTTCTTCCCCACTAATAAGCATATCCATGAATAAAGTAGAGCCTCATGTTGCATTTGGCTCAGCAGGTGGTGTTGTAAAAGTTTTTGACCTGACTCATGGAAACAACTTCCGACAGCTATTTCAGCTAGATGTAGGCAAGCATCTAGCAAAAGCACACAAAACACAGAACCAGGAGACACAGAAAAAACTGTCTTTTCCAGACACATCTGTAGTAAGCTCTCATAGTGGCACCTTCCACCAAAAGACAGTATCAGACACATTAGCAGAAGGGGATGCCAGTTTCTCCAAGATTGAATCAAGTAACTCTGTTTTAAATGTATTCTATGTGCATACACAACCACAGAACCTCAGAAACTTTTTTCACAAAGGCCACCATGCTGTAAGTGATGCCCTGTCTTTAATTAATCCTTTTCTTGCCATTGCCACAACAGATTCTTTGCTTCTGATTCATTCTCGGACACTTGATGTTCTGAATTTTGTTAATCTAAAGGAACAAATATACAGCACCTTTCATTCCTCAACAAATAGAAGAACTATTGGCGGCATTAGAATGGCCGGCACTGGAATAGTTAACTCCCAACAGCTTCTAACTGTTGTTGGAACCCTTTTTGAATCACAAGTACATGCAATTCAATGGAAGATTCCATCATCAAATGATGATTCTGTTGCTAAACAGTCTGCTATTAATACCATACACAATGATTCTTCTCCTGGCGATTCATTCCAGGATCAATTAAACTCTGCATCTTCTCTGGCTGATGCTTTGAGCATGGTTGCAGTGACTCCACTGGTAGATGATTCACCACTCAAAACTGAGCTTGTGCCAAAAGGAGAGACTACAAGGAATGGCCTATCTGCTAGCCATGGGTCAACATCAAACAGAAAGAAGAAGCCTGATCCCATGAATCAGCCATTAACATTCAAATCCAGCATCAAGTCTTCTGGCTACTTTCAATCCCCTTGCAGAACCATGTTCAAACCCAAAATCAATAACAGGCAGAAATCCAAAGATGCAGAGAGGCATCCAACAGGCAGCAGTCTAGGGCTTTCATCAAAACTCTCTGTACAAGAGTACCCATGTGATGCCGGGCCACCACGTGAGATTGAGGAAAAATTAGCTGTAAGTGCTATCCCTACAGCCATTATGAGTCTGCAGTTCTCACCCTCCGGCAAGGGCTTAGCTTGTTCACTCACCAACATGTCCATGTTGGTGTTTTCCACACCCTATGGCCAGAAAGAAAGTAGCATTTTTGTGGGGCATGAAGGTAGGTTGTCATTGTAAAATATAGCACAGATAATATTTATCATTCTTGACAAGTGACTTTTTCTGGGAAATATGTAAAAATTTTGAGCTGCTAAAGTATCATGAATTTATACAACTTAAACAAATCTCTTTGCATAGTACTGTAAATCAGCTATGATTAAGAATATGGTGACATGTTTAAAATTTTCAGATTGCCATAGATCTTACCTTGTAGTTGTTGCAACAAGTTCTATCTTTTAATGGGAACACATTTTACAGAAAATCTGTCATGCTTTTTGTGCACACACTACGTATGTGCATGCATTATCTGTTAAGCATGTCTGTATATATTTGTGTGAGATATGTAGGTCCAAATATGTTTAATATACCCTGTAAATATGTATCAATACTTACAATGGCTCTGGCTATTGAACAGCGGTCATGGACATTTGGTCACTATACAGGGTCAGTCAAATTTGTTAACACTTAAATAGTAGGACATAATCCACTAAATGTGTACCTAATAGTCACACTTTGGCCATTTAAAAAAAAACAAATCTAGAAAAATAACTTTTTCTTGTAACACAAAGAAATGAGTTTTGATCATTAAATTAAGCAGAAATTAACTGTACTTATCTTTAGGCAATATCATGTTTTGCTTTTTTAGAAAATCTGCACATATCATCTTACCCAAAATTGCTTTTTAAAACTGTTTTTCTGAATTAGTCAAAACTTAATATGATTATAATTTCAGTTTTTAACAAACTTTAATGAACTTAAATTGCTCGATCAGAAGTGAATGATGATTATCCAGAATGAAGGAAATCACAAGAAATATAGTCATCTGCTGCACCAAACTTTCAGTAAACCATGGAACATTGCATCTCGTGGATATTTCCTCACTTCTCCACAAAAAAATTACATTTGAAAAAGACTAGAAATCTTTTTGTTTAATTTAAACTAAGGAAAGTAATTTGTAGACAGAAGATTCAGTTTGGCGTATTTCTGATGTAGTGATTGTAGTTTGCCGAAAAAAATCAAACATGTGACAGATTTTTCCTGTGCACTAATGCCAGCATGGTGCACCACTGGCTATAGCAAGCCAGAGTGCTTGCACATTGAGTTAACATTAGTTGATGTTAGTATTATTTTCTTAGCGTGATATCCAGAACAACCATATATGGTCACCGGATCTAAACAGTGGAACTCTCTCCCCTTCCATATCCCTCACTTACTCAACATTTAATCCTTAACTCTTTTGGTTTGAAAGGCCACGATCGTGGCTTTGCCGGGTAGCACGGGTAAGGCGATTTTCATTACTTTTTATTGCAAAGTTCAACTTTTCTCTTTTCCAAAAATGTATAGGTTTCTTGGTCTAATGTTTATCTCAGAACAGCAATAATAAAAAAACAAACTTCACTATTGTCGTCTTCACAGTCTTCAGTTATAAGCCAGTCATTGAAATGTTCATTTTTATCTTGAACCAAGAGGGTTAAAAAAAAAACATTAGTATTTGTTTCATAAGCATTACTCCTAACATCAATCTACATAATTTAATCCCTTTTCTAATCCTTTCTTTCATTTTTTCTATCTTTTGACTAGACCACACTTGCTCATCTTCCTCTGCAGATTTTCACAGCTCTCAGTCCTTACTGTTTGTTCCCTGATTCCTCTTTGTGTGTCTTCTATGTTTGCCTTTTATTACTTGTTTCTCCTTCCATCCTTGGTCTGCTGTCCATGTCTCATTCTTGTCTCAAGCACTGAGAGCATGCTCCTTCATGAACATGATCATGCACTATACAAATCACACATTTATTATCATCTCACAATTTTTCTCAGTTTATCGTTAGAAAAAAAACACTATTTTTTTTTAACGTGGACAGAGACAACCCTGTCTTAGTACACATTTGGTGTTAGTAACCACCCACTCAATGCTAGGTGGTTACTGTTTCCATCCTGCATTTTTATTGACAAGGTGATATTAACATGTATTACTGTATTAACAAGGATGATACAAATCAAATATACAGGCAGAAAATACTTGTGGCACTTACATATTAAAGAAACTAGTACAAGTGCCATATAGATGATGCTGCAAATCTGATTTTTGTTTTGTTTTGTTCTAGGTGCTGTTAATACGGTTCACTGGAGCAACAGTGGCAAGTTTCTCATCACTGCATCTAATGATAAAAGTGCCATTGTGTGGGACAGAAGGTCTGGAGAAGTACTGCTTAAGCTTTCAACATTCAGCCACAACTTTAAGGAAACTCAGAGTTCAGGAAAAAGCAAGGATGCTACTGCTTTCACGAGAGAAGTCAAGGGAGCCCAATTCTTTTATATGGACAAGTTTATCTTGCTCATTGTGTGTAACTCCCTGTGTTTGTACAAATATCACTTGGATGGAAGCAAAGATGACATCAAAAGATACCTAGTAAAAAGCAAGTACAAACTGGTGAAGCAGTGGGAGAGCCCCAGTCAGAACTTGACTGCTCTTGCTGCTGTCAATTCTTTTCACTCACATCTTGCTTTATGTGCAGGTTCAAACCGAGATGTGGAAATCTTTGACCTGAATGTAGGGCAACAGTCACATGTGTTCTCAGATGTCCATGTCAAGCCTGTGCACAGCATTGGCCTGAATGAAGGATCAACCTTCACCTCTCAGCCTCTGGAGGCCTTCAATGTCTTTGCCACTTCCTCTACCATGGACTGCATCAAGCTTTGGGATGTTCGAACCAAGGGCTCCGTCATGAGGCTGGAGGGTCATGCAAACAATGCACATGGATGTGGCCTTTCCTTTAGTCCCTGCGGAACCTTCCTTGGATCTGGTTCTGAAGACAAAATAGTGTATGTTTATGATATAAGATCTGGAACTTACTGTCAGAGGTTAAGAGGTCATTCTGATGTTGTGTCTGCAGTAGCATTCAATCCTGGATGGCCTTTGATGGCAGCAGGCAGCACAGATGGGAAAATCCTTCTTTACAAAACTTAATTCTTTGCCATCTCCTCGAGTACTTTCTTTATACCACAAGATAAGACGTCTCATTTAGATAGACACAAGCAGTTTTGGACATGTGTTTGTGTAGCCAAGGATCTTGTACATCACCTCGGCAGCTTTACTTATTGAAGGCCTACTATGAAAATATTTCCTAAAGATAAAAAAATGTTGTTCTCATAACCAGCTTATAAATAACTGCTTTAAAAAAAAATTAAGTTCTAGAAAAATGTCACAAGACAGCACCAGAATAGAGCTAAATTTTCAAGAGGGTAAAGAGGGCAAGGGGCACTGACTGTACATGGTTCACCGAATCTGGGGCATTGCACGTGCAGAAAGCCAGAACCCAGCCTTCTCCGTTCAACCGACTTAATTTCCCTGATAAATCAGATACCCATTTTTTTCTGGAAAGATGCTGGGTGGATAAGTGGAGTTTTACAGACCCAACCAAACCTGGAACCTTCAACTGAGCACAATAGCTGCTAGGCTAGTAAGCCTACTCAGTTTCCTAGGTACAGCTACGCTCCTGACAGAAACATATTTAGCAATAATCATGCTGCTGCTTTTTCCCTTTTAAAAAGTAAATATAAAATATGCTTTCAAGAATGCCCTCTTAAAAATAAGAAAAGCATATGTTTTGAGTTACTGCTGATGAAAACAAGTGCTTGACACAGACAGTGCCAAAGATTTCTATTTATATTGCTTAAGAGTCCTTTATGAAGATGATATGCTGACATAAAAGTCAAGTGTGTGATGGATTGATAATAAATGATTGCATATACATGGAAAAGCTGTTAATGTCTGCACTCTCAGAAAAGACATACCAGGATTCTGACTGCATCATGTACTGGAAGCTTTCCAGGCATGCTGCTGGAGCCTACCTTTGAAGATATGCAAAATTGTTAATATCCATGCCTTAAGACCCCAACATCAAGGTAACAGAAGAAAACCATTAACACTGGAGAAAAAGTATCATTTACTGGCAAAGCAGGTATTTGAGATGTTACCAACTTACCTTTCTATTTCAAATTACATTCCAGGTCTTACACTCCAAGTGACACATCTTTGTGCAGGAGCAAGTATCATGTAGTATGTGTTAGTATTTGCTTAGTCCACATCAGCAGTTGATATTCTGAACTCCGGCATCAATATTATCAGGTTATTATGCAGTGCAGTGATTGTTTGTGTTGTTTTCTCATCGCTCATCTTTTTTTCTATCTCACCTCTTGCATGTATAGGGACTGTGGCTGTGCCAGTCATGTAGCATATTAATCCAGTTGCAGATAAAGAATCACGCATTTTCTACCTTAAATTTATGTCTGTTCTTCTGCAAAAATGAATTTTCTTTGCAATACACACTTGAACGGCAATAAAAAGAAAAGTGTGTATAATATAGTAAGTCACTCAAAAAGGTGTGGTTTTCCAGAAGTGCTCCTTGGTGGTGGTGGGACATGTGTTCATGAATGCACAGACACATATCTTAATGAGCATATGGGTTCTTGATTTACACAATAGCAATGTTCACAGCAGTCGCCAGGATAATGCAATCATTTCTTTGTTCACAAGCAATATTGCTATGGAACTGTCCGAAACAAGTAGCAGTAATCACCTCCTCTTGTCAGACTAGAAAAAAAAGACTGCTTAATCAATGTAAGCATACCAGACATGAAATATTATATCTTGATGAGCAAAATGTTCAAATGAAAAACATGAAGAAAAACACATTTCTGATGCCTTATTTCATGTTATTTTGAATCCTGCTTTGTAATGTCATCCTTTAAAGTCTTCCATTACTTTAAAAAAAACTGTGGGTTGTATATTATAAGATTTGGTTGTTGATACTCCACCTCTCAACATAACATGAAAGTCACACTTATGCTGGCTTATTCAAAACACCCTCAGTTGAATCCATCAATTAAGTTAATCTGATGTGGGGTTTTTTGATAATCTATATGAACTGTCAAGGGACTGATGACAGAAAATCAATCTCTTTCATTATATTGTATTCAGAACATCTGACTGCAGATGGTTTTTATTTCCACCTCTACAATGCATGCAATAGGCAGAATAACTGTCCAGGCTGTAAAATACCACTGCTTTAATAATTTTATTGGTTTATCCATTGCTAATGATAAAGCCATTTGTCAGCCCAAGGACGTTTTTATGTACAGTCCAACAATAAAGGGTAGATTTAAAGTGATGATTTGCCTTCCCGAGTCGCTCTGTATATACATGTGGCTTATGCATAGGGCAAACCCATGGCCACCCGGCTTTACCTCTGCCACTGTTACCTGTACAACTAAAAGCGACCAGCTGTGGGGCCCGTTGCAGGACAAATTTCTAAATTTAAACACTTTTAGGCCTTAAATCTATTTAGATAATCAGTTTAAAGTGCACACCACAATTTTAGAATTTTTTAAAACTAAAACTGATTTAAGTAAGATAAAGTTTAATGCAGGACTTTCCGTCCTGTTAGTACAAACTTTTGTATATTCTTGTGCAATGCATCTAAATGGCAAAGAAGAGATTTTGCTTCTTTAGAACAGTTTTAAGGTTTAGAAACATGTGCAACTGGCCCCTGCAGTGAGATGCAGTTAACAGGGCACGCACACATCGGCAGCAGCAGCAGCAGCAGCAGCTAAAAACACGAATATCCTGTGCATTCTGAGTATCATTTACACCCACGTAACCATGGAGTTTCATTTAATCTCCAGCTATTCAACATGGAGAACTTGCGTACATTTTCCCCACAATTACGGTATATAGTTTGCCTGGATTTTAAGCTTTTTGAAGGCATACAATATTTCACGCGCCTATACATTGCCTTCTGTACTTACACGACTGTGCTGGTTTTTGTTTTTGTTTTTTAATGCGAAAACGTGAGAATGAGCATGAGGTCAACTGCAGACGGCGGAGGGGTTTCCCGTCTCGGAATCTCCAGCCTCGATTTAGGAAACAGCATCGTTGCATATCTCAAAGCCGTTCACACTACAAATATTTCTCTGCAAAGCAATACCAGCATGCATGCCGCATTTTCTTGCATAAACCTATGCGCAATATTAGTTTTGCTACAACAATCATTCAAAACAACCATACGCCCATAAATTAAGCTTTGATTTTCACAGACAGACGTATGGAGTGAAGAAATCCTTTTCCTGTTTCAGTGTTGTGCATCATTACAGTATGATAAAACGGTAGTGAGACTTAACTGAAGAGATTCCAACACTAATAACTAAGATAACGACGCAGTAACCTGTATTGCTACTTATAAAACGATCAATAGGGCTCGCCAATGATGCCTGGAGCTGAAATCAGCCGGAGAACGTCTGCATCGGAAAGAAGGGGAGAGAATTCCGAACTAGCTGCTCGGTAGCCCTTATAGCTAGTCTGCGGCACATGCCGTGGCCCGCAGAGAGGAAGCATCAAAGCAGTTTATGGAAAAGAAGGCCCCCTCTTCTGCGATCCTATTACTCTTAGAGGGTTCCGATTGGCTGAGACATGGCAGATATAACCCTGAAACTTATTTGGTACCGGCTGGGGGAGACGTACTCCAAAATGGCGGAAGCTTCAAGCACTTGGTACACAGATCTGGACTTCGACAGCTATGTATTGGACCTTCTCCTGTTTGGATGGTGCGCGGGTGCTTGCATCGTCGTCATAACGGTCAACTCCATCGTTGCTGCTTTTGGTCCACTCCAAAGACAGCCTGCGGCAGAGAAGGTTCGCGACTTGGGTGGCGATGCGTTCGCGAGTGTGTCCGCTTCTGAACATGAAACATGCCGATGGTTCAACACGGCCCTCAACTGGATCTACTTGCATTATTATCACTCGCCGCTGTTTCTGGATGAATGGATCAAGTCGTTGAACGAACAACTTACAAAACTTGGGGTATGTGATGTTTTACTTAGCTACAGCTATTGCTTTCTTGTTATTAATTGTTGCGTTTCCTGCATGAAGTTGGGTGAGGGTGTGGCGAGAGCGGAATAGCTAATACCATGGCAACAGGTTGAAAAGTTGCCAGAGATTAGACCTCATTGCATCGTTACCTCACCTATAACCTTATTGATTGTAGTATGATGCAGAAACATTTCACAAGTGGGAGCTTACAATGCTAGATTTAAGACTTATGCAATCATCCTTGATGTCTTGTGAACCTCCCTTTATACTCCTTCCCCATCTCTGGCTCTCTCTCTGTCTGGCTATCTAGTTGACTTTAACTTTTGAAACCGATTTTTTTCACGTGTAGTTTTTTTCTATGTGATGTTTTATATGCTGCCATTGAGGCATCAACCTACATTGCATGCATGTATCAGTGTGGATGTGTCCGTTTTACACTTGCATACTTGCACACACTCATGCCAACACCAGCATTTGCATACCCAGTTAAAAAGGATATACAGTAGAGGAGTGATGTGTTTGTATAAAAAAGATTTAGAAGCATTCACTTGGAATAACTGTGTAATATAGATTGCAAATAGGTATAATATAGGTTTGATAGTATACAGAACATCCAGGATTAAAATGTTAATGGTTAGCTTGTGGATGCTGAAAGCAGGGTGGTTAAATAAGATGATTTAAATGGTTTCATGGGTACTACATTAACCCATACTATGCTAGATCATTAAAACTTGAATATTGGGTAGTGTTAGTAATAATGATCATGGTGACTGCAGCACCAATGTTGGTGAAAGTGCTGCTAATAATGATGTAGGTTCCTTCTCACTTAAAAGTATTTGGGAAGTTTGTTCTTTTTCTCTCCTTCTCATTTGATGAAAACTCCGTTGAGGAGATGCAAGCTGTGTTTTCCCTGGAGTTCTACTGTTAGTAGGTGCACCTTTTGATTTTCCGTATGTGGAGCTTGAAAGTTACAGATGCAAAGTTATATGATTTTGTTTATGACAGTTTTGTGTTTACAGACTGTAACCACAGCACTTGTGTGGGCACAAGAGTTGCTCAGCATTCTGTCAAATCACTGGAAATCTTAATAATTTAGTTTCCTTGTCAAAATAAAACTGTTTGCATTTCTCTAAGCAATAAGAAATAGAGCAATGCCATAGATTAAAAAAAAAAATAAATGCATGAACACACAGAGTGGAAGGTGGGAATAAAGAGGAGAGGTCCTTTATCACTTGGCCATAATAGTAAGCCACTGAATATGGAGCTTTAAAAAGCGTATTTGGTTTTCACGTTTAAAGTTATTGGAACCATGACAGCAGTTGCCTTTCCAAACTCTTGCCTGTTACTAGGTCAGAAAATGAAATATTGTATGATGATCTGCTAGTGTTTGCACTTTCTGTATATCCCGTTAGCTGTTCTATGCTGGAGCCATCCTTTTTGGTTCTGGGGAAAGAACATCAGTGGATAATTAAAAACAACATATTACACTAAGTGACAGATTCTGAAGACAGGCTCAAACCAGCACTTGGGTTATTGTCAGAGAAAGTGTCAAATAAGGAAAGCGTTGCCTTTTTTTATGACAGTATTCTTATAATGTCATATTGTAAATACAAAATCTATTTCTGGCTGCAGATGCATCAAAAGTTTGACATTAACCCTCTTGGTTCGAAAAGCCATGATCATGGCCATGCTGGGTAGCACGGGCAGGGCAATTTTCATTACTTTTTATTGCAAAGTTCAACTTTTCTCTTTTTCAAAAATGTATAGGTTTCTTGGTCTAATGTTTATCTCAGAGCAGCAATAATAAAAAAGACAAACTTCACCCACTGTCGTCTTCACAGTCTTCAGTTAGAAGCCAGTCATTGTAATGTTCATTTTTATCTTGAACCAAGAGGATTAAGCAACATTTTGATATTATTTCAGAAATCTGGTGCTTTAAGTTGCCAGAAATAAAGACTGATGAGGATTTTTCAGTCAGACACTTAATTTTGAAAGACTTTGTTTTTCAGTGGTGATACATGCATTAGAGAAATAAAGTAACCAAAAGTAAGACTCAGTCAGAAACTTAAGCTGTTGGGGCTGCTTTATTGTGGGAGTGAAGGTTTAACAAAATCACCATGCATTATGAGGACATTTGTTGTTTATAAGTGCATTAGGAATGAAAGATGAAGAACATTGGAGATTATTGTTGAGTGTTTGGTTTCCGAAGAACATTTTTGTAGAAAAAAACCATGAATAGAAAAAGCTCAAATTTGTGATGTAATGATCCATGGATATGCCTAATTAAGATAAGATGGTCCTAACTATCTCGTTGGCTGTAGCATTGATAACACAAGTAAATCTTTGTACATTCATGATGTTGGGTTTTTTAGTCTTCTTTCTTATTCCTTTTGTTTTTTTTTGAGCATATTGATGTTTCTAATCTTTTGTCTCAAGGACAGAGTAAGGTAATTCAGTTAGACTTTAACTAATGTTATCTTGTGCTGAGCTAAGCCCAGTTATTAATGCTTAAAAAACATGTTGCATGCTAGTTGATCTCTGAATTCACCAACACAGTTATTTCAATTCACCAAAACATTCACCAAGTTGAAGTTGCCTTAACTCATAAATTCACCATTTTGTGTAGTTCAGTTAAACACTATTATAGTGGCAAAGAACTTGATCTTGTCAACTTATATGCTTGCAAAGGGAGCAAGCAAATGCAGGGAGGTATATTAGTCATTATTCCTGATTGTTTGGTGCAAGAAATGTTTAACAAACATCATTCAAGTTGGATTTTATTTTTTAAAATATTGTTTATCTTGGATGCTCCAATCTTTTTCTAGTGCGCTAGTCTTGTCTAAAAACAAGAGAACATGATTTGGTGGCTGTTAATTGAATCTTCTGATGTGCATAATGTGAGAATACCTTGGCAAGCATGGGTGCTGATAGGCTCATTGTGATCAGTAGGTGCACAAGAAGGTCGCCATTTATTCAGCCATCCAAAGGATCCATAAAATCAACTTTATTCACCTTTGCAATAAATTTGGTGATACGCGCAACATTTTCATTATCATTATCATATTTATCATCTATAAAATGATTCTTGAAGCAAAGATGCTACAAAATTTTAAAGCTTTTTTGGGTTGGCTTTCACACATAAAGACTAGCAGGTTGTGCCAGCTTCTTCTCATGAACCTCACTACCTGCTGCTGTCAGAGAGCAAACTGGTAAATAGGTCTAATACAATAGACATTAAGAGGCATATATGGAGAAAAGCTTGAAGTAAGTGCTGTTGCTGATGGCAACAGCTTTGAAGATAGGGCATTCTGATTGGGTGAGCTGGTATCTGGAATGAGGGATTGACAGTCTCCATATTGGATTCTAGGTGCTCTAGGAAAATACTCTGAATGCTGTGCAGTACCTGAATGCTGGCACATGGTTTTCCTGGCAAGGTTCTCTTATGTGCTTGATTTCTATCCATTCTTGTATCCATTTGAATCCAAGCTGCATTCTGCACTTGGGGAAGCAATTGCCAAGTGGTTAGAGCACCTATGTCTGTTGCTAGAGATTTGATACCTGTGAGGTGCAAACTACTTCCCCCAGTTGATCCAGCTATTGAACCAGTACCTGACCGCTTTAAAGGGTTGAGGGAAGAAGGATAGCGAGAGATAGGAGAGGCTAAAATACCACGCACCAAGAAATCTGTGGCCTCCAACACCTCATGTCCCCACCACATGAAGACACGCAGAAGGCTTTAAAATTCATCACCTCAAAAGGAAAGTTTGTCTTTAACTAATTAAAAAAAATAATTCTAGTAGTATCATTCAATAATCTCTGCTGCCTCTGTGCTCTCAATTTTTAGTATATTCTTAGAATGCTTCCAAAGTGTCTGTCCTGATGGTTTTGACATTGTCAGTAATGGGAAATTCTTGGTGCACAGCCATCCTACTTCATATTATTTAGCTCTTTTTTATGTCAATAGTCTGACAAACAGCAAAGTAATATAAAGGCCCCAGGCAGTCACTTAGGTTTTCTCCAACATCATAATGGGCACACTACCAGAGATAAATTACCTCAGGGCTGTGATAAACAGTCTATGCTTTTTCAGTCTTCTTGTCTTTGGAGGTTCTTCCTTATCATTCAAGGACTGAATCACCAAGTTCATAAGCACTAGTATGAAAAATCTTTGTAGGCTGTAGAGCTACTTTCTATGACATGTGAGACATGAATATTTATGTGGAATCAGGCATGTAGATCTTCGAACTTTCAGTCTTGAGGCTCATAACCTGTGAAGTGAAAGATGCAGTGTCCATAGAGATTCTCAGGTCTATAGATAGTATATTAAAGTTTTTGTCAGTGGTAAATTCCAGGAGCTTTGATTTCCTCCAATACAGGTGTTTAGGATGTTGGGAAACTCAGGAATTGCCTTATGAGCGTGAAAGAAAAATTTGCACCAGCAGCATTGCACTGAGCAGTACACAGAGCACAGGCAGGATGGAAATATAGCATTCCAAATTTTTTCTTGCAAGGAATCGTTGCCACAGACATCATGCTTTTCAGCCTTCCCGCATTTGCAGAGTTGTGCTGTACTTTTCTCTCAAGTGTATTTCTTTTGAAACCTCCTCAGATTTCTGCAGTCTTAAGCTACTTTTTATGCCGTTTACTTGAGTAATTTCCAAACAGATTATTGACATTATTTTCAGCAAAACTAAAGAAAACTGGAAAAAGGTTATTTTGTCATATTGTAGTGGGAAAAAATTGACCAGTCAACACATGCATGATGTTTGAGGGTTGTTTATAAAGTGAATGAGTGAGTATGTGCTCATGCTTGTGTGTGTATGTGTGTGAGTGAGAGAGAGAGAGTGAAATGGCAAGAACGACAAAAAAGGAGGAGCAATATGAAAAAGGTTTATTGTGTTTTAGACCTATTTTTTTTGTTCTTTTTTTAAAAGTCATTTTGTATCAGGCACGTCTTGTCAGACTCCCTAACATGTTTAAGTATTATGATTGGTGAGATTATTGTGAGATGCATGCTCATGGCATGTATGTCTGTGTATGATATGTTCTTGTGAAACACCTTGTGAATCTGAGAAAACAAACTCAGGCGTGTGTTTTGGTTGAACCATGAGCAAGATGCCCTGCCAAGAGAAGATTCGTTTGGGAGATATTTCTGGAGGTGAACGCTGTTTCTGGCAGTGTGAAATCAGGTAGCTGATGCAAAGACTGCTGGTAGAGTGTTTGCACATTCCTGTGGGTTTCTCTTTCCTTGGCTCCTTTGCCCAGAAGGATGTCATGGAACATAACTACTGGAAACTGTAGCTCTCATAAAGGTACTGTTGATGGCGGCAATACATCAGAAAGTCCCACATCTCTTAAGTCTGTTCTCTGGAGTATGATTTTTAAGACTCATAATCAGCTTAGTGTCTGCATGGCAAAACAGGCTCACTACAGTTACTATGTAAGTGATATTTCAATAGAAAGTCATTTTCATAATCACTTACAAAGATATTTTTGGCCAGATTTTGCTTATTTGGCTAAAACGGTAGTGTAAAGAGCACTTTTTGTGCACTATGTTAGAGCAGTTGTGTATGTCCAAAAAGAAAATAATTGTAAATGAACCTTATCAAAGTAGGGTAACTTGCAAACAGATGATTAGGCTTGACAGGGCTCTATGGCTTTCAGTAGCCCAGACCCAGTCTTTGAAACAGTTTTCGAATGCCTCACTTAATGCCTCACTTAATGCCACATGACTCCTGTCTGGCTGGGCTTTGTTGGAGCTCCTTTTCACCAGTCTTCTTGCAGGTGCATCGGTTCCCTCTTTTCTCTTCAACAGTCCCCGCTTTTCGGATCCTCTCCCAATCCCAAGCCTTCCTCTGGCAGCCCACTGCATGAGTAATTGTGGCAGGACTGGAAGTTTCCATGGAAACATGCTTCTTTTTAAACATACTTTGTTGTTCTTGCTTTTTCTTCTAAATACATCAGAGTCTCACATAGCCAGCCTCCGGTGTATGATCCTCGGTGTGTGTGTGTGTGTGTGTGTGATCCTCTATGTGTGTGTATGTGTGGGTAGGGGTAGAGGTGGGGTAGGAAACATGCGCATAATGCATGTTTGTGAGTAAGGCACATTGTATACCTGAAAATTCCAGCTGGAAATGAGGATTTTATTCTCTTCTGCCTGAACTTGAGCACACACACACCCTACGTGTAGTGTCAGTACTGTTTAAGTGCATGACAGACGTGTATGGCCAAAGAGAAGAAGGGTGGCCAAGGAGAGAGAGGTCGAGAAAGGTCAGAAAGCATATTAAAATTATAATGTATTTGACTTGTGCTATTGGTAGTAGTTTTGTGCTTGTGTGTGTATATGTCTATTTTTATCAACATGTGCAGATCTTGCAGATCTGAAAAGTGGCTGGCTGTATTCACTGCTAAAATGAAATTTATAGGGGTGTATATGATAAATGTATTTTCCATGAAACCTTGTCATCCAGTTGTGTTGTTGATTAAACAGATTATATACATGTTCACAGAAGTTTTAATAGATTCTCTCTATGCTTCTCTAGTTGTCGCTAAATGCCATTGGCTCAAGTTTACTAGGGTGTTAATGTCAGGCATTTAAGTGTGAAATTTATTTCTTCATGTTGTCAGTTTTGTTTGATGGTGATATACTTTAGTTCTAAATGTAACTGTCAGCTTCATTTAAGGCTATATATTTTAGCTCTTTATATCGGTTTATATCCCTTTATTTACACACGTTTTTAAGAGTTTAGTTAAATTAAGTTAACAAGTTTAATGAGTAGTATTAACAAAAATACAAAAGAACAACTTCTGTGGATGATGAAAGTGTTGCTTCATTTGAGTACCTTTTTTGTATGTTGTGTTTGCAGCAAAATATCTGAGTGATGATTCCAATTCACATATATAAGGTCTGACCTTATAAAAATGTTTTAGTGGTGGTGAGAAATTGAGTATTTAATGCCTGATTTCAGTAATGTTCATTTCTAGGATTTTTTGTGTGACTAGATTACATAAATCAGAAATCATACAACCATTTTTGTCTTTCCAGTTTATATCATGATATCAGAGGACAGATGTGTGCAATTTTCCTTCTTCCTTTTCTGTTAGCTGATCTGCTTTGCTTTATCAAATCGGATCTTCTATCCTACATGATGATCAGGCTTTTAGCTCTGTTTCCTGATTAACAGCTTGCCAATTTCCTTCTTGTACTTTGCAATTAAAAGACTTAGTATGGATTCTTGTCACAGTTTTCTGTTCACAAGTAACGTTTTTGTCAAATAGTGCACAACAGTGAATATGAAATATTTCAACATGTGCCTGCCTTTTTTTGCCAGTCATTAATGGTTCTTTTCCATGTAGATACCATTTCATGAAATGTTTCTTCTGTCCTGCTACAGATTGACTAGGAGAATTTTGTGTCCAAATTATGGTGCACTCTGTTTGTTTCCTCCATTTGTTTTTCTTCCACATGCTCTGCATAGCGTAAGTCACCTACTTGACACTCTCAGTCAGAGGAGGCACAACACAGGGTAAACCAATATGTTTGTCTTGCAGTAGGCTTCCCCTGAAGCCTGGATTGTGTCTGAAATGGCCCCACCTATGCCTTTAGCAGCTCACTTTTCTTTTCAGGCTGTGGTAAAAGGTGAGCACACCCATGTCTCAGCAGCAAATGCCAGCATTTTGTTTTCAGGTGATATTAACCTTTTGTTAACCCAGCTGCTATGTCTACGCACTGGATCATTGTATTTTCTGGTGATATGTTCACAGAGTGTGTGCGCATGCATGCATGTTTGTGCATTTATATCAGCAGAAACCTGTGACTGTTAACCTAAGTTAAGGGCTAAGCATATGTCACATAATGAATTGTGTCAGAACACAATGAACTGTAATGAATTGAATATAGTGAAGGAAATAAAGGCTCAACAGATTGCTGAGATCACGGAAATAGATTATTTCTGTCTTTTTAAGAAATCTGCTTTTAGTTTAATTGCTTTTCTTGTC
Organism: Marisa cornuarietis; assembly: GCA_004794655.1. Lineage (NCBI taxonomy): Eukaryota > Metazoa > Mollusca > Gastropoda > Architaenioglossa > Ampullariidae > Marisa > Marisa cornuarietis. Next base: position 372,975 of record SMMW01000637.1, read on the forward strand.
AGCATCTAGTTCAAATTACACAAAAGCATATTAGATTATATTAGATTTCCTAGAGGAAGATCGTACTGAGTTCAGTCTACACTGTTCTTGTTCTGTTTCACATTGAAGTTATTGTTAATATTTTACACATTTAGTTTCTGGTTCATTCCCTATTGTTTTGAATATTGTGCTTAGATAGATACCTCTTGTATGGTACAAGCACTAGTGGGCAGATATCTCAAATATATTTACTTTCCAGAGTTATTTTTAATTATTACTATTTTTGACTTTGTCACCGGCTGCTGTTATCCTGCATTTGTGAGTGAGAGAAAGAGTATCCAATTCTCTCATGTTTGGGATTTTTTTCTGGAATCTGTTTGCATCACACAGGCACACCCTTTCTTGTTCAGCCCACCAGGAACATGCCTGTGGCAGTTTGGGCCTGTTATCTGACACTGACTTTCAGCAGAGACTTCTTGCTGGCAAGTGTAGCACAGGTGATGAAAACACCTTTCTCTCCCCCTCTTCCACTACTGGCTGGAAATCGCTGTTTGATTTTATGCAGGCAGTGTTGAAAATGAAGACAAGGAATTGGAATGCCATTGCAGGTGCAATTTTTCACTCCTACACCACTGCCTGCACAATTTTGATCTACAAAAAATGAAGGAGAGAACCACCTTCTCTAAATATATACATATGTCGATTTATGTGGAGGGATAAAAAGGCGGTTTGAAATTAAACCAAGAATGTCTTGATTTATCTCTGGGTCCCTACCAGTGAACCCCTGTGGTGGAATGGGGACCCTGCTTCATCAGCATATCTGTCATCCAAATGCTGAGGCCTGGTAGTAGCATTTGAAACTAGAGCTTCAGATGATCTCAAGAAACAGGTAACTTTAGGCTTCCCCTGACCTCCCAAGTAGTCCAAGGACACACCAAGGGCAAAACTGCTTTCTGTTTGCATAGCTTTTTGTGAATGAAATTATAATCTAACAAAAGTCTTTAACACTGAGAAGATAACAGATAGATGCATGTCTCCTCCTGGAGAAGGACAGTCCAGTTATTTGCTCGATGTTGCATTCTTTCTGAGAAATAATATGTGTGAATGTAACTCTGTTCCTGTTCTTTTGCTAACATACAGTTGTTTTCACAGGGAATGAAATATTTTTTAACCAGAGATAATACATGCATAAAGTATCCTCATTATTCAGATTTCTTATAAATTTATGGGCATTATTATTACTTTAGATAGTTTTTTAAGTATGCACTCCTTTACTAGGCATGCCTTCTGAAATAACTTTAGGGATATACATAACTGTAAATTTAAAGGCATATGGTCAGATTAAAGTGTGCTTGCAGAGTTGTTTTAACCCATGTTTTAAAATCACGTGCACATGCATCCATGAACACACACATGCGCACACACACACACACACGCACAGAATGTTTCTTCATTTCTTAACTCTCTTAGCAATGCATTAAAGTATAAGTACTACAAAGACTGGCTAATAACGGAAGTCTGTGAAGATGACAGTAGGCAATGTTTGTTTTTTATAATTACTGCTCTCAGGTAAACATTAGACCAAGAAACCTATGCATTTCTGGAAAAGAGAAAGCTTGCACTTTGCAATAAAAGATCGCCCTTCCTGTACTTCCCAGGATCGTGGCTCATAGTGCTTGAAAGATTAAAATTCCATTATTATATATCATGAAGTTTGAGTTGCCTAATTATCTGGTGTTTTTCTGTAATAAAATAAGAGGAAAATGCATGTCTTTGACGTCACCAAATATCAGTTATCAGACAGTCATGTGGTTATCCATAAAGTAATGGTATTGTTTCCTGGTAACCTATGGCAAATGTAACTGCAAGAAAAATTTCATAGACTACTTAAACTGACAAATGTCTAATCTTGCATATGTGCAGGAGGACCTCACACATGCAGAAACACATAGGCATGTGCATTTACACATATTCACTTACACTTTCAGTTTGAAGGTATACTTTAATAACAAAGCATATGCTAATTGTGCTTTTTCTTCTTCAGTATATTTAAGAATAATGGCCCTCATCCTTACATGTAACACCAGAACTAGTTGGAACCTTGTGGTAATAATACTTATTCAGCCTGGATGTCCAAACTTTTCTCTTTTAACTCATACTTAGTGCATGCCTTCTTGGGAGACAAGCTTACCTCAGTTTATTAAAAATAACTTTATTTTGTTGTCATTTTTATATAGGACAGGTTTCTCTATTTAGATAACAAATATCTACATAAAAGCACATATATTGCCACAGGTATCCAATTTGATGTGATGATATATTGTTTTGGTACTAACCTTTTTCATGTGAATAAATGAAGATATCTATACAAAGCATGCTATGCAGTCACATTGCAGATAGCAAATATCTAACAAGCTAAGAAAGAACATAGTCAACAGTCTGCTTTGACAGATGTCAGCATTGAATTCCTGAAGTCAGTAGGATGAATGAACAGGAGCAGATATCAGGTCATTAAGTGTTGTGGTAACCATGACAAATTTAAGTAATTAATGTAATTAAGTTTATAGATTATGGAGATAGTAGCAAACAAGCATGCTGCATGCTAGTTGTTGAGGTGGAGTAGGTGAGTAGGGCTGTCAGCGGTCTCCACCCACCATTTGGAGGTACAAAGCCTGATGACATAATATGCATAGCTTCCTCTCCTTAGATCAAAGGAGTGTATGGGAATTTTTATTTAGAGGGCACTTTTTGTAAAAATGGATATGAAATGGACATAGACTACATATACCTTCTGTAAGTGATAAACAGAGGAAAAGAAGAGTAATGGTATATTAAAGTGCTGCAGATACACTTCATGTATTGCTTCTAGCTTCAGCCTGCTTCAACACTGTTTTCTTTGTAGTCAAGCTTCATTTCAGGTTTCTTGGAGCTTGTCGTGCTAAGCACAGCAGCACAATCTGTTTCTTTGCAGCAATGTGGCACCTTGTCAGACACACCCTTATGCTGGCTTGAGGAACCACAGAAAAGACTAGAACTGTAGGGGTTCATTTTTTTTTAAAGATCATCACCATGTTACCATTGCAAATTTTTTTCAAGTGATTAGTGTCAAACCAAGCATTTAATATACATCTATATAAATTAATATAAGTTGATAGCATCCCATAAAAGATGCTTTATTTTATCTTTTGTACTTTTCATAAGAACCTTGAGCACTATGTAACTCTTCCTTGTGCAAGTCTTGTGCTTTGTAATGCCAGTATTTGCATAAGGTGCTGTCCTGCCTATTTTTATGCTAGTCAGGAAAGGTCACAGAAGTAATAGCTTGTGTAGAAAAGCATCTGTTTGTTTTGTAAGTGTAACATTTTCAAGGGAGGTAAAAGGCATGGAAAACCATATAAAAGTTCAAACAATCTATGCTGTTTGGTATACAAGTCTTTCCATGATTTCACCAATTTTATTAGACACATGCCCAGCCCAGTTGTCTTCTCAGACATATATACATTGGCCCAAAGATTGAAGGTGTTTACTGTTTTCATTTCTCTCCATTTTTTTCTGTTACAGTTGCTGCTGTATTAGAATCACCATGGGCTGGGTAAAGAGTAATGATGTTTTACAAACTTTGGTTGTCTCTCACATTATTGAAAAATAGCAAAACTGTGTGTGCACATTAGTGATGGAGATGTTACACAGCATTTTACTTTAGATACCAGTATGCTTTATTTTGCTCCACATATTTGCGTAGCAAGCTAATGTTCCCTTCAGATCCACACTCAAGCCCTGTAAAAGAATCCATCTCATAGCCAACAACCACATAGAAGAGAAAGAAGCATAGGAGCATATTCAGAACAGCTTCAGTGCAGGTAGTCACAGTCACAGGAACATGACTAAGCTTCTGTACTGTACGAATATTGAATACAGAAATACCCATGCATCCTGGCTCATCATAATTCATATACCTTTGTTTCTGCTTTTCAGACCTTAGATCTTTCCTGTCTTAGCATATTTATGCCTCAGTGATAGTTTGTCTTACTGCTTGTCAATCAGCTAAGTATCCAAGTGCATAAAAGTTCCTGCAGTCATATAGGTAAAATGTGTATTGATTATTTATTATACATGTACACACATATATATAAGCTTACGTTCTGCTTAAATGCTTGTACGTGTGCATCTGGAAAAAAGTAGTTAAACTGTTGCTCTCATTCAATGCTTGAGCTTGAAATTCTGGTGAAAGGCAGCAGGAGCAGACAATCTTATATGTGTATATTACTGGTTTGCATTTAAGGTGATATAGTTAATGATAAATGAAGTTCATGCCGTGTAGTGTTTCTCATATAGTATACCTTTCACTGACCCTCTGAATGTAATTTTCTGTGCCTGACATGTGTGTGTGTGTGTGTGTGTAAGAGAGAGTAGGCATGTATGAATATGTATGTATATTATGGTTGTGTTCTCTTTTTTAGCTGTATACCCTGTTTATCCTGTGTTTTTCTTGCTCTTTGTCTCACACTATGTGTGTTTGGATTGAAAACAGAAACCATAGTGAATAGCACAAATGGGAAAAGCAGGTTTTCCTTATCTCCTGTTTCAGCTGGTGCTTGCATCGCTCTCAGTGATTATCTCCCCCTTAGTTCTGCTCTCTCTCTCCTTTCCTTCCTTCCTTCCTTCCTTCTCCCTCTCAACCACATGCTGGATGTGAATGCATAGACACACACATTTGCAAAAGAAGCAAAAGTACATTGTAAAGACTTGCTTAATTTGTTGTTTATGTATCATTCTGCATGGCAGATTCTTTGAAGACAGATGAGAAAAAAATGTTTTTCATTGTGTCGTTTATCAAAGGACTGAGCAGCATGATGTTACTCATTATACCTCAAAAAGTACACCATAAAACAGGGACATATTTGTAAGTAGTAAAAGTGTGAGAAAGAAGAAATGGAGAGGATTGAAGGAAAAATATTAATTGACATTCATGCCTGTAGCTGTGACATGCATGAGCGTTCAATGATAAGCTGTGCAGGCTAGAAGAATAAGTGAGTAATAGTGATTCGGGTCTTGATGCTAGATTTGTTACTTAAACATGCACGTCACTGACTGTGGTGTAGAAGGCAGTCCATATGGATTGAAGGGTTTGTTCATATGGAGTGATATTTCAGTTTATTGTGGGTTGGCTCCAACCCATCATTTAAAAATTTTGAAGTACGAAGACATGGCAAGGCACTGTTTGTTCCTTTGGCCATTCAAGCATTAAGTCAGCAGTTCTCAAGCTGTGGGTTGCGCCCCCAAAGGGAAGCGCAACGTGCTGACAAGAGGGACGTGAAGGCGGTCATTTTTTTAAACTTTCTCATATCTTATATCGGTATTAGTGAAATTAGCTTGGTAAGGGGATGGGGGCGTGGACGTACCTTTTTTTTGTCTGGGGGGGTGTCACAAGTAAAAGGTTGAGAAACACTGCATTAAGTGGTGTTTGGGAACCACTGAATCATGGCCTCATTAATGGAAAAGGAAGGTTGATGAGATCTAACTCATTTTTATTTTAGGATGCATATTGAGTTGTGCACTAAATGTACTACATTAAGTTAGAAACACATTAAGGAAGACACCTAGCCTGATGGTTAACGTGGTTTGACTTTTAGCCTGTTTAAGGCTTTCCTGGGTATGTGAGTGGAACATTTCCCTTGTTCATACAGTATAGGCAGGCCTCATTTTTCAGGGAAAATAATGTTGATGGGAAGAAAAGGGTGACTCCATCTGCTATTTGCTTTGCAATAGACTTGGTGAACCACTCAAAGCTTACAGTGGGCATTTGGCAGTAGTCACCTCTTTTTTAGAAACAAGTTTGACTCATCAAACTGAGATTAAAAGGCATTTCTTTGCTAAGTGGCAGTGTCCCTTGACAGCCTCAAAAAAGTGGGGTGGTTTTTTTTGCAGAGTAGGTAAACAACATTTTGTCATTTGTAATGTATCTTTATAATTTAAATGCTGCCATCACGGTTGATACCTATTGTCTAAATGTGGCTACTTTTGCTTAGCTGTGCTTTGCTTATGCCAGAACATCTAGTCTGTCACTTTCATCACATCTTTCAGGTGCCCCAGATTCAAGGAAACTAGGATGAAACACAAGAATTACTGCTGAGAATCTCTGTCTTAATGGCAAATCAATGTTTTTACTTTGTGATTATAGCTCTGGTTTCAAGGAAACCTCTCTCTATTGTATTCTAAAGTGACTCATAGTTGATTGAAAAATAAAGTCTTTCTCCTCTCACTTTCTTTGTTCTTTTCTTTTTCTCTCTCTCTGAAATGTGTGCATGTGTGTGTGTGTGTGTGTGTGAAAACAAGAGAGAGAACTAATCAGTTCTTATTCCCAAACATCTTTCCCTAACTTCTTGAAGCAGGATTTTCTTTTCAAACATTTGATCTACTGGCACAGTGTTGCAGCTCTATCATCCTCTTCTGTAGTGAAGAAGGGGGCCAGGTTGTACGGTCCAAGAAAGCTGCTTGTTTTGCCACTCTTAAAGTGCTGAGCACATTGATTTGAAGATGTGGCAGAAACATCAGACCCTGGGCTGCAGCTCTGGTTACAGAGTGTTGCAGCTTGGCTCACAGAACATAAGGCAACAGCACCATTTAAGCCAAAGCTAAGCTGCTGCTCCATTCCATTTCTGTTCACAAAGTTAGAGCAAGTATATAAGGTTTATAAGTGATTTATGCTGACCCTGTATTTTAGGCAGAAGCAGGAACATAGTTTGGGAGCTGGTTATGTGTATGCATTCCTTTTTCCTTGAAAGTACTGGGAGAAATGGAGCTTTTCTGTCTGGGTGAGAGAGGGGCTGGGTTAGATGGTTGTGACAGACATTCCTGTTCTCTTGAAACAAGAATGGGATGCTGTGGTCACTGATGAGAACTTTAAAAATAATGTGGTATGCTGCATGAGACTAAAAGACACAGTTAATAGACATCTACTAAGGCATATACTAGGTTTAACTTATCCACATATACTGGATTACATTTCTGGCTGTAAGACTTCATGTTTGTTGCAAAAAATGAAGTAAATTATTTTCACAGTATTTCTGAAAATGACAATGACCAACTTTATTTGTCCCAGTGGGCAATTTGAGTATGGGAATATTTCTTGATTTATTTTGGTAATTAGCAGCACTGGGACTGGCAGGGGACTTGCATGCATGTGTGCACAAAATTTCATCATAATATCTTCAGCGTTAACTTTACCCTTCACCAGTTAGAGAATATTATGTTAGAATTGTGGTTCATTGGAAACTGAAATAGGCACTGAAAGGGTGAAGACAAAACAGGGTTTGTCCTGGGAAAGGTAGATTTCCTGAGCATCATTGGAAGTGTGGATGAATGACACAGTGGGTTCCTTTGTAGAAAGGGAATAATGCATCTTTATTACTGAAAACAGTACACACGTAAAAATGATGTGTATGTCTGTGGGGAGTGTATGCATACAAGTACAATTACACACAAGGGCATTAATTTTGTGACATAGACAGAGACTTGGTTGTAAAATGATGCAGCAGGCATGACAGTTTTATCTTTTATTTTGTCATAGTTATGATCAAGAAAATGAGAAACTGGCTTCAATTGTAGTAATATCATCTTCTACCTGTAAATTAAACCCAGGAGATGAAGTGTACAGGTATCTAGAAGAAGGTGTTAGCATACCGAATATTAGTTCTGCTGAGACAGACACAAGAAAAAATGCAATCAAAATAACTTACATCAAAGAAAAAAAGGTGCATCTGTTCGCATTGAGAGAAAGTTATTGGTTGAAAGAGAACTCGAGTAAATGCTTCTGTATTGTATCCATAGCGGTGCAATGATTTCTTTATTGAATGATTGAAGAAAACAGGTTTTTTTTCAAAAACTGTGACCTAGAAAAGGGAATAAATAGATAATTTCCATCCACCTGTTTTTGTTTTGTGCAGGGCCCAGTCCAGTCTCGGTTTGAGAGGATTCAGCCAGGAACCCTTCCGCCAAAGATCATCGACATCTCCAGCCAGGCAGCACCTGAGGACACCTTTGTAAGTTCCATTTGGCACTTGTATCAACTTTCTAAAAGAAGCTTTTAATTTAAAGAACTCAACAAAGCTTTTCAAACAAAGCTCTTTCTGTACTTATTTTGCAGTATGATTTTCCTTTACCTGATACCTTATTGTAACAGTGTTCGATCATTGTTTGTCATGAACATTATTTGTTCTCTCTCTCTCTCTCTGTCTTTTTGGTTTTTGGATGAGTTTTAAATGAGTGAAAATTAAGTTGATCTCATGCACCCTGAGGCAGTGTCTGGTTTTAAAAACTGGGTTTTGCATCTGTTTGCAGCTAATTCATGCACATCTGGAGTCACAAGATTTGCTGTTGTCATTGTTTGCTAGCCAGCAGACTGGGGAGGGTGTTAGATTGACCAACCTTGTTGCCCACGTTCTGAAGCTTAAAGGAACTGTGAGTATAAGTTACTGCCATAAATTTCTAGTTAGTGCCAGGTGGGCTGCTTTCAATGCCATTGTCTTTCTGAGTCATTGTTGGCACAAGATGTCATTTACATTGATTTATGTGCACAGTCTAATGATAATTCAAATACTAACAGTAATGAAAGTGATGAATTGTAATCAGTATGATTAGCATTATAATTATTATTATTATCAGAGTTTAAAGTGTGCACACACACACACTTTCTGTCTCTCTCACATACTTTCTCTCTCTCTCTCTCACACACACACACATGCTTTCTCTCTCACATACACAAATGAGAAGACAGGCAGACAGAGGGAGCAGACAAGGCAGGTGGACAGATAAAACAGAAAAATATGGAAAGATGAAGAACAAACCTAAAATTGTGTTTTGCACAGCTTCGTGTGAAGGCATTCCGGGATGGCAAAGATGTCAAACTACGGACTAACTTTGAGGGTCGACCTGATATCAAGATTGCTGTCAGGCCAACAAATCCCTACCAGGTATGTGTCTGTGTGGTTACCTCATCGGGTGATTAAAACAGTAACCATTTTCTTTTTCACTGTAACCAACAATTCATCTATTTTTTAAATGTTTGCTTTAGCAGAGCTAAGTGAGTATGTAAAGGTTGAGAATAAAAAAGTTCAGAGAGTACAAGAAAAGATCTTTCAAAAATGAAATCTAGTCTTCAAATCAAAAGTTATCTTTATTTGTGATCTGATACCTCAGCTATTCTAGCTTTTCTATAAGCTAGAGAGGATTGAAATGTAAGATCCCAAGAAAGCACCCTCTGTTCTGAGATCCCATGAACGAACTCTGAAGATCCCAGGAAAGTTCCTGATATTGTGAGATCCTAGGTAAATACCCTATGTAATGAGATCATAGATAAATATCCTGTATTGTAAAATCCCTTGTAAGCATGATACTGTATTGACAGGATCCTACCACCCTGGTTGACATGGGCGTGGTGGAGCAAAATGTGCGCAACGCCATTGCACTGGCCGCCACGACCTTCACCATCACCCACCTGCTTATGCCCGGTGACCTGTCCACACTGGCACCTGAAGCTACTGGAGAAACAACTGAGCCACAACGACCTGATGAAATCAGGGTCCGAGCTTCAGATGCAGGATGGGGGATAACCCAGTCAGACGTTGCCTTCTTAAATCAGGTACTGAGCCCTCAGACATCCACTTGGTGTTTTGGCTGAAGAAGAAACCCTTTTCACTATGTTTTGGAAAATAAGAACTGCACTGGTGTTAAATAGCAAGAATATGACAAACATGTTTACTGTTTGTTTCGGATTCTTTATCTTACAGACTTTTTTTTCATCTAAATTATGTCAAGCATAGAAAGCCTGACCTTGTGCTTTGACCTAGCTATGTAAGTCATCTATCACTATCGCTAGAGGCAGGGCTTTTTCAGTCAGTCTTAGAGCAATCATCATCAGAATGTTAATATTTTGACAGAGGAAGAAATTAAGTTGGGATTATTTCATTGTAATTTTAGTCTCACTATACATGTCAGCTAAAGTGTTGGAAGGGGACACATTGCTAAAGCTAACTTTCTCCCCTTTCCCAGCTGCACAGTCTGCATCTCTCTGTCTCTCTGGAATAAAAGTTTTTTGGTGCCCATGTTTTTCAACAACTTTGTGTGGCCCAAAAATTGTTGCTGTGGTAGAGCTGCCAATGTTTTATTTCTAAACTGTGTACAAGGTGTATGTTGATCTTCTCTAACCAGTATCTGTTCCATTCAGTATCTGTTGTGTAAGTAGTATGTACTGTGCAGCATGAGATACTGTGAGAAAACATTCTGTGGTCCAACTGTAATCAGATAAGAATGATCTCCTTTTTGCTAATTGGGTGCCATTGGCACCTTTTTTATTTCTCTGCTGAATCATTGATCTGCACCTTGATAAACATATGGCATTCCTTTTTCCTTCCTGAGAACATATCAATATTTATTCAGTACAACCTGTGAAGCATACTGTTGGTTCAGCTCTGTATTGTTCCTATCTTTGTGCTTGACTTAAGTCTGTTTGGACTGTGACAGTCTTTCTGTAAAGCACACTGAGCTGGCCTTCACAGGCAGGGAAGTGTATGGTATAAAGCTGCTATATTATTAGTCCTAATAGCAATTTTTGACACAACTGGTTGGAGTATAGATCACCATTAGCCTGATGCCTGTTTGCCAAGATAGTAAGCAGCTCAGATGAATGCTGAATGGCTGAACCTTGTGGAGAAAGATGATAGTTTCCCTGGAAACTTGTGTGCAGAGGTTTGCAGCGCAGAACTTGCAGAACCAGATGGCGCAGCTGGCGTCCTCCATCCAGCAGCCAGCCCAGCGACAGTCGGCACACATACTGCAGCAAGTGCCTCCCCAGAGCCGCCCCCAGCCCATCCACCATGTCTCGGTGCAGAAGGGACCTGAAGTGGTGCAGACTTTCTCAGTGCATCCCAGTCGACAGCAGCAGCAAGTGCAGGTATAATGTCTTAGAGGTAGCGTTTTTGAGGAATTTTTTATCATGTTGCATTTTCAGAAGAGTGGGAATGTTCTTGGTTTCTGTTTTAGAGGAGTCAGTTTTAAAAGTATGTTTCCCTGTAATTTTTTTTCTTTTTACGGGAAGTATTTTTGAGGATTTGTTTTCTTTATATTCTTGTGAGGGTTCTTTTCACGGATGAAATTTGGAACAGAATTTGTTCAGACAGAAATTGGCGTTAGATTGTATCCTTACTTTTCAAATCTATAGAATGGTTTAAGGCAGATTTTTCTGTGCCAGAATCCAGTAGGCAAGATTGTATAGTAGTTGTCAAACCTGAGGACACCAATAAAATCGATATTATGGTCATAAACCAAGACTAACAGAAATTACATTGTGATTATCAAGCATCTAGGGCCAGTTATATGGTGAACACAGACACTGACAGCTGATTGGTTGGTCTGTTGCAGCAGCAAGCTAGTGCTCGGGTGTCCTCCCAGCCCCCTCTGACACAACCCCAGTCACAGCAGAGCAACAGCATACAAGGAGTTGGTGGCGCCGAGTCACTTTTCGAACCAGTTTCGCCCACGCAGTACCAGAGTGCAGTGAGTTTTCATGCTTTTTTTACCTCATAATTAATGCAATGACTAAAACAGCACCCTCACTTTTTTCTTCATTGTGCTAATTCCACCCTTCTAAAATCCCTGTTGTGTTATTGTGCTGAAAGGTTATATTTGCAAAATACTTCAGAACATGTTGGCAGGTTGCATAAGTGTAACTCAAATCAAGTTTGAAAGAGTTTTTTTTTTTTTAATTTCCTAAACTACTATATATTTTATGAGACGTGCACTGTAATGGTCACTTAAATGCATTGCATTTAGTTCAAGGTTAAGTGACCTGCATGCAAAAGTCTTCCACATTATATCTGTATATTGGATCCAAGCAAATCCAAGCTCAACAAGCTGATTTGATTTAACCCTGTTAATACTCCAATATTGAAAAGTCTTTTCTTTAACCTTTCATCTTAGGAACAGTAAGATTTTTAGGACTTGTCCTTCCTGTTTTGTGGTCCTCTGAAGAATATTTATTACCCTGTCAGGGAACTTATGTCTTCTGTGTCACAATTTCCAGTCAAAGAATATTTGCTTCTATATATATATATATATATGTTAAAGAAAGTATTTGATTGGAAACAGCTTATGCACTTTCAGTTCACGTCCCCCTCACCTGGCCCCCCCAAGCCTCCACGTATGGTCGGTGACCGTCGATTGTTGGTGAAGCTCATCAAGGGCTCCTCTCTAGCCAGTCAGCAAGGAGGTGAGTTACTTGCCCATGTCAATTGTCATATTAGTGTAATTTTGTTTTTATTACACACCTTTCGAGAACAGGGAGAAGGACATGTAATGTGTGTCTCTTGTTTACACAAATGCTTTCTCTCTCACTTTCTCTTGCAACACATCTAAGAAACCTACAGGATTCTTTAACATTTTTTAGCCATTATCGCAGAGTTGTTTGATTTTTATCGAGTCAACTTTCACATTATCATGTTTCAGCTACTGTCAGCCCAGTCTGCTATGTATCAACGGATGAACCAGTGCAGGGCTACACATCCAGTGTTGTCAAGACTGCCAACAACCCATTCTGGGATGAACACTTTTTATTGTAAATATGCTTTCAATTGATCACATCAAATAATGCACAAGACAGGATAATTAAAGATAATTGCTATTTTTGTGATATCTCTTTTGACAAACAACTCATTGGCCTTTTAATAAATTAAAAGTAAGAAAAAGAGTAATAACCTTATTTTATGTAGGTGTGTGTGGGTGCATGTCTATATGATTACAGTGATGTTACCAATGGAACTCGAGAAGTCAAGTTTGAAGTGTATGACAAAAGCCGACGTGATGCAAGTGAGTAGCTATTTGTTTGGGGAAAAAAAATCACCTTAAATTTCAAATTTAGTGTGTATCTAAAACTGGTTACCTTTCTAAATGGCAATTTTTCTATGAATAATTCATTCTTACTTTTTCTTTACTTTTATACAGTTAGAATTTCTCTGGTAGCATAATTTAATCTCTCTGTAGTACAGCCTGTATTTTTCCATTACATTCCATCCATTATGGAGAACTGCTCATCTGTATTGTAGCCCATCACAGCATAAATTAACTTTCCCCTTTCCATAGACAGGGAAGAAGTACATGAATGTCATAAAGCACATCACAGTCAGTTGACCTTCATTTTATCCACAGCGGAGGAGTACTTAGGGGAGAGTGTTGTTTACATTGAGGACTTGAAGCGCACACCAAGTAGTCGGCAGATCCTGCGACTTCAGGCAGACCCAGGAACTTTTGACTACACCACAGGCACCATCACAGCAGAGGTGAGAAACTGGCTGCACCTTACACTGCAACATAAAATGGCTGCACTTGACACTGTAGCATAAAGTCTTTGCCAATTTTATTCATGTTACACATGTAAACCTTTTATGATCTGTGAGTTACATCAAGGACAGATAAGGCACTAAAAGGAAAATGGTGCAAAGCCAAACGAGAATTATTTAAGCCATGGTACAAGCACTGTTAGAAATTGTACACAGCATCAGCAAGCATGGTAAAAGACCCTTGGAAAATAATACAAAGATTGTGCTAAGTATAGGCACTGGGGGGATGGTAATAACTTATCTTTCTCTTACTGATATTCAGACACTGCTAACTGCTTCACAAAGTCTTTGAGAACTTATGTTTTCCAATCTGGATATCTGGCCTAACAGTGACACCTTTTTTTTAAGTCACATGTAATGTGTTTATTTGTATGTATTTGTGAATCAGGGGGGTTTTATTTACAAATTCTATGAGCTCCCTCATCAGGGAAAAGGTATGTGCATCTGAACTATTCATTATTATTACTGCAAAGAAATAGCAATAAGGACGTGGCATGCAGAAGGGAATAAAACAAGAAGCTGAGAGTATTTAAATTAGTTTCCATTTCACACCTTACAGTATGTTCAACAAAAAGTAATAACAAGAAAGAATTAAGCGAGAAAAACTGGCTGCAGCTGGCTAGCCAGTGTACGTGGTAAAACAGTGGTGGCATAAAAAAATGGCTGCAAGAGCTTATACTGTTTCATGCACTGATTCAAAACTACTGGATAGACCATGTGTACGCTGTAATAGGACTTGCTAATCCTTTCATTTTGCTACCGCAAAAGTAAATTTCTTAACTAGTTAACAAGCAAAGTGACCACTTGGCACAGTGTAATGTGATCTGCATAGTGTCATAAAATCTAGCGCATTGTGTGAAAATAAATGAATAAATAAAGTAAGAATATAATAATATAATGGTATGTTATGTTTGAAGTCTGATGTATATTCTAATGAAGTTTTTAGTTGTTTGGCACTTTACATTTGTGCATATTGTGTCAATAATTTTCTGTTTAATTTCTGCCTCATGACCTACTTTCATGACAAGCTTGCTATTCTATTCAGTTACCATCTTTCATTTGCATTTAGTACAAGAAAACAAAAACTTTATTTCTTGCATGTTACATTACTTAAATGTTTAAATAATGTTCTTTCATACCTACCTCCTCAGTTTTGAAATCAAAGTAGGAGAAAAACTTAGTTCAAGAAACCAAAGAGCATCCCATGTTAGCAGTTTACAAAAAATATGAAAATACAGTGATTTCATGTCACTTTCAGTTTCTCTTCATGGAGCCTGCTGAAGCAGATCTTCTGCTCAATTCTATGAACACAAACAACAGTCAGCTGTCACCGCGGCGACGCATTGAAGTATCTCAGACAGTCACACCTAGTGGTACACGCGTCACCACAACTACAACCACCACCCAGAAGCCACAGTATGGACGTCAGGAACCTGGCTACAATAGTAGGAACCTTCTTTTTAAGCATGATTCTTATTGAACAGCTGTTATACATCTTAATGTACAGGAGGTGAAGTGTAATTTGAAGTACTGAGAAATTCAAAAGGTTTGGTTCATATACATATTTGGGGGGGTGGGGAGATTGTAGGAGACATTTAATGTCCGCAAATGTACGCCGGCTTAATCTGTGCTACATTCTCTTGCATACCCTTATATGTATTTATCACTATATTGCATTGGAGTTCCCTTACAGGAGTGAGAACCAAGTCCTATGCCTGAGGCTTAAAGCTGCACCTTCTAATCATGCTTGCCATGGCTGCTGTTTGCCCATTTAGTTGCTACAGTAATATATCAAACATGTACACAATTTAACTTCTTGTACATTTCTTGGCTAAAATGCTTTTGCATAATAAACCAGTACTGAAGTGATTTAAAACTGGCTGACAAGGCCTTGTGCACAAACAGATACAAGTTTAAACAGCCTTTTTTTCAATTACAGCAACCCCAAACTATGTTGAGAAGTACCTGAATGCTGAGGGAGACACCTCTGTGGCATCTGACAGCAATTCTCCCAGCACTGGAGCTGACTCCTCTGCTGGTGAGCATGATTGTGTTTTTGAGACCTAACGGGGATTTGAGTTCTTACTTCTGTTTTTGCTGTGTTTTCTTATCATAGACATTACCTCAACAGGCAACACACATCATCACAACAGGTAACATACATCATTGAAAAAAAAATTTGAGAAAAAGCTTATGATCATTGGATTATCTCCTGGAAATGTACAGCTGGTCATTTGACCAGGCAGTGATGCTTTGCATTTACAAAACTGTTCTTTTTGGACGTGATTTTCAAATGCTTGCATCTGTGTTTTTCTCAATGTTTATACACCCACACATATGCATACTGCACACACACACACACACATGCTGCATATATACACACACCCACCACAGCTTTTCATCAGTGACACAAGACACTGCACACAGGAGACTATTGTCTCCCTTTTTTGTGTAGTGAGACTACTATTAAAATGTTACATGCAAGAAGAGTCTACATAGCCTTATGGTTAGTGCCCGTGATTTGGTGCAGAAGGTTGCCAGTTCAAGGCCTACTAGGGACTGTGGCTGGATTAACTTCCTCTGCAAACCCAGCACCTGCTTAGCAGAAATCTGTACCTGATGGGCTTTGCCTTCCTCATACCCTAGACATGATAAACTGCATCCCTGTGGCCACTAGGCTATGTGACTCTAATCCTTTTCAGGTGCATGTGTTGGCATACTTACACACACAAATTAGCAACAGAAGATGTAGCAAAACATACACTATTAAGGCATGTCATATCCTGTAATTTACAGTAATGGTCTAAATAATTAACTTAAAACCACAGTAAATCGTTTCTTAAATATCACAAATGTTACAATTTTAAGTGCTCTTCATAACTTTATTTATTTACATGAACATTTAGGCTTATGTACATACATGTATACATTCCCTTTCTCCCTTATAGAACATACAGCATGCACTGTACACATGCAATGCACGCAGGTACATAAATGTAAATATCTGCACACACCATTATTTCTAATTGCTTGATTACAAAAGCAGACATCTTCTCCATTTGTACTTGAATCATTACCTTGTAACTTCTGACAGGCGTGGCCATGTATCATGGCCGACAGATTCCTGTAAGTATTATGCACGGGTGTGTACCACATGGTTTTTACACAGGCACATAACAGAAGTATGCAGAAACTTCTTGTTTATATAAAATACAGAAGTTTGCAGGCTCCTTCTTGGTTGTGATGAAATTGTGGAGAGTACCTAGTCAACTAAAATGTTGTTTGGTATACCCCTCAGTCTTTTCTTTATGGAAGTGTGGAGGGGGCAGTGAGAGAGTCCTTACTACAACTTATTTTGAGACCCATTCATTGGACCTATTTGCATACTTATCTCTTATGAGCTTGTTTTGTGATGATGGTATGAACAGTTTTAGAGAGGTGCATGTTGGTCTTATTGTCGTTGGAGAAAACGTGCCCCCCCCAAAAAAAAAAATAGCATACTAGGAAAAACTGTCCACACATGCATGTTCATGTGTGCAATATGTTTTGTGGAATGGGAACTGCCTTGTACTAACAGCACCTGTGATGTTCAATAGAGATGAGGTTTGTTACAGTCCTTTCTCTTCACCCCATGATGGGGATGTCTGTTTCTTATCTATGTCCCCCAATCTCCCCTCAGCTTTCAGTGTACAGAATTGTGCCTAGAACTCTATTATCCCAACATTTCCACCATTCAGTTTTGGAAATATTTGATATGCTTCTGTATTTAGCCACCTAACCTACATAAATATGTAATATGGTTTCACAGTTGACACTAATAGGATATTTGATGGCACTCTTCTGCTAGAAACCTATAAAAACTGAGAAAGGAAATGGCGTTTCCCATCACGTAGAAATATGCACAGGTCTGTGTAAGAGAGCTCATGTTAAAAAAAATAAAAAAATAAATAAACAGTTTGGTATCCACCAGTCTGTATCCAAGAATAAAGACTTAAAAACTTTTGAAATAAATGACAACTATAAAAGATAATTTTTGCGTTATTTAAAAAGAACATAAACTTATAGTCTGAGACTGAAATAATCCGTATCAGAGCTATGTCTATAGCTATATGTCTAGCTATATTCCAAATTAAAGAGCCTTGTTGCTGACGTGTATGGATCAGAATGGAACTGTATGCTCTGTATCTTGATTCACAAAGGATTTGTGTAATCACACATGGATTTGTAAATCAAAACAAGTCTTAGAGACACAATCTGTATTGCTATGCTTCACAGTGTAGCCACCTAATCTACTGAAAACAAGGTCAGTTACACTAAGGTGGAGTTTTCCATTAAAATGAATGTTTCATTTCATTTATATTTGCAGCTGAATAAGTTTTTTATTATTTGATTTTTTTCTGTTGTTGATATGGTTATGGGTGGGTAATGGTTTAAGTGTTGCTTACTGCATATTTTATCATTTATGTTATGTTTTGTTCTCATTAAACTGTCACCTGCTTGTACTTCATATTGTCTATAAAAAGATATTTTCATAATTGTCATGGTGGCATATGGCTGTGGTAGGTTTTATTCTTGTAATCCTAGTGAGCAGGTTAAGGACACTGGCCAAAGTGTAATGAGAGGTGATGGCGATGTAGTCAGTGGAGCAATGATATATGCACACAGGAAATATGAGGGAAGGGGCAAAATGTAAGCATACAAGAGGAGACTGGGAAAACAAAGTTTTTATATGGATAAAAAAATGTGTTTACCAGCAGCTATAAAGTTTGTAGACAGACTATGATTAACTGGAGCTAACTGGTATAATGTTTGTGCAATCAGAAAAAAACAAGAACTGTTAGGAGTAGCTGTATATACATGGTCAATTATTTTACAGGTAACAAATGAGATGAGGTTATACAAGCAGAAAATATGCTTTTTTTAAACAGACTAAAAATCTTTAACCTAAAACTGTATTGATTTGAGGTAATCAGCATACATAGCATTGGAGACAGGTGTGTCTTTACTGATTGACTTTAAGAGAGGATAGTAGCAGAAGATAGGGAGAGAGCGCAGACTAAAGCAGGCTAGTCGCACCTTCCTCTCACAATCTTCCACTGTTACTCCCCTTGTTAAATGGTGTAGTTTTATACTGTTAACAGAATCCCAGCATGCTTTTGTGTGTTTGCCTGATGCCTGCATGGTTGTCTCCTCCTGTTTTCCAGAGCTGATCGTTATTAACGGCGTTGAATCTGTTGCTGAAACTGCCATACGAGAGCTGTTGGATCGATCTCGACGTCCACGCACCCCTACCAAAACTAGCACTCTTATTATCACAGGGGTCAAACGGGTAAGGTCAACACCAAGCCCCCTCCTTCAACCCCCATCCCCACCCAATTTTTGATGGAAATTCATCAGCTCACATTTTCTTTTGTGGTGTTGACTGAGACATTGACATGAAAGATGCTGAAACAGTTGAAATGATGAATGTTATGGGGGCAGTTGGGTGGCCCAGTGACTACAAGCGCCTGTCACCGTGACAGTGAGAATTTGACATACCTCTCTCTGGATGTGACACCTGTTTACAGGGCTGACTGTGATTTTCTTTCTGGGTACTCTGGTTTCCTCCACTTTGTGTGTGGGTGTGTGCTGTATGTTTTGTTGTGTGCATGTTTGTCTGTAATGGTGCATGAGATGCCTGTCCAAAAAGGCATGTACCCATGTGTTTGTATGCACTTTGAGTCCAACTTTGGTGCTAGTGAAAGGCACTATATAAATGTGATGTATTATTGTTTATTAGCAGTGGTATGCTTTGTGTTACCTGAAGAGGAGCGAGGGAGGTGATTGTTTTGAGTGAAGCTGGAAATTGCTTGTAATCTCTTGTGCGCTTGTAGGTTTGCATGAAACTGAGCTAGTTATTACTGAAATAATAATAATAAAATAAAGACTTATATAGCGTTTGCTTAGACTCAAAAGGAGCATGCTCTTAGCGCTTAAAACAGGAATGAGACATGGACAGCATACAAGGGGCGGAATAATAAACAACAGTGCTGACAACAAATAGAAGACAAATGTAGAAAACGCAAAGAGGCACCAAGTAACAAGGACTGAGAATATCGTGAGAGACGAGTAGGAAAGTAGTAATAAGCAGAAAAGAGGGGAGGGTGAAAAAGTAGTAGCATTATGTGGACTGGAGATCCCTCTCAATGATGCAGATTACATTCTCAACCCTTGATTTGAATGGAGTTATAATGGTGGTTTAATAATTTACCTTTCCATAAATGCTCTGTTTGCCTTTCTTACTGTCATTTTCTTTTCTTTTTCTACCTGTTGGTCTCTTTTTTCCTCTCTCTCTCACATACACATTATTTGCAGGATCACTTTTTGCATGTGCACATTCACACACTTGCCATGAGATAGCCTTAGTAGTTGACTTGGCATAAAACAACAATTAACTAATTAACATTCACACACACACACACACACTCTCACACTTATACACTCTTTCATAAACACAGCTATTATTATTCTCTGTTCATCTTTTGCTACCAGCCTTAGGTGAGATTTTTGGCAGCTTTCAAAGGAAAGCCTAATGCACAAAAAGTCACATGTCATATTAGAAATGTGGTGTTTTCCAACACCAAGCAACGTTGCGTAGTTTCTCGATAACACCCCTAATTGTTGATCTTGCCTTAGATATTGTAGGAGTAGGTTGTAAAGCAATGCTGGGAGGTCTTCTTCAGAGATAAGGCAATCTCAAGAACTTTGCACACAGTTCTAGCAGCAATTCAAAAACCCTTCTTCTGTCTGTTGACCTTAAGTTTATTGTCAAAGACGTAGATTGCTGATCAAGGCTACCATGATGACTAACCTTGACATTGCATGTTGTCACATCTCTTGCTTGTGCAGATGACTCATATTTAATTTATTACACTGGTAACATGCAAAGAAGATCAGCTGGTTATACCTGGCTATATTGAGCTACACAAGCAATATTTTTACAGTTGTGTGCTATGTGTATATGGTGCTAATGCATTTTTCTCTATATGGTTTTGTAATTCTAAATCCTGTCTTGATACAAATCCCTTATTAATCTTGTGTGATAGTTTGCATGGTTATTTCTTTCGAAAGTGTTGCTTAAAGCCCTTTTCGTGTTCATATTCTTTCCGAATAAATGGATTTACTTTATTACAATAAAAAATTAATTTTTAAAATGTGAGCAAATAACTCATTTTTGTTCATGAGATAAAATCACAGAATATTGCAATTCCCACCTGAATTTTGGAAATATTTCAAAGCCTCACACCTTCATTGTCTCAAAAGTATGCTTGTTGTTATGGCAGAGCCTTATTAATATCAGTGTGAAGCTCTCACAGTACTCAAAGCATTTACTGAGGAAGTTAAACACGGTAACTCCACATTGTTTCAGAAGGACCTCAGATACAAAGGAATTTGTGATAAACAAACACCACTGTTATATTCTACTTGTTGACATCTTTAAGCTTAATTTTATCTTTCACTTAGGGTGACCTTTAGGATTTCATTTTCACAGACTCCTTTGTAACCCAAACATTTGTTGTTTCCAGTTGTAGGCCTTATAATTTATTGTAAACATGTTTGGCTTAATCATATATCTCGAATGCATGGAACTTGGCATGTTTATTTTGTTTTTACAAAATTCTTTAAAAGTCACATATCTCTTTATTTTATATGAATTTGTGTTGAAAATTGTATTTGTTACCCATTCTTTTGCAACGTGTCATAAATTTATGTTTTAACTAGTTGGTCATGTGATGTTTGATTAACCTGTTTACACTCATACAGTTTATATTTTATTCTAATGTGTTTTATATTATACAGTAGTATTATACACTCAGTAGGGATGCATGTGTACTCTTCACACTACTGATATTATTTACACGAGAGTTCGCTTCTGCTTTCAAGTTTCTCATTTGGTGCTAGTCTTTTTATATATATAAACATGTATTGAACTTTTATAGTAATTTAATTTTTCGCAACTCCATATGCATGTTTTCAATTTGCATGATTCTTGGACAAATTCAGTGTTGACAAAGCAATTTTTTTAATGGGAATCTTTCAGTGAAAAGCTTCATGTGATGTAGAAAATTTAGAAGTTGAAAGATAAAGGGCGTTATATTTTTTTTATGGAATTAATACCAATATAATTGAAACTAGGATAGCTAGATTATAAAGAGAATTAGAACATTTTCCAGATGTTGGATGACCTTATAGTTTGTTGGTCTTTTTACTATCTTTTACCTTTGCATTTTAATCTTTACAAATGCTGCAAGGCCATTTTTAAAGAGTGTTATGGTGTAGTGGATGCTTGGTCCTTTTTTGTGCAGCATGAAGAATTAAATTTTAGCCATTAGCAATATTATGAGCCAAAGTGAGCTTTACAAAAACATAAAAAGGTTTGGTTGAAATCAAATAGCAGGGACAAACATAGATGTGGTTGAAATCATGTTATATTTTATAAAAAGCAAGTTGGTGACATTTTCTAAAATTGATACTAAAGTGTGTGTGGTGACAGTGTCTGAAAAAAGTGAACATCACAGAAATATTGCATAGTTAAATTATTTTTACTTATAAAACGTTGAAAGCTTTAATTTTGGTTTCCCCAAAGAGAACTGCAATAGTAAATGATATCCATCCTAGAGATTTTAAGTTAAATTGGTTGACAAAACAGAAAAGTATAAACTGTCTTGTTATTAATATTTGTTCTTTGTATTAAGTTTTATGCCAGTTGTGATCAGTTGGCATTAATCTAGTGTGCATTAATAAACTGTCTTTCAAGACTGTGTTTTTATCTGTCAAGTTTCTTCATATTGTATGTATGTTCAGTGTTTGTGCACATGCTGCATTATGCATGTTTCTGCAGTTTTGTCATTTTCACCTTTCTGTCATTCATTGCTTGCCAACTCTCTGCTTATATGGATACATATGTTTTTCTCATGATGTTCAATGATTCTGATACAAATACATGGTCATGTTTTCTCAGTCATATACAAATGCTGGTGTATATACGGCAGAGCCATATATTCATTCAGTTTCCCACTTATCTACCTCATTATGAAACATTTTAAACATTTATTCATTACATTAAAGAAGTCCGGAATGCTCATCAATCATTTTTGTATAAAATACCTATGCACATTGAAAAATTTTAAGGACAAATGTGCTCACATTTTTTTACATGCAATCATGTGTGTTTGTGTCTGTGCACATGTGTTCGTGTGTGTGTGTGTGTGTGCGCGCGCGTGTGTGCTGTTTTTAAGAGTTAATTGTGAGACTATTCTTACCCCCCCTCCCTCTTGCTACTTTACCCATCTTTCTCGGCAGAATCACTATATTTCTCTGTTCCTGTTACTTGATGCCTTTTGTTTTCTGTTTCGTCGTCAGTACTGTCGTTTTCTTTCGTCCCCTTTGCTCTGTATCTACTTAGTCCACGTCTCTTCCCCGTTTTAAGCGCTAAGAGCATGCTCTCTATGAGTGTGAATATGCTCTATAAAAATCTTCACTATTATTATTATTATTACTATTTCCTTGATATCATTAATCATATTTCATTATCCTTTGCATCGTTTTATTTCTTTGGTCTAAGCAATGACCCTTCTTGGCTACTTGATTATCATTTATTCTGTAATATTTGGCAAAGTGAACAATTTGAAACAACACAAGTTAAAGCAGATTAAACTGCAAAAATAACACGACAAGTGTATACCATTTGTTTCTTGTATCTGCTGTGATTTTTGTGCACATTTTACCAACATAAGGTATCTGAAGGGTATTTTTAGGTCCATTTATTGAACCATGATCTAAAAATTGCCTGTTTCTTTCATTGTCATTGCCATGAACCTCCTAAGTTTGTTTTTAATCAGTAGACTGTAGGGGAAATATTGTATAAATTTATTTCCAATTAAAGTCACACTAGTCATAAACATCAAGCTCATACTTGTTTTTTGTCACAATCTCAAGTTATGTCAGTTTCAAAAAAGTACTTCATTTTAGCAGCTCAGTCTAATATTTAGAAGACGTTTAGCAGAACTTTATCTTTCTTCTTTCATCTCTTTTTTTCTGTCATGTAAATACTGCAAACAGGAGCCAGTTGTTCCACTTATCAAGGTATAAATGTTCTTCAATTGCACTTTTTCATCTATTTCCCATTGCTTTGTTCTAAGTTTCATGCTTCAACGTTTTTTTTTTCCAAATTCTTTTTGGAAATATTTCAGCATTTGCCAGACTTACTTGCTTTCTTTCTTTCTTTCTTTTGCTAAAAATACTTGAATTTGTCAGATTAGAATTCATATCAACTCTTTATCTATGACTGCTGGTGGCATTGCAGCTGCATTGTTATGGTGATGATGCTTGTTCATCAGCTTATCTGTTTTTCTATTGTCATTTAACATTTTGCGAATGCAGTAGTTATATTTAACATGCATATTGTTGCTAATATTGATCTTATAAATACTGTGGCTTTGTTGATGTGTTATATCTGTAGTTTAGCTTGATATTACTGACAACCTTACCCTCAAAATGTGAATGATTTCATGCAAACAGGTAGCAAATAAAGTATTAAGCCTACTGCTTAGTTACTTCCAAGATCTAATCCTGTACACCCCTTCCTTACTCTGTTCCATTGCTGTTGTTAAAACTGAGTTGTTAAAGATTTAATTTCTATAGAATGTAGTACCCTTGTTTTCACTGACAGTTTAATGATTGAATCTTTTGTTAGTGCACCAACATGAAGAAAACTTAGGTAGCAAAAGACATGATTAGGAAGAGATGCTAAATTTGGAAGAGACTGAGATTCCCATCTGCATAAGAGGGAGGCACAGTTGTCCCATCGCCTCTTCTACGATGTGCTGCTCATGTTTTATTTAGTATTCCTATGTCCTCTCCAATTTCTTCTTCAGGTACCATCCATTATCTCATTGGCAACCCTGAGTGAAGTCACTGGTGTGTCCCTACCCCTCCCCCTGCCATTGTGTCACTGATGGCATGCACCAGGGGATAATTTTTAATTTG
This sequence comes from Marisa cornuarietis, assembly GCA_004794655.1. NCBI lineage: Eukaryota > Metazoa > Mollusca > Gastropoda > Architaenioglossa > Ampullariidae > Marisa > Marisa cornuarietis. The sequence goes on from SMMW01000637.1 coordinate 397,373, forward strand.
GAAAGAAGCCAGACTTCTGAGTACAACCTAGAATAAAAGGGATTCATTTTTATCAAAGGCCACCCAGTTCTCATCACCTTCCAGAATGTTCAGTGATTATGTTCATTCCATCCACCCTCAGAAAGCTACCACGTGATTTGAAAAGTATGTCCCCAGAGTTTACTGGCTGGTGGTAGCAATCATAGAAACAAAATTAGTTCATTATCTATAGAACCATCATCATCACATCTGTAGTCAAGCAAGGAAGGCTGCTATAATTGAGCACATCCACCTTTATGGCAAGAAAAGCCTTTTCTCAGTTTTATAAATAAGGGAAGTTAGTCATAGTCACTAGGAACTTGACCCTTTTAAAACTTGTGAGAAGCAAAATAACCCCATAGTCTAATTAAGTTAAACAAAATAAAAGAATAAAAGGGCACATTGATCCATATACTTGCATCATTCATCACATTTTTTTCAGACCATTGAGAGCTCTCCTACTGAGGAGTCTGCAGAAAGTCCTCTATCCTCTCAAACCTCACCGGATCGTCAAACTGCACGTGGTTTGACACCTGAGACAGGTATGCTTTTTGCAAAGCCACAACACTGTTTCTTCTCATCATAACCTTCAGTTTCCATCTGGAACTAATTTCCAGCACGTTTAATTGGCTGGATGTGAAACTTGCAGGTCAGAAGGAAAACTATTTTCTTCTCATTCTTTTTGAATTTCATTCATCCCAGAATGCAGTTAATTGGGAAATAGGCTTTGTGCCTTTTTAGATCACTACCGTAATATTATTTTCCCTCCTCCCCCCCACAAGAAAAAAAAGAAAACCCAAAAGTATTCTGATAATAAAGAATGTAAGAAGTACATTTATTTTAACCACATCAAGGTATGCTTTCTAAGGCTGCATCAGGAAATTTTGGACTGCTCTGAATGAAAACATCAGGTTGGATATAGTGTGTTCCAAGAAAAGAGAGACTTTTAAAAATTCACATTGAAAGAGACAAAAGAGTGTAAGCATCAAACAGTTATTGAAGTTTACTTTGATGGACACACAAGGGGCTTGAAGAGAGGTTTTTGTGTGGGTGCTGCTTAGCTATAATTATTAATATATTGGGCTATTGAGTGATTACTTCTGTTGCATGCTAGAGACAGGAATAGGAGAAAGTTTTAGCATCTGTGGTAAAAAGATAATGTTGTAATATAGCCTATCCAGTCTCTATCTCTAATTCAAATTTTATTTAAGATTTTCCTCCCTCCCTCATCACCCTCACCCCCCCAAAAAAAAAAATAAAAATAAGGGAAAAGTCTAAACTTTTAAATTTTGACTGCGGAATAGAACTGCACAGCTAATATGACAAGCTGTTTTGGGAACTACAGCTAAGAAACGTGGACTTTTTCCAGAGAAAAAGAAGACCTCTTTCTGGAAGCGCTTTGGGCGCAAAAAACGCTCATATAGCGCTGACCGCTCATCTTCCAGTGTGCGGGAGGGTAGCTACCTGCGCCCACCTGAACCCCAATATGGAGCACAGTCAAAAGGTTCTAATCAGGGTGTGCTGTGCTACATGTTTAGTGAACCTCACCTGTTGTGGCCTTCCTCCCTTTGGCTGTTGTTCTATAGACTTAGCTACCTGAGCTGCCTTTTGCGTGGCTTGTCGTTCTCCACCATGGCACTGTGAGAGTATGCTGGCATGTTGTATGCACAACTCACCGTTTTTTCTGCTTTATTTCTCTTTTTTTGAACACAGCATTCAGCGAAATATGTTGAACTTTTTTCTAAACATTTTTGAATTATTATTTTCACTTTTTTTATTGTTAATTGCTTACATTTTGTTTTTGTTTTTCATCACCTCACCACCACTATTGCTATCATCATCATTATCATTGTTGTTGTCATCACCATCATTATTCGTCAGTATAATTTTTATTAGCAGTTAAATGGGCATTATGAAGAAGATCTTTCTGTGAGTGAGACATTTCTAAGCAACTGTACAATACATTGCAAGCATTTCTTCTTGAATGGAATAATATGTAACCTACCACCATGAAATGAGTCTTAAGTTGCACAGAGCAGTTTTATAGTAAAGGTTGAGAAAGGTAATTAGGGTCAGTTTTGTGCCATCGGACTTGCGCACTTCAAACCTTTGTAACTCACTCAATTTGAGGACTAGGAGAACAACTTTAGTATCAAAAGAAAAGTCAAAACCTATACATTTTAAAAATATACAATTAGCAAGATCTCAAATTTTCAGCTTAAGACTTGTTCTGTTCTGGCGGGTCACATATAGTCAGTTTCAGTAATCCTGAGGGCAGCTGATGAGTGTCCTGTATGCTTCGGCCAGTCAAGGACTGTCCTCTCTCTTTCTTTTTCTCATTCACTTTTCAATTTTTTTCGTTTCACATCACCATGCATCATTTCATAGCATTTTTGCACTGGGTGTGATGCATCATTCTTTGTGGTTCCATCTTCTGGTATTACAGCATGGCTGTGACCTAGAGCATTTGATTCACTTTATTTTCTTCCCTTCATTCACATCACACAATTTCATGCAATGGCCTGTTGTTTCCAAAATGTTTCATTTTGTTTGGTGTTAATCTTTTAATTTTATTTATGAAGACCAGTCGAGGGGACATAACCTAGTAATGATGTTTACCAACATCATGTCATGACTTTCTGAAGCATCCAATTTGTTGTCAGTTATGAAAAGTTCAACTTGATGGATGATGGTGCTCAGCTGATAATGGTTCCACTGTAATTTTGTGTTGTTTCTTCGTGGTTTTGTTTTGGGGTGGGGTGGGAGGATTAAAGAAAATATGAATTGCCCTAAAACATTAAAATGGTGTTTGTTTAGGAGTTCCTCCAACACCTTCCATCTGGATATTGCCCCCTCCCACATCTAACAGTATTGACAAATTTTTATTTCATTCTGTACTGTCTACTGGTGATACTGAGAAAATATTTAAAACTACATAAAAATTGTGTAAAATACTTCCAATACCCCTACACACACAATGAGACCATGGGCATTTTTGTTCAAAATACTTCTCACATGCTCAGTTAGACCATGGACATTTTTTTTTTCAAAATATTTCTCACACTCCCACATGCTTAGTTAGACCGCGGACATTTTTGTGCAGGTATATATGCATGGGGCTGTTACACTTTCCACCCTTGAAATGGTGTTGATAATATGAATTTAATAAGAAAAAGATGTACGTGTGAGTGCATGCGCATGCATGTATGCACATCCATGAACACACAAGAAATAGAGCTAGGCAGTATCTCTGATGAGCATCTAACAGGTAAATGTAATCCAAACTTACCATAAATAAATTATTATTATTATTAAATATTAAAGGTTATTTTTATAGTGCCATATCACAGCCGTAAGAGCAGGCTCATGGCGCTTTACTAATGATACAAATTATAACAACAATAATCATGATAGGGAGAAACTGAAGAAACCAACCAAGGTGACAGGAACGAAAAAGGGAGAGAAACGGGAATAATAATAATAATAATGCAAAATTGTAGTGCTATCTGATAAATAACTTCAAGAATACGGTACTTCATTATGCAACGAGTCTATGAAATTAAAATAACTGCATCTGTTTGTGCTCCTGTCAAATTTTAACAGGGAAAAATTAAATGTTTGAATTACCAATGAATGGATTCGCGCCAAAAAAGGGAAATAAATAGTTTAATCTCTGGCATTTGCTTCTTTTTCTAAATATTAAAAACAGGTCAGTCATGACTGAATCACAAAATATTCTGCTTTTATTTTATAGTGATAAGGGAGGCAGTCACATTAAAATATCAGCCCATTTTGTCTTAAGTATGTCCGAATATTGAGATTTTAAATTGCCATCATCAGATGATTATCATCCTTGTCAACAGTGGTGTTCAGATCCATATCTTTATTATCAGGAGTAAAATAATTCATAAGGGGGGCGGGATCTTTTTGAACAATCCTATATCCATCAAAGAAAGAAAGACTGTTGAGTAGTTTTATTTAGATGCATTATGTTTGCTTGCCTTTATTCGGTTTTAGTGGTCAAGAATGTTTAAAGAAGCATGTGTATAGCTACAGCCTGTTTCAGCAATAAACTAAGGCAGAGACAATTAAATCATATAATTTTGCCCCCATTCTTTACTTACATCCCCTGAGTTTTATCTGCATAGTGAAGTTGAGAAATGCATGAGAGTTGTTCTGATACACAAGTGAGCCCTTGAAAACTAAAATAGCAGCCATAATTAGAGTTTTTACTTACTGATCACATAATAGTACATGCATGAGATTATTGTTGTAGAAGGATGAAAGGTAGAAGATAAGGCAGAAGTAAACTGTGTTTATAAGTGCTGACCTTTAGCACATACGTTTATACAATGTTCATTCTCTGTGCATTAATTGTTCACTAAATATCTTAATGTTATAGATTTTTGATCGTGTTCACACAGATGACCTCGAACTAGTACGACCCCAGGAGCCAGGGTCGCCCAACCTCAAAAAGTCAAGGTCTTTGGGAGGAAGCCTCAAGAAGCTGTTCAAGCGAGGTCGGAAATCAAGGTCACATGCAAGGGAGGCTGACACTTCCCGTGAAAGTTCCTTGTCAAGAGGCTCAGGGCGCAACCCTGCCTCCCGAGATGGTTCTCTGAGCCGGCAAGCTGCTCAGAACCGTGCGTCGTCCGTGTCCTGATAAACCTTGTGTGAATTTTTAGCATTATTTATGATCTTTGTGGAGTGGATGTGACAGCCCTGCAGGTTAAACTCAGACCAACTGGAACAGACTGGCTTTAGGTGTGGGAAAACTGGTGTGACTGCATTTAGATCAGAGCCAAAAAAAAAATGGGACAGCCAACAAAATGAGACAGCCAACATGGAAAAACTAGCAGTCAAGAAACTGCAGTTTTTTCATTGCAGCACTGGGTAGAAATTTCTATATTGTGCAGTATGCAGTTATGCAACCTGGAAATAGATGTTTATTTATTTTAGTAAATATTTTCCTGTCCTAATATTGCTGTGTAATTTCTTTCCATGAATGTAGTTGTGTTTTTAACTGAATGTACTTAACCTGCTTTGATTGATTTAGTTTTTTCTTAATAGTTTTCTCCATGATGCACACTCTTTTTAAATGATTGTCCCCAGCAAAAAGAGGAAGGATAAACTGCACATTATCTACTGCAGTGCTGTGTTTGAATCTGAGGCTATTTCCCAAAACTTGCAGTGAACTGTTTCTTGAGAAACAGTGTTGTGGCTGATTTAGGCACAACTGGTGATCTGGTTTACATCTTAGAGATTCCCCTAACCCTCAAAAGTGCTGTTGAAGACTGGTGTTTGATGGCAAGTCCTGGTGCTTTTCTAGCCACGATGACATATCTGCTACTCATGCTGCACCAGGTGACATCATCATCCTGCCAGACTGTGTCATGTCGATGATGCAAGCAGCTGCCTTCTGTGCCATTTGGTCTTGAATTTAGCTTCCCTATCTAGCTGAGCTGTGTGAACAAGGCCTTTTTTTGTGCAAGCCTGTGGGAGATCTTAGCTATTTTGTGCAGAACTTACACAATGTCAGCGTGACTGGCGGAGGCCTCTTCTTTTGCTTGTGGCATGAAAACTGGCCCTTCTTGCTTGTTTCACTCTTGCATCTTTTTTAACATAACTTTTGCCTAACAAAAGGATTGAGTTGGAGGAAATAGGATTTGGGATGGTTCCAGTCCATTTATCAACTGTTTGATTCAAAACTGGTTAACACTTTGCAGAGCTACAGTTCTGGGATTCTTCTAAGCTTTGGAATGATATTCTTCCATTTAAACCAGATAGTATGTATGTGAATATGTACAGATACATGCCTATAAATCATCGAGAACTCGTAATGATAAACTTTCTTGTAAACCATATGGGAAGTAAAGGCAAACCTCTCTTCAAAGGGTGGTGGCATGATAATAAACCTTTTCCAAACTTTGTTGTAAAGCAAACATTGACATCTCAGATCTCTCACAGTCTTACATTGTTCACCTGATGTATTTCTTCTTACCTCAAAGACAGTCCTGATGGGGACCTTACTGTTTGCCACCAAGACAAAGAATGAGCAAGCTTCCCGAAGCTTGGTAGTAGGGGATGAGAGCAGGAGAAATGGGCAAAAGATGTTTGTCCCACCCTTTTCTGAAAAGGCGTTGGAGTCTGGTTTGCTCTCATCCAGTTGATGGATTTTGATGTGTTGCCATGCCAACACACCTGCACACCTTGTCCTCTTTACTGCCAGTCATGGACATGTAGATACTCTCTTGTAGCTAACAATTCCCAATGCTGCACTTGCTGTAGGAGGCTCAGGATTCAGGCTGGTGGAAAACCACATGCCTTAAGATGCCTTTGGGATGTTCTTCTGCTTTCAAAGGAACATACCTGTCAGTTTTATTGTTCATATGAAATGGACTGTCTTTTCTAGACTGACTTTGGTGCCCCCAGAGTTCCTCTGCAAACGTGGCTCCCTACCGCCATGGCTTTGTGCCTCTTTGTGGGGAGGGGAAGAACTGCAGGATGTACTCTGTGCTTTGTCTGTGGGCCTTTGACATAGTTAACAGTGTGTGACAGCCACGGGTGGTACACACAAGCACAGTTGGGTATGCAAAAATGCAGGCAAAAAAAGGATGGTCTGCTGATGGCATTTGAGGTTGAGCTGCTGGTTATGACAATGGTAGGGTGTAATTTTTTTCACTGGTTATAGACATGTCGCTTGATCATACATCTGGCTTTGCTGTAGGAGGTACTTTGTGCCTTGATTGCTCAACCAGTAAGATTATTGGCAAGGTGATGGGTAGTTGAATACATCAAAGCTCTTCTTCACCTATTGTACCAGCTTTGCCCTCCTTTATGCCAGCCCAAGGAATCATTATCACAATGGATGGTCAGCTGTTGCAAACTTTTTCTAAAGAACTGTACCAGCCAAAAACACATCACTATTAATCCTTAGTATGGCTTGCCTAGAAAAGGTCAGAAACTGTAAATATGACTGAAATAATTAGAATGAACCTTTTTTTCTAAAAAAATATTAAATGGCTGCCATACAGATTACTAAAAGGGTATTTACAAAAGTAAAATGTATACAAATCATAGAACAAGCAATTTTCTAATGTCATCTTAAGATATAAGAATTTAAAAACAGATTTTAAATGATTATTTTCAAAGATCTATGGGCTTCATAACTAGATTTTTTTTCTAAGAGAAGTTGCCAGACATACATCAAAATCTGCAAAGAAGGAGAGCAATTTTCACTCTTCCAGGAGTTACACAAGGTATGGATCATTGATGGAGAAGGGGGATGAAGAAGGCATTGAATCAACAGCAGCATCCTCTTGTAGCTTTTGTAGCATTGAAAAGTTTCTTTTGCAAAGCCATCCTAGACACCATTGGCATCTGCTTTTCACATCAGTTTGACCCTTAGTGTTGATGCTGTGAGTTTACTGTAAATTGGCTGTCAGGGTTTGTGACATGCAGAATTCGTGCTAATGGCAGTGATGTTTGTAACCTGAGACTTTTAGGTTTGTATTTTTGCAAGATTAGGTCTAGAATTTTATACTTGGAGCTTTGGCTTTGTTGTATATTATGCATACTTTATCAACTATGAATCACCTTTCATATGCAAAGTGCACCTGTATTGTTGAGTCATTTGAGCAATCAAAACAAAGAAAGAAGTTACAAGTAATAATGAAAAAATTATCACTAATAGTTCAGTCCTTGTGTTCAGATTGCATTTGATATAAACTTTATTTTGTCTGTTTACTCTTTCTTTTTACACTCTGCCAAAGTTTCTATTCTGTTATTTACAGATGTACATCTTTATGTACACCCTCTCTCTATGTGATAGAGCAAAATCTTTTCAGATATTTAGCTAGATTATCTTTTAACTTCTTTTGTGAGCTTACATATTAGGAATTTCCACTCATTAACATATATCCATTCAACCTCCCGAGTTTAGTGCTTGGGGTATTTTGTATATAATTATATTATTTATTAACCCTGACCTGTTCTCACCCCTATTCCCTCAAACCCCCCCACCCATCCCGATGTCAGCCTTCCAAGTCACCCATTCCAACTAACAAGGCATACTTTGCATGAGGTTGAATGTATCCCATGGTGCAGTGCTAGTGTTTCTGTGAGCACTGGCTTACCAGCTACACCTGGAATATATGGAAATATTTGGGAATATGACTTGCAGGTCTGAATTTTTGTGGAGATTCTTTTTTATTCCCCAATGAGTGATATTCCTTGAGGAGAGTATTGTTGTGTTTGTCTTGTTGACTGAAAACTTGAATTGCGAAAGAAAGATTCTAGGATGGTGAAATGTCGTAAAATACCGTCTGAAGCACAGTAGCTTTTTCTCATTTTGGTTTAATTTATCCTGTAATGTTTTTTTTTAATTTGTTGGTTTGTAGATTCAGTACAAAGCCCTAATGAAGTGTCAAGCATGTATTCGGCATTAAAAGTACTTTCAGTCAGTATAATGTCTCAACAAAGTTATGCAAATGGCTTGGAGAATGTTCGTCATAGCCTGATATTTTCTGCAGTAGTACTCATCTTTGTAGTAATTGTCTCTTTCCACACCAGCAAGTTAAAACTAAAAATGTTTTTGCTTCTTCCACATGCTCAGGACAAAACAATCACAGCAAATAAATATTGGTTGAGAAATCTCCAGAACAACATCCATAGACATCTTTAGTCGTCCTGCCATTAAGCAAGAAAGTTGTAGCCAGAATGACATGATTTTGTCTGACTAACAGTTATTGATCTCGAAGGATCCTGAAGATGTTTGCGAGGGGAGTTGCTGGAGCTTAACTGACATCCAGTAAATACCTATGGAGACTTGTTTCCTTATTTATCTGCATATTAAAGACACAGGTAGACTCACCCCCCGCCCACTCCAGTTCACTGATATCTAATTTGAAACTCCATTATATCAAGGGTTTTGCAGCACTGTAACACAAAGTGTTTTGGACCTGACAATCATTTGCCTTCATCCTCCCCACCCCACACTCCCTGTGGTATGTTTTTGTTATTCTAGTTGGCTGTACCGAGGCTGCTAGAGCAATGTTGGTGTCAAGTGCAGAAATACCTGATCTCTCCTTTCCTCACCCTCTTTCTATCTTGTTATTCTGTCGTATTTTTCTTTTTCTGGATCAGTTTTGATGATTATATTTATTACATTTTGTATTTGAGGTAAAATCAAATTTAGACATTTTCACCAGTGATGGCAAAGCTTTTTTTTTTTTGAGTGTTTTGTGTGTGTGTTTGCATGTATGTATCGCTGACCTCATTCAAAACCAGTCAGTAATTCTAGAACAAATAAAGCTGATCACATAAATTTTTATCATCCCTTCAGAAAATTTTGTTTGCTCAGCTTGTGTGTCCAATTTGTCCTCGCTATTCAGTTTCAGTGAATTAGTTTAATTCATTTCATGATGACATGAACAGAAAAAGTGCTCAATTGTAAATTTTCTTTCAAATTCTAATATTGCTCACAATTCTTTGATGGTAATTGATCACAACACACTTTAACATGATTTATGTCTCTTTTATTTGATTCAAACACCTTGGAAATGCACCACATGTTTTGTGGCACACAACTTATGTAAGAAACAACCAAGTCATCTTTCATTTTGTCTTTGGTCTTCAGTTGTTTTATTTTAAACATCAGTACCGGACAAATTCTTGATATACAGCATTAGGTGAAAGTATTTGTAAGACGATTCATGTTGTCGTTTGTGGGTGGGTGAGATTGTATAGATGGTTGTGGGGATGTAAACTTTGTTTTGTTGTTTATTTATTATCTATAAATGTTCATTTGCTTCAATATTCTCCATAGCTATGTTTACTTTTCATGTTTTCTCCAAACATTTGTGTTTACAGTGCTTCTACAGACATTTATGTACAGGGACTCTCTTTTTGAGGGGCATTCTGACTGGCTTTGACATATGTGAACATTTCTACAAACCATTGGTTGTCATTCATAAGATGTGACAGCAAAATATTTTAGTTATGTCTCTATTTTATAGCTAAAGGGAGACATATATTTATTATTGAGAACATTCTGAATGATATATTTGATATAGACTTTAATAAGTGGAGCATTTTTCTTGTTAGCATACATAAATCATACTCATAGCACTGGCTGTTTTTGTTGGATGTGATAAAATATGTTACCTCTTACCCCCCAAGTTTGATTTTGTTGTGTCCTCTTGTTGTCATGTGATTTTAGCATTGTGCCTTTGAAGAGAGACTAACGTGATATCAAGGAGTTGTCTGTGTAGAAGAAAGTTGTTTCATGAGTGTTTCCTCCTCTCCTGCCAAAAATAAACCTACATTTTATTGGTGTTTCAGTTATTTCAATGTAAAAGATTCGGATACCTCCTCTGCTTTTTTCTTATAATTAGTGTTAGGTTTTCGTGAAGGAGGTATTTTGGCTTGTAGTGGTTATGAAATGGTGATAAGATTACATCAGTACAATAATTTTATTGGTGCGTCTCCAAATTACATCTTGGTCTGCACAAGACACTGGAAATGAAGCTTTGGTGCTGAGCATCTGGACAATCTTGAGCATGTTTACAAATAAATTTTGCTTTTATGTTTTGTTGTAACTTGCTCCATGCAAAAGAAGGAAAGGAAAGGACTTCTTTCATAGATTTCAGAGCAAAGGTTATTTTATTTATGATATTTTCCCAAACACTTGTCATTTTCCAAAATCAAGGGCCTGGCTGATTCCATTAGTGTGCATGTATGTGTGCTAATAAGAACACAAGCATATTAGTGTAAATGTGTCAGTCTTCTTTGTGAGTGGCCACAAATTATATGCAGTAGTTTACTTACATTTAAGTCAGTAATTGATTTGTTGATTAGGATTACCACATACTAATACAACAATGAACAAGACAACATTTCATTATTATTTTAAAAAATAATCTTATAAATAATAGGTAAATATTTAAAACATTATATTTACTTAAAGTGTCAAATTAAAATCTTTCAGTATACTAGATGAACATTTTTACTGTCTGATACAGGTAGCACTATTGAAATGTTAAATGAATGGACATCCAGATCAACAGGAGAAATAGCATGACATTTAGTAAACCTTTTACTTCAAGAAGAGCAAGATACTGTTGCTTCGAGAAGAACAAGACACTGCTGTTGTGGAAAGGTCTTTTAAGGTGACTTGCTTTAATTTTTTTTTAAGTCTACATGAACATACTGTTGAGTAGACAGAGGAGCTTATTTTTGAATAGACAAATTGCATGACAATTAGATGCTTAAGTAGAGTTAGCCATTTCCTCACTGACTGTCATATGCTGCTTGCACTTCTTGTTACCTAACAACGTGTTTCCTTATCTTGGTATATTGTGATCTTTATAGAAGAATTTGCATAAAAGTTTTGACTTGTTTGTTTCATTGTGTACTGCGAACCTCATTTGTTGTCATATGGATAGATCCATCTTACTCCCACTTGTTATTCTGCATTCTTGACATCTTTCCCTTGTCCATCTCTTCCTTATCAGTTAATGCCTCACCATGGTACCTTAGAATATGCCTATTTCTGTACCTCTTAACATGCATTTGTTTCTTGTACTAGATTTAAAAAAAAAACTCACACTGATTCAATGTTGGGCATTCTTACACAGTGCAAAATGCACCACTTCCTCCACTGCCTAAATTATTGTCTGTTTTTGTAGCTGTCTAGTTATGTTTGTATTACAACAATCACTACAGTAGCAAATGTAACATGGCGAACATTTTTCTGTCATAAGTTTGAAAATGAAGAATGTTTACTTTCACCATCAGATTCTGTCCTCATTTTCTTAGGTAGAATTAAGCCTTAACTGTTTCCTTTAAAGCCAGATGTGTCTGTTTGAGAAAAAAGTATTCTTGGTGAAATGACTCTTGAATAACTTAAATGTTCATTTGTCTGACTCTATGAGGATGCTTTAGACTCAGTTTCTCAGAAAATGCTACTAATTTTTCTGATCCTCTGTTTTTTTGGTATCAGTTTAAATCCAACTTTCAATTCTTAAAATATTTTTAATGTGTGATACTCCTGTGGAACGTGATAGTCTAAATGGTGTGACCAGAGTAAATTCATGATATAGAAATAGTTATTTATTGAACATCAGTACACAAAGAAATAAACCTGTCGAAACTACTTTGCCTCATTCTCATTTAAATTTAGTTATGTGTGTGTGAAATGTGTGCATTTACAGATAGAATTGATGAATGCTGAGCATATCTACCAGGGGTACAAGGACATTCAAAACTGATTATAACTAGTGTTTCCTGCTGCATTAGGACTTTTTGGATCACTTGATCCAAATCAGTCTATAATGTTAATGCTTCTAGTAGATTTTCATGAATACAAGCACATCTTAAGAATGTGGATGGAGTTCACTTAGGTGCCAGTGCACGGTACTCTGTAGCTCATGCAGTGGTGTAGGAACCAGGAGGGGCAGCCGCCCCCTCAAAAAGATATAAAAAGATAAAGTCATTCAATGTCAGCATGGAGCTGCCCCCCAAAAACCGAGCATCTTCCTATGCCACTGTCATGTGCCCATGTTGGTAAAAAAGAAAACTTCCAATTCTAGAAACCCATTGCTATTAACTGACCTTCAACTATCACTTTTGGAACTCTTGAAAGACTTTGAAATTATTTATTTAAAAGAAAAACAGGCATGATAGTGAAGTTTTTTAAGTTCGAAATTAAAGTGCAGTTATTCTGTTCCTTATTGATTAAAGCCATTTGAAAACCATGACAGCCTAAACATTTGGTAATGGTGCATGAGAACTGAGCAAAATGCAGGATAGAATTAGTAAAATCATCCAAAAAGCCCTCACATAAAAGACCCAAACAAAACCAAGATCATAAAGAAAACGTTAAGGCCGTTCCCTCTATTACTTTTTTTCTAATTTTTAAGAGGGGTGGTTAATCTTTTCTTTGTGTCACTTGCTGTCTTTGATTCACATGAAATTATGGACAGCACAAGTTCTTAGCATTACATGGTGCCAGGGTTTTATTTGTTTTTCATTCCTTACTAATCCAATGTTGTCTGCCATCCGGTTAGAATCGCTGCTCTCGATTGCCGTTGTCTACTAAACGACAGTTTTTTCGGATATCTTTGGCTGTTCAAAACTCGCTTATTCTAGCAAAGGGGAGGATACTACTTCTCACTGCCTTAAATGTTTTGGAGGTTATTTCCCTTTAAATATCTCAACCGAGATTATTGAACTAATTAGCCTGGTTTCCATGCTGGTCCCTTTAAATTTAACAAAAGCAAAGAGTTAACATTTGCGGTACAGCTTTGATATGGGGAAGGACGCGACGGCCATAACAGAAATGGCTCGCGGCATTTGTCGTCTGCTCGCTCCACTCAACTGCCCAAATGTAGGCCTACCTGTAATAAACTAAACCTAACCCAAACCCTAACCCCAAACCTTTGACAAAATAACATAGACCGGCCTATGACGTCACGTCCTCCCCCCATATCAAAGTTATGTCAACAGTTGGATAGTTATTTATAGAATGCCTAATTAGCATTTTATTATTCATGGTTCATAAGAAACAAACCACGTCTGAGAACGACGACTGCTCAGGATACAGGATGCTGAGCGCTGTCCCAGTCCAGTGAGCGTTACGTAGCTTTTTCGACTCCTTGTTTACCCGACTACACGGTTACACAGCACACAGTGGGTGTGCGCCGGGATGAACAATGCCAGATACAGCCGCCAAACAAACACCAACCTGATGCAACGTACCGTAAATTTCGGACTATATAAGCCGCGACTTTTTCCCCCAACTTTAAGCCCTGCATGTGGCTTGTTTGCGATTTTTTCAGATTCCGATTAATCTTTCGATGAGCTCCACGTTAAAGTGTTCACTGTTATTGTTGTTACAGTGTTAACTGTTCACATCTTTAAATCAAAGCAACATACAACTGAAGCCTTCAGATCAGCTGCTAACGCACACACCCTCATCATGCTGAAAACGGTACGAAACGCCTATACGATGCAGCTTTCATGTTGTAGATATTTGCGGCTTATAAACCAGTGCGGCTTATTGGTGAGAAAAAAATTGTAGATATTTTTTTTCAGTTTAGTGGGTGTGGCTTACAAACAGGTGCGCTCAGTAGACCGAAATTTACGGTAATACTCCGATGCTTTGGAGCACGGACGAATACACAGACTTCGTCTTCTCCTGCAGAACAGTGCGACTTCTCGTACCCCTCTTGGCATCGAATGTCTGTCTTATAGGGTGGCTCGGTCACGTAGTCTTTGGAGTTTTCACGGAAGTGGCAGTCCCGTGGTCCGCTGTCGCTGACTGGCACCTTGCGTCAGGCTTCTTTAAACCAAGGTCCAGGCTTTCTCCCAGATCTCTGCCCTGTCGATCACAGCCTCGATCACCATTCAGGCTTGCGACAGTTAACGCGCGTTCTTTCTTTCAACACACAGCAAACGCTGTCAGTGATTTTTTTAAAATTATTATTTAAGCAATTAAACATTTAACAAAAGAATAATTAAACTCTTTCACCAATCCAACCCCATGGAAGGCCAGCAACGAATATTATCACACTCACGAAAATAATCCCCTACGAATTAAACTTTTATCCCCTCAGTCTTGGACCATTACTCTTGGCACACGGTAATCATCTTCCATGTTCTCTCGTCGTCATCAGTTCCACACAGTGGCGTAGGAAGATGCTCGATCGGCTTTTGGGGCGGGGAGTACCTCCATGCTGACAGTGAACGACGCTCACATTCACACATTATGAAAAATGGTGGATGCTGTGAGTGCAGCCATGCACACACACGTGCGTACTCGTAGATAGCATCACGACATATGTTGCTTTCAATGTTAAACGACAAACCAAGATTGAACAAGAAAAAGAATTCAACGAAAAGTGACTCACAAGAAATTATGTAATATTTAGAATAATATAAACTTTATAATCATTTTAATAGCATTCAAGGTTTGCAAGTCAGTGTGCCATCCTCCTCCCTGCGTCTACTTTGATTATTGCCTTTATTTTGTAGTAGTGTTTCTGTTTCTTTTCTATAGATCAAGGGCTAGATGTGAAAAAGCTTAAATTTTGCTCATTCTGTTACCCTGGTAAATAAAGATTTGTCAATTCTCTTTCTCCCTCATCTCCTTGACTTGTTCTAGCCACTTAAGGCCATTTACCCTGATTAAGGGCTCCCTAAAAATATGTACACAAGGCCCTTTTAATTACTTTGTTACCACGTGGGTAGCAGTGTGAAGGTGTTTGTTACTATGAAAGTGTTGCATGCTTAATAGCCTGTACAGGTGTACACCTCTCTCACTAAGTTTATATTTGCTACAAAGAGTGTCATTGTTAATGGATGAAACCAGTGCAAAATATTACTTCCAAACCATAAGTTTATTTCGTTTAGAAATAATAATTCCAAAATCCAGAGTGAAAATTCCATTGGAAGTCTTTAAACATTGCCGTTTGCATCTAGTTTTTTTTTTCTAAAGAGGTCAAGACCTTATTTTCCAGTCATGTCACAAATGTCTGTTCATTGCTTGAAGCACTGGGTGTGGCCTAATGTCAAAATTATGATTCCAGATCAATCTACATGTAATTTGCTTAAATTTAAACTTGTCCATTTTTGTAACTAGTATCACCTCTATGTTATTAACTTGCTAGCAACGTTTGGTTGTCTCCTGTTTGACTGGATGAAATATAAAGTGATATTACGGTCTTTAATGATTTGGAATTTATGATTGTAGGTTTTATGTAAACATTTTCACACAAACACATGAACATGTATGCACCAACACACACACATACACACACACATGGAACATTTTCTCACTTCTTGCTCTCTTGTTTCTGGTTCTCTCATAAAAAATGCAGAACAGAATTAATCTGTACATGTTTATTCAATCAAAAATTTTAACTAGAGATCTTAGATGCTCATTTTTATCATTAACTCTTAATATTATCATTTCACTACATGAAACAATCAAGAAAAAAAAAACTGCTGTGAATATCCAGACAGCCAACATGCCAACCTGTGGCCTAATCGAGCCAGAAACAGGAAAGAAAGCTATAACTGGGGTCTGGCCCACCCCATCAGGCCACTAATCTCCACACTTGTCTGCCACCAAGAAGCTAGCTGTGCATGCTTTTTCCACCTTGTCTCGAAGACAAAGAACCGTAAAAGAGTTAGAAAGAACTGATTTTTTAAAAAAATAAACAGTCTTTCACACTGGCATTGTATAGCTGACAAGAGAACGAAAATGACTGATGCACAAGGTTTGAGCATCAAGAGCATTGTGCATATGCCTGCTGCTAACGTCCTGTTAGCAGGTTTTGCTACATGTAAATAGCATGTTTCTCAAAACATGCTTTCTGGATATTCTTAATAAAAAATTTCAAGCTGTACATGTGAAAAAAATGGTATCAATTTATAACTTAAAAAGTAATTGTGTATATTATCTCATGCTTTTGCCCTTTTTTCCGAATACATATAAATAAAAGATTTTTTCTTATATTGTAGTTTGTCTCCTGTAAGCACACAATCATCCCAGTGGTCCTGTGCACTGGGCAATCACAGTTTCCGTGGTCTCTAAAGGCACCCTTGGACATCATCAGCTGACCACTCCCCTCCCCCCTACGCTTCTGTACACCCTCTTATAACCTTCCTGAATTCAGGTGCAGCCATCAGCACCATTGCACAGAAGACAAATACAGATGCTCTTTTAAGATTTGAAGGCAATAAAGTGAAGGAAAATTCTGAAGCCCTGCAACTAGGAACTCCCTCTCAAACAGCCTTTTATTGGCCTTGCTAATTTTTCGCTATGCTAAAAGCATTAAAAGTGTTTGATAAGATACAAATCCCTGCATTTCTATTAAATTAGCATCTGACACCCTCTGCTGAGGAATGCAAGTGTAGCAAGCTTATAAGTATATATTTGTATTAAATTGCTGGCTTCCAGAACAATCTAACTGCAGTTTAAAATATACCAACACTGCCTGCACCACATTTAATAAACCAGTGCAGTCAAGCCTGTTCACTCACATAAAGTACAATAAAACCTTGGTGGTAAAAAGTAATACAGAAAACAAAAGCACTTTTCTTTCTTCAGTATGAAAGTTCTCAATATACAGAATGTACAAATACAATCATACATTCGACGACTGAGGCTGTACAAGGCACTGCCCCCACTGCTTTGACAGTTGAAATAAAATGTTTATAAAGAACTTTGAGGCACAAAAGTGAAGGCCAGCTTTTTACAGTTAACAGTGAACAAAGACAGTCTTCATTTTTTTATTAATAAGGGCACGTTTTATAATTTATTTGGTCCGAAGAAGGCTTCATGCATGTGACTGCACAATGCACATCATGAACAAAAAGTCTGAAGAAAGAGTTGAACCAAAAAGGTGACAAAACAATATACTTGTCATTGTAAGACAATATATTGATTATAAAGAGTGTACACTAATCAGTAATCAATCATTGGTATACCATTTATGCAATAAAACAAATTCTTAAACTTTAGTTTCAGCCAGATAAACAGATAAGCTCAAGAGGACTGTTTATATATTTGACAACAGACTAAATATGCAAAAGGAAAGGCAATTTCAGTCTTCTGAAAAGCAGTCTTGATCAAATGATATATTTTGTTTATATACTTTGGTCAATTCAAGGGTATGTCTAAACTTCCTTTGTTTTTGTTATAGGGCACTGAAGCCAGAGCAGAAGGCTGACAACTTGGGAAAAACAAAAGCACCCTCCAGTAAGCAAGAAGTTTGGTGGTATTTGAGGAGGGTCAGGAAAAGAAAGAAATGCTGATTACTTCTCTAGATAATTAAAAGGAGCAAAATTGCTAATGCAATTCCTGTACTCGCACAACATGTAAACGGCTTTTTAAGGACACAATGTCTTAATGTGTTAAATTGACATTCAAAACACAAACATTTTGATGTGAATCTTTGTGCAGCAGTAATATGACACTGCAAAAAAACAAAGCACCTTGGCCAGGATTTTAAGTCTTTTGAAGCAGGGCAGGAAACATAACCAGGGTTGTCTTATCAAGAGGCCAAAAGCTTTCTTTATCCAAGAAGAAACAGACATCAACATTAAGAGATTACAAAAAAAGAGACTCCTTACAAAATAGGAAGAAGTCTGGGAAGAAAACTTTATCATTTTGCAAAAATCGTCACCATGGCGACCAGAAAACAATACAACAAATTTAAAACTGTGTACAAGCACACACACAGACCAGAGTCTTCAACAACATCCTCCAAGCTGCCTCCTAAAGGAACCAAATCTAACCAGCAAGCTGAACTGAAAACAAAACCATGTGTGGATCAGCTGCCAAGTTGGAACTAATAGTACAGTTTAGTGGCTTATGGCAGACAGGGAATATAACAGGCTTTTAAAATTGAGAGACTAGGGGCAGGGGGAGGGTGTAGGGCTGAACAACCATCAGATTAATTGGTGTGGACACAATTCAGGCCAAACTGTAGCATAGCAAAAAATGGAGTATCTGATGCACAAGACAGATTTAGCGAGAGCTGCCAATGTCTGTTTGTACCACCTCAGTGTACAAATGTAAATGTCATACCAACATATTTTTCTCACTGGTCAAAGTGGTATTTTGAGGGGAAGAAACCTCACGTATTTCTCTTAAAGACATCATGTATTTCAAAACAACTTATAAAAAGTGTGTTTGTGTGTGCATATGTGGCTGTCGATCCATTTACAGTGTTATAAATATCTGTATGCCGACACAAGCACACATACATATTGTGCTTGTGTATATATTTCTGTAAAACGACATTTATGATGAGGTTGAAAGGAATGCGAAGAAAATGTCGAAACTCAAGGACAGATGATATTCATGATATTTGTGCCTAGCTCTGTCTCAAGAGTGTGTGACATGAACTGAAGGTTCATTTTCAACTAAATGCCTTTATGTTTCCTTTTGAAACCTTCAGGGTATATTTCACACCCATGCAAGGTCACTGATAAAGTAGTTTCTACATCAAATGCATCTGAAAGTGGTAAATCTTTCAAAAGATATTTATTGTCTTGTACAACCATGTATAAAATATTAATACTCTTTTAAAAAGGATGAAAAAATGAAGAGACAGAATATGGGTAGCATAAATTCTGTAACTAAAAACAACTAAATCATAAGTTGCTTACTGTGGTGATGATGATAATATTGCTGACATTTAAAATGATATTTAAAAAATGAAACTGTTTTTAGAAAGGTTTTATGTGATGCAAAATAAACGTTCAAAAAGAAATCTATAGAGATGAAATTTTTAAAAGTTACTAAATGAAAGATCATGTGAAGGAGTGGACTGGTTACTTCATGAGGGACTTGCTCAACATCGCTTAACACCATCCTAACTGGATTGTCTTGTCAGCTGCTGAGGTCCCCCCAAACAACCGGCACCAGTAGGCCTGCACGTCTGGCAGACCAACTTAACTGGTGATTAGCTAGTACCAGTCAAGGGATGATGATGAAATAAAAAAAAAATCGGTTTCATGGAAATGGCAGTGTAACACATCCCTCCTTCTTGATACATACTAACCTTTAGGTCAAGTATTCTTAACATGTACAGAATGCTAATTCTGATTTCTTAGCAAAAACAACCCAGAAACAAAATTCTTGTAATTCAATGTTTCTTTCTAATAACTAGTAAAACTGAGGATCCAACACAAAAGTGTTACAAATGCATCAACAAGAAGAATCTGTGCTAGAATTTCAAGTACATGAAAAAAATATGCACTTGCACTACCTAGGTGTAAACGCAGTGTAAAAACCATTAATACCCTTCAAAATATGTGGACAAAGCAAACTGACAACAGAATCTGAATAGGTAAGGAGTGTGGCAGAGAGTGGTAACAGCACATGGTTTAGCATCAAATTTGTTTGTCCGAAAAAGGAAAGCTACGCATAGATGGCGAAAATATATTTTGAGATATAAATCCTTTTATAGAACACTTGCGGTGGACTGACTAGTCAGAACTTTGCACCAGAGTCAGAAAAATGTAAACCAAGATGCTGGCATGAAGCATGGCAGTGATGACTACGAGAGTGAATATATAAACATACTGAGAAACTCCCCTGAAAATGTCAAACTGTCAACAAACTGAGAAATGTCCAACAAGCCTTAAAAAAAAAAAAAAAAAAAAAAATCAGGTTGAGAATGGATGGACAGGACAAAAGCAAACAAGTGGCAGATTCATTTTGCTGATATATATCATAATTTTCAAAGTGTTCAAATAACAACAACAAAAAACAACTAAAAGCAAAAACAAACAACCTACACCTACTTTACTCGATCTGAACTATGAACCTGTTTATGCACACACAGGCATACATAAACATGCACATACACTAACCCTACCAAAAACCTATGGCAAATATCTATACGCACACACTCACATAACATTCTTTTTTTCTTAAACAAAAGCCACATTTAAAAAAAAAAAGACAAAAAAACACAACTCAAAGCAGCCTAACAAAATCTACTGATTTTTCTCATAAGCTCCACATCACAAATTGAAACTATTACCCTGGGTAATTAGCACTTTTATTTTAAAATCACATACTGTTCCGAGTCATTGGCATGGGTGTGTGTGTGAGAGAGAGCAAGAGTGAGAGAGAATTACAGGTGCAAAATCTGATTTATTATATTTCTCTATGACCCTTAAGGAACACAAGACAACACCTAATATACTGAAATACCTGTACAGTTTTTATGCCTTTCAACCCACCTACAAAACTGTAAAAAGCTTCCACTCTCTTCCACAAGATAGCATTCGTCTATTGAACATACACAAACTCTCTCATACCATCCCTTTAAACTTATACAAAGGTGTATATAAAAGCATAATATGTACAGTAACAATGCTGAAGATCACACAAAACAATCACCATACAAAATATATTTATATACGTATAGAAAGAATATAAAGGCTAGACTCATTCATGTTATAGTTTTTCTTTTTTGTATTTTTAACATATACATGTAAATATGAGTCTTTCTCCATTCAGTAAAAATATAATTTTTCCATTTTCTTATATAACAGTCTTGCACACTCTCTGTACATTGTTAACAAAGGTAAGGTCAATGTCTCCATTCCTAGTGTTCTTGACTGCACCATTTACTCATCATCACATCAATAATCAACATCAAAGGCATGTTTATTCTTCGGAAAATGCAGTTTTGTGGGATAAGAAGTTAAGAGATATTAGTGTCCTATATGAAAAAGAAAGTAAAAGAACCTCACAGACTAAAGAGTCAATATCAGGGAATAATATTACTGAAAAAATAGTTTATTAGATTAATAATGGCAAAAGAACTAAAGAAATGCTGAAAAACAGAGCTACAGGGAAAGCTAACTTGAATAAAGCTGAGTCCCAGGGGACAAAGACAGACAGTCTATCTTGGCTGAGAGTGACTGTAAGGTTTTAAGTTTATGCTATCTAACTGCATCCCTTTTGCTTTGCACCATTTGGTAACTTAAAAATATTATTACATTATTATTTTTAAATATTTATTATACATCAGCTGAATGGGTAAAAATGCTCATGGATTTGCACACTGCTAAGGGAGAAGTTATTCAATTTTTCAGACGGTATTTTGTGATGAACTGAGGCCACTCTTTTGAAAAGTTTGCAATTGGAATCAGTGGTTTTAGTAATGTTCTGTAATTTCAACCTGTTGGGCATGGAATTTATTTTATTTCGTATATTTGCTTTAGAAATGAATGTCATGCATAGTGGCAAATCTCTCTTGCTTTCAGAGACACAGGCATGTTAAAAGTGTCAATACTACTGCTATTTGTCCAACTGGCTGAGGAGTTGTAGCTACAATGTTACTGCCATTTTATAAGCTGGGTAGTAGGTTCAAAATGTTTGTGCATTCCCTTTTAAGGACTAACTGCCTGCTATCAATTTATGGGCAAGGAAAAGGGATGCAGAGGTAGGCCATCCATGAAATATTAACTATTCATAGCATCTAAGCAGAGTTTCATGGGAAAATTATCTTCTCATCTAGAAATAGTGTTTCTATTGCACCTAAATTCACTAAACAAACTAAATGATGAGGAGAAAACAAACCAATATTTTGTTTCATTCATGTATTAATGTTAAATGTTTGCAGTTACTGGGTGCAACTGTCTTTGGACATCCTCCGAGCTTTTCAGAAATCTGGACTCGGAGAAAACGCTATGGGGTTAACTTAGTTAAACTATATATTTACATTTTTTTTACTTTTGCCTATATTTTCTTTGTCAAAATCATAAATGTACTGCAGTACTGGACTGTCAGATCTAAGCTGCTCTGCTAACATTGTGTGTATGACTTAGCTAAAAAACTGCAAGTTCCAAAGGGGTTAAAAAAAACCCAGAAAACAAAAGAAAGAAAAATAATCTATAAGCAGACAATTTTCTTCCAGCTAGTAAATTTTAACAGAGCTAGAACACAGCAATCAAGGTATCCAAATCTTTGGATGTCCCTTTGACAACAAAAGCAGCTTGTATGTCTTTAATGACAGAAGCTGTGAGTAACCATGACAGCAAGTGTTATTTACATAGCTCCTTCCATTACTAAAGAAAAACTTGATGATAATTCTTTAAGAATTTTTTTTCAATAAAAAGTCACCAAATGTTTCAAAACTATCTGCTAAGCAAAACTAAAGTGAATAAAAAGTATATGATAAATTTTAAAATCATAAAATTTTATTCTGACATGCAGTCATCAACACACACACGTACAAATGTGTGCAAGCACATACACCCTTGCACACACAAATGCAAATACTTTCTGGAACATTATTTTTGCCACGAAGCTGCACAAAATGTAAGACTGCTCATAAGAGACTTACAGAGCACAAAACACATCTCTTGGCCAGCACCTTGGCATCTTCCAGCATTCCATTCTTTTAAGCCATAAGCTTATAGCTCCAGCATCAAGTCTTTTATCACCAGAAGCCTTAACTAGCCTTCTTGCAAGTATCACTCCTAACACAAACTGTACTGAAAAACGATGAAATGAAGGCAGGCAGGCAGGAAGAAATATTCAGGCACAGGAAGGGAGATCAACGCGGTCACTGTCTCTTCTCTTTTCATTAGCAGGATACATATCATGCTAAAAAAAAAAATACTGTTTTTGTGGTTGTCAGAAAGGTCAATCATCTTCCTTGGTTGTACCTCAGGCTGCCTTCAATGCCTTCCAAAGTCTGTGTTTAAGAGATCAGTGGCAACAAACCATATTTAAAACCTAAATATTCTTCACAGTTTCATAAGCAAGCAAAAACACATGCCCTTCTGCACAGTAGAAAAATGTGTCCCTTTTTGGACTTTTCTGTCCTCGAAGAAGGAAAACAAAAGTCTGCCATTATCTTTGTCTTCTTCTTTCTCCGTAACACCTTTTCAACTTATAACGAACTGCGTGTCAATTAGACATATCCCCCTCTCACCAATGAATTGTCTGACCAAATTTAAGATAGGTGGCAGCTCAAAGGTAGAGAGGGTAGTCAAGGCCTTCCACACCACCAGAAAATGGGTTCTGATGGGCTGTAACAAAAGCTGAATTCAAGCAGGATCCTCAACAAGAACTTCAGTCTTCTTCCTTGTCCTTCTGTGGCTTTACATCACAAGCTTTGAAGAGCTCTTCGGGTGTGAAACCCAAAAGGCTGTTGAGGTCACACACAAAACGATAGACGTACCGCTTGCCTGCTGTTTTGTGGATGATGTTCTTGTCGTAGTAGTACCGCAGTCCACGGGAGAGTTTTTCGTAGTTCATCTTTGGCTTGTTTTTGCGGATGCCCCATCTGCGTGCCACTTCATCAGGGTCAGACAGCTTGAACTCCCAGCCATCACCTGTCCAGCTGATGAAATGCTGGCAAGATTTGTCAGTAAGCTGCTCCAGCAAGAACTGCCACAACTGAATTGGGCCACTCCCTGCAACAAACACATAAGCGATAATACATAAGAAAAATTAGGGCTAGTTAAGCATACTGAAAAGTGAAAACCTCATCAGAATTAATGGAGAAACCATTTAGGCAACATTTGCATTGAGTGACCCTTGATGCCATAAGTCATTTTCATTACAGATGAAAGGAAGATTTGTGGGCGTGCATGCATGCATGCACATGTGTGTGTGTGTGTGGCCCATCCTGAGTCACAGTTATGCAGTTACAAGAGGCCAAAAAATGATTGTATCTGGAAGAAGTGTCGTTCAGATCTGGTTGTTCCTGATCATGTCGCTTACTGCAGTGACTGTTCATGGCATGCCCACATACAAAAATGCATGCAGGCACACACAAACACAAATGCACATGCACAAATCACACACAGCCATGTAAACATGTCACACAAACACCATAAACATGTCCTCCACCCGTCTTGTCTCCAGCCTGCATGTTCCCTTTAATAATAATGGCTGCAAGTCACACTTCTGGCACTTCCTTGTGTCACACTGCTAGCATGTGACTGGCTGACAAGTCGCATAACTGTGTCACTATGAAACTAGACAGGACTTTGCGAACATTTTTATGGTCCACCTCCATTTAAAAGGACAGATCATCTTTCACTTTAAAACTATGTCGCATGCCTACTTTTTCCAATGGTGTTGTGCAATAAAATATGCTCCAACCCCCCCAAAAAACTCCAAAGGTCATACCACATTCCCAAAATACACCATACACACATATATTGCAAGAAAGAGTATATATTCTTGTCCGTTTTATAACAGCAATTAATGATGTTCACCCAGTACTGACCTCATTATAATAATACAAATGCTTTCTCTGTTTGGCTCAACTATTCAAAAGTCTCCCACATACTACCCTTAATAGATGTTGCATGCAATTCATTAACCCTCCCCCAACCCTCCTAGCACCTCCCTAGTCCACCATATTTCATTCCTCACTAAAAAAAAAAAAAAAAAAAAAGGAAATTGTAGGCAGAAAGATAAGCCTAAGAAACATGATGACCTACACTGGCTCCCCACAACTCCATAACCAGCCCTTGAAACACTGAAGCAAGACAACTGTTAAATGTCACTGTGACAAGCTGTTGCTTCCCCTGAGTGAGCGATGTTGTTCTCCCTTTCCATTCATCATAGCACATACAACACAACCCCTCTCCAAGTTACTGTGATTCAAGGCTTGAATGAGGTTGAGTGGGTGAGTACAGGGAGTGGAGGGATGTGGGTCAGATAAGGGGCATGGGGGTTGGGAGAATTCAAAACACGTTTTTTTTTTTTTCCTTGTTTGTGGTGCTGCATCCCTCTGACAAACCACGTTTTTTTTTTTCCTTGTTTGTGGTGCTGCATCTCTCTGACAAACCATAGAAGAGCCATGGGATGAGATAAGCCTACAATGGTCTGTGAAGATCTAAAGAGTATTTGGCATCAATCATGAGATCTAAATTTTGTTCAACTGTGAGTTTCTTTAAAAAGCGTCTAAACACTTTTGCCATCAGGATTTCATGTTTAAAGAGTTCTGTACACAACATCTTGGCTCTTCCTGTTCCCACACCAATGGCATTTCTCTGCAGATTTGATTCAATAAACATTGCTCGCTACTGCTTGATCTCAGTGAAATATGTGTAGAGTGCTATACAGGTAAACACTCAATCCGTTACACATGCAGACTGCACTTTTATATACACCAACAGACAGGTCTATCAAACAGATATCCTTCCCCTGTTACTTGCTTACAATGTGAAGATGACCGTTTTTATTTGGCCCACTCTGTTAGTATATTTAAGCATGACCAAGTTTTTCTGCTTTCCAGGCTATCAATGGTCTATATTTATTAACCTCATGGTAGAAATGTCACCTGCATGATTTAAGTATCTGCACTGAGCATGCTAAAAGCTGTTGGGTGTTCCTTTGTCTCATAACATTTTTTGCTAATGGAAGGCCTCATCATACAAATGCCTTTGCTGTTTGGCTCAACTACTCCCACTTAAATCTTGTTGATGACAAACTAAAAAGTTTCCCCAAAGTGTAAGTAAAGGAACATTCTGGGTGGTTAAGTATGACTGAGCTGTTTTTTCGCAAAATTTTGTTTTAAAAGAAAAAGGATAGTTTTGCATGGCTGTAAGCGAAAATTTACATGAATAATTTAAGAGATGAAATTAAATTTATAGAATGCACATAGACTTTAACGTGTTTGTTTTCCTCAGCCACAAATGCTTGCACATGCATGCATGTACACATGCCTGTATATATGTCATGCATCTCAAGCATAACACCTTAAAAACAGCATGTATATTTAATTACATTTAATTATAGAACTTTATTTCTTACCAGAATATCCTGCCAATGTTGCTGCCTGGATCATCGGCTTGCCACCATGTTCCCCCGAGCTACCATCTGGAGAGGCTGACTGCATGGCACGAAATCCACCCGGCACAGCCAGAGCTCCAGGGATGTCTCCAGCTGGCCACGGCTCTCCCAGGTCTGTCCCATAGTCATGTGGGGACCAGGGCAACTCAGATTTTATGTTAGGCACAGTCTGGTAGGAGTGAGGTGCATCATAATAAGAATCCTGATTGCTGGAGTCTCCAACATACTGACCTGCAAAACAATCATGCAAAACCAAATTTTATTCTGAAAATCAAATGAACCAGGATTAGTCTACCAGTCTGGAATCTGGAGTTTGCTACTCTGCTGAAGATGACATCATGCATTAGACTGTTTTAGAAAAACAATTGTTAAGGGACCATTACACACAATTTCTGAAAAAAGGCCTTTCTAATAGCGATCAGTTTCCTCATAAATGCATAATATGGGCAGCAAAATCCTAGGAACCTCAGTTGAATTTGTCTTTGCAAATATGTCAGTGCAAGCATTTTTACAACTGTGTGACACTAGAAGTGTTTCTGTTTTCCCTTCAGACTCTCACTAAAATGGCTTCTTGATCACTCACACTGTTTTTATTTGTCAATATGCTAACAAATGAACTCCTACCCAACATGAACACAATGCACATAAATTAAGCTCATACCCAACAGCCTTCACACATTCTTAAAGAAAAATGACTACAGGGTACACAACAGTAATGTTTCACCCCATAAAACTGCTGTCTATAATCAATTCTGCAGAACAAGAACATTCATCATCTCCAGATACCAATGAATTTAAAAAAAAACTGCCTGATAAAGTTCTATAACAACCTCTGCCTTTAGATCTACACGAATTATATGAGATATACTGACCTTAATAAATGTTCCCACAATAAGGCATGATTTTATTAATGAATAATGAAATGCATATATATGACATGAGTTGCCGGCAATATGGGAGGAAAGATCTAAGAAGAGGTAGAGAAAATATACATCAGAGAATATTCCCTGTTTGCTTGTTTTCCTAGCAGTCTGTCCCGCCTTTGCCCTCCCCAATCTCCCAATTATCTGCCCTTGCTAGCAACGTTCTCCAGTCACGCAGTGCGGAAAGGTCCTTGTTGCCTAGCAACAGGGCTGTGCTCTTATAAATGGCTGCTCTAATCAGAAGCATGATTACATAAATATAAATGCTAGTCTCCTCACAGAATATGCTTCAGAAAGTGGCCATCACCTACAAAGCTCTTCCGCCCACCCATCTATTTCTCTCCCAGATACCCCTTTCCCAGCCCCTTACTCTTTCGACGACTGCGCCGATGACTGAGGAAGCCGATAGCTCTAGATGGGCCGAAGAAGCCTCCCCACAACTCCCGCCTTTTTCACCTGCAAGGAAAAGTGTGCAACCCATCTGTGAAATGCAGCAAGCTTCTTGTCAGCAACGCACTCACTGGGCACAAAGATAAACAAAAAGCCAGCGTGCAGAATGGAAGCCTTCTCCCGACTTTTCAAAATCTGCTGACATTGTTCTCCGTGTCCTTCTGCGCACTTACGTCAGTCCCCGCCATTTCAGCAGCTCAACGCAGGACACGTGCTCTGCTCGCTGCTGTAAGGCATCTGAGGGAGGAGAAGAAGAAAAAAAAGGTTCGCCAAGGAAAAGCACTCTCAGATGACACTGAGGCTTTAGCGCCATCGGCAGACTTTCTTTCGAGACGAAAATCAGTCTCACGCAAAAATGTTTCGCAGATAATTTCACAAAAGCAATGAAAAAAAATTACAGATCAATCCGTTCTGCAGTTACGTTTCGTTAATTGTGAGTTAAATGTCGTCTTGGTCACGCTATTGTTCTATTTTTATTATTTCCTATAAAATGGCAATTTTTTTAAAAAAAATCTAACATTAGCACTGACCACGTGACTAAATGTTTTAGCTCTCTCTCCTCGCCCTCCCTCTGGCGTCCTTCTCCGCTCCGCCCTTCGTCAAACGTCAGACAGTGCTGCACACAGCGCTGGCACAACGCAAGGCCTGTGACCTCTGGCATTTCCGATCGTCTGCCGGCTGTTTATTTGTGTCTTCGGTGACAGGTGGTTGTATCGCACTGCTTCATCTCCCAGCCGTATAATCATCTGTACTTTTTTTTTTTGTGTGGCACCGTCTAAAGTACCATTTCACATCACCGCAACCGCACACCCGCCACACCACACCGAATGCCTCGCTCGCGACACGTTTACAAGGTTTGCTCGCGTCTGTAAATTGCTGTAAACCACGCCCAGCCATAGGGAGCTGACCGCCATCCTAAGGACGGCAAGAAACTTTTTTTTTTCTTCAAAGATTCGTTCTTGTTTTTCTGCTGGTGTCTGCATTGCTTTACATTTACCCTCTAAAATCTGCGTTTGGCCACTTTTTTTTAAATAATAATAATAATAATACGATATATGTGAGGTAAGTCACAGTGGTGACTACAACACTTCCTAATGCAGGCTACGGGTTACCGATACCGACACCTCGACTGATGATACTTTTCAAAAATTGCAATCAACCCTTATTTACCGACGTTGCTAATCTGATTCCAACTAGTTTCACCCGATCATTGTATTTTCTCATTCTTCCCACTTTCAATTACCCTTTAAAAAGGAAAGGATGTTGAAAAGGGGTAAAAAACAATGCGATAGACACGCAAAGAACTAGGCACAGTTGTCTTTCAATTTAAAGCTGCAGGAGCACCGAAAAAAAAGAGATCTAAGTTACCAAGGGATTAAAACATTTCTTCTGGTACCTACACTTTGTAGAATAGTAAGCCACTGTGACAAGTGGGGGACGGAGGGATTCAAGTGGAGAGGCTGGAACGGGAGGGGGACCTCTACTACTACTACATGAAGACTGGGCCACTCGAGCATCCGGTGCCCTTTATCTTTAGCTGACTCCTGCTGCCGCTTACTCTCCTAATCCTAACCCCTTTTCACCAACGCCCACGTTCACCACTATCCCCAAACTCAAGCCCAGAGGGTTACCTTTGTCAAGATCTTTTTTCAAACGCAAGGAGAGTGGCAGGCAGGGTGGATCTTTTTTTTTAAAATGCGCTTCGGCAAGATGTTTGTCTTTCATCTTCAGCGGTAATCTTTCACCGCTGGCAAAGAAAGTACGATTTAGCCCCCTCTACCCCGCACGCCCCTTCAAAAAGCCCGTTCATCCTCCACCACCAAAGGGCGCTGTCATGTGGTTTCCTGCGACAGTGAGTGAAAAACATGCTGCTTGCTGCCACATCGTACTCAGCTCTCTAAGCCTAAACACCGCTTGCTTCACAGCTATGCTTGCAAAAATATGTGGGCATGTGTCCATCATTCCCTACGCCAACACATGTAGATTACGTAAGTGCGACGGTTTGTAAATTTTAGTGCAAATGCCGAAAAAATCTTGCAACATGGCAAATAAAAAATATATATATATTTAACTTACCAAGGCACATATTCTTTGGGGTTTGCTGTACAGGTGGGTGATACTTGGGTTCATGTAGCGGGTAGAACTCTGGATGACCAGTCTCGTAGTAACAACTGTGTTCTAAGCTCTGGTACTCGGAGTTATCCTCGCTGAAGCCCCCAGCCCCACAGCTGCTGGTCCCACCACTGCCTCCACCACCACCACCACCACCGCTTGCTCCGCCACCACTGTTGCCACCAACAATGGCGTCAACTCCACTGTCAGACATAGACTGCATGGGTTCTGGAATGTGGTAAGGGCCTGCACAACACAAAGCGAAAGATTTTCTTTGTCTTCAAGCCAGCTTCTTCGAGTAGAATGTGTTAATACATGAGAGAGGAAGTCAAGAACTGTTTCTACTCTGTCTTATTCAGTCTCCAATAGCGAATTAAAGGTGAATGTGGCCAGATCATGCTCACAATGGCAATAATAATACCTTAACGACAATTGATGAAATTATGCACGACTAAAGCTCGTCAACAGATGTGGGGAAAAATTAATAAACAAAGCCACAAGGAGGTCATCTGTCATTCACCCACTCATAAGACAGCATAAATAGTCTTAACTCGTTATCTCGCCAGCCCCGTCTCTCGCCGTGGCAGAACGGATTTCCCCTATATATTTAATGCGTGAGGCTGCCTAGTAGTGCAGCGGTTAAACACACACTTGTCACTGCTGCTGTGAGAGGTTCTAGGTTCAGATGTCGTCTCGGGACACTCTGTTTGCAGGGGTGGCCGTCAGGGTATTTTCTCCGGGTACTCCGGTTTTCTCTCCCCTCCATTCAAAGTATACATTACCTTTAGGTGGTAGGACTTTCCGGCCAAACCATACAAAAGTTATTCCCTTCTCGTGGATCATACACCCTCTATATATCCCCACGCTCGCCTGTCGACTAACATTTGTGCTAGACTATTGTACTATCAAACCAGAAACTCATTCAGCACATACAAATATCTGACTAGTCACTCATCCTCTCATAAGACAATAATACCCAGCGAATGACAGATACAATAGTCATAAAACAATTTAAATTAACATGTGCATACCACGTAAAGAGTTAGTTTACAGAATGACAGAAGAAACGTAACAATTAATTACCAAAGGGTCACACTAGACAGCGAAGTCATTTTCTACTGCAGCGATTCATGATGGCGCTACAGATTTGAGCTTACATTTATTTCACAGCTGCCTCCAGCACCCCCAACAGTCCACAACCATTATTTTATTTCCGTTGGTTGCCTTGTTCACTAAGGTCTGCTTGACAGACGACCAGCCTTTGCTGACAACTTACAAGTTGTAACTGATTTGTCCTTTTCAGTACTTTCTCCACTTCTCCCTCCCGCATCTAAAACGGTGTAAATTTCACCTGGTGACGCATACCCCCAAACCTCCACCCATTCGCGCTCTCCTTCTAGCTCAGACTTGTCAGCTCGCTATTTAAGTTAGCAACCAGTTAACTGGAAGACTGTTTTAATCGTCTGCCGCAAATCCCTCGTACATGATTAAAAACTCTACGCTGAAAAAAAACTAAGATGTCAGCAGTGGTGCCCTTGATATATACGGGCAGGTCAGAGGGAGGGAGTCACTGTCGGCCAAGTGCCAACAATCAAGGCTAAGAAGAACGAAAGTGACAGTTGCTGTCGTCATGGAAGCAGTCATTTTTCTTTCCTGCTCCTCTTCTATTTCCGCATTTTCACCTACACCCGAATACATCACCTGGGACTTATGTTTTGCTGACCGGGTCACACAAACAGGTAAGCGTGTGTGCCAATGTTGTATAAAACGCACACACACACACACACATTTGTAAAACGCTGCAAACATACAGCAGAAATGCACACATACCGAATCTACAATATAGACATACATACACATCTATAACCGCTTTTTTTTCTAGAGCACTGCTTCTACAGAAACAGAATTAGTTCATCTTGTCTGAGGCTACTGCTCCTTAGAATTCTAGCGGCTGCAAAGTCACACCCACCTTCGATGTACCCCTGACCGTTCGGTGTAGGGGGCAGGGTAGGCTCGGGGCTTGGGTAGCCCTGCTGATAGTCACCTAGCTCGGGGACACACATGGGTTCGCTGTAGCACAAGAGTGATCGCGCCTGTACCACCTCTGTCAAACACAAACAAGGGGGACAAATTACCAACCAGGGTGACGATACTATCACCAGTTATCTTTTTCTGACCTAGCAACGGTTTCTGCGATTTTTTAATTTTTCGAATGTTAAGTTTGATTTGCAACTGCATTCCATACATTTTTTTCGGTTATGAAACAAAAGTCTCCTTACTCTCTTAAAGTTTAAGTGCCTCAACCAGAAGCCTAAGAATTATGACACAAAAGAATAAGTCCCTTTTAGACTTGAGTATAACCAATAAATTTCTCTCTCTCTCTCTCTTTCTCTCTCTCACACACACACATACACACACACACACACACACACACACACACACAGTGCAGAAGTCCGATTCCTTCCCATAAATCCATGCATACACTCACCTTTCTTCATCATGTCCAGATGCTCCCACAAGATATCCCCAACAAAAGGAGGGCAGCGGGCAGTGAACTCCTCCCTGTCCAGCTTGCAGAGCTGGCTGCCCTTGATGGTCCACATGGCTGTGTCGATGCCATGCAGGCTGAGTTCCGCCGATGCCCACGCCAGCCACTGGCGCACCTGCAGGGGACTCCACTGAGCCGGATCTGTGATAAACAACGCCGCCATCTCAACTTTACTAACATGGTTTACCTCACTGGAGTGCTTAATATGATAGACTGCAGCTAACATGGTGCACAATACCACACTTTTTATACTTGCCTTGACATTGTTTTGTTGATATGATGGATGTGGGCCTTAATAGTTTCTTTAAGTGTGTGTGTGTGAGAGTGAGAGAGAGAGAGACCTACGTGGACAGAAGCTGATAACATGAGTTAAAAGAACTGTAGCTGTGTTTCATATTTCATTACGTTTAATTTTATTATCTAAATTTATAAGCTGCAATCCAAATTACATGCGAAACAATATCAACAATTTTCTCTTCATTATTCTCCATCCTCGAGCTTACTTTTAGGTATTTATTTTCTCGTTTTCAATGCTCAGTATGGAACACCTATCTTGTTCCATCTCCCCCCCCAAGAGCAACCTCCCTCTGAAATGCACGCGCACGTGCAAAAGCGAACAACTTGCAACTGCTAGCTACCTGCCGATACCAACTTATTTCAAACAATGAAATTTACCTCGCATTAAGACCGATTGCGTTTCACCGCCGAAAGTGTTCTCTGTAACACAAACCCTGCGTCTGGGGTCCCATCAAGTTTAGAAAAAGGGAGGTGGGGGAAAAATCGGTTGGCTATCAGCAAATTAATCCAAAACAATGCAACGTGCCCTCGACTAACCTTCGCTTTATCAATCTCTCTCCATGTCCCTCGTCGCAGCCTTGTGTTGATTTTTTTTCCCCCTCTACCAACGACAACGTCGAGGAACGAGAACCACCCTCTCCCCACCCCCAATCCAGTTTGCACCCGAAGCCTGCACCCGAGTCTAGTTTCACGGTTAGGTTGTCCTGCATCCAATACCCCCTTTTCCGCAAGTCTGTTCTCGAAGCCACGCGCACGCGCTTAAAAGCGGCGCCTATCCAAATGATTCCCACGGGACGGTGCGACGAAAGCGCGCTGTCCATCCGTCTGATACGCTGCCGTCCCACCAGGCCCCCGCAATCACGTGACAGTCGTTTTTCACCTGCCGCTATTAAAAGGTATCACGGTTCGCCGTCGTCGCTGGTCCAAAAGACAACGGGACTGCGATTTTTTAACGGTTCTGCCGATTCCTCTGCTTTTGCAATCTTTGCCACTTGATTATTTTAAGCACGTCTCACTTGAACGCACACACGTGCGCGCGCACACACACGCACACGTGCGCGCAACACAGATATGAGATAAGCAGGTAGGGTGAAGACAGGCAACGTTCATCCAGGTAATCGTGACAGCAACGTTCAGCACATCCTCCCTATGCCCACCTAACCCCCACTGCCAGCGCGGTCGCCATGGGAGAAATGCAACTCTAGAAAACTCTAGAACCAAACCCAAAAACCGCAGAAGCCACTGAAAGCTAACCAATCAGATTGGTAGCACATTTCCTGATTGCTAATAAAGGAGATTATCTGGGCGCTCATCGCTTGCCGTCGCCACAAATTTGCAGGCGCCCGCTGGAGCCGCGGGGATCCCCTCCCAGGAGACCCCCCGTGTCAGGTGAATTGAGTTGGTGATAAAAGCGACTATTGCCAACCTGCACCACACCTATTAAGCAAATGATAAAATTTATTGCCCGCGCGCCAGTCTACTTAGAGTGCAAGCGCGCACGTGTGAGGCTGTGTGCAGAACGCCTCTGCATGCTCGTGCGCGCATAAATGTGTGCGAACATGCGAGAGTGCATAAACGACAGGCGTACTGCCACGAATAAGAGAAAAAGAGAAAATGAACGGAAAGAGATGACGAGAAGGAAAGATAAACAGCTTGGGAGAGAGATTTATGAGAAATCCATCTCCCTTCTTCCTCCTCTCTTTCTGTTTCAACACTAAGTTTTTGAAGCTGACGCCAACAATTATTTTTAAAAACCGAAAACCTGCTCCCTCCCAAAGACTGTCAACGTTATCAACTCTTTCTTTTTCAAGCCATCGTCGTCAGCCACAGCTTCCCCGCTGAAGTCTGGGTGGTTGTCACGAGTCCCGATTCTAAATCGCTTCCCTGCGTTGAAGTTTCAGGTCTTTCAGATTACTGGCCAGAGAGCGCGAAAGGGTTTTAATCATCTTTGTGTCGGGCATTTGTTCGGGACCCAGATCCTGCATTTTCAGCGAGTCGGTGATTGCGCACGAGAAGTACTAGCTAAGACCTAATATACATTTTTTGACGATGTTGCGACTAAGCAGAGAGGTGTGTATGTGGGGGGGGGGAGGAGGTGAAGGAAAAAGAGGATGGAGAAAGATTTTCTAAAAGTAACAAGTTATTAATTAGTCTGGGCGACTCATAATTTTACGTGTGGGTATGTATATGAATATAACGATATGAATGAATGAATCTGATCGTCAGTGTCGCTGGAGCCTGCAATGGGCTACCATTCGCTCTCTCTGTTCAGAAATCACAGTCAGGCTTCCGTGACGTTAGGGAGACGTTTGTTTACTGTACGTGCATGCTTACAATTGTCTAATATGGGACAAAATGTAAACACAAATTTTTTAAAGTAATGTTTTCAACGAAGTGTCGTCTGAAGGAATGGTTGTATTTACAGCGAAACTCCACGGAAGTGGGACAGCGCATGCGCAAACGAAAACGGATGTTCGGCGCCGTGATTTGCAAACGCACGTAACCCTATTCGGAAGTCTTTTAGAAATGCAAGTTCGAGCGCAGTGCGAGAGAAAAACAAAAGGTCAAAAGATATGGTGCAACACGCATGCGCGTGCAGGTTTCCCAGGCAACAGGTACGAGGACTCACCTTTGGAAATGTTCAGTCGCTGCTGCTCCTTGTCGAAGGACCGAAAGCTCTCCTGCAGGACCTGCGACATCTTCTGTGTGGTGCCGGGGGTAAGCGGGGGCACGCCTTGTGATGTCTGCATGTCTGCAACAGACAAGAACAGGGGAGAAGGTCAGACCAGTCGTGAAGGAGAAGACGACACCAAGATCAAGATGATTTTGACAGACAACATGGATGGATGTTTGGATGTGTGGATGAATGTTGACGACAACGATAGACGATGTTGGAGGAAGTAGTTGGTTTGAGAAAGAGGGAATAATGACGATTCCTGCAAACACGAGGAGCTAAGGGAGTGCGGAGGAGAGGGGTGAGGGATAGAATTTTATTTGAGCGCAACATGCCGAGCACTGAGCAGTATAGGCAGTTTTTAAAAGTGTATCCGACAGCAAACACAGTGTCAAGGGCGATAGACTTAAGCAGAAAAACATCAG
This sequence comes from Marisa cornuarietis, assembly GCA_004794655.1. Classification (NCBI taxonomy): domain Eukaryota; kingdom Metazoa; phylum Mollusca; class Gastropoda; order Architaenioglossa; family Ampullariidae; genus Marisa; species Marisa cornuarietis. The sequence continues at coordinate 433,170 of SMMW01000637.1, forward strand.
CGATAGCCCCCCACCCCCCAATACTGAAGCATAACGCACTGCACCCAGTTAATTAACGGGACCTCATCTATCACCATCCTCTGCAACAGGCCAACTGAAGATTTCTCACGGTAAGCATCATCTACCCCCTCCTGTCCACTGCCCATCCTTGTTTACACGCAGGCGCGCACACGTTCATGCGCCAATGCATTTTATCTCTCGCTCTCTGTGTGTCACTCTCACCCATACAGAGAGAGAGAGAGAGAAAACAACATTGAGAGAAAGTAGAAAAAAGTGTGGAAAATGAAGGTAAATACATTCTAATTTCTACAAGTACATCTTTTCCCCTATTCCCTTCTGAAAAGCTGTAAAAACAACGCAAGAAAACTAACAGAAGTTTGAATGAATGAATAAGAGCAACTTCAGTGCAGTGCATTTTATTATCACGGGCATGCACGTAGTGTTTTCCCGCGGCAAGTCCTGGGACACGCACGCCGTCTAACACTCTCAATAGACCCTGTGTTCTTTATTTTAAACATTCTCCCCAACCCCCGCCACCCCTCGCTAACAGGATACAATTACTCTCCCACTCCTCTCGTCCCCTAAGTCTTGTTGCACCTTGTGCTTGTTTCTAGCTCCTAGCCAGATGCTCTGTTGTCGAGTACCCCCGCCCCTTACCCCAGGACACAAAACGGACTGCTAAAATGAAATTTTGTCCTTTTTTTTTTTTAGATGCACAGAACTTCCTCAACCGACGGTAAAGGGACCTTTGCGGACGAACAGTGGGAGGAAGGAGGCGGCTGACGATGGGCAGTCGTGAAGGACAGAGAGAAAGAGAAACAGAAAGACTGAAATCTTAAGTCTCTAATCAATCAATTAGACATAGAGAGAATGAACCATTCTCCTCGTTCTCTTAATGGTAGGCATCAACGATTGCCTAGAGTTCGCAACTTGTTTCGTTCGCAGTCATCTCCCCTACGTCACCTTTGGCGCTGTCATCACTACATCCTCACCTACAATGACCTGTGATCACGTCCAAAGACTCACTTCAAAAAAAAGGGACATGCTGAATGATTCCAGAGAAAACCCTCCGAAAGAAACTTTCGTGGTTTGCTCTAATTCCTTCTACAACCCCAAGCGCGCGCGCACCCGCGAGAGTCGGGAAAGACAGGAGGGCGAGAAGGAGGTAGACAGGGAAGGGTCAAAGGTGAGAAGTGAAGTTTGCGTGGGAGATGGGCCAGAACACGTTGGCTTTAGTACATAAGCACTCTTGCGCGCCTCCCAACCCCCGCGCGCGCGCGCGTGTGCAGGTGTGCGAGTTTCTACTTTTAGTCTTGACCGTTTGACTGGAGCGCGCTCGACGTCGCTAGCTGCATTTATCTTTTGCTGACGACGGATAAAAGACTGTCGATGAAGCTCACGTTTTTGTAAACGTGTCAGGGTCATCTGTGCGCTCGGGCCCTTGTTAGTGGGAAGTGGGGAGGGAGCTCGTAACAAATGAATAGGCGTGGAGTTTGCATTAGCCACAACGCATACATATGTGAACGCACGTACTCACACGCACATATATACATGCCGCTTATCCTTTGCAAGTTGCCAGCCTACTTGCACAGGTCGTTTATCAGCATTCCATATGAGGGTGGAAATTCCTCATAAGCGTTATCCTAAGTAACCACATGCATAAAATGTGCGTCTGACCGTGAGGCACAAACAAAAGTCGATATAAGCGTATCTGAGCGCTTTTTTTTTTAAATTTCGGTTTCGTACTGAACTGGGTTGTGTGACCGCTTTCCCTCTCTCCCATCCCGTCTTTGGCTTCGGTCCCAAACAGCTAATGTGCACCTATGCAGCGCCCCCTATCCACCCACCAGGTTGCGTGCACTCAGATCCTCAATGGACAGCACGAGCTGCTCCCACATGATCGCACCCCTCTCCCCACCTCCGAACCTAGCCTGCCGCAGCAGCGGGGCACCCGACAGGGCAGCAAGCTAACCGACTCCCAGATTTCGACCTTAACCCAATTCCATCACAACGCTGTTTGTAAAAGCGCAGCCCTGCACAAAAAAGGACCTGGCAGTATTTGTTTTCGATTGTAACCTATGCAAATGTGTGGTAATTAATGCCAACAACTTTCACCCGCAAACTCAGGGGTGGGTGGGTGGAACGAACGCGAAACGCATCTTACGGCACTTCAACCCTAAGAGCACCCCAAGGCGTACAGTCCCTCACTGAAGACCCTTTCCGTCCCCTACTTTCCAGAGCTCTTCCATAAGCAAGGAGGCCTAATATGGAAAACCTTATCAATGTGAAAACCAATGAAAACGCAGCACCTGTGACCTCTCACCTGAGACCAGGCTGTGAATGAAATGGTGCATACGGAGGATAAGGAGGGCTTCGGAACACAGCTGGTCCTGATGTCTTGCACCCACACCTCTCACCCTACTCCCCTTTTGTCTGCCCCTCCCCCGCCTCTACTCAGTGGTGCGCGTGCGCCGTGGCTGTTGTGCTTACACTTCCCCTCCCTGCCCCCCATCTATACTAGAGTTTCTTTACTCCAGTCGTCGCTCCATGATTAACACCCACAGAGCTCAAGAGGGAAGCTGCGTTACGTAAGTGTACGCGCACGCTCGCCAGCGTTTTCCATCTCTAAGCGACAGACTTCACATGAATGCTCGGCCGGCTGTTTGCACCCTGAGTCTGAATGAAAACCTTCAAACAACACAGTAAGCAAACTTCCAGAAGTTAAAAACGATACAAAGAACACGTTGTCTACTTAAAAAAAAAACTTTTCTTCTCCTAGTGACACTTTGGATAGAGCCAGTTTTTTTTTTTTTTTTTTTTTAGTAAATGTCAAACTCGAGGACGAAAATTGATAAATTAAATATAATCTTTGCTCCTCGTGAAAGGGTGGCATAGGTCTTTGTACCTTTACCCCATTCATAAATCCACATCAATATGTACCCACTTTTGTAAATGGGGAGGATGGCATATGAACTCGCTTCAAAGATTTTTTTTTTTTGCATCGCTTTCCTAAATTGTGTGCACAAAAGCATCCTGCACGCACATGAGGAAGGACTGACACTGTCCATCGTTGATTAATAATAGTTAAGTATAGTCTTACACCATACTGAAGAGTGCAAGTAAGTGAACGTCTGCCGAAGACTCTTGACTAACCAAGGTCCTTACCGAAGCCAACAAGCGAGGCGAAACCCTCACCAGCAGGGCCCGCGTGCACAACACGTCCCCAGGCACTAGCTGGGTGGCGAAGCAGGCATCTAGCTAAGCTGCTCGTAAAATTATTAGGACTTGAATGCTACGCGACTTGCTGTGCAGCTGATCCCTGTATGCCACCACAACCGGCGGCATGATGATAGTCCAGCACACCCCCGGGTGGCACCACAACCTCCAGCAGAAGCTGCCACTACACCTGATGTGGTACTACCTGAACGCCGCACCAATCAAAGTGTCAGGGACTCGCAGCGAGGAAAATATACGGCTTGCAGGTGGCCACGTGTCCCGCCACGAGATGGCGCAGCGCAGATGAATGAAGCACTCCTTCTCTCTGCGTCTGTCCTACTTTCACTCACTGTCTCCCGTCGCTACGGCACCCGTTACTTGGTGAACATAAGACTGCTTCCAACTGACCGACTAGAACACGTGCACTCCCTCCCTGCCCCGTCCCCTGCAAACCCACAGACCAGCGAGTTTTGTCAGGAGGAGCATCCTCCCTCGTCGCTCTTTGTGACATGCCTGTTACGTCACTGATTATGAAGTCAGGTCCCGCATCGCTTGGAGGTCGAGCGAATTTACTCCCTTATCAGCCGTGGGCTAGGTCCCTTGTCAGCTACGGCCCCAAGGTACACTCCACATCCTTGTCAGGACTCGTCACGCTTGATAACTCTTGTGTTCCTACAACGAGTACCCAGACAAATGGCAAACTTCGTGGCGGCGCAGACCCGCACTTCTCGTTCCCGATGTCCGTCATGTAACTGACTGGACCACGTGTACAAGTGATGCAGGTGACTGCTGTAAACTGACGATCGTCGGGTTTCGCGGACATATGCAAACGATGGAAGCTTCGCGCCGTTGATTAATAATCCTTGCTGAGAAAAACAGGTTAATGTTAGCACAGACTGCGTGAGCAACGTCTGGTTATTTCGTGTTCGTTGGTGGCTTTTTGTTTTGTTTTGTTTGTTTGCAAATGTTTGTGTACAGTCGAGTTGTTAAATGAACAGAAAAGAACGACCGAACGAATGAATGAATTTTTTCTTATTAGAAAATTTTGCCTACTCTTTGGCATAGCAGCATGGGAGTGAGTACACCCATGCACGCTCCCATGTACATTCCTATTCACAGACAGCCTGTTTCTTGCACTGAAAATTTGAATACACAAAGGGTATCAAACGACGAGGAGCCGGTATACACGAGCGGAATGAGCGAGCAAGAAAGTGGATGCGTTGGAATGAAGGGATGCAAGGCGTAAAGACTTAAAGGACCAGTTTGCACCCTCCTCAACGCTTCCCATCACGCGACACCAGTGAACGGCAGGCCACGAGGCACCCGTAGCAACGCCACCCGCCAGCCTTACTTCGACTTCACGTGCCCCCGTTCGTGTGCCGCCAGAGGGCGCGCAGTGGGATCCCCATAACAATCACTCCATGCGCATGCCCAGCCAGCGCTGCTCCCGGAGAGCCCCGCAAGGGCGATAACAATCAATTGTACCTGCTGGTAGGGACTAGTTTCTAGCCAAGGCAGACCGCTAGCGTTAAACGGTCATTCCGACTTGTGACCTTTTGGCAGACGTCGCCTTGAAAAGGCCAGAGGTGAGAGGCAATTACCAAGGCCATGATCGGCGATTTCAGGAGGCAGGGGTGTGCGTGCGATACAGGAATTTAATACCAGATTTCTGCGCCAAAAGGTTGAAAGATGACTTGCCCTGGGGTCAAAGAGTTTTGTGAACGGACCACAACAGGCAATTACAACATGTCCCTGGTCATACTTATTTCATTATTTAATTCTTTTCATTGTTCTCACTTTTCCTTCCCTAAATGATTTCTACCATTTTGTTTTCGAAAGAAGAGATGTAGGGGGACGATTGGAAAAAAAGAAGGATGAAACAAATTCAGCGTTTCAAAGCATCACCTGTTAAAAAAGTCATGCGATAAACATGACAGTGACAATGGCAGCTGGCGAAAGGTAAATTCTTTCTTCCATGCGGGTAGCTAAAGGAAAGTCATTAAAATGTTTAAGACAGTCTGGGACAATAACGTGTTTCGTTAGCAACAGGCTCCAGTCTCAGATAAACATGTTTATGATAGTCTGGGACAGTGGCGTGTTTCGTTAACAGCTTCCAGTCTCAGATAGACATGTTTATTACAAGTTGGCGACAGCGGTGTGTTTCGTTAACACCTGCTTCCCGTCTCAGGTAAACATGAGAATTTCTTGTATTTTTAAGACGGTGAATCCAAAGACAAAACTGTAACAATGGAACGGCCTTCTGTTAAAAAACGTTGTGATTTATTTTTAACATTTTCCCCAAAACACAACTGTTTAAAGTCTTTTGGCTCATACTTTCTAGACAGAAACACACGAGCTTGGCATAACAACGTTTTCAATTTGAAAAAAAAAGATAAGACAAACGAGGAGAAATGCCAGTGCAGCAGTCGACGCACACTCTGTAACAGCAGAAGCTCGGAGATGCAGGGTTCGTATCACCCCAGCCCCCTTACGCCAGCCTCCTGCCTTCCATGCTGTGGAGGTATTGTTGGTAAAACAATCATCAGCTTCTGTCACACAATTGTGACCTCACTGCTCTTCTCGTTGCTACCGGATCCCGGGTGCCCAGCGATAGCAGCGCTACTCATTCCAATAAGGTCGTCTGAAATGGCATCGAATGCTGACGTCTGACGTGAGCATCATCAGACGAAGGACAGGATCGTTTAAAACAAACAAACAAATAAACAAAACCCCCAGTATTTTCTGAATCACAAAGCCTCTACCATCACCCCAACCTACATCTATAGCTCTTGTTAGTATTTTGAACAGACTTTATCTTAAATGAGGGCTTATTCTGCTCGAGAATTTTGGAAAAGACGAGGACAAAGATGATGATAAATTGTGGGTATGTGTATTATTATTATTATTATTATTATTATTATTATTATCATCATTTTTTTCATCAGCTTGGAACAGACTACCCGTCAGCCTTCATCACTCTGATTCTCTTACCACCACCTTTGAGTTTAAACCTAAGACGGATATTTTTAAGAACAGAGACTTAAGAATATCCTGACCATGCGCGTTCATAACGCGTGTTTCTATTTACTTTATGTATGAGTAGGTATATCTTTTGTGGAGGTGGGCATGTCAGCTACATGTGATTACGGGAGCATGGTGCTAGAGATTCCTTTTATATGGATAGGTCTGTCTATCACTTCCGTAAAGCGATCTGTGCAAATCATTGGAAAAGTGCTATAAAATGTTCATTAGTATTATAATTTTTATTTTGTTTTATTTAATTTTCGTGTACGCTTTGGTGATAGTTATCAACACAATGAGTGATTATCATATAAAAATATTAACACAAACAATAGTAGTAGTAAAAAGAAGTGTTAGGAATCTTGGTCTTCTGCCAAAGTTTTCTAGGCACATCTCGTTTAATCCAAAACTAAAATTTATGAAGCTTTGCTTCAGGCGTCGACGAATGAAGCAAATAATTTCCCACCTTATCTCTACAAGTAAATCTTTCTCGCGCGCAAAAGAAAAAAAAATCCCTAAATTCTCTTGTTTCGTCTGGATTCGAAAGAAAGGAGCCCTGCCTCCAAGTTGGGTAATTTACGTGTCTTTGATGTATTAATTTACACAATTCATCCCCAAACACAAGCCTTGCACTCAAGCGGATGTTCCCGTTGACAAGCAGATTCATATATATTATATAGTGCGGTGTTTACTGTTTAAATATACATAACAATTTTCTTTATGCGTTAGGGTTATTCGGACTAGTCATTAAAATTTAAGAGTATTCAGAGTAAATAGCCTTAATGTTTGATACAACAATCAGGAGCGATATTTCTCTGCTTGTAATTAAGATAAAACGGTAAGAATGCCATTTGTATTTATCGTTATACCTTGCGCCACTAAGCATGCACTTGGCGCACTTATTTCTGTACTTGAATAATCTCTGCAATGAAAAGGTGCTTATTATAATACCTACATCCCGATTAACCCATGTAGTCCCAAACGCCTTCAGAAACAGAAAAGGTGAGAAAGCAAAAGAAAAAAATCTTCAGTAATTATTACTGATTTATTAAGACAGTGAGAACATCAGAGCTAAGCTCTGAATGTGCTCATGCGTGCGTGTGTGCGCGCGTGCGGTACTTCTATTTTGTATATAAATTTTCCAGACGGAAGATCTCAACATTTTCTTGAAGAGAAAGCACGTTAAACAGTCAATCGGGGAGAAATTTACACCGTCCAGAATAAACGCAACACAGCGGAGGAAGAAATACATCCCCATTATAAAAATCCTGTGGTGCAAAACTTCATCCAAATTAAGGCAATCGTGATATAGTTTAAACATAAACCACGTTTACGAAAAGTGAAGAAAGAAGAAAAAGAAACAAAGACTCTATCCTTACTTTACAGCCAATGGTTAAAATCAGCAGCCTGTGACTCCTTCGCGTAGCTGGACAAGTCATCACATGGCGCTGAGAGGCTTACGAGGGGCAGCTCGACCTTCTCTGAAGGCTGGCTCTTTACATCAGCGACCTCCCCACACCACAAGCACTTTCTCTCCACTGAAGCGCTGCACTGAGTTCAGAGTGTTTGTCCTCTAACTTCGTGTACCTCCTCTCTTGCCTCTCCACCCTCCAGACCACTCCCCTTTTTATATACAAATTCTGTAAGTTTTCTCCCCTTACATTTCGGGCCAAAAACTATAGCAACGTAACTATACATGCTGTCAAATAAATAGCGACGATAGTGGATTTATTTTTTTATACGATGGTCAAGGGGAAAAAAAGCCAAGCTCACCAAGCGTAGCTACATATTCGACAGTCCAGCCAAAAGTTCATTAACCGAAAATGAGAAGACACAAAAAGAAAAGTGGCCAAAGACAAACCTCAGAAGTGAAGCAACGGACTGATTCACAAACTCGAGGTCATTTAGGGGGGGGGCTGTGCCGTGTGAAGTGGAACAACTATGCGTTCACTGTTCTCTTCACGAAAGTGTGTGTGTGTGTGTGTGTGTGTGTGTGTGTGTGTGTGTGCGTGTGTGTGTGAACAGTAACAAGTTACAAAAGTCACGTTTCATTGCTGCCTCATCACCCTCCATTCCATCACGAGGTAACTTGCGCAAAGACGCACACACGTACAAACATAAAAGCAGTTTAACCAGACTCCCAGACAACTCCCGCTTCAGATTGCCATAGGAGTTTCCACTTCTTTTTTCCCCCTTATTGAAGCCATTAGAAGTGCACAGACAGAGAAAGAGAGAGAGAATAGAGAGCGACCTGGGCTACTCGTAGCTACTCATTTCTTGTTAGGCGCTAGGACTTTCAAATGCCCAACAAATTTTCTCTTCTTTTTTTTTTTTTTTGCCTCAAGACAGCCTAACCAGATATCAGAGTGCTTTTGTGCAATGGGGGACCACTATGACATCCATACAATACTAGACAATAGCAGTTCTCATAGTATTCAGTATTCAAAAAATGAGCTCAGTTTTTAATCGCTCGCAAACCAACAATCTGACAGGGCCTTGCAGCAACAATTCGAAATGCATTCCACGTGTCCGAAACACATTAGTGCAACAAAGCAAACAGAACATCGCTGTAAGGCAGCCATACTTCAAAATGCAACACGCCTTCCAATTTCATTCATAATTTCTTTTCTTTCCCTTCAAAAAAAAAAAGAGCTTCAGACTGCAAAAGCTCAAAGCCAACCTAATATTTCCTAGCGGTAATTCTAAGCGCCCGGTAGACCGTATCTCGACTTCAAGTGCCCGGTAAATGTCACGTGATACGACTCACGACTCGCGATTGGCTCGATTAGCATCTTCTCGTAGCTTTGAACAAGCATAAACTCTTCAGTTATGGTTTCCTCCGTCGACCGTACAGACTGTGGAGGCTAGCGAGGTGTACGCCCCAGGAGGGGCGCTCGCAAAAAAAGAAGCGGAGGAGCAGATCAACATGGCGACACACTTTGCTAGTAACCCCGCGCCCTCCAACCTCCGACCTACCGGCCGAGCTGGTCGCCGTCCACTACTTAGGCCTAACGAGCAGCGGCCTCTATCGCACACCACGACTCTCCACACTCCGCGGCTGCGTATCTGTCATCTTGCAACCTCCTCTTCCAAACGAGCGCGGGCACACACACACACACACGCTACGCAGTTCCAACAAGTGGCGCGAACATAAACACCCCTTCCTCCACACACACACACACTCACACACACACACACAAATCGTATGCAGCCACTAACACCAGCTGCCACCACTCACATAGCAGAGTCACATGTCGGTGTAACACTTGCAAAGTTTGTTTTGCTTCAATGCTACAACCTTTCACCTCACCTCCCGATCTCCTTTGTTCCAAGCAACCTCTTACACTGATACAGGTCAGACCGGCGTATGTGGTGGATAGTAGGATCAGAAGAAAAAAAACAAAAAACAAAAAAACAACGGCAACAAAGCATAATGAAAGGCGTGACAAGGTTCTTCTTATTCCTTTTCGCCCCCAGTGAAGCATAGGGCGCGTGACAGGGTTACAGGTCACAAACAGTTTGGAACATCAGCGAGTGGGTGTGATGGGTTTCTGCCTCATGCTAGCCTTGTCCCGACTGCAGACGTACTGTTTGTTTAGACGCACCAGTTAATGGTGATGGCCACTGTAAGACACAAAGAAAAACGCAAACAAAATTATTAACACGCCACTGAAACATCGCCCTGGAGCACACCCACGTGTAGACAAGCGGGTAACACACATGGGCGTGCCGGCGTGTACTCCAGCTCCAGGTCAAGCTGACCATCTGAGCATGGCGTCAGAGGCAATTTCCGAGAACAAAAGGAACTCGAGTGGTGCAGTGTCTGCAATGCGTAGCAATCCGATATGTGTAAGTCGTCATACAAGCCGGCAGTTGTGCACAAAGCCTCTAAATTTATAGAATAGTTTAGCGATATAGAAATGTAGAAGCTGTTCGGATCTGAATGTTCCCTTCAGTCCATGTGGTTTCTATTCAAACTGCTTGCAAACCCAACTAGTGTAACAATGTCAGCGGTAAAATGCAAAGACTCCTCGTTTGGCCTAAACGAAATCTCTTCTTCTAGAGTTGTCTCGCCCGCTAGCTCGCTTTCCACGAGTGCAGCAATTTTACATCCACGGGTTAGTAGTAGTTGAATACCACAGGTCTAGACATACTGCCAACGAACCGGTCTGTGTGATTCGTGGAGAATATTAAATAATTGCAGGGCGAGAAAACACACTTGATACCCGCGGGTAGTTGCTATCTTCACACAGGATATTCCAAAGTCCGAGAACACAGACCTCGCAGCCTGCAGACACACTGAGGGTAAATTCCCGTCTACAATACACCCGAGAAGAACTGCGGACCGTTGCTCAAACTGGCGCTAGACATCACACAATCGCGCTTATGTCATCACCTGCTTTGTAGTCATCGAAGGAGGACGAGACCCACGGCGGGGTGGCAGTCACTTGGGGGAATGTGGAGGGTGGATGGAGTGGGTGAAGGGTGGATAGACACTCTGGCTTATGTAATTTGGACTGTGTCAGTCGCACAGCCCAGCAACGGATTTCACAATCTAGTCGCTGATGTTGTCATCGAGATATCGTCCAGCAGGGAAGTCATTAGAGGGAGGGAAGTAAGCGAAAGCAAGAAAGAAAATCACGTTTACCAATTTATTGTACGAATGGCTGAAGGATTCTAAGGAAAATTTCCGTATCATGGTGCGCATGACCATAGTCTGTATTATTATTGTTGAACCAAAATACCGTAGAAGTTTAAATGGGAATAGACAGGTCTCCTAAATCATGTTCACGAAACAAAAAAGATACATTTTGTTGCTAGCCTTTTAAACAAGCTGATGTGCATTCTAAATCCGTTTTCTTGTTTTGTTTTGTATTTTGTTTGTTTGGTTTTTTTTTTTGACAAACTAGTTAAAATAGTCAATATATGAGAATAAAAAAAGAAAAAGTTTTTCTCTTTTTTTTCAATGTAACAGGACATGAGCAAATGCGGATTTTCCCGGTGCGTTGACAAATTTAAAATGTTTTTGTGTCTAACTGTAAGAATAGCACATAAAAGGAAGAGAAAAAAACGACCTCATATAAAATGAGATTTTCAAAGCTGGTGACAGTAAGACTGACGAATGTCGGTGCGGGCTATACAATAAATTACAGGGAGCCGTCCAGAACTTACACACACACACACACACACACACTCTCACACACACACACACTCTCTCTCTCATCTCTCTTAAACTGTTAGTCACGAAAGCTGCACCGAAGCAAGGACAAAGAAACCGATGTAGCGCTCATGACAGCGCTGAGAGCACCCCGTCAAAAATATCAGCGCAAGTTACTCTCGTTGACAAATTTCTCCGTTTTAGTAGATCCTTTTACTATTACTTTAATTATGTTTGCATCGCTGCAAAGCACAACTAGTATGCAAATAATAACAATAATAAAAAATAATGTACAAACGCGTGAGCACGTAAAACCCCAAATGTCACATTGTCAAATTACGAGGACAGCTCTAAGGAAAAAAAAAAAAAAAGCCAGCATAATTCAGAAAGTTCTTCCGGAGGTTCAGCTATCAGAAGCTGTCGGGGCAGCGTATGACGCCATGTTATCAAGCGCGTCCTAAGTTTACTTCCTGTCTTGCTGCACAAACAGTAGTAAGGACGTCACGGTGCCTTTGTATTCTCAGAGACGCAAATTGGCCCCCAGTTTGTTACTATTATTACTATCAGGCGATGACGACAATGAAGCAGTGACTGAACGAACGAACGAAAGAGGGATGAAGGGGGTTCAAGTTCCCCCTCCATACGCGCAGCCAGAGAACGTGCACGTAAGCCCCAGCCTGTCATCCGTTGGTATGACCAGTTAGGATCCCCGTCGGCCGTTGTCCTGCGCCCGACTTAGCTGACCGGCTATTTCATTAGCTGGTAGGCAAGGGCAACACATGGGTCAGGGAGAAGGCTTGGGCTGTTACCTCACGTCACAGCTGTCGAGTGCCTCTACAGCAAGTGCCCTCCTCATTCCACGTGTCCCGTAATCAGCCTCCCCCCCCCCCGCCAACACATCCCAGCTCCCTGCAGATGGTAGGTACTTTCACTACACCTCTACAACTTCTTTGAGGCATCGCCGTTCCCTTTGTCACCCAGAGAGCACTGTCTGTCATCTTTACTATTGTCAAAATTTTAACCAGAATTTTTCTCACTCTCACGCTAACAACAAATTCACTTCGACATTTTAACTAGTTTCGGGACGAAAGATCCCCAAACCACCATCTTCATAGGACCAAAGAACCTAAACACTATTTAAAAATAATATTCAGTATTTTTTGATAGCACAGTACCTCAAGCGAGACTTAAGTCCCGCAACATGGTCAATAAAAGACCCCCCCTCCTCCACGAAAAAACACAACTCCCCAAGGCAACTCACCATGCCGAGACAGGTGCTGTGACGACAACGGTCGTGGGCTGTGATGATAGGCGCCGCCATGCGCCGGTCGTTGCTGCTGCTGTTGCTGATGGTGATGATAGTGGTAGTAGTGGTTGAAATAGTAAGGAAGGTGGTGGCCGCCACCCCCACCGCCTCCTCCGGTACCACCTCCTCCTACGTGCTGGCTATTGAGGAACTGGTGATGATGAGAAGGGTGTGGAGAAAAGTTTGTATGTGGGCTATTGTTGTGGTGGTGATGTTGATGGTGTTGGTGGTGGTTCTCCGCCGGATGGTGACCCGTGTCGTGTGGCGTCCGGCCTGCGTAAGAGTCCTGCAGCTCCGGAGCGCAGTCGGGAGGGGAGCGATCCTCCAGAACCATCCTACCGTCCACAAACTCTCCCCTCCTCACGGGCGAGAGCATAGTCCTCCCCCGTGCACAAGTCTACTCATCACCGCGCGTTTTAAGTTTGTTCCTACTGCACTCTCTCGCCGTTGCTAATCTGATGGAGGAAAAGACGAGAGTTTCTCAAGATGTAGGTCAAAGTTCACTCGCAACCTCGCCTCGAAACTTTTAGAGTCACCCCGCGATGTGCACAAGCACCCAAGTCAGAAATAAAAGTAACTTTCACTCCATCTGTGCTCAACGAAAGATCCCTTTGCATGTCCTGATATTTCTCGTTTCAAAACGATGACAGTTCATCCATAAAATGTGATTCTTTAATTTTTTTCTTTCTTTTGTTTTGAAGACGGGAATCGCAAACTGAAGAATTGAACTCAAACTTCGTCAAATGACAAAAAAGTGACAGCTGAATATATATTTTTTAATATGAAGTCCACAGAAGACGGCAGGTATCCAGGTTGAAGCTGTTATTCAAGAACGAGGACGTGTGAACAGGGGGAGTTCGTCACGACGCCATCGTCACGAAAGGACTCTGATCAGTCGCCGATATATATGCGGACGTCAATCACGCTGACCGAAGACAACAGAACAGCACGCGGCCTCCCAGCATCCCAGCGGAACTTGACACACCCAATAAGCCGCCTATGTGGCGATCGGATCCCGCTCATCAACCAATCAGGCCGGGCGCGAACCCAGGCTCTTAAACTTCCGCCGTCCAATCGCTCGCCAGCAGGCGACACTCGGCGTCATCGATGGGAACAGCCACGGTCGCGGCTGATAGCGCCAGCTCCACGCACCCTTCGTTCTCTCCTCCCCTCCGTTATATATTACTCACTGCCAAACTGCGAGAAACTCGCATCATACGCACACAAAATGCTTGTTTACGCTGTCGACGAAATATTTCGTGTTGAGCTTAAAGAAATAGACATCTAACAACAATCTCTCTAATCCCATCAGCTTTCTTCGTCTTGTGAGTCTTTCCGGGAATTAGCGAGGTCCTTCGGCTGTCCACCAGGGTGTGCCACTGTACTCGTACTCGAGAATCTTGGTCATCCTTCTTTTTCCCTACATAGCACACAAAGAACTGAACCTATAACACTCCGAAGAATCATCGTAAATTATGAAAAAAGACTGGGAATATGATTACTATTTCAGCCATATCTTCTAGCTGCCTTAGCAGTGGAGTAGGTATTTAAGGAAGCCTCAGTGGAACCGAACTGGGATAATTCCTTTCCGATTCAGTATCGGAGAGAAATATTCACGCTCTGTAACAATTGCGAACGTGCTGGCTAAGACGGGCTGACTGAAATGGGGCAGAGAAAGATGCTGTGTACTGGTGGCGCAAATGGTGCCAGATGTACAGAACGCCGTACACATGACTGAGTAGTGCTCACCCTCCCTGGCGATAACGTTTCTATCAACAAGACAGTAGGGCTGGAGGGAAGGGACACAGCAAAATATCATCTTTTCAAGGGATGCCGATAAAAAAACAAGCAGCTCGCTCTGCTAAAACTAGAGAAATGCTAGCGTCGAACTAATTCTAGAGATTTCGCTTGCCACTAATTAACGCAGCCTTTGCCTGTGGCGGAAGGAAGTTGACTGTCATCGTTTTCTTGGGTCGTTTCACAGTTAATACACCCCTATTTCTACAAGATGTTTGCATCCTTCCTCTCGTTTTTCCGTTTTCGTTCTCTCTGATGATCGCAAGATTCTATAAATCCTTTGGGTTAATAGTTTCATTTTTTTGGGGGGGAGGGGGAGAGAGCTGCTAAACGTTTGAAATATTTGTAGTCCTCAACATGTTGCGTTCACTTACACTGTTACTGAAAGGATATTTATTTATTTTCCACAGCTTCAATTAATTTCTGATCAATCTCCAGGACTGACAGTATTAGCTGATTGTCTGAGAGTCTTACAAATTTATCTGCCTTTAAATCGTTAAAGACTACAACAAAGGATACAATGGAATTACTTAAGTGTCATTACAACTACAAGGGATGATAAGATGGGAATGCTATTCATGTTAAGAACGCAATAAGGGCTCTTGTTACTTGAGAGGACACTTCCGGTTGCGAAACATTATAATTAGTGCAATTTCTACGTTATTTATTAATGTATATAACGTTAGGAATGTTAGCAATGTTAGCATCAGAAAAGTATCAGGAAAGCTTACAAGACAAGCGAAATGCTAAGGTTATTCCTAGCTTTGGACAAAGAGCTAAACATTTAACTCTGCAGTCAGGTCGTGAGTGGAGTGGAGAAGGGATGAAAAGACTGTTGGCAAGACTTTTCTGAAACTTGCTAAGGCCAGGCTTAACGCTGACCACCGGCAATTAATTTTAAATGAAATCTCTGGCTGGGGCATGCACTAACCACGTGAAATACTCCGACGGTGCCAGTTTATTCTCTAACCAAAATTCATCCAGCAAGAACCAGACGTTGGCAAAACAGCGAAGAAAAGACTGCCAAATAAGATGTGTTATGACGCAACACTAAGTCTGCGCACTCGGCACACCATGCAAAGATCAGCAACTGGTTCTTTTTCCAATTCCTAACTCCTAGAAAGGTAAGCCTGAATGGTACGGCGTTATGCATGACATCTGACCTCACAACACATCTTGTCTGCTATGACGTTGATGCTTTCTGAAAACAAACCTTTCTCCGACGTAGTTGACGACGCCAGCGAAGACAAGCACAAGAACACAAGAGGTCGCCGAAGCTCTTCCTCCGGCGATGACGACAGTGCATGGCCGCACGCACGCACGCACACACGCACGCACACACGGCAAACTCTCCGGCGTTCTCAAGCACCTGTGGTCAGGATCGACACACTGACCTTCTTCAGCCCATGCTGGAAATCCCACAGGTGCGCTGCCGATGAAGCAGGAGCAGACTGGCAGCTTAGCACGGGCCTTGCGCGCGCCCGTCCAACTATATCGTCTGCTGCGCACAAACGCCCGGAAAAAGTCGCAGATCAAACGAAGCGTTCGCTTGGGACCCGGTGGGTGAGTGGCGTGCGCTACAGGTCTGCCAGTAGCCGGGGATGTAGAGGTGGAGAGGGAAGGGTGGGGTGATGATGATGGTGATGATTCTCGACGAAAACTCTCCACACCGAGGCAAAGGAAAGCGAAGAAAAAGGCCGTCTGTTGTGCAAGAAAGGCAGGCGTACCACAAGCCTTGTGCGCCGCTCGTATCCCCCCACCCCTTCTTCCTCCTCGCCTCTGTTCTCGTTTCCCAATTTCCCCTTTCGTCAGCTCATCTCGCCATCACAGTTTTATCTCTTCCCTCCATCGACCTTCTTTTGCAACGCTCACTCTTTTTCCTCTTTTCCCCCTCCCTCCTTTCTCTTCTTCTGTCATAAACCCCCCGCCCGCTTCTTACTTTTCTCTTCCAGCCTTCTCTCGATTTACTCCACAGAACTCGTCCATGGGCGCTCGTAAAGTTATGAATGAACGTCGTCACGCCGAAAGCGGTCCTCGCTCCCCATCAATCACTTCGCCCGTCGGCCAATCGCGCAGCTTAGCCGGGAGTAATTACTCATTATGCAAGCTCCGCCTTCTTCCGACTTTCACTGAGAGGGAAGTTGGGCCCCCTTGGCGTTCCTTCCCATAAGTGTCAGTGTAAACGTGAGAGCTCCAGTCTCGCTCTGTCAATGGGATGCGGGAAGGGTAGGGGAAGGGACAGGGAGGAGGAAGAGAAACACCCCGACCCTCCACCCGACTGAAAAAACAGATAGCGCGGGAGGCTCGCTCTCGATGCAGTGGGTGATAACCACCAAAGCCTGCAGCGGCAATGGAACAACCGACTTTAGTGAGCCAGTGCCGGTCCGTACGCTGCCTCGCAGAGGTGTTACTGCAGTCACTTAGTAGTCGACTGGGGCGGGGGGAAGGGGTGCGAATCACAGAGACCTGCCTCGACTCCAGTCCTCCAGTGTGTAGATGTGTGTGCCGGGTAGTGCTAGTGGGGAAAATGAGATCCGTGTTGTATTCTCGACACCTTGCTTTGACAGTAACGAGAAAAGTTTTCAGATACAGCCTGAGTGAGGTCTCTGGCGATCTGACTATCGGGTAGTGTATGTTGTCGGCCTCTTCTTACCAAAGCGAGAGAAACATCGGCTTTATCCTACGTCAGGCCTTCTTGGGATCTCGTCATTTAAAGTCTAGCATTATGTCACCGATCGACCTCACAACATCCCCAGCGGGTTATCGCCGCCAGCAATGAGTCTCTCCACCACATTTTGTAATAAAGCAATCACCTTGTTTCTGTAGGTCGAAGTTATATCTAACAATAAAAGCCAACCGTTCTTTCTCATACAATACAAAACAAAAAACACAAGCCGATTTTATTTTTTAAAGATTTTGTAAGGTTGTACACATGCCACCCACCAGCAGTTTCTAGTGTCAGTCGCTATTGTCTGAAGCCTTTTTCAAAAGATTTCTTTGAAATGGAAGACAACCCTCAATACTATTTTGTAAACTAGCTATTTGACTTTGCCGAGAGAAACTTTCATCTCACGCGTAGACTGGACAGCGGAAACACAAGCTAAAATGCTCAGTTTTGGAGTTATGGCTCCTGGTAGTTTGGGAACAAAGTTTAGAACTGAGCATGCACTGAGGTCAGAGAAAGAGTCAACGGGAGGAGGAGAAGGAAGTATAGAAGATGGCGAAAATGCACGAGTTAAAATTAGACGCAAGTGACTGGGCAGAATATGACAACAAGAGGATCTTTCCATCGCAGACAAGTCCGAGAGTGTGTAATAGCACGCCATAAGCACCTGTTTGACCAGAGTTGCAGCCTCTGGTCTCTTCATGACCAGTAATCAACGTGGCGTGCAGGCAGTACATCTCCAGCCTCTCCTGTCTGCTGCGGGACACATACATCATCCATCGCCAGCCCTCTCGCCTGTGGAGGGAGGCATAAATCACAAGCCAAGAGCTCGGCGGGTTATCATAAGCCGGAGGGAGTGGGGATCGTGACCAGATCACGCTTAGAAAAACTAAATACATGTAAACACAAGTACCCCGGATGGAAGCACTCTACGACTGGGTGAGGTTAAATGTCATCAAGTACTGTCGCGTCTATGAAATGTTAGCAACAAAACAAAAACCCACAAATAGTGAATAAACAAAGAAACCGGTGAGGGGTGTGAGGCATGGGGTGGGTGAGAAATACGTTTATTGCCGTCTCGTCACCGGTAGACGATACCTTAGACTTAGAGAAATGAAGCGGTGCGTATGTTCCAGCGTTATGTCATAGGGCTAAGCGATTGCATAATTACGTTTCCAGCATAATAAGTGCCAGGCTAAAATTGTGCACATGTGCACGTACAAAAGGTAAGCTGGGTTGTGTTTTGCCCGTGATTTAAGCGCGACTGCTCGAATGATGCACACGAGTATGCAAACAGAGCTAATGACTTACTAATTTTTAGACTAAATTATTCAGTCTGCCGAGTTGCCAAGGCTGTAAACTACAGGTAGGAAAGTGGTTTTTGTTCTTTCCTGGTAAACATGGATTACGCACTTGGTGTAAGCAAAGGGAGGGACGAGAGTGAGAGAGAAAAACTCCTACACAGTCGCTTTCCATGATGTAAACACTCTTCAAACAGTCCATGAGGAAGACGGGTGTTGATTTTTTGGCATTAATACTTCAAGTGGAAGGCGTGCGTTTCTGCACACGTTTTTGTTTTCCGTCTCCATTGAAAATGCCATAAACATCAAAAAAAAAAAAAGAAGAAGAAGCGGGGAAGGGGGATGGGGGCAAAATAACCCTTAAAAATTGCTGTTTCTTAATGTTCATCAACAACTTCTTCGAGTCCTAGATGGTTGTTTTCAAACATTACTAAAAGAAAAAAAAATCTTGGTTAGTTAAAATTTATCTAGAGTGAGCGAGTGAGAAAACTCTCGTTATACCGCTAACTCCATCGTTTCATCTTCAGCTTAGAATTTTTTTTTTAGAAAAAGGGTAACATGTGAGCAAACAGAATCTGGAAAGCAGTACGCGCAGGCAGGAAAATAACGTAAGTTGAAAGAGAAAACACTAGCCAACGACAACTCTTCTGTGAATTACTGATAGACATCCAAAATGAAACAACCAAACTGGCAACGCTTCTCTTCAACACAGTCCGTTTGTCTGTTACGACCAATAAAAACAAGCAAGCAAACAAACACTGTCAAACTCAGGCTAACCAGCTTGCAGACGGTGAGACGAACGTGCACCTGGACGCAGGCTGCAGCAGGTTATCGCCGCCGCGCGGCTCCTGTGCGCAAGCCCGCAGCAGACTGACTACAAGGGTGGGATGGTGAAGAGGCCAGACTGGTCGTCTGATTAGGAGGAGACGAGGGGACGTGCGCTAAGCTGCACTGGAGAAGGATGCGAGAATGGTGAGTTCAGCGCCAGACGGCACTGCAAGAGTCGTTTTCATACACGAATGACACTGGGGTAATTAAAGGCGCGATGCCGAGCATAGAAACCATACCCGCCGCCATCTTATCTGCCGACACTCGGAGGACTCCCAACTGGTAGGAGCTCCCGTCACATGCACGTTCCCCAATCTACCCTCTACTTCCTGGTCTGTCGCTGCCTCGAACCAGGCTGACCAAAAGGGTTCGGATACGGCCACCAAGCTGAAGGTTGCTGTCGGATACATAGTTCTCTATCACATGATAAAGTCGGAATCGTTCAGTTCCACGCAACCGGGACTTTGATGTCAAACGACGCCAGGTAAACTCGTGATGTCAATAAGAACAGAGGCTCGGAGGTTATAGGTCGTCCGCAGAGACACTGTTCATGGATGAAATAGTGAGTGTTCAAGATGGCTTTCAACTATGCCACGTGGTGCATACTGTCGCCGCGATATAACCTTAGTTGCTGGCACGGCGGAAAACAACCAACCAACCGTGTGTATACACAGTGCTTGTACTATGCCGATACTAATTTCCCCGGTGTACATTCAGTCTTACAGATGAGAAAGACTAAAATAATCTTAACTCTTGGTTACAACAGGCAAAATCTCATGGCATATAACACTGACCATAAGTGAAAGTAACAATGGAATGAATAATAAAAGAACGGAAGACAGGAAGGAAGGAAGTAACTAAGAGAGAATGAGATTAGAAGCAGCTTGCTAGCATCACTTGGCATGCAAATTAAAAAGGGTTATTGCCCTTCCTCGTTGGTTGTCACTTGAAGTGTTGGCCAGTTGGCACAGACAAGGAGGGAGAGGGGTCTAGCTAGCTCCCCTCTCGTTTTCCCACTAAGCAGAGGCGGTGGGCAGTCAGACCAGACGGGGTTCGCTCCTCCGTTAACTGTCTGCCCTTACGCGCCGTACATCACGTTTCGCGGGCGTAGAGATCGACAGCGACGCGCGGCGGCTGCCATCGTCGTGGATGAACATCTGGATTGTGACCGACAAACAGGCTTGAAGGTCTTAACGGTAATGATGACTGTTATCACCCTTCTGCCCCGTCCCAGTCCTCAATCTAACGCCCGGTCCTAGCAGTAGGCCGTCTGTGGGATGGCCAACCACGGTCACTCGACCAGCCCCCATGCCCAACACCAAGGATCATATATTATAATTATCTATCGACTTTGCTAACACAGCCACGCCACTTGTCACAGGGGTTCCTCGACGGATGACTTCCGCAAATCTGCAGGGCGTTAGGAAGGGAAATTACCCACCCCTTACATGGTCAAAGCGTCAATTATCTGAAAAATATTAACGACAAATAAAATAATATATAACAAGGCCCACAGTCGCTGGGTTAGGAGAAGAAGCACGGTCACGTTTGAAATTCAAATTTAATTTGGAAAATATAATCTGGTGTGAATACATCGTGCATTTTCACAGAAACAGTCACACAGACTATGCTTTAAGCAAAAAAAAAAAAAAAAAAACCCTAACTGGTCAAAATCTCTGGTGCCCTGCATGGGTCAGTTTCCTTTTAGCTTTCTACACCGGTCTGCTTGCCCCGACAGGTCGCATGATGCTAAAAGGTGGTGTTGGTGGTGGTGGTTGTAGGACAGCTAGCCTCGGTCTGGAGTCTTTAACTGTCGACACTTTAGATGCGGTGTCAGGGACTTCATTCTGCAGCAATTAGCGGCCAGGGGCGGTGACAGGGGCCTGAAAAAACAGCAGGCGCACGACCCGAGGGTTAGGGGAAGAGGGGGTAGGCCAAGGGATGTGGCGACGCATCGGACGGCATCAGGGCCGCCGCCGCCGCAGCAGCAGCAGCTTTGTTTGCGGAGCCGACAAGCGTGGCGCGGTCCTCGTAACGGCCCGTCGTCCACAGCCGCGCGAGGTGTGTGCTCCGGCATACAGAAAAGGAGGAAAACAGGGCTCACCGCTTGCCGCTGCCACCAAGGAAAAATCGGGAGCCGCGAAGGCTCTCGGGTGCGGCTGTGTAAAGCCACTTTCGCCAGGAGCTGTGTGGTCTGCTTTTCAATCCCACATCTGACCATAACTTCAGTTTCAGTAGCGGTTTTCATTTTCCTGTGCAGAATTCTTACAGGCTAAACTAATGTTGAATTTAGAAAGTATGATGGTATGGTGACTTGCGACAACGTGGACACGTAGTATTATCCATCTTATCTCTTTTTCTTCCCTTCCTTCTCGGTGCAAATAAAATCGGATAACATTCCATGGCTCGGGAAATGAAGAAATAACTGTTACGTTTAATGAACTAACTTCGACCTCAAAGAACAAGACTAGTATCTTTGCGTGCGATCGTTTTTTTCTTCTTCTGTGCATTATAATGAACTATTGCAAAAATTAACCGAGTTGGGAGAGAGAGTGTGTGATTGTGACTATGTGTAAGCAATGGTGTGGTGTGTACGTGAGAGAAAAAGAGGGAGAGAATGCACGTGGAGGCAGCAGAGATAACGAGCCCCACACTCCCATCGGCGACCTTTTCGACCACGCGAATGGGACCAGAGACGATGATCTGTGATGGGACTGAACTCGCTGCCCGTCAAAGTGACGAGTTGCTGCCCCTTATTTAGCCGACATTACGGGGCAGATTTAGGGGGCGAGCAGGCCTCAACTGATGTGCTCACTTCAGGCGACACAAGCGTTCACCACCACCAGCAACACAGACAACTGATGCAGTTCAGCATGAAGCAGGCACGACGACTGCCACGAGCCCTGTAAACCACTTTTCTTTTGTCGGTGCGCCGCGACGACCGGCTGCTTGACTTTGCCTTTGCCTAGTCGTCCTCATTAACAAATCTCGAGAACCATGACAAAAACATTAAGGATACTGACGACGACCACATCTCTAATGTAAAGGGAAGGAAATGCCAAAATATTAACTGTCAGTGCGACGTCTTGTGTTTTCCTAGGTGTAACACGGTGGTGGTGGTGGAAAAAAAAGGAACAGAAAATTTATTTTAAAAAAAATAAAGGGAGCGAATGAATTAAAGGAGAAGTTGGTGTTATGTATATTACCTAGGAACCTCTGAAGCATCTATGGCCTTGCATGTCTCTGATGACATTTATGTGCGTGATTATAATGTGTGTGAGTGCGAGTTGGAGACAAGAAGAAACTGACAAGGCCCCAGAGAGAGAGAATTAATTGTTCAAGTGCTATTTAAAATTCCCTCAAACTTGCCCCATGAAAGCCTGTCAGACGTGTCTGCCCCGTGACATCACGGCAGGCGGTGACAGGCGACCTGGTTGTAGGATGGATGCAGTCAGACAGGTGTCGTGACAGCGAAATGCGACATGATCTCCGACAAGCCACGTTTCTTCCTGGTACTTTCTCAATTTCGGGTTCTTCTTGTCTCTTGTCTTCGCGTGCATCGCCGTGTCACGTGCCTACGGTGTCAAGGACTCCGTACCAGTACGGTACACATACTTAATTATATTTTCTTTCATTTTTTTACTTTCTCCCTTCTCTCTTCGCATTTTTCTGTTCCTTTAATACTTGCATCCTATTTTTGCCTAAATCATAAATCACAAAACCTTTCTCTCGACACACTTGAATTATTGTTAAGGGGGTCTGCGAGGGCAAGACGTTGCCCTGGGGTAACATGGGGAACTCAAGGACAAGAGTAATTATAAAGTGATGTCCAGAAACCAGAAACGTAGCTTTACCCTTGAGGTTGTACTTATAAAGCCGTGGCAAAGATGCCCTGGGGTAAGAAGTAACACAAAACAAAAAAGTTTGCGGGGTCTGCACACCGCTTCACAACCTCGGAGGCAAAATGCTAGCCGCTGGTTTCCCCAATTTTGCCCCGCACCTTTCAACCACGGCCCCTAGGGTTGCTGGTAGTGGTGTTCAGAGTATTGTTCAATGCAAGAATTTATGCACATACACGTGTGCGTTGATACATATTTACAACACGTGCAGTCGAGCTGACCAAGTAGGCGTCCCTCCTCCCTCAAAAGAAGAAATATACGCGCGCATGAAACAGACATTCCAGAAATTTCCATCAATCTGTCAGAAGAAAAATACACGCAAACAAACCAACAAAAAAACAAAAAAAGGGAAGCAAAACATTATTTCTCGTGCTCCATGCGCCATTGATAGCGACGATAGACAGACGCACTTCTGAGGCACCAGACAACGGAGAAGCGGGTGACAGGTAAGTGATGAAAGGCTGCAGGTACGGTACGCCGCACCTCTCTCCTCCAACCCTGCTGTACGGCAGTCCGAATGTTACTGCCTGCTAAAGCCGTTTATTTCAACGCCGCGTCGTGCAACGCAAGCTCTTCCATCGCCGTGCACAGACAATAAGGACGGCGCACACAAGTTCCATATCCTTCCCTCCCTCCACCCGTCTCTTCCTCCTCCGCTTTCTCTCTCTCTCTCTTTATATCCCTTGTTGCCAATCTCATCCTGTTGCTTAATGTCTTATCATTGTCATTAGTCTGCACAGCCTGTGTCCCTAATTATGGTCGTCTGTGGTGGGGTTATTTCTGGTACTGCTGATTATCAATTCTACGAAAACTCGTTGGCTGACTACATATCCTCCCAAACCTCAAGACTGCATGCGTCTTATTTTTTTCAGAGTATGTCACGGACATGCATACAAGGTCGTATGTCACTTGTACGAAGATTCGCTGTGTCCTGAGGATGAGGGCTGAAGTGGGAGTGGCAGGGGTAGTCTTAGTACAGCGCTTGTTTGTTTCCTTACTTGCTTGGGTTAGTTCAAATTTCGGCGTCATCATCTTGCGCGCGTACATGAAAGTGTGTGTGTGTCTAGGGGGTGGTTAGCAAGGGCTACCTCCACCCACCTTCTGTTTGCGGTCGAGAGGAGGAAACATCGAGGGGTTGTATGGTGGTAGTGCTGTGGGTGCAATGCAGGCAGAAAGACACGTGGCATTGTGAGAATACAAGAAACGAGGCTGACACGTAGTGAGCGAGCACAGCCCTCAGATCGCAGCTTGGTATAGAAGGTCTCAGGTGCGCGAAAACACCTGTACATATGTTTTCTTACTCGCGCGCTATATGTATACATCCCGTCACATACACTCAATCGTCTATCATACTCTCCTACACCCAAGTTTTGTCACATAAAACTCGTGTCACAAAGAACACGCACACACAGATTTTGTCACATACGAAACATATACGCCCTTTCTCGTCACTGGACGATGCACGTGTGCAAGTTTGCAGGAGCAGCGGATGCACACGCAGAAAGTCACCTTTGGCGGTGCAAGGCATGTGCGCCGACTCTCTCCTGTGCCACACACGCGCACACACACACAAGCAGCGCGCGCGCGCCCCAAATCTCGAAACTTCAGCCGCCGGCCGCCGCAAAGCTTTTTATCCTGGCATCCTTAACAGAGCCTCTTCATCGGCCTATTTTTAGAGCCACCACCGCTTTTTTCGCCGCCCCCGCACTTTTCGAGGCAAAGAGGATGGCGTTAGCAGCCAAGAAGGGGGGAAGGAGGTAAGAGAGAGCGGAAGGAGCTCCTGCCACCTCTACCCGTCCCTTTCTCTTTCTCTCTAAAACTCTCGCTCTGCCGAGGAAACTTGGCGAACCGCAGGGTTTGAGTTGACGAGGCAGAAAAATAAAACTTTCTTGTATGATGCCTTCCAAGTCTCAAGTCAATCAACGCACACACACACACACACACACATTACCGACAACAACCAACCAGAACTCCTATGTTTGTTTTGTTACGTACAGACAAAAAGCCGGTAAACTCTGAACAAGTAACTTAGGCGAGTGTAATGCACCGACTCCATAACGTGTAACAAGCGTTTCTTTCTTTTTCATTTCTCTTTCACTCCTCCCATCCCGCCTTACCTCCCCTTGCCTCGATCTCGCGCAGCCTGCGCCAGCCGCTGATGGCCCCTGACCTTTAGGGTCAGTCTGTGACCTGAGAGCCATGTGAAAGAACAATGAGGAGTGGAAGCCGAGTTTTCCCACCATCCTTCTCATAAAAAAAAAACCGCCGAGCCTTTGCCATCTCAGTCAGCTTTCCTGCGCTGCCTCTCACATATCCACCCCCACTCACCCCCTCCGCCGCCGGCATACTCTCGTCGTTGGTTCAGTTTGTGGCGTTCACTGGGGGTGATGCAGCATGTAGCATCAACTGTACTCCCCCTGCTGCTGGTAGGTAAGTGAGGGGTTGGGGTGTAGCAGAAGCGACAGCTGTGGAACATGCGCAGCGAAGAGACCAGATACTATACGAGGTTCAAGCAAGTGGTGGTCACTTCAACGGCCACGCAGTAGTAAAAAAAAAAAACAGGGCATCAATGAAATACATGAGGATTTTTTTTTTTTTTAGGGTAGGTACGTAGAAACACACAGGCAGACACAGGGACAGGAACACGCAATAAAAACAGGCTGATAATTGTCTCAAGTTCTACCAAGTCTCACAATCGTCACTTAAGTACACTGCAGCCTTGGACGCACCATCCCAACATCGGGGTGTAGTTTCGGGTGTGCAGCTCGGTCAAAGCACTCATCAATGCGCCTTTGATTCTTTTCATCGACTCGCTGAACACCCCCACCCTCCAGACCCTAGCTTTCCCCCCTCAACACACCTCCCTGTTTCGTCGTTCTCAAGGACATCTCAGGTAAACATTCTCTCACCTAGCCTTTCAAGGTGCTACGGTGTGGGAAGAGGTAGAAGAGAGACTGGTGGTGTCGGGGAGAGGGACGAGGGGGGAGATTAGAGAGTTGCGCTGTTCTCTGAAGCACGTGTCTAGATCACACGACAATCTGGGCATGTGGGGTCCCTTTCTCCCCGCCACCATCTCTCCCCCCACTCCTCCCCCAACAAGCAAGCCTTACTGCTGACATAAGCGTTTTCTTCTCCATGCATAAAACGCACATTCAAACAAATGAACGAACGAAGCCCCCTTTTTCTTGGCAGACATCATACTAGCTGACACTCACGCTGCCAGCAACACATTCGGCAACGCTGTTCCCAGCTGTCCACAGGGGACGTTCGCACCAAAGCGACGCAACACACGAGGGCTGCAACTAGCCCCGATATAGTTTTTCACGTGTTCATGATGGGTCTGCCATCTTCGCTCTCTTCCGGTCAAGTTACGATGCGTCGCCTGATAGGTTATGACCGAGCCAGCGCGTTCTCTTTATCATCAAGCTTCTCCCATCCCCGAACAGTTCGGGGAAATGTTTACGCCGTCTTTTGATCACAAGAAGCAGGTAAATAACTGTCTGACACAAACTGATAAAAAAGTAGCAAAATGCGGCAGTAAAATTGATGTTGTATTGGAATTAGTACCAGGTACGACCAGAATATATTTTTTTGTACAGTCATGATCTGGTTGCCGGCCATCACTCTTTTTTAAACCTAAATTTTAGAGGTCGGTCTTCATGTCGTGTATGCCGCGCCACTCCCTCTCTCACCCCTCACCCCTACTCTTCTTACGACCCGCTGTCCAGCCTCTTGGCTGTCGAATCTTGACCTGTATATGACACTAATTAGCGGACCATGTAGCTCCACGCGCTCAAGGGCTTCAAGAGTTACTTCCTCAGCGGGACTCTCGTAGGAACGTAGGTGGATTTGCTTTTAGGTGCCTTATAAAACCATTTTGTGTGTGTGTGTGTGTGTGCGCGCGCGCTCGCTCGCGTGCATGTGTATGCATACTCAGCATATTCAAAGAAACAGCGAATGCACAGCGCTGCATTTACAGCGTACTATTACCTTGAGATTGTATCTCAAAGCCCTTCTCCCCCATCTACGCTAGGTCGCTGGCTTCCACCCATTTCTCCCCCCCCCCCACTTTTCCCTCTCGTAATGGTAGGCGCCATCAGTGTCCAGGCCATGCATGAACGTCAGTTGAAATTTATGAATGGGGGAAAACGGCTTTCTCTCTCTCTCTCTGCTTCGCTGTGTTTTCTAGGACAGCCCGAAAAGTAGGTGCCGATTGTCCCTCGTCCCGCGCTCGTCACGTCGTGCGCAAAAAGAGGTGAGGGTTGCCGGGGGAGTTGGGAGAGGGAGGAAAGAGTCTGCCGCAGCCAGCTGGTATGGGGGAGGGGAGGGATGACTAGGGGAAGATTGAGTAGGTAAACTACCTCGTGTCAGAACGGAATGGTCTGGCCCTACAAAAGTTGTTCTTTCGTCTGATGGGTTTATCGGTCGTCTGATGGAAGAAGGCTTGATGAAAGAAGGGCTTTTGTTTTCCTTTAAAATCTTTAGAAGTTGGGAAATGACTTTTTTTGAGGCACGCTGGCTCCGCTTGTGAGTGGAGGTTTGATGCGAAATCTCATGTCCTGCATGTGTTTAGCCCTTAAGCCGCGGAAAACAGGTTTACGAATCCAGGTGTGACGTACGTGTGACAAAAAAGGCCACGCTGGTTGTTCCCACGCTAACAATTCAATGGCATTGGTAACCGGGTTTCTACTTTATTCTCTCCTTTCTCTTCCCCTCCGTATGAGAGAGATGTGAAACTGAGATTTACTTTCCTATACTAAACTTGTATGGAATGTAAAGAAAGACACTGAGTTAATAATCGTTTATAACGACGATCTTTCCTGAAAATCGTTGCTTACACAATGAAATGCATGAAATCTGGTACCCAGTGAAAACAAACTAATCAATGGAACGCTCTTTAAAAAACATCCAAGCAGGTTTTTAACTGTTTCTTCTTTCTGTTTTAAATTTTCTGTTTCTTTGGTTTATTTGTTCGCTCGTCTGTTCTTCATTCGCTTGTTCTTCTGCTTTTTCTTCGAAATAACTATAAAGAACACACAGTCGTCACTATGAATGTGATGTTTCTGTTGTGTGCCTGATACTGCTGCGACGACGACGACGAAGACGACGGGTGTGACCTGTTGGCAGAGAGAAGCCACAGGAGGGAGCCAGGCGGGTCGGGAGGGCCGCCAAAGATGGGGCGTTGCCTCGCATCAGGACACCAGCTCCGAACACATTCCTGGCGCTAGCCCAACGTTGTCGTTCACTTCAAGCAGAAAGGAGGGAATGGGAAAGAGAAAGGAGGGAACTTAGGTGGGTGGGGGTAAGAGAGAAGGAGGGGGGCGAATGTTCCAGCTGCCTGCCCTGTTAGACACAGCTGATACCAGCTGGGCGCGTAGCCCTGGCGCGAGAAACGGGTGCAAGTGCACGGGTACGCCCACCAAGCGTACGCACAGGCACCGAGAGAACGCCAACAAAACGCTTCCAGACTGGCCAGCAGCGCCGGTGGAAACCGTTTTCCGTCCCAGCGAGCCCCACCTCCCCTCCTCTGCGGACGTGGCGATTTGGGCGGCTGATAGCTGCAGACTCCTGCAGTCTGGCGGTAAACAGCCTGTGATGTCCGTGCCAGAGCACCGTGCTGTGACGTACACAACATGGCCACCGCCACCCAATGGAGTTCTGGGGGGGGGGGGTGGCACGCTGCTGCTCCTACCTGCGTCGGGACTTGGGTCCACCAGCAGCGGAAAACATGTTTTAGGTGGGTTGGTGGGGGTTGAGGGTGATTGGGTTTGACGACTCAAACCTGTGGAACTTGTGTACGACAATTTTTTTATGTTGGTTCTACATTTCGTGTAAAAATTCCTTGATTAGTTATGCTTTAGTAAGGAAGGAAGGGAGAGAGAGTTGGGAAGGATGTGGAGGGGTGTGCTTGCGCATGTGATTATAAAAAAAAAACTTAACAGATTTAATCTCGCTCCTAACTTCCGATAGTTTTTAATCTATGCCATTTTAAAACGAGACCCTAATGTTAACTATGACCTAAACGTTAGATGTAGTTTGTTGGAACAATCCACCTCCCACATTCACCTTGGCCTGTCACTTCAGGATAATAGTTGATGGGACAATCACATTAATTATGCTATGAAAAAGGGCACAATGGTAATAGACTGTCAAGCAATATAAAGATCAGTTAAGCATGAGGGTACTCGAAACCATGAACAAATGTTTTGCATTACCAATCCTGGCTATACTAGTGGCATTTTGGCTGCACTTACTTATAATCATCGAATTTAGAAATAAATGTACCCTAAAGCCATTAAAAGTATTATTAGAGGCATACAAGGAACACGTCATTTAAAATTATACAGCGAATCCGTCTTTTGTACCCTAAAAGAAAGAAGAAAAAGGCACAGATTAATACTCTGTTCTAAAATGATAAATAGCCATGACTATTCATCACAAATTTGACCACCTACAATTTCAGCAAAAAGCCCTAACCACAGACGTAGAGTAAATGAAAGACGTATGCAGTAATGAACGAAATTAATAGAATTTTTATACCAATAAAATTTGACTGTAACAGCCTACCTAAACATATAATCAACGACATCAAGTTTATAGTTCAAAAGATAAATCCGTATGTTCCTGCTTTTTATAGGTAATCATAATAACCAAATCTTACATTAAAATAAGTTTAGATATTTTTAACAGACACATTACAAAACGTTCCTCAATTGAGTCAGTTGAACAATTTTCAAAAACTTTGTGCTGCTGTTATCTGTTAATTTTTCAATGTATGTATTTCTTATTTACCTGTCACTGTTGTGAAAAATTGTTTGTTGGGGTGTCATAAGCTTAAGCTTGTAATGAACCCCACGCTATTCTATGGTTAAATAAAACCTGAATAATTGTTAAAAAAAACTATCAAAAGCCATAACAACGTACTCCTCTTTTGTGGTTTGATGATGGAAAGGTGAGATTGAAAAAAGAGAGAAAAAAGAACAAAAGGAAACGGGTATCGTAAAAAGAATATCAATACAATTTTCTTTCATGTTTCTGTACCAACCTTGCCTTGGGAGAGGCTCCTGAGATAAAATCTAGGTTCAGCAACCTCGAACCCACCTTCAGAAATGCGTCATAGTTAAATTATAATGTTTTTGTTGACTAGAAAATGAAACCAAGTGCTCAGCTTCATCAGCCACGTCAGGAGAAATATGGGTCTGACAAAAAACTCGCCCTGGGAGGTCTGTGTTGCCCCCTCTTTCGGAAATATAAGAGCCAGAGGTCAATGTCGTCAGATTTTTTTTAAATATTATTTTCACACTTTTGAAAATTCTGGATATATGTTGAGCCATTTATTTTATTATTATTAAAAATCATGACCAGTGTATTCTGCTGCAGAAATGACCGGGCTCTTCCTTTTTATGTTTTGGACATTTTTTTACATGAAGCGGTCAACACGGTCAAAATGACCAAGGTTTTTTTAAATCCTGTTTGTTTAAATTATGATGCTGGTAATGTCTCAAATAACAAACATGAAAACAAGTTCAGAAGTGGTACAGTCAACGCTGAAAGGTCCAATTGCTGATATGCTAATGATTCGAAACACGGATTTTTAAGAACCTACCGCTTATTGCAGCAGCCACAAAATGATGCTAAAAGTAACAACACACAAAACAGGTGAGAGAGGATGGGAGAAGGTTAGAGACAGAGACAAAAAGGCAGACAATAGGAGTCTCTAAGAAGAAATCTGAAAACATCTCAGAAACACAGCATCACCTCCTTTGATCTGTTCGAGTGTCCCTGTAGGGACGCAAAAGGCAGGTGTTCATAGCTTTCGCGTGTGATCTCCGATACCAACACAGCTGTCCGCATTCCTCCGCCAGCCTTTCCCCCATAGACGTCCACCACGGTCCCAGTAACGCAAACCTACCTTGACCCTTTCCTCCTGCTTCTCACAGGTATGACACATGGCTAAGATTGCTGCAGGTGGCGTGGAATGACCAAATAGCGGGGTTGTAAAAACACTGAACACACACATGAGAACTACAACTCCATCCCACCCTCTCTCACTCGCTCACACTGAGAGAGTGAAGGAGAAAAAGAGAGAAAAATTGCATTCAGAGCAAAAGAAGAAAAAAATATCTGAAAGGACAAGCAGGACTGAAGAAAAGTAACGAGGACACAAACACGGGGCTGCTGCAAAGGAACTAATCGGACAGAGATGGTGGTGGTATGGTATAAACCATGTTTACATTTGGCAGCAGCAACAAAGAGTGCCTGCCATCAAAGACTTAGAGCTGTGGGGAAGACAGCGGTAATATTGCCACTAACAGCGCCTCCGAGTACTAAAAGGCTTCCTTCGGCAGAGAGCGAAAGTTAAGAATCACTTCGCCACTCTTCCTTCCCTATGACAAGAGCTCAATTCTCTAGCTTTGAATGCTGACTGTTGAGTGAAGACAAACTAAACATGAAAAGCAACCCTTAAAAAAAAAAAAGCTTACATCACGGCGAGAAAGAGTTAAACTGATAAAATGCACGGAGAAACCATGGGAAATTATCTTCGGTAAACAGTAAAAGTGGGAAAAGAGGAAAAGAAAAACATTAGCTAGGGTATGGTCATTAAAAAGATAAAAAATGATATTACAAATATTACAAATACTAGTGACATTACCTCAAAATAAATCATTAAAAACTAGCTTTTGAAAGGCTGCAAATTTACCTTTGGGAACAAAGAAAGAAAAGAAAATGTGTTAATCTTTACATATCTGTGCCTTGAAACGAGAGTTAGTCGGACTAAATCCAGGTGAGTGAAGAGGGTGGGGGGAGTGGATCAAGGTCAAAGACCTAAGGGCGTGGGTGAGTGGGAGACAGCAAACGCTCTACAGGAGGCCGTTCCTTGCGGGGATAGAGGCTGCAGTTTGTCGGGCCATGGTCGGACCCAGCGCAGGCCAACAAAGCCGACCACGGTGTGCAGCGCCATGTGCCGTTTTGGCCAGCAACGAGCACACACAGCAGCCCTCGAGAGCAAACTCCCCTTGGAGAAATCTCGCGGCTGGACGGCAGGTTTCTTCTGTTTAGTTTCGCTTTACTTACACAGGAATGTCTCGCCCCTTGCCTGCGCATGATATTTTTAGATGTAAACAGGGTGCTATTATGAGGTCGGTGACCACTTCCCGCATTGCCAACTGGAGTTGTCAGAGTTGTCCCATGCGGAAGGGGGAGCAATAAATCGATCAACATGAACAAAATCACGAAATCGCTCTGCGCAAGAGGAGATAAGACAATCACAGTGATATCAATGGGGGTGAGGGAGAATGAGATAAAGTGTCACGACCATAAGGCTTCTCTCAATAAGTTCTTCAGCTTCACCACGTGACATGGCGACTGTACACGCTACATCTGCCTCTTGTACTTCTTGACTCGAGAGATCTGACGAGAGCAAGCTGAACCCGGACAATTCCCCTTTTCAGCTTACGCCTGTTGGCTTTCGTGTTGCCATCTCTGAGTCTTTCGTCATTAATTTAAATAAACACAAGTGTCCGCACCTGTTGCTGAGCAATATCGTGAGCAAGTACTGCATGTCGTTTCTCCAAGACCTAAGCCTCCTACGGCTACCATCAATCACGACAATTGGTTGTTACCAACTTAGAGCAGACAGTCAACCAGATCATTATGGACTTCATACTCAGTTCTTTTCTTCTCCCTCCTTCTGCTCTTTTACCACCTACCAAAGAGGGAAGACAGAATGGTCTTCAATCCAGCGGATGCCTTCCGCCTTCCACCCCACCAACGCCACCTCCGCCCTTCAACGCAACAAAAACCAGATCATGGGCGATGCCTACAGACGATCTATAAATACTCTTTGCCCATTCATGTCTCCAGGTTTTCTTCCGCTTCACCCCCAACCACCAATACCCTCTGCTGTCCATACGTAGTTTCGTCTGATGAGTTTATTTTGTTTGATGCTGGGGTCTTGTCTGTTTGTTACTAGGGTCTATTTCTTTGTTATTGTGGTCAATTTGTTTATTGATGGGGTCTATTTGTTTGCTGCTTGGGTCTGCTATGATCTTCATCACCTCACCCAACTCTTCAAAAAGGCTTAGCTATCTCCCTAAACCACGATGCAATTCCATACCTACTACAGGCAACAACAATGGACTTCCAAAGTGACGAGTGTACTGAGGAACAGAAATAAAAATTGAAGTCACGTTTCTGCGTTAGCCTCATAAAGGTTTCTTGAACTCCGCGCACTCTTGGTCATTATAGCACCGTTGATGCTTCTCAGCCCGTCACCCCCCGCTGCTGCTGCTGACATTAATCAGAGAAGAAATGCGGCATTGTCGTGTCTTCCAGCCACTGACGACCGAAAGGCACAGAGCTAGAATAACAATGCCAGAAGCGTTTGCAGTCTTCTGTGAGTGTTCCTGTAACTCTTGTCATGCGATTCGGATAAACTGGGGCTTGGCCGGTCGTAAGATAACAATGGAGGATAAAGAACATGACGAGGAACCGAACTTTTGATTAGTGTTTTGATTTTCAGCAACAAACTGAAATACGACGCAGAACACAGATCCTCTCTATCTCGCTCTATCCTTCCTTCGACCATCAACCCCCTGCCAGCAGCGGAGAAACGATCCACTTGCGACTTAACGCTCAAAGCACGCGGCAGGACATCGAGTCATCCCTTGCCCTTTATCGCATTTCACCTCCAGATAGATGAAAGTCATCTCCGAATGCACATGCATTTCTGTTTCCAACCTTTGCGTTTTACTTCTCACAGCCCGAATTCTGTTATCAGGAATTCCGAGCAATAAGCAACAAACCCAGACTTTTTTTTTAAAGATCTGAATAGCTTCATTAATCATAGGGAAAACAGCATGTCGTTCTGGTCTCACATCCGTGTTTAGCTTTTTCTGCCATCGACACCTCGGCCAGGTATCTCCCCCCCCCTCTCAAAAACTCCTCCAGCTATCTTCGTCCATGCGCATGCAAGTGCACGCACACTTCTCTGTTCGTGTGCGGGAAAAGGATGACATAGACAGATACTTCAACCATGGATTGAAGTGCAATCATCTCTTATCTGCCTGCCTTTCTGTCGGAACGCACTAAAAGTTGTCACCGACTTTTTGAACGCTGGCTCTACAGAAATCAGAACGCACTAAAACTCTGTAGTATTTCGTCAGACGTGGAAACTTAAAGCAGCACATTACGAACCCTGTGTATATGTGCCTGTGTGCGCATGAAAAACAAAATTAATGTAAGACGTAGAGAGACAACTCAGAAAACATTCTCTGCCATCCTCACGCTTTACGACAGTGCACAAGTACTCACCGAGACTCTCCTCGGACAAGTCCGACAGGGATGGCACCTTCTGCATGCTGGGCACCCGGCGGTCCTCGTGGTCGTCGGGGGAGGGAAGAAGGAAGTTAACGGGGGCTGGCTCCTTCAGAGTGGTCTCCGTATCATAAGGCTGCTCGCATGCTACCTGCAAACAAGAAGGGAGGCCAATCACCATCGTGCATAGTTGCGTGTCATCTGCTAATTTACCGTAAACAGAGATGCCCACCGTTGCCATTAAAAAAAAAAGAAAACTGCAAACTTGGTTTTCTGCCACTCTGTAATAATGTTTCTAAATGGACGTATGATTTTTGCTAGTTTGGAAGGGGAGAAGGAGGCGCAGGAAGGTGGACCTCAAAACGTTCAGACATTTCCAACCAGCCACACCAACCCAACCCCGCCCCCCCCCCCACATTTCTCTCGCCCTGCCTCCCTCCATTCAAACTGCGCTCAGGCAGAATTTTTGAGTGTTTATATAAAACTACTAATGACACGATATTTTTCATTATTAGTCATTTTTGTCTCAGTAATTCATGAAACGCTTTAATCACTTCAAAGTATTAAAGTCCACAAAAGAATCCGTCCCTGCAAGACCTATTCCTTTCTCTGTCTCTCCCACACAAGTAGCAATGAAACATTGTATATGGCAACAAGATAAGGCTGTTGCACGACTTCCCATGCCTGCTCTAACGCTTGCATAAAGCAAAACATTACGGCCAGTGTTTTCCAAGTAATCTTACACGT
This sequence comes from Marisa cornuarietis, assembly GCA_004794655.1. Taxonomy (NCBI): domain Eukaryota; kingdom Metazoa; phylum Mollusca; class Gastropoda; order Architaenioglossa; family Ampullariidae; genus Marisa; species Marisa cornuarietis. Next base: position 468,424 of record SMMW01000637.1, read on the forward strand.
ATTAGGAAATAACAGTAAAACCGAGTCTGCTACTTTACATGTCAAAAACCTCTTTTGTAACATTCCTGCAACCATTTTCTCAAAAACCGGTAAAAAAAAACAATCGGCATTCAGACGGCGTTTCGAGATTCACCTTTGATTGAAAGCAGACACACGACGCTCGGTATATGCATCTTGGAGAAGGTCGCCCTCTATTTTATTCAAAGATCTGCAGGCAAAGAAAGAAAACCTACGCCGCTCATCAAGACTCATTCCGTCACGAAGCTGTTAGCTCTGACCATTTTCACAAATTTCAATTTTCTGCGGTCTGACAATGACCAGGATGTCGGCTATTAGATCTTGAAAGCATAACTTCGAACTCGCACACGTCACACGAATCACGACTCCCGTGCTAACCTGATCAACGGTTTTGTAGTGCTAATACGGACTTTGCACTTTACGAATGCCAGCGACGGGCCCCCTCTCTCTCTCTCTCCAAGATCAATTATCCAGATGTTTTTGTCTGCAAGGTGCCAAGTCAATCAAGAGACGGGACGGGGGTCTGCGAGCTTTGCGAATCCTTTCTTTTCTCTTTCTAAAAAAAAAAAGTTTTTTTGATTCTGCTTTTGAATTCTGTACACAACTGTAACATTTTAGCAAGAACACAGAAGGAGCTTCTGTCCGTCACTATAAATTTCTTTGTGTTGAGCCATTAACTTGGAAGTTTTCTTAATGAAATGCAAAGCCACGCTGCCATGGTGTCCATCTCTCATTTCTCATGCATAAAACTTGTACGGGTGTGTATACTTACTGCTTCAAGTTTACTCAATCCTTATTAATTGTGTAAGGTACAGGTCAGAACACACCATCACACACATGCCCCAGCATTCCCCCTATTAATCACTTAACTATTGAGCCGCGGTATGTATTTTAAGTTTATAGTCATTTTCCCTCCACCTCGGCAACCCAATCATCTGCAGGTGTGGGAAAGGGAGAGCCACGTGCAGGCGGATTCTAACATTATAATCAACTGCAACATCACTGCCTTTTGTTTCTAAGAATATCCTAGCTTTGCAACTTGAGATGCCGATGCTATAGCCAAGATTGAGCATTAATCAACAGAAACAAGAATGTATTCGAATGCCTCGCAGGAAATAGTACCGACTAACTTCGCCCAGCGGACTGCGATTTGCTGTTTAGTTAGAACTAGCTTAGGAAAAACACTGCATGTCAAACAGAGGGAAGGACTGAAGTGGGGGTAAATGAAGAAGAACGGAGATAAGTACACGCGAGATCCGGATGAAGCAGTTTAGTTCCATTTGTTTTCATCCATATTTCACTGGTGACTTGACTTTCCGTCTCACATGGCAGTCTAAGCCACGCCTTTTGATGGGACGTAGTTTCGACAGGGCGATGGCAGACGACAACAGACATGGCGGCGCGGGCGTAACTGCGGCTCCACCTCGCTGCCAGCTCAAGAGAGTGATCTCCCCTTATCGCCGCTAGAGTGCTTGTCCCCGCGACGGTCACCGGCGACACCGTCCCGGGTCATCATCATTTCACGCCCGATGAAGAGTGTAATCTTCGTAGCACTAAGACTCACTCTCGTCTGCTCAGATTAACTTCTCTATGATATATAAAGATACAGACGTGGCGAAGATAAGCGTTTATGCGGAAGGTAACAAGCGCTGCATAGATGTTCACACGCACATATATAGGAACGAACGCGTGCGCACACGAACTAGTACCTTGCCAAAGCGACTGCTCTTGAAAATGAAAAAAAAATGTTGTTTAGGCATCTTAAAGTAACCCTATCTTTTCCCTCAGTCCCGTCCAAATAAGTTAGGAACAAGAATTTTCTATCTAGTTATCCTCCTGACAGATGACTGTTGCTTTCTTGTCACAAAAAATTATGAGAATGCTGATTAGGAAGGCAATCTAAAGACTAAAAATCGAAAGCGATTATTTGATGGGAAGGTTCGCTGTCTGTAGGGACCTACAATCAAAACGTCGGCAAAACGGTATCACTTTCATTGACTGCGATAACTACAATGACAGCGATGACAATGAATATGATAAAATAAGACCCCCGTTATCTATGACGCTTTTTTTTTCAACGGACAAATTAAATGCACGATTATCTCATGGTCTCCAACAGTTGTCTAAATCTGTCATCCAATCCCACATCCTAAAGTTTGACAGTAATATTAATTTACCAAACCATGTTTATAACGAAAAATTGTCTGCGTCTATCATGTTCTAAAAAACAAATATAAATAAATAAAGGAAAGAAAGCAACATGACGTTTGAAATAAATTATCCAATGTCAGGAATCCGGGAACACATGCGCTATCTGAAATCTTACATCGAATTTCCCGCAGGCGCGCAAACACGGGTTTTCTAGAAATTAACCCACTTTCTGACATTCCTCACTACCACCACAAAGCTACACAACACACTTGAAATAGCTCCCACCCCTATCCCCACACACACTCCCGGCGCTCCCCACACCTTCTCCCAACGGCTTCTGTCACCCATCGACGTCACAATCACGTAACGACGCACACAGGCATTATCGTTTATCAGCTAGGGAAAAAAACCTCCTCGCTTGAAAACATCAAGCTTCACAGCTGGGACAAGCAAAATAATTCGTGTTGATAATATTAACTAATCGTCAGTTCAGGCTACGCGTTCCAAGAACACCATATCATGGGTTAATATACTGCTTGGGTTTTCACTCGCAACTCTACCTGGTTTTAAGAACCCTCTAGGTTACAAAGTAAAGGCGGTCCACAAAAAAGGGGGGGGGGTAGCAGCTGAACATGAGTATAAGCTGTGATAAAAAGCGGATTTGTCTCCAATAAAGCACAAGAAAAAAGCAGGCTTACCTGAAGCCTGCCAAGAAATGCAGATTTTAGAGAGAAGGGGGTAGCGGTGGTGACGGTGGAGCGCAGGTTGGACGCATGATTTGGAGGTAGCCGAGTGCGATTTGACTGTTCGTGCACGTTACACAGCAGTAGGTCTTTTCTGGGGAAGGGGGGAATTGGGTGGGAAGAGGGACGGCATTAGGTGTGTTCGAAATGGGGAAAAAAGTTCTGTAAGGAGCTCTACACTCTGTTATCCGCGAAGGCAGCAAAGACTTTCGTTGCTGTAATGAAGTGGGAAAGCTAGTATTCTGTGTGAACTTCAGGTTGTAAATGAACAATGTTATCCCAAAGTTGCGATCTGCGTTTGACATGCAGACCTGCAGTCACCGCACTGATGTGAAGATTGTTGCGCGTAATAATACTATATCAAGAACACAAACTAAAGCAATCACAAACGCACCCGACTGTATCTACAAACAATTCCGCTGCCCTTATTTGTCTGTGAGCATGATGGCCACGGTAGCTATTTATAGCGGTTCCACTAAGCTTCGCAACAGTCATCAGCCTATGAATAGTTATATTAGAGCCAGAGCTGGGAATGCATGTAAGAACATGTATAACAAGAGACAAACTTACAAATGTCATCTTTCTCTACATCCACAAGTGCTCTTTCTGCGCAAATGTGTATGCACCCCTTCTCCACTTTCTCCAAATTCTGATTCCGGTAAAGCAGGCGACAAAGAAAGAGAAAGAAAGAAAAAAAAACAAGCACAAACAACTGCACTCAGCAAAACCAGCCTATTACTCATTGCACAAGACTGTTGACTGAACAAGAACAGGAAGACTGCAGCAAAATGCTATGGGAAGAGAATCTGCAGGTATGTGCAGAGGGCACAGAGACCTCAAAGCAAGGAGAAAATGATGGCAAGGGTGGGTGGTGGTGGAGGGCGGAGAGCATTGGTGGTGAGGTAGGAGGTGTGTATTTGGGTATTCCTGTCGCAATGCTTTCTTCTCTGCCCATGTTCTGCCAAGGGGACACAATTTGCTAGCGACAAACACAGTCTTGTCCGCCCTCACTGAAGCTGCAAAACTGTGTGTGGGGTGCGGGGGGAGCAGCACACACCAAGAGGAAGAGAAAAATAAAACAGAAAGAAAAGAAGGGAGAGTTTGGTCTGGTGACGGGCGTGAATAGTTGCTGACCTAAACTTATTCGCTGAAAATGGCGTACTGCACTGAAAAAGATAATTTAAAAAGTATAATGAACTCAAGGATCTGGCACATGCAATTATCTTTGTCACATTGTTATGCCCCTCAGGAGCACTACTTCCTTTTCATACAAAACTTTTTATGAGTCCTGGATGTCCTTCAGGACGTTGTGCACACAAGATAGGCTGACTCTACAAAACTGCGTGTAAGTGCAAAAAAAAAAAAAACCAACTAGTTTTAAGGAGCAATATCCCCCGCCACCAATATTTCGAAACTTTGAAACTGTCCGTACATTAACGTTAAGACACTTTTGCGGGAAAATTAAACTGCCGCGTGCAATTATCACTAATTCGTCTTATGATCAGAATGAATAAATGGAGGGAAAGGGTTTCCGTGGAGACGAAATTAAAAGAAAATGGTTGTAGTGTAAAGATGCAGGAACACGAATGCGCACGCACCCGCGCTTCAGACCTTATCTGTTACTATCTTAAGTGAGGCTGGCGTCTATAAGCAACGTGCTACGTCGAGAAATGAGGCATGGTAGGGGTGCAGCGAGAAATGGCTGGGGGTGGGGGAGAACACAGAAACAGAAAAAAGGAGATGATGGAGCAGGGGGTGGGGGGGGTGCAGTCGCCAGTTTTAAAGCGATTTCTATGCCGATAAGTGAAATAAGGTGGGAAAAAAGCAATCACTTGAAAACAATTTCTGAAAGTGGCCCAGGAGACAGCGTTATTAACCTCTGGTACTCGTGGAAAACTCCGGTGTATAGGAAGAAAATTAAATGAAGTTAGCTGTGACTGCGTGCGTTTGTGTGTGTGTGTGAGAGAGAGAGAGATGGACAGATAGAAGAGAAAGAAGAAACAGAGACTGGGCAATGCTGCCAGGAAGCCACACTGATCCCTAGTGGCTGTAAAACATATTACAATCATTTCCTACTTCAATCCTGCAGGCGCATCTCAACTTTGGCAATTACTGGCAGTTTACTAAAGCAGTTTAGATCTCTGTACACGAGGCTGTGCGATGGGGTACTGCCTGGAGGTTGAGCGGTCGTGACGGCCTCTCTATAAACAATGTGGTTTGGTAGATTTGACCCAGTCCCAGTTGGCCTTGCCCTCTTGAAGACTCGAGCGCTCCCCCCCTGTTAACTTCGCCTTCCGACCTGACCCCAAGCCACGGTGCTGTACTCGAGATTACTGAAGAGAAAGCCAATTAAGAGCGCCGCTGCCGTTTTCTGGCAACTGGCATCACCCCTACACCTCTCCGCTCTCCGCCAAAACTCCCGTTTCCCTCGTTTTCTTACTGCTACAGGGCGTGTGTGTGTGTGTGTGTTCGTGCGCGCGTGCATGGACATCAAAGTAGAGGCGAAGCAGGCTTTTCGCCACACAAGATTTATGGCTGTTCAAACCAAACATTTAGCATAACAGCGACACACCTTACGATGATCAATACAGTGTGGACGTACATTTCAAACAAAAAACCTGAACACTGCTTTCTGTGTGTGTGTGTGGGGGGGGATCAAAACCCCTAAGAATGAAGCGAGGGCTTTGTAACTGAATGAACGTAAGAAAAAAAAATGGAGGTTTGGTTTTGAGGCTACAGACTAAGTGAAAAACATCATACCATTTTTTGGGCTTCCTCAATTAATTACTGTTAAGTGCAAGCAAACTCAGATTCTAATTTTTTGAGCGACTTCGTTAAAAGATCTGAAGAAAAGAGTCATATGACTGAAGTGTGCAACCAAAAAAATTAATAAATAAATAAATAAATAAAAGCTCAGGAGGTAAATGTCTGGCAAAAGACAATGGCGGAAGTTTGAGACTTGGAAACTCAGTCAAGAAGTAAGAAACACCAAGCTTAGGAGCTCTGGTGACGTACAGACCCCAAGAGGTCGCCAGCTGCTGGTGCAGCTCGCAAATGGCTGGGGCACAGCATACTTTCAGCAACAATACAAGAAGCAGAACTGTTGAAAGCATCGAATGGCTACGAAAAACCAAGAATTTAGAGAAGGGTCTTTTGTGCAACTTTCTCATTTACACCCCCCCCCCCCACACACACACAATCCACCTTTGAACATTCACTTCACCCGTTCGCCAATCATGTCACCATGCACATACCGTCTATAGCTAAGTGCCAACAATTTTTTCCACTTTATCAGCAGCAGCAACACCAGTGAATTCGCCAGCTACAGTGTCGTCTAATGTCTGAGCAGGGTAGCATGTCTACACCACCGTAGCTTGTCTACTATATCACGGTAACGTCTCCTCCCTTACCACAACCACAATAATCCTTAACACGGTACCACTGGTAAAGCATAGTCGTGCTTGCTGAGATGGACAAAACTTTCAACGATTGTGCTACATTAGAATGTGAAACCCCACAAACACCATTTTCTGCACCGCAAATAAAAGTCCACTGCGTCTATTGTTCTCAAGAAACATAGAAGAGGGGGGTGAAAAAAAAGACATTAAAAAAAATAGGGAAGGTGGGTGGGACTCGTGGCAAAGGTGGTGCTGGGATGGTGGGGATAGGGAGCTGCGGATGGTCATGAGAAAAAGGGGCAAAGACAGAAGGTAAGGTCCACAGTTAAGGGGCGAGGACAGAAGGTAAGGTCCACAGGTAAATGCCCGACGACCTGGCGAGGGCCGAAGCCAAACTTTGCCCAGCGTTCGGCAAACAACCTCCAACCGCACTCCAGTTCCCCCTTCACCACCACGGCTACCTAACTCCCCCTCCCCGCCTTTTTGTGATCTAATTTCTCCTTCCTGGTCCTCAACGTCCTTACCCAACCACACCCTCCCCGAAAGTAACCTCCCGTCCCCAGTCACTGACGCTTTACTTGTCAGAGGCAGGCCAGTCGCCGCTCTAAGCCATATCTTATACAGCGTTACAAAAAAAATCAGCTTCAAGATTTGCCCGCACATACCTCTTCCGAGAAAACCACAGTCTCTAAAATTTTTAGTAGCTATTTGCGCGATATTCATATTTACAGGAAAAGGATTTTTTTTCCTAGCTTCGCAAACAATGCAAATGCCACTTGGTTGGCGTTTTTTTCTTCTCATTCTCTCTCTCTCTCTCTCACACACACATGTACGCGCTTACAGTTTTATACAGGCCGTATGCATATTCAGTATGTGCTATTGGGCTATGTACACCATACGTGTACCACCATAGATGTGAGTTATGAACAGAAACTCTTCAATACTCTCCTATGAAAAAAAACTAGAAGGCTTCCACCAGATTCTTTGCTTCACAGGAAAGACTTCAGCCAAGGCAAGATCAACTAAATGTTCAAAGGCTGAGAGGCATGCAAGTGCCCGAACACAATTTAAGAGCTTTATCCTGATAAGATTCCACCATTCAGTGAAATCCATGAAAGAATCCTCTAAAGAAGTGAGAAGGAAGGGTTACTGAAGGTCATCACTCAAGGGAAAACACTCATCATAGTCTTTAGATTGGATGGGAAACTTGCTGTTATTCTAAAAACAGAGATAAGAATGGCTGTGAAATGGGAAAAGAAGACCCTTTTCTTCAAAACATCTTTACAACTCTCAGAACTCAACCTTCCAAACAATAAAGAAAAGCAACATGTCTTCAGATGTACAAGCAATTAAAGAAAAGAGGTAGGTAAGACACTCACTAGCCACAATGCTAGTTATCTGTACTACCTGAAATAGAGGATTGTAACAAAGACCACTAACATTAATTGTGGTAACTCCATTATTGTGAAGTGGTATGTCATGGGCAAATGTAAACATGTGTTACAGAAAAGAGAAACAAATATTAAGGAAGCCCAAAAAACTTGGTTCCCTTGAAGAACAGCAAAACTGTTTAGAGAATACCAGTGATTAGGAAGAACTTCCTACACGCACTAGAATGGAGACAGACTCACAGTTTACTGCTTGCAACATGACAACCTCTAACAGATTATGTTTTCACAATATAAATTGGTTTCAGCATTACAGTTATTGCTGCAAACAAAACAAAACTGGAAAAAAGCATTTAGTAAACTGGAAAAGGGCAATACCTGTCTCTGTGAGCCTGACTAAAAGACACAGTATCCTATGAAATCAAACTGTTTGATGGTGACTGAATAAAAGACTTGAAATGTTTCATTTATGAAATGATGAAGAATATGCCTTTATTTTCTATCCATGGAAATTTAATCCCCACACTGAATAAGATGAATAAGCAAGTGTGCCTTCATGCAATAAAAAGCATGAAAAAAATGATTACAAATGTAATGAAAGATGAAAAAGAGAAGCTGTTAACATGAATCCAAAGACCACTTTTTCAATCAAAAGGCAACATTGCCCACTGAAACACACTGCTCACTGTGTATGCTATAATAGTGTACAGCTGTTCTTCAAAAACTGTTTCATTTCATGCTGCTAATGCAATCTTTACAAAACCCACAGCTTTACCTCTTCTACAATTATAAACCTGACTTCTCTAATTAAATTACAAAAAAGATTTTGTAAAGTATAATTTAAAAAATAGTGTTTCGTTGCATCTGAAATAAAGAACCTTCCAAAATGTTTCTCTCCCTCTCACAAACACACAATTTAAAAGTCTCCCTGCTTTAAACAGCATTGTTTTACTACACTGTTAACACCCTTGAGCTGATTCTCTCTCTCTCTGAATATCTACAATATATGTGTATATATGTGTATATATGTGTGTGACTTCTACTGCGGATGAATGCTATTAAATGTGCATGCGCCTGTCAGGTTGGAGGTATGTGCCAAATATACAGACAAATAAATATTTGCCACAGATTGTAGTCAATGCCAGCATAAATCCACAATGGCCTATTTGCATTTTTCAACGCTTTAAACAAACAGCAGGCAGAGCAAATGTGTGCTTTCATTTCTCCACAGATTCCATTGATTTCCAGAGCACAAAATGGTGCTATAGATAAGTTATTTTTAGCCTTGTTATATATCCTATTAGTTCTTACATAGCTTGAGAAAATACCTCTCCTGCTCCCCACCTCTCTATCTCTTAGTCTCCACCCAAAGCATAGAAACATCTTTTATAAATCTCTATAAGGCCTTTTCTTGTAATTACCTACTTTTGGAGCACCAAACCTACCAAAACTACAAAATTTCCACACTGTGTTTACCAGCCTGATATTTGTGATCATGGAAATGGAGAAATCTATCTTATTGATCAATCCAAAATCACCGCCATAAAAATCTGAGTTTAAATGGTTTATCATGATTGCACACAACCCACATAAAAAACCTTGTGCAAAAAAAGACAAAATTAAAAACAAGACTTTTATTAAAGCTGACAAAAAATGCCAAATAAAATTAAACTTAAATTTTTATCATAAAAATATGAAGTTTACATATAATGTTACTTCTTCATATGACATAGATATATGAACTGTTAATTATATTATATCTTCTAAAGATTTGTTTAAACAGGTTTTTAGACTAAATTACTAGTGGGCCCTGTTCATGACTATAACCATTGCTCCATTAATGCAATGGAGGTCAGAATTACACAGTGAATAGCTCAGGTCCAGCAAGTAAATAGGAGAATTATGGTCTAACAATAATTTTACTGCTTTCTCTGTAATCAGTCAAGGATAAAGTGTTAAAGATGCAATTATCTTAGTAGTGTTCTGTGCTCTAGTTTGGGTAACTATTAATACTTGCTCGTGAGAACGCAAACGGTGCTGCTTGAAATACAAGCTTCAAGTTTAAAAAAATGAAGTTGGGTTATTGACCATCTCCTCTGAGGGAATAGATTTCAAACCTGGTATCACTGCATGGTGAATGAAATATAATAGGCAAGAGAACTGTAGAGCCCTGTTCCTATATATTGTCAAGCTTTTTTTCTTTTTGTTAATGGTTTAGGCAAATAGGCATTGTACAAACATATATGTTACCCTCCCATGCACCTATCAACACTAAAATGTGCTGATGAAATAAAATAATTTGCTACACATTACAACTGTGTATGCCTGCCCTACTCCAAGATGATAAATCACTATGAAATATTGAATTATTATTACATGTACTTCAAGTGATGAGAACACTGCAGAAGTATATATCTGTCATGCTTTCATGACCTCCGCAAGCTGAAATGTGTTCAGCATGAAATAAAACTTGTTTCACATTAGAGCCGCATACATTTCCATTCACAAACAGTACACCTTTGTTCTGAAAAAGTTTGATTAATACTTGTGTTTTGACAATGCAGCTTCTCCCGTTCCCTCATACTCAAAGTCATTCTCATTAATGTTATAGTGCACTGCTGGTTTTGTTGATGAAATGTGTTGCAAGTAAACCCTGCATTAAACATATGCTTTGTTAATAAGAAGTAGCCATAGATCATCTATTACCATCATGGCCACCTTCTTCTGTTTAAATGCAGCATTGATTTGAAATACTGTTAATTTCATTTCTTCTGACCTCTCTGATCAATTTTGTTTTGTAAGCAAGTTATAAAGTAAAGGAGTAGGCTAGGTAGTTCTTGTTTTGTCTCCCAGACATGTTTTCTGCTAATGCAATATCGGTCGTTCACACCATTGGAAATAACCATTGGATATGCACAGCACAGCTCTTTTTTTTAATTGCCAAACCACTAATAAAAACATTGAATGAATCCCTCTTTCACACACCTACACATACTTATATGCATGAACACATACAGCAGGATTCGCTACGTCAGGCAAAAACGCTATAAATGTAAACACATGAATGAAAGGAGTTGTGTGGCTGGCTGATCCCGAGAGGAAAAATAGATCTTCAAGCTTACTCAAACTGCTGACAATAGCAAAGTAGATGTAAACAACAAAGATGGACGTTCCTAACTAAAACTACAGATACCGTGATTCACATCATATCACACGCCGGAAATAAAAAATATACGCTTAACAGAGTGATCCATTCATAAAACCTACGAGCAGTTTATGAATGAACGAAAGGGAACTTGAAAACGAGGCTTAATCCTACCTTTGGCAGAAGCATCGAAGCTACCCGGAATTGTCTCTTCATTTTCTGATCTCCAAAAAACTCCACGTTCTCCATCGTGTAATCAGACTGGAGAAAATCCAGTTCCATGCTCCTGGAATTCAAAATTTGAGATGCCATACAACAGAACTTAAGGCTGAAATTCTAAAAGCACCCACCCTTGACAGCAGACAATTCAGCCATCATGAAAGAAATTCCTACGCCACGATGAACACGATTGATCCAAATCATACACGCCAGCATGAGAACAGCGCTCACACACTAAGGCCGAAACAAGCAATCATAAATTCAAAAGCACTTACCGTCGAGAACCACCTGAACGACGTCTCTTCCAGTTCTAATCAACTTCTCTGCAGAAGAACCGTTACATGCAAGCTTGAAAGTAGGTCAAGAAGCGATGCACCACGGTAGAAACCAAAGCACCTCTCTGCTCGCTTCGAGAAAAGAACGCAAAAGCCGGTCAGCGTCCAAGAGACCACTGAGGTGCAAGGCTCCACCTATGTCCAAAGTGATAAACACGCCGCATAAACAGGGTACACTTGCGCCGCGGACACACAGTTTCAGCCAAGTAAAGAGACACTTTTCTTTTTCGGTCCTCTCCTGCTGACTTTTCTTTCTCAGGGCGTAAGGGAGCGATTCATGATCTCTGGCGAACCTGTTGGAGTGTGAAACGCAGAAAAAAATAAACTGCGTTCTGATTGGCTGAGATGTCGTTGGGGTCGGGTCATAGGGCGGAGCTGACCTGCGGTAACAGAAACTCGACTTGTTCTGCACGGCCCAGCTAAGAGCTATCCGTGTGGCACTCCAGTTTTCGACTAGAACACAGAGTAGATAAATTATTTATATTATAAATCATTGCTTGTTTAGATATGCAAACCGAAAGTAACAACTAGCAAAGGACACAAAGTACCGCGCGCTGAACCAGGGCTTATTTTAAATGCTAGTTAGACCACACTGCTTAAACTTTCATGCTTCTTGACCACTGGGCTTCGACATAGAAGCTGGCATTAGACTATCTGCGAATTGTTTGCATGTCAAGCGTTAAGAAACACAAATGACAAATGTGACAGTCTGTCCCTGCTCTGTCCCAGATGACGCCAACAATGTCTCTAATACCGGTCAGTGTGTGACCGACATAGGAAGGATACCTGGGCAGGGCGGACGCTCGCTAAGGTGGGGAGCTGTCTGCCAGGACCCCCTCCACTGTAACCCCTCCCTTTAACTCTACTCCTCTCTCCTCCCACTCTTCCCTCGTGCTCACCTCACCGCTTGGCACTGCAATCCCAGGTGTGCTACTTCTGTTTACATCTTCGGGCAGGTGAGCTCCCAGAACTGGACTGCAATTCTGGTTGTGAGACCGATGAGAACAATTTAGTTTCTCTTCCTCCTGCCGAACTAAATTATAAATTTTATGCAGCCCAGGACCTTCTTAGTGGTGCCTTAAAAATGTGTCCTGTTAGGGAAGGCACGATCTTCTCAAAAGTATGAAATGTCGCCCCCATAAACAGACAGATCTGATTTTCCAAGTCGTATTCCAGACCCTTTTTTTTTTCAAGTTTAGCATAGTCGAAGGCCATAAGATATTTTTTTTAAGTTGGTGCTGTCCATGCAAGACTCTCAGATTGGGATAAAGAGCATTGTAGTGACACACTACTGACGATTTCACAAGCTGTACATGTGTGAAGTTTCTTTTAAAAAAAAACAAACCCGTAGCCTTCTGAAGTTGTATTGGTGCTCAGCAATTCATTGTTTGGGAGGATTATAGAAATAAATTAATGTCTTCTACATTGAACTCTGCTCGGAAGCTATTGTTATGCAAGTTGGTTTTGTTTTTTTGTTTTTTTGCTTTTTTGTTGTTGTGCAAAGTCTGTTGGTCTACCGTGTGAGATATTTTGCATATGTGTTCGTGCACAAAATATGTTGGTCTGCACAGCGCTGTTGTTCACTGTGTGGGGCTCTGCAGTCGAAGCAGTGAAGTTTATAGGCTGGCAGGGCCTACGGATGCCACCAAGAGTCTAAATGCTAAGTACACTGTGAAGGCTTTCATGAGACATTTAAACCCTCTGCAACAGTTTTTATTTCCCTTAATTTTGGCTCAAGCTGATGGGTTGTCTCCTCTGCACGATTGGATGACTAAGTTTCCCTCGAATTTTCGGTCTGCATGCTGACTAAATCTTTTACTAGGTTCCACAGCGCCCTCTACAGTCTACGTGGACGTCCCACTGGCTTATTTACGGGTGCACATAATTATCTAGAAATAAATGAGTCAACGCAGTACATACCACTGTATAGTTCCTATAACCTTCGCCCTGTTGAAGAGTGAACCATTAGGCTGGGCACGACCGTTAGTGGTCGCTGAACGATCGGTCAGGCCACTCAGCCAGTGGACACAAGTATTTACTTTTCTGACGAGCAAGTAGGGGGGTGTAGGAGGGAGGGTGACGTCAGCAGTCAACCTCGCAGCACGTGTGTGACTGCGCGCGGAGTGAAGTTTGGGCACAAAGACGAAATGACAGGGACTCGACCTCGAGGATTGACGTGGTCGGATCATAAGAAAAAAACCACAACCTGCGAAAACTAAAAAGAAAAAAAAAGACCCAGCCACCCTTTCTTTCTCGACTGGAAATAACAAACTCCGTCATGCAGCTTACAGTTACAGTAAATCAGTCTTCGTCGGGCGTTTGAATGGACGTACAATTCCCTGGGTACAAACCCATCTTGTACGTGAATCACACTAGGTATTCGCAGCTGTCTAGGTACTTAAATTTCATTGCCGGGTATATGCAGACCCTTTTAAGCGGATCTCCTGGTATACTTGGAGTTACTGGGTACCTGAATTTCCTTGGTACATAAAGCTTGTTTTGTACATGACACTTTCTGGGAAACTGCAGTTCTCTTGGATAGCTAATGTCGGACGTGTTTGTGGCCACCCAGCGAAATGACCAGACAAAAATGCTAAATGATCTCTGTCTTTCTCTCTCTTTTAGGAGTCTGTATAGTGTGTAGTCTGTAAACTGGCAGTTTGCGGGCTCGAGTTGAAGATCACTACTCCAAGGTCGGCTCCGAGTTGTGGATGGAACGCTTTCCCTGTCCACCCAGCAAAAATATTAAGTACCTGATTTATTAAGAAAAGAAAAAAGACGATAAAAAGAGAGGGATGATCTTCATCCTCCGAGCCCTAGACACGGTGAGCCAGTTTCATTTCTTATTCCAACGGGTCATAGGAATTTCTTACATTTTTTATAAGTAGGTGTGACTTCGGCTGGTGGATGTAGTTCACTTTGTTAGTCATTTTCCCCTGAGAGTGAGTGCATGCGCGCGCACGCGTGTGTGTGCGTTCGCGCGTGCGTACGTGCGTACATGTTCACGAGAATCCACGTCTGTGTGTGTGTGTGTGTGCTTTCAAAGTAAGGACTTTCAAAGTCTCTATTCTCTGGTCAAACATAGTTTATTTCTGTGAAGTCCTAAAGCTTTTTTGTCTCTGTAGATCTCAGCATCTTACTAGCACACGTGACCATCATCAGCCTTGCTAAATCACTTCTGACAAAGCTTTTTCCTACAGAGGACAGCTTCCGGTCGTCGAATGAAAATAGCTGCAACTGCAGTCGACGAAGCCGGCTCGCGTGATGTTGTCCATCACGTCGCCATCATTAGACTGTATTAGACGCTGTCGCCAGAAGCACTCAGCCGCAGCATCCCCGGCAAGCTATCTCTCGTAAAAGAACATCATGCGCGCGCAGGAGGTCGATTTTACCACTTCCGGAATGTGCTTGCGCCGCTCCTGGCTGACATGGCTGGTATACCAGGCATGATTTTCTTTTCTGTTCCTCTCAAGAAATTTCCGATGCAAAAACATGCTGGTAAATAATCTTAGGACAAAACATTCCTTCCACGACCCCTTTTGAAGTTTGTATTAGGTTCTGTCGTCACATTATTAGCTTTAATGAACTCTTGCTTGACTAGAGATAAGCGGAGAGGCATTCTTCGGGCTTAAGTAAAGCTGGGTAGCTTGAGAATCTCACCAGCCTTGACTCGTGCTTTGTAATTACTTCCTCCCACGCATTTTGTTTGCATGCGTAGATCAATGCGAGGGTACTTGTGTGCGTGTGTGTTTGTGTGTGCGCGCGAGTGCGTGCATGAGGGGCTGGTAACTTTAGGATTGGAGCTGGAGCAGATGACACCAGGAGAGAGACAGCATAAGGAACACCAGTATTGTTTCCAAAACACTGTATGTAATTACACCAGCAAGTTCGGGGAACTCCGTATGCATGAGATCAGAGTTAAGTCCCTTTGCTCCTTCATGCTGTTGTTTTTTTGTTTGTTTGTTTTTTTAAATCAAGGCTGAGAAGGCATAGTGGCGAGTTTGCTGTGCAATGAACTGCACAAATGCCCGCCAAAGAAATATCATTTTCAGATTTCCATCTAACGAGAAGAGATGAGTAATATTTTATTTACATATTTCAACACTGCAATATTTCAATTTAATCGATGTATGCAAACGTGATTATACACGTGGATGAGATGATGGGGAGAAAAATCTAAAGATGCTACCGGGAATAGTAGCACATGCAGTTAACATGTATAATAAGTGTCATTTGTTGATGGCTTGAATATTTCCGTATTGCGTTTTTTTATAGGAGCTAAAAGTGTTTTCATTTCTTTCATCCTCGATCAGACTAGGAATTGAGGATGTATGTCAGCACTTGATATTAGTAGTCGGGGAGGTGGATTGGTGCTTGGTGATATAAACCAAATAAGCAAACACGTGCTCGAATTTTATGATAGGAACGTAAAGACAGCACATATATTGTTTCTCTTTCCTTTTGTCTTTCTGGAATTTTTTTTCTTTTTGAACACAAGGGTTGTCTATGGTCACAGTTTAGACCCGCAACATGGAGAGTTTTTTCTAATTCTTTATTTATTTCTTCTTTGATTCAGGAATACTACAGAACACCAGCAGCTTATGTCAATAAAATGAATGCAGTTTGTAATCAATTATTTTTAGGTCTGTTATAGAGCAGAAAATGTGATTTGATAATCATGTTGAGAGAGTTTCAAGCTGGTGTGTACAAATATATGTGTAGATATTTATACTATACTCTTAATGCCTGAGGTCCTTGGAGACATCTTTGATCATTTTGGATATTTTCTTCTCGCTCTTTGACTAATACTAATACATTCATACATCAGCAAATCCATGTTTTCTGATTTATCCTGCGCACGCGCCGGTGCGTGCGTGCGTGCGTGTGTGTGTGTGTGTGTGTGTGTGAGAGAGAGAGAGAGTGCTTTTATTTCTTCATTTCTTAATCTGGTTTTCTTGGTATTGCAGTAAGCAAGTCTAAAAATGCTATGCTCACAACAATACATGTAAAAATAAAAATAAAACCCAACAAAAACTAAACTTTTAAAGTGTGTCATTTTATTAAGTAAACCAGGAAAAAAATGGTAAGAAAAGTATCTAATTACACATCAAACAGCAAATGTACATACCCAAAAAAAACACAAATTGCATAATATATACGCTTGCATGGAACAGTGTGAGCTATGAAGGCCACTAGTAGTAAATGTGCGACTCGAGATAACCACTTGCCAGACTGAATGTTTAATGATGAAAATCGGCGAGTGAGTGATCTTTATAATACATCATCTTTGTTGTTTCCCGCTCGCTGAGGCCAGCAAAAACGAAATGAGAACTTGTGTATTCTCTTCAACAGGACCGACACAAAGGTAGAGGGGGCTTCTTCTCCTCCTGCTTTTCTTTTCTGTAGGTTTGATGTGATGCGCAATGTCTTATAATCAACAAAAAACAGTTCACTTGGCCAGAATATTTACTTATTTCATGAAGCACCATATGTAACTTTATAAAAGCCTCTGTTGCCGTCTGATAACAAAATAAGCTTAAAACGCCGTTTGAAATTGTTGGCAGCCTATACCAATTTTGTCTGTATTTTTTTTAAGGCTCGGAAAATTGTTGCAATGGCTGCCACTTGTTGTTTGCTCTCCTCCAGTATACTACAGTTCAGTCTACGCATAACACTTTCTATGTCTTCTGCTTTTAAGAGTTCCCGCTGCGCTGTTGCGGCTCCAGTAAACTGCTCAGAGTTCTGAGGTTCGACTCACAGCATCTGTTCTCTCCTTTTCTGTTCATAACAGTGTTTTCTCGTGTTGCTCACGGCAAGTGTTCTGTTTCTCTCATGCTGCTCACAGAAATGTTCTCCATCTCACGTATTGCTCCACAAGTGTTCTCTTTTTCGCGTGCCTGCCGACTCTCGCACGTGCACCCGTTTTCACTACACGGCGTGCTTCGTCGGCCATTTTGCGTCGCCCCCTGTTGCTCGCGATTCTTCGAGCAAAACTCTACCCGGCCACGAGCTTTCACGGGGAGCAGCGGCAGTAACAAGCCGTGCAAAATGGCGTCGTTTTGCGGCTGCCAGGTGAGATAAATAAAGGCCCAGCCAAGGTTTTGATCTGATAACAAATGATTTTTTAATTTCTTTTTTTGGTAAGCCTCCCGGCAGCAGGTTAACCGAGGCGGGTAAGGACTCAGTGTACCGTTAGGATATCTCGCAACGGCACGTTTTTATCATCAAACCGCAGATCTCCAGGCATGAGAGAGAGTGTGTGTTAGTCATAGCGGCTTCAGAACAATAGCTAAGAACGGACGGGTGGAGAAGGCTGGTGAGTGGAGATGGGAGGGAATGCGGCGAGGGAGAGGGGTAGGTCAGCGCTAGTCATGAATGGGTGACCCACTCTTGAGCCTGGGATCTGTGACCTAAGGTTCGGCAACCGAGTGCGGTTACGCTGTTATGTAGCTGCGTGGTTTGTCAGTCAGAGTGTAAGGATACATCAACCGTGCGCGATACGTTTCTTTCTATCAATCAGCCGTCGAGAGCCAATATCTCACCAAAAAAAAAAAAAATTGACAGCAGTATGCCACAGTTCCAAAATACAGTGAGAGCGTCTGATACGACGGTTCTTGCAGAAGCCAGACAATCTGTCGGCCATTACAGTATTCGCGAAACCTGTTGACAGATTGGTACGCGCCTGTCGTGGGTTTTCTCTGGATGTTGTGCTCAGATTTGACAAAACTATTCGAAATTGTGTGTGTGTGTGTGTGTGTGTGTGTTTAACCGCGCGAGCGCGGACTCTTCTACGCCTGCGGCAGTAACGTCAGACGAGGCTCTGTTTTAAACTGCCGTTCTTTTGTGATCGATTTTGCCTCTGCATTACGCTTCACTCATCGATTACCTCTGGGCCACGTAAAAGTGCGCTTCATATTTGTAAGTGTGTAAATGAACGAACTCTGTGCTTCATATTTGTAAGTGTGTAAATGAACGAAAGGTTGCTCCGCGAGTTCTGCCCGTCTTTTATCGTTATCCCCGACAACTGAAAAACTCTTTAATGATGCTTGTCGAAATATCAACACATCTTTGAAAACGCATTACAAAGGATATATGGAGAAAATCAGAGATGTGAAACAAACCACACTCATTATAGCATAGGATGGTAGAGCAATAACAAATAAAACCCAGCAAAAGAAACGATCAGAGGCAAACATTAAGAAAAGTTGTTGCGGGGAAAGTATCGCTAATACAATACGTTGTGTAGTGCTGGTCTGTTACAGGGGGCGGCAGTGTAACATAATCTTTTCGAACCACCTGTCGCTCCACGTTTCGTGTGCACCACTGGGCAGTGAGCACCTCCATGAAGTATGGCAAGGGCAAACCGCTCTGCCAGACTCCATCGCAGGCATGCATACTCAGGAGCAGCGGGTGCATTGACGGAGGAGACTTGAGTGACGTTCGGTCCAGTGTGCTCTGAACGAGTGCCGACCCTCCACTTGAGCTCGTCAAACGAGTCAAAGACTGACGCGAGGAAGCCATTCAGAGAGTCAGGCCCCCGTCTGTAACCTGAACGAACTGTACCGCTTCAGACAAGTGTCGGTCCATTGTCGTTTCTGGGCGCTAATGGGAACCTTTCTTGTAGGCGTGAAGGACCGGACATCTGACGCTCAGTATGGGACTATGTTTCTGGCAAATTTGTCCCTGACGTTCACCAAAAATACTTTGCCAAACATAGCCACATAACTGACACTACGAGTCTGAGTAAGAAGGCGCGTGAAAAGATTAGCGGCGTGAACCTTAAAGTATTAACCTCCAAATAATATCTGTGTTGTCAAAGATACAGTATCTTTGAGGTGATGATGATGATGACGACGACACTGACGACTGGTTGTGATAGATTCAAGGTACTGCTTCTAGGCGATCACAATAGATCGAAGTAAAAATCCTAGCGATGATTGTTCAAAACATTTTAGAGTCGCCCTTTCTTCCCTCTGTTTCTCCTGTCTCTCCCTCCCCCACACACACACATCGACACGCATATACACACATATATACACTCACACACCTATACACAGACCACACACATATACACCCTCCACACATATACAGTAACACACAAGCACAAGTACACAACCCATAACACACACACACCACATCACACGCATACACATATAACAAGTGGCGTAGGAAGATAATCGGCTTGGGGGGGGGGGCAAGCTCCATGCTGACAATGAATAACGTTCACATGCTTGCCTTCCCAGCATCTTTTTTTGGGGGGCGGCTGCCTCCCTTGCCCCCCCCCCCGTTCCTACGCCACTGATATAAACAAATACACACCACAGACACATGTACACACAACACACGTTTACACACACGCCCGTGCACGCATGTACGGACGTTCAGCCCCCAACCTCTCTCTTGCCTTCTATTCTGACTCTTTACTTTTAGCCAGGGAGACAGATAAGACCGAGATTAGTGCCCGGGTCGGTGAAAGGTGCAGAGTCAGAACAAGATCATTGAGATGCGAGATGGCTACAGTGACAGATCACCACACCATCCATTTGGCGTTACTGTCTTCTTAATGGACGTGTTTCATACTTAGCTTGTTCGGCCACAGGTCTGAGAGTGCGCTGGATGCTTTGTCTCCTTCGTTATTACTTGCACCTGTCTTCTGATTAACTCAGAAACCAAGAATATCGCCTTCAAAAACAAAGTCAAAAGGTATCGGAGGGGAAGGGAGGTATCCCAAACGTGTGCTGATTGCGAGCACACTTCAAGTGATAAGGTCTTCGGAGAACAAGTACACATCGTCTCCAGCATGTAAATATTTTAAAATAAAAACTAAAAAATGTGTCTTTCATTTTCTCCCCCGCTCGTGTCAAGCTACTGTCAAAGTCATAAAATTTTCACTTTAAAAAAATAAATACGAAAAGCTTACTGTTTATGATAAAATCAACAATAGGTTCGCCGATGTGATGTGCGGGTAAGGAAGAAATGTTTCAGAGGACCCACTCGCATTTAATCATCAACATTAACGGGATATATATATCCCAGAAGAGCGCCCAGCTCCCCCGCTCAACCGAACAACCACCAGTTACACTACCGACGCCTTCTCTTTTAATTCAAGGGGTAACTTCGTTCGATCAACAGCTTCTTAAGTGTCGTGCGCAAAACAGTACAACGAGGTTAAAGCGTTTGTTATGAAACAGACAAGGTAAACATGTGTGTGTGTGTGTGAGAGAGAGTGCATCAGTCGGTAGGCTGTGCCAATGTCTCGTAAAAAAGAGTGAGGGGACTAGAACAGGGCACTTAATCTCGGTCTGTCTAGGTGTATCAAAGCCGTGCCTTCATAAAATCCTTGAAAGGTTGTCATCGAGATCCTAGTGTATTGTAGTAGAATTATCTCTCTCTTTCTCTGTCTCTCTCTCTCTCACACACACACACACACACACACACACACATGATAAGCTTGATGAAAAGAGACTAACCCATGTTAGCGGAACGTTTTGCATTAATGTCACGACTCCGGACTCGATCATTCTCATCTTTTGCTTTTTTTTTTCTCTCTCTCTCTCTCTCATACACTGAACAATGCCGAAAACAACAACAACAACAACAACAACACACACACACACACTGACACACACACACACACACACACACGAACGTCACAAAAGGAAGTGCATGAAGAATGCCAGTTGCGCACCTCACTATTTTCAAAAAACTTAATATGCGCTGACGACATGAAGCCGAGGAGCAAACATTCTTGCTCACTTACACACGCATTTCGTGCAGCCTTCCAACGACATATGAAAGTCAACCTCAGCTACCAGTGGCTGGAACTAATCTGGCCTCGCACAGCGATAGGGTTAATCTGCAATAGACTCATCCTATCTTTACGGAACGCTTGGCGCCGTGATAAAGTGTAAAATATCAATTTTACAGACTTACTCAGGGAAGATAGCTTGAGATGGCCCAACGGGTTAAAGGGATGGGAGGGAGAGAGCGAGAGATGGTAATGGAAGAAGGTGGGGGGGGGGAGAGAAACTAGGTAATGCATCTTGATTTCATCGCAACCTGAGTTGGTTCAAAAGGGAGTGTGTGGGGTACAGGTGGGCAAGATGGTGTCTGAGAGTGGGACTCGATGATGTAAACTACAGGTCGGGAAGATTAGTCATAGGTGAGGTACAAGAATGCTTGACCAGCCGACAGACAACAGACCGACTGAAAGATTGACAAACAGACTGGCAGACAGACAAATAAACAGACACTCTGACGGACAGACTCAAAACATAGACTCGTTTGAGAGACTGTTTTAAAAAATTAATACTTTTCTATGGTTGATTACTTAAAAAAAGATTACAGTTTATTTCAAAAAATAAAACGAATATTTCAAACGAAATGAATAAACTCTTTCAGGAATAAACATATCCTTATAACACACACCTGTCGATAGCTCCTGATAATAAATTAAATTAAGGTTCCGATCAAAAAGAAAAAAATAAATTAATGGAGTTTAAAGAAGAAGAAACAAGAAAAAGAAAATTGTTGTCTTAATTTGGTGCACCGTGGTTGATATCACATTACCACGTGCAGCACACATGGCTTGGAGGGAAGGGGCGGTGTGTGTGTGTGTGTGTTGGGGTGGGATGGTAAAGGGATGCTCGTGCCGGGTGCTTGCGCTCTCGGCTGAGCCAGGATCTGACGCCGCTCGTCGCTAACGTTTCTTTGCCTCGCCTCTGCGTCCTCGACACCCCGCTAACCGTGTTGCTGTACCCTTTACGCCCACTAGAAGAAGGATTATTTGGTACAATTAGAACACCCCATCCCCTCGCCACCCCTGTTCTGCTACAACATTGTGCCCGCACAGTGAGGGACAATACGGGATTCATCTTTAAACAACAAATTTATGTTCACTTTCCGTAAACGCCCAGTTTACGTAATACCACGTAAATACCACGTTAGCATTTTGTAAATTAAACTATTCAATTGTTTATCCGGTTTTCTGAAACTCTCGCCATACAAACATTTGTGCTTCTTTTTGTCGTACATGGTAATATTTATGCAAGGTGAAGTGTTCTTTGTTCGACAGCTACGAATAGTAAAAGGGTGTGTCGGCAGTTGATGGTGATGCGATAAACGGGTATTTTTGTGAATAGGAGATGTGTATGCTTCGCCATTTGTAGATAATAAGCATATAATTTGGGAGTTACTTGTGCAATTGTGGGCTTTGTGAGTTAGGTGTGAAAAACATTTTCAGGAGTTGTAGATGATACACGCGTTCGTCGTCAATGCGCGCGCGCGCTCACGTGCATACTCACACACGCACACAATTGCACACACACTCTCACACACGTACACACACACGCACACACACACTTATACACACATATACACACACGCACACGCTTTTGGGAGCGATAAAAAGCAAGGCTGTGTCTGTGTTGCGGAAACAAGCGAAAAATTTTATACTTCAAAGCACAGTAGGTATGGGGGGGGAAGGGTGCTGTCTATAGGTTAGGTACCTCCGTAATGTGAGAGGGATGGCTGTAAACGACAGCTATGAATGCTTGAGAGATGCAGTCGTTTGTTAGTCAGTGTTAACTTTTTTGTGTTTCACTTGTCGATGTCCCGGTCGTCTATCAAATTTATTCCAGGAGAATGAGAATGACTCTGCTTTATAAGTACCTGTGTAAAGAAAAAAAGGCTTCGTCTGTCTTTCGCCCCTCCCTCCCTCTCTCTCGGTTGTGTGTGTGTGTGTGTGTGTGTGTGTGTGTGTGTGTGTGTGTGTGTGTGTGTGTGTGTGTGAGTGAGTGAGTGAGTGAGTCCCTGTCTGTCAGACTGAATACATGCTTACTTTGTCATGCCTGCCGGTCTGTTAGTGTGCATGCGTGCTTGCCTATGTCTGTCCACCTGTCCGTACCTGTCGTATTGAATGTCTCCACAATCTGCCCACCTCACACTATTGCCGTCTACGTAGTTTATGATGTGGCCCGCATGTGGATGTTGCGTCGTAAATATGGCCGCCGGACCCTTCTTCATATCACAGTCGGACAGCTGGCGGACCAGCGGAGAATGTCGGATGGGGCCTTCTGACAAGTTCACGTCCAAATCAGTCAAACGGCGGCGATTTACGTCCCGTAGATATGGCGGCCACCGTTCTAGTATCTGCACGTGACAGGCCTACGTGAGTCGTGAGATGTTTAGTTCCTAGAATCTACACACATATATCTACAGGAAAAGGGCGCGTAATCCGCCTCTTGGCACAGCCTGCTGATGCCTGTGCACACGTATGCATCTATTTCTCTCCCCTTTCTCTCTCTCTCTTTCACTCAGAGGCACATCTCTTTAGCGCTCATTACCACCCCCCCCCCTCTCTCTCTCTCTCTCTCTCTCTCATATTTCAATACGTATATATATATATATGAATGTACGATTCCTCTCGCTTTATCTCTCTCTCTTTCACACACACACACACACACACGAAGGGGTACGCAGCTTGAATTACTTTTTGCCGCTAGCTGTTCCAGTTAGGATTTTATTATCAACTTTCAGTCTGTTCATTTGAGTCAAGCTTATTTCCGCACGGTCAGTGTAGCAAAATAGTGAAATACTTGAACTCTTGACATCCACATTCACACATACCTACACACACATGCGAGCGCGTGCCCTTTCTCTCTGTTCATAAACACATTAAGCCGAAACCTCCCTGTCCTCACCATCGCACACTCACTATTTTCCTCCTTCCATCTTTTTCCTTGTCTTTCTTCTTTCCTTCCGACTGTGTAGGGTATATGTTATATTTGCTTGTTGTAGTAGGTTGTACTTAAAAATTCTCCTTTGTTTACCTGTTCGATTTAACAATTTATTTCTTTGTTATTTTCTCTCTACCGTGTCCCTCGTTGCTGTTTTATTATTTTTACGAATAAAGCCTTCATGTTACAGACCATAATATCATTTGTTGAGGAATGTGATTACTCGACAGTTAGAAGGGCAGGTAGAAAGAAATACGTGGAATTCATTTTCTGAAGCCATTGTGTTTCGTTGCACTTTTTACTTGAACACCTACAAGGAAGTATACATCTATTGTTTTTATTTTGTATTAAACCTACTTTTTTTTAAAATTTTATTTATTTTTATTTTTAAGCAGTGTCCTGTGAAAATGATGTTTCCTCTTTTTTCTGTGAGATCTGCTGTTTATCTGGTCTAGCCATCCGCTCTTGCCTACACACCCCACGCAGTCTCTGTGATCTCGTGTCTCTCCTCACAGATGTCACGTGCTGGAACTGGTGCTAGTGTCACGTGTGGGCGCAGCGACGAGTAAACGTGACTATGACCCATGGGCTTCAGGTCAAGGCCTAACAACCCCGACCGATGGTCCACAAAGAACAGTCAACGTGCTCAAGACAGTAGCTGTGTCGGACCTCACACACACACACACACACACACACACACACACACACACACACACACACACACACACACACACACACATGCGCGCAAACACAGCGAAAGAAAAAGGAAGAGAGAGAGAGAGAGAGACATGCATACACATGCATAAACACACGTACACATACACACACTTACTCTTTCTCTCTCTCTCTCTCTCTGCTCAGTCGTTGTGTGGGCATGATGACTTGCAGCAATAGTGGTGTATACTCCCCATCGTGACCTGGTCTTCATCCCTTCCTATAGGTCTGGGGGCAGTTGCACAACACAATTCTAATTTTAAACACTTTTAGGCCTTAACTCTATTTAGATAATTAGTTTAATGTGCACATCCCAATTTTAGAATTTTTAAAACTAACTCTGCTTTAAGTAAGATAAAGTTGTTTAAGTCTGACTTTCCGTCCTGTCAGTACAAATTTTTACTTCTTTAGAACAGTTTTAAGGTTTAGAAACGTGTTGTGCAACTGGCCCCTGTCCACTCCCACTCACACGCACACAAAAACACAGATAAACACGTGTGCACGACTCACACGTAAGCACACAGACTAATATGCATACATAAACATGTATATAGTATGTAATAATAGTATTTATGTAATATTATACACTATGGAATTGCAGTAATAATAGTAAAATGTGATTATCGTAATATATTATGTGATTATAGTAATAATAGTAATGTATCCAACCCTTCCACTAAAGTCAACGACAGAAAAACGGGTTTTAGTCTTTCCTTTGTGCTTTTCTTTCTACTTTTTTCCGTTTGTTTGCTGACATATATTGGACTGTGTCCGTATGTATGTTATGTACATTTTGTGTCCCTGTTACTTTAAGTTTAATCCTCTCTCTCTTGTAAAGTGCATTGAGCCTTCAGCTAAGTCTGGAAATGCGCCATATATTTAACATTGTTAGATAAATTCCCATTGTCATTACGTAATTATAATAATTATATTAATATATTGTTATTATAGCAATGCATTATGTAATTATAGTAATAATAGTAATACTTTATGCGATTATACTAATAATAGTAATGCAGTATGTAATGTTATTATAGTAACAAGAAGTTATACATTATGTACTTCTCGTAATATTTTATGTGATTAGATTTATATTATGTAACTATAGTAATAATAATTAATTTTAGCAATGCATTTGCAATTATAGTAATAATAGTAATACATCGTGTGGTCTTAGTAATGTGTTATGTAAATAAAGAAGCAACAATAATACATTATGTAATATTATGTAATTATAGTAGTAATAGTAATACATCATGTAATATTATGTAATTATAGTAGTAATAGTAATACATTATGTAATTATGTTAATACATTATGCATTCAGGGTAGTAATAGTTAAATATTATGTAATTATAGTAGTATTAGTAAGATATTATGTAATAAAAGTAGTAAAAGTAGACACTCTCGAACACATATCCTCACGAGTCACGTACATACAGACGCACACACGTACACAAAACATGCGCAGGAAGTGGCGTCTCAACTACTGCTTAACATTAAGACAAACAAACAAACGAACGAGTTATTATGACGCAGTAATGTGACGTCCAGTCCCACCCCCCAGCGCCACGCAGATGATAATTTCCGCTTCCGGTACAGCCCGTGGCTGTACATCCGGTCGCCATGATGGAGAGATCACGTTATCTCGCAATATCTCGTTTTTGCATGTTTTGTTTACATCATCATGGCGACAAGGGGGAGGTGGGGGACAGCAGTGTGCAGAGTCTTATAAACGCATCGCCCTCGGCGTCTGGGAGGGGGGGGGAACAGGAATTAGGCCCGCCAGACGGCGCTGCTACACGTGACGCAATGCTGGGGAGAGGTGTTAAGCACCAGGTGAGAAAGTAGCGGGCGGGACGGAGATACTGACTGGCTGACAGACACACCGGACGGCAAGTAGACGAACACGCTTTCATACGGTGCGAGTGCATTGCTGTAATGCACTGCTGTAATACACTCCTGTAATAAAACTGTTTTCTCTCCGCGCCATCTATTAATTAGTGTCTGTGCGTGTTTTTATGAGTGTGTGAGAGAAAAAGAGAAAGAAAGAGAGTAAGAGACACATTCCCAGAGAAACATTAAACATACATTAAACATTTTTGAAACAATTTATTTTTATCTGCTATTTCCCATCATGGAGTTACTATTGGTCGCGATTCTGTGCATGCATCGCATGGAAATGGGCGGGGCACTTTGTTCCAGAATATCCCTTCTAGCTCGTCTGCTAACAAAAAGGACATAATGTTGAACCTTGCGATGCAAGCGGTCGGGAAAATGGCAGCAACGATGGACAGTTGCATCAGGATGCTAATCCACAAGCAGGCGTGTCTGTCTGTCTATCTTTCTGTCTTCCTGTCTGACTCTCTCAGTCTTCCGCTCTGGCGTTGGAGGTAACACACTTCACACGATGAGAAGACACTTATGCAAACGCGAACATTTACATTCACACAGGCGAGTATTCAAACAGAATGGGAGAGATGAAGTAAAGAGCAATATATATAGAGAGAGAGAGAAGGGAAGGAGAAAGAGAGCAGAAAGAGAAAAGAGAGAATATATTAGTGTGGGTGTGAGAGACAGAGAGACAGACTGCTCTTCATCACACATTAGCACTTCTCTGCCAATGCTGCCAGTCATTTGTTTGCTTTTCCCATAGTCTCAACATTTGCAGCACAGACGGCATCGCAAGGCACACGGCAGATACAGGCTGATCACACTGATATAAGATCAACGAGTTCGAAAGAGACATCTGAAGATACCGCCGAGCCGGCTCGGCTGATGCTGGAAAATCAACTGAATCTTGCAAGCTTCCGTTCCGGGTTCCAATCCATGTTTTATAAACACCGGGCCTGTCTTCCGTTTCAGGGGTGTTTGATTGGTTCGTCCCCGAGCATGGCCACACTGCGCACGTGTAACGCACTCTTGGCATCCGGTGCCGCAGGGGGTGTGTGGGAATCACGTGACAACTTTCTCGTAACATTTGTCTTTCGATGTTATGACAGATGCACCTCGTCATAACTAGAAAAACATGTCACATAACACAGAGAGAAAAAGAGAGAGAGAGAGATGGAGAAAGAGAAGAAGGAAGGAAGGAAACCTTCTGTGAATCCCACTTTCGACGTCAGATGAAGATTTCGGGAAACCCACAAATGTACTTTTTGAAAGAGCGTTTTTGTGTGCGTTTTTAAATTTTGTGCGTGATCTTGAGCACATGAGCAGTTGTCTACCCTGCTCACGCCACCCAAACAAATGAAGATCCCAGGCAGAAAATAAAATGCTCACCTCTTTCAAAACGCACATAGGTAAGAGAATGGCTTGTTTCGTAGTGATTGTACCGATTGTCTTGTATTGTTTCATGCATGAGGGGTGTCTTGTAAAAAGTCTTTAATGGTTTTCATCATTCAAGCGACGCCATTTTAATGAGAGAGAATATAAAACGTTATTAAACGGATGAGAACCCCAACAGCAGAAGATTGGAGAGTTATTTCAGAACCACAAAATCCCCAAGTTGTGTGTGTGTGTGTGTGTGCGCGCGCGTGCGTGCGTGCGTGCTTGCGTTCGCGCGCGCGTCAAGTCTCTCGTAAATGGAATACACTTATATTTTCAGCTTTGAAAAGAAATGTAACTTCCTATAAAAACTTAATCCGCCAGTAAAGAACTTTCAGCTGGTAAGCCTTGAATGCGGAATTATAATATTATAATGATATATAACTATATAATAATTAATATAATAATATCGGGGGTAAATGTTACGCTGGAATACTGATAGGATGGTGTCGACAGAGGTAAGAAGAAAGAGGTTAAGCCTAGCTCATTGAAGTATTTCTGAACACTACAAATCAAAATAAAATGAGTGGAATGTGAGCAGGACCTACATGCAAGAATTTGTTCTGGCAACATTTCACTAGGAACAAAAGAATTAGAGATGAAGCAGTATTAAAAAAAGAAACCCAAAAAATCTTGAAAATTTAATCTAGAAAGATGAGAGACAAAGAGACAAACATCTGCTTACAGTTGTCGTTCATTAGCGATGGTCCTCCCGCCTCCAATCTGTTTGCCTCAACATGTCTGCACTAGTCTCTTACCGATCGGAACAAAACTTCGGTCTAGTGATGACTTACACCTGTACGTTAACCTCTGGCTGCCAGACACTCCCTAGATGTGTTACCTTTACTTTGTTTTCAGATCTACCCCATTATTAACATCCACATCTGCATTTTTGAAGACAGCCGTCAAGTGTGACATGCATCTCTTCGCCGGATTGGCGGGGCTTGGGAGGACTCTACCATCCCATTTCCCTGCCGTTTGATTATTATGCGAAGTCGTTGCATCCTTTCTCAGCATGTGTTCGAATCACCTCTATAAGTACTTCCTGTATTTCAATTGTTATTTGACATTACAAGCTGTAGAAACTTCTAGTACAAATGTTCTTTGATAAATACGATCTCTTGTAATCTCTTCTTTAATCACCCCTACATTAATATTTCTTCCAGAGAGTTCTTTAGCGTCCAGACCACGCTTCATCCCCGAATAAAAAAAGGTATTTAAAAAACACGAAATAAGATCCACTTCAAGGAGCTGAAATGAAGATGTGGGGGAGACAAATCCCAATGAAAGATCATAAATTATGGAGCCCCACGACCGTGATATCGAATTTTCTGTTTCTATCTGTCAAAAATTAACGTATTCAATCCGCTCAGTCCATGGGGCGAAAACTTACTCTCAGCGTGCTGCTTGAAATTATGCAAATGAATGCGAACCTTGACACCACTTAGCTACGACGTTATGTTAATTAGGAGCCATCAGCTCTCGCCCCCTTCCTCTTGTCTCCTCAGCACACACACATCTTTTTATTGACGCTCTCGTGTCCGAACAAATACAGGAAACTCGATTAAAGACGCAGAAGTGGTGTGTGTGTGTGTGTGTGTGTGTGTGTGTGTGTGTGTGTGTGTGTGTGTGTGTGTGTGTGTGTGTCGTCCGTGCACATAGGTGCGACACATCCTTGAGAGTAGGCAAAACTACTGAGATGTTTGTTTGATCCTCAAGGTACTACATCCGGACACAGGCTGAGCATCAAATCAGAATTTTTTGTAGACCTTCACCCATGTTTGGTTAAATCAAATATATTTTAGTTACGACCTGATTAACATAATTATAACGACAGGTGTCGTCCTTTTACGATTATTTTATATTTCAGCAAACTGTTCCCACAAGGATTATTTCAAATTTTCTTTCAATTGGTGAAGAAGGTTCATCGTCGTTGTAAAACGAGAATCACCGGAGATTTGTTTTTAAGAAAGAAAAGAGTCCTCACGAAATAAGAAGGGGGAAACGTCCATGTTTGTTAACGTCTTTTATTAATATGTTTATCCACAGAAAAAATATGATTTGTAGATAAAGAATGGTTTCCGGTGATACAAAGGCGATATCTACCGGTCGCTTCACAGATGTCTGTGTGTGTGTGTGTGTGTGCACGTGGGGAAAAGAGAAACAGAATGACAACAACGATTCCTCATAAACGAGAGTGATAGCTTCAACAGTGGGATTTTTGGTACATCTAGCCCTCGTCCTAAAGAAGGAAAATAATTTGTTAAACGAGAAAATAATACAACAGCAGCATGGATAAAACACAAAGATCAACATGTGTAGTTCAGTGATCATGTTTGTCGTTCGTATGTATACCGGCTGACATATCCAAGTGTTGAAGTCTCAATGACAGCATATAAGGGGGTCCTTATGCTAGTTTGATAGAGGAATGAAACCTCAGCAAGTGATTTAAAGAGAGAGCGATTTTGGGTGAGGGTCGAAACAGTCATTTCTAAATTCGAGCAGGTGTGCGTTAATGTGGCAAATAATAATAATATTAATATAATTAATAACAATAATAATAATAATAATAATGTTACTGTTTTAATGAGAAATGTGATGGCTAAAGAAAATTATATATCGGAAATATAAATGCATAACATCAGAAAATCGATTAAAATTTCTCCTCGTCTCAAACTTATATCATTACATAATTCAAAATTCATATTAAACTTCACAGTGTAAAAGCAACGACTTAAATACAAATAGTCAAATGTTGATTTGTATATGTTTGTGCCTGAATGTTTATTTATTATTATACTTCTTTTCTCTCGTTGTCTCCCTCTTTCTGTGTGTGTGAGAGAGAGAGAAAGAGAGAAAGAAAGAGAGCGAAAGAAAGTGAGATCGGATTATCTTAATCTAAGTGGCTGAGTACGAGTACTAGAGAGGAAGAAAGACAATGGTGATATTTATCCCCGGCTTGACGTGTGTACGTATGTGATTGTGAGAGGAGTGTGTGAAGAGTTAAGAGCGCAGCTTTTCAGACCCCAAGGCAGCTGAGCTCGTCATTGTGGAGTGCAGGGAAGACCAGGTCTGTCAAACGGAAGCCACTTGATGATGCCAGATCAAAAGCTGCAAGAGGAAGGCGGGCCGGAAAGAGCTCCTCCCGCGCGTCTTATGTCCCCCTTGTCCCCTCCTTCGGATCCGACACCAGAGCGGCGCGCGCGCTGCTGATGGGTGGTTGATAACTTATCTCCGCTTTGCCTCTCGTGTTTGATCTTCTCGGGTCGCCGTTACAGTCGTCTGCGAGCCAGAGAGCGTGACATCATAAGCCGGAAGCCAAGAGGGAGGTAGTCCGCGACTGCGCTCACCATCAAGGGGTAACTCCACTCGAGAAGGACCAAGGGGACGTAACTGCCATGAAAAGAGCGAAACGTCTTCAAATTTTAATCGCCGGAAATGTCGTTGTTGTCGTCTTCGATGACCACGAGAGATCGCAGAGCCGCCTTGAGTCTGGATTAGGCGTGAGGTGAAGAGGTAGTCGAGTCATCCACTCTCGCATGCAGGGCCTGGCTTATTGTTCTGGATGTCTTCGTGGTCAACAACCCTGTCCGGTACGGCGGCTGCGAGTTAAGCTTTTTATCAACAAAAGACACCCGGCGGATTATTGTCTTCCACACATTCTGCCTGGTGCATCTAGCTTACACGTGGAAAATGCAGAAATTCCAAATCAAGTGTTGATAACCCAGATGTTCCAGCACAGTTGTTCTTTCCGCATCTGGCGCAGCCTGTAAGGCCTCTTCACGGAGAAAGGGAGTGTCTGGTAGAGGGGAAGGAGAACTGATTTATACTAATTATACTAATTATCTACCACATGTACTTCTGCAAAGAACATCAAAATTCTGCCAGGTTTTTGTACTGATGCCCTAAAGGCAGAGCAGATGAGAAGGGTGGCGAGACTTGGAGTGGACGTGAGTGAGAGGGGAAAGTTTGAACATGCAACTGGAAGCAAAGCACTGCTAATTACAAGAAGGGAGATCTCATGCTGAACTGGATCGTGGTTGACGAAAAAAAAGTACGAAACCCGGCTCGTACACTGTTTATCACGTGACTTGCGCAGTAGGACATAGAGCGGAGAGAAAGAGGTGTGAAGGAGGAAAGGAGGGGAATCAGATCGTTAGTAAAACAAAATTGCAACGAACAGTGTACGGTCCAGAGTTCATATCTCATCTAAGGACACACACACACACACACGTGTCCCTCCGAATGCAGAAACTTTCATATGTCTGGGGGTTGAGGTCGTGTGTGTGTGTGTGTGGGGGGAGAAGTAGGAGAAGGTGAATTAATCCGGGTGCTTCAGAGAGCGCTACAGCTATGGCATCCGTTTACGATGGTGTCCACCAGGGGGCGACAGGTGTTAGCGCTGCGTCACGACGAAGACTGACGGTCGGCTTAATGGCGCGAATTTGCTGGCAGCGATCCGGCACCTTCTGAGAGCCTTAACGACGTTACAAATCACGCGCAGGCAGTCGGGGCTGTCCGTGTTATTGCCGCGCCTTAATTGCGCGACGTTCGACTCCCGCCGAGCGGCAAGGAACCCACTCTGGCACTCGCCACCTTGCTCTCGGAGATTACCCTTAATCTCTCTAGAGCAGCTGTAGCCATTTTTCCACTGAGCAGCTGGGTGGACTTTACAGGGGCTTTGTATCCACGAATGAATGTCTCCATGTTGCCACTCTGATTACAACCTTAATCCCGTGGTGAATCTTCAACTTTGTTTGGAGACAACCAATCGATTGCAAGAAAAGACTGGGGTGGTGTGGAACTAGGGGCAACAAAACCTATGTACATATCGAGGCTGCAAGTTTTAAAATTATTTAATTTTCAAAGTTATGCTCGATGAAGGTGAGGTAGTAACTTATCTCTGATTATTGACATGGTCAGTCTGGTGGGTTCAGGTCTTGTCTCCGGTGAGCCGTCCTCTCTCATTGGACGTGGGACCTAGTTACAAGGCAGTGATAGAGTCTCAGCACAGGTACTACAACATACATAATATAGATCATTGGTCCGAAGTGTCTCATGCAGAGGGATGCTCTTGTAACGGTGTTACTAAGGGGCACTTGCAGCTGTGAGTCTGTGAGTGAGTGCGGTGCACATTTTGCCAACGGCGGATGTTGATGTGCAAGCTGCGTGGGTTTTATTGTTGACGCAGCGATTTATGGAGACCCAGGAGGCATGGGTGAGGTAAGAATAGGGGTAGTTGGGGGGGGGAGAGGACGTCTACGAGGGGAGCTGCTCACACGGCGGGGGGTGGAGCGTGGAGGCAGGTTTGTTGCCCAGAACGACACCGGAACAGCCTTCAGTTTGCCCACCCACCCACGCACGCAGGCTGTCTGCCCATCTGCCCAGCCAGCCCCATGCATCTCTCAAATGCACATGACCACGCGTACACACGCACATACAAGCAGCCTCCACACACACACACACACACACACACACACACACACACACACACACACACACACACAATTACGGAGGCACATAAACGCATGCACGCTTTGTTACCTTTTGTCAAATTTCCGCAAACACACATGGCGGGTCCAGGGAACATTTTCAAATTTAGAAGGTGGTGGTTTTTCTGTGATGTTCTTGGTGGCTTGCCTTAGGTCATGTGACCTCACGAGCTCCTACTCAGGTCACCACCTCATCCTTCAACCCTTCTATTTCCACCCATCCACCTCCTCTTTCAGCCTGCTTCTTCTTTTCCTTTGTGTTTCACGATGAGAACAATGAAGAACACCACCAAGAAAATAAAGGAAAGAAGAGAGAAAAACGTATTAACCGAATGTGTGTTTGACGTAAGTTTTAGTCTAACTTCTGTAGTTTGTGGAAGAATAACATATAGTGAATACGACGACGATGATGATGATGATGCACTGGCCGTTGGTTAGCTGCTTCCGCTTAGCATCGGAAGCTACATCATATGAGTGTATGCTCAATGAATGATGATGGGACGGGTGCAAATGTCAACGGTGATTGTAGTGCTTTTACTCTGGAGCTGATGATGACCTTTTTATGACGATAGCAATTGTTACGACGATGATGTTGACGGTGGAATGACCACCACAACGATCAGCAGTTAATCTGTTCACATGCTCCTACAGTCACTAGCAAACTTTTACAGCTGTGCTATGAACCACAACATCACCAGTGAGAACGATCATGGTGAAAAAGATTTTTGCATGTTGCTGAGGGGCGATCTTCCGCGTCATAAATTGTTATGTCTTGAGATGCCGAGTTGCTGTAAAGAGAAGCTACTTTATCACTGTAAAGGGAAACTACTCCTCTCGTACAAAAATATTAAAAAAAAAATTCCTACCAGTAGAATTTTTTTTTCTTCTGCGAAGAGGATAAAGACCTCGTCAGAGGGTCATTAAGAAGGGAGGGAAAGGGGGGACAATCTGCAGGTAAGGGGAGTAAGTGCTCGGATGCTGGCGCTCGCTCCTTCGTGAAAGGGTCACGGCAGAGGTCAAGCAGTTATGGCTACCTGCCCCTCCTGACACTGCGCAGATGGAGCAAACGCCACGGCAGCCAGTTAAAAACTGGGGATGGAGAGCGTGGGTGTGGGGAAGACGGAGGGAGGGATGAAGCGAGTAAAACTGAGTGAGTACTGTTCACGCGT
Organism: Marisa cornuarietis; assembly: GCA_004794655.1. Lineage (NCBI taxonomy): Eukaryota > Metazoa > Mollusca > Gastropoda > Architaenioglossa > Ampullariidae > Marisa > Marisa cornuarietis. Next base: position 503,260 of record SMMW01000637.1, read on the forward strand.
CACGACAAGTCAACAAACACAAGCCTCTTAATTCTGTGGACCTTTTAACTTTTAAGCAGAAAGCAATAAATTTTGTTCTAATATTTACCTAAATAAGACGTAAGAACATTCGTATTTTTTCTTCTCTTTATTATCGAAGATGGTATGGTCGTTAACGAACCCACGCTTGCTAATTCTGTTTTGTGTCGTTTCCACCGATAAGCAGGGCGATGACAAGGTGGACAGAGTCACGCCGTCTTTTCCGCGTCATTCCTGATGAACACCAGAACTGAGGGAAGCCACGGCAGTCAACACATCAGCCGAAAGCTTTCAAAATTTGGTGAATCTGGCGCCACGTCCAAACAGCCACCTCATCTGACGAGGACCCAAATGTCTTGTGAAAACTCTTGAGGAGTGGAGTAGTCTGTGTGTCTCTGGGATTGCTCAGGACCGCATCTAGACACCTCGGAGGGGGAGAGTTTCTAGATACCTCGAATGTAGCGAAAGGTCTAAAGGAGTTGGGCTTGGTTGTCCTATATATTGTATTCTGGACCTAGCTAAATGTTGGAGGTCCAGATATCTAGGGTTTAGCCAACCAATAACGGTCACATCTAAGCTTCTGTCAGTTTCACATCTCGATTAACATCATCACACTTTTTTCAAACGCAACACTAAGCGTGGGGCAATTCTCGGAACTAAAAAAGAACTTTATCGATTCCTTAACTGTAGCTGAGCATAAGTCATCTAGTAATTTTTATGTGACAGCAACAAGAAACTGTCAACAAAAGCCAAAAAGGAACAGCTCATCACAAATTTGTCTGAGCATCTACCTCAGTCCGCCGTTGATTTTATGGCGGCACAGATCCGAATAGGTAAGAAAGCAAAGGACGAGATGGTCAGACAAGGAGAAGTGCATTGCCTTGTCATTGTATGATAGAAATCCAAAGGTGAATCACATGGTTAAGAAACTGTTTGGGCTTCCAAGCATTTCAACACTACGACGTGCAATGGCAAAAGTTCATGTCTATCCAGGATTTAATGACAATATTATTAATGCACCGAATGATAAAGTTGCAGGGATGTCGTCGGCTGGGTCACAGTTTTGTGCACTTATCTTTGATGATCAGCAATTACAGAATTAAGAAAAGGCAGTCAGATAAATTAATGGTCATGATGTTATGAAAATTAGTGCACCAATGTACTCAAAGCACAGTCAAAAGCTCCCATTTGAAATTTATTTGCACTTGACAGTCAGGCCGACCAGCATTACACTTGAGTTACTAATGATCCACTCGGTCTACCATGGCTAAAAATAATAGTTAAACTAAATAATTTAAACAAATAATAATAATAATAATAATATAAAAATACGAAGATAAATGTAAAGACTCTCTTCACGCGTACTGATGTAAGTCTATTGTTTTTTGCCTGCTAATGTTTATGAAGAAATAAAAGTTAACATGTACAAGAAAAACTTCAAAGACAATAAGTACACGTTGAGAAATATCATCATATTGGTGCGCACATTACTAGACTGTGACTTAATAGACGACGACGACGACAAACAAACTTTCCTCATTGGTTATGTGTAATTATCTCCCCAGAATCAATGATTCAAGGAGACCGCTAGGGTTGCTGCGCTCAACGCGGTCATCGCTGTTTACATCGGAGACTTCGCGCTATGACCCATCTTGTAGAGTTTACTGTCTTTGGTTACAGGAAGAACACCTGAACCTCAAGGCACTCATACTGCCTGAATAATACCGTGTGACGCAGCATATCCTCGCTCCGTTGACCCAGCCGTTGGACGGGTACCTAGGCAGGGAGATGAGATGGGTACGACGCCACACACAAAAGAAGCTGGCCGTGTGATCTTGAACACTTCACTCCCTTTCGAACGTGCGCTCACAGGACTACCTGCCCTTGGTTCTTAGTTGTTCTCAGTGGCGTAGGAAGATGATCTGACTTCTCTGGGACGAGAAGAATGCGAGTCCAGTCCACTCATTCTTGCACGTTGTCTGTCCTTTACATCTGCTTCTTATCAGCAGGATCGTCTTCGTAAGTCCTGAGGACCACCATGTGTGGCCAGACCACTTTAGCTGGCGTCTTTCACGATGGACAGCAAGCCCTTCTAGGACCAAATTATCCGAGTAATTTTCTTTTTAGTCGTTATAGGACCAGTTATCTGAGTAATTCTCTTTTAGCCTTCCTAGGATAAAATTATCTGAGTAATTTTCTTTCGTGTCTCCTCATTGATAAAGTTTTTTTTTGGTAAGAGATATCAAGGATTCTCCTAAAGCATCTCATATCCTTGGAGATGAAGGACATCCACACGGTCCATGCATCCAGTCACACACACACACGATTGGCAGATATAGTCACGCATGCGCAGTCGACAGCGCAAGAAGCCACAAACGACCTGCGTAGATTTCTGTCCCAAGGATGAAATAAATAAATAAATACCTTCTTTTTCGCTGGTGTCAAGCTTCCTGCGTGGGAGATAAAATTTAAAATCCAGTTCGGCAAAAGATGCAGCTGAAGAAGGACACATTTAATGGACCGCTGGGACACAAAGTCTGAACAATGGCTTTTAAAGACACAAAAGGACCTCTTTTGTCACTGCCACTGGAATAAGAATGTGAGCAGATCTTCAATGTTCAAAGAAAACAATGAATAAATACAAAATCTAAAAAAAGATATAAAAAAGTAAAGTGGAGAGGAGGAGGTAGATGAGGAGAAAGAGAAGAACATAAAAGTGGGTGGGTGGCGGCTGACAGAAGAGAAAGAGCTTTTTCCTGCATTTTGTTTTCATAAGGACAGCCTGCGTTTCTAATGGGAGAATTATGAGATGTGCTTGCAGGCGTCTCTCTCTCTATCACTCTGTGTGCGTGTGAGCGAGCGAGCGAGCGAGCGAGGGAGAGAGAGAGAGAGAGCGGGGGAGTGAGTAAAGAGAGGGCAGAACGAGGTGAGGTAATGGAGTGTAGCGGGGGAGGGAGTGTGGGAGGAGGCGGGAGGTGGGGGGAAGAAGAGGATGAAAAACGATCTCGACATCCGCCCACGCCACACTTACGATAAACAGGTTCTCTCCTCTTTCTCCGGAACCCCTCATCCCCCTCAACTCTTGTGTTCCTCCCTCTCCACTTCTCTTTCTCTCTCAAGTCTCTTGCGGCCTTTTTGCAGATTGCTACCACACACACATATATATATATATGTGTATACACACTCATCACACACACACACACACACACACACACACACACACACACACACACACACAGAGTGAACATATTCATGCTGTGTGTTTTTGACAGTGTTATGTAGACACATGAACACTTTTTTGTTTACCCATTGAAGATCTTCGACGTCGGTCGCTGTGACCCAAGAGGAGATGGGAGCGAGTGAGTGGTGAGGGGGGACACCTCTGGTCCTGTCGTCGCTGTAGTAGTGGGCCTCCACTGATGCTGAGTCCTACTGCGCCATGCTAGGAGGCCCGCCATCATACCCGGGAAAAAAATGGCATTACGAAGTTTGTATGGCAGTGATGCTATTCTGTACAGTGCACTATCTCTTGTCTCTTCTCTCCTTCCAACACTACCCCTACTCCGACACACACAGAACATAAACTAACAACTGGGGGGGGGGGGCGGCTATTAAAAAGTGTAATAAATTAAGTACCCATTAAACATGACTCATTCATACACCCATATATATATATATGCAATGGCAGAAAAGGTAAACATTTTCTGGCTATTGTTCAACGTCCCGTTGCACGCTCAAAAAGAAAACAAACAAACAAGCTTAGACATATAATCTAAAGAAGTGGCACGCTCGTATGTATGGATGAGAAATATGTGTTGCACGGTGCAGATGGAAGATTGCAGCAGCAGATAGGCACAGCAACACTTCATTCATACAGGAAAATTGCCCTTGTTCTGCCAACCCTCCCTCTACTGCACCCTCCCTCTTTTTCTCTCCTCCACTCTCACCGGCTCCCGACAATCAACTCATTCAGTTTTCTCTTTTCTCCTCCCATTCCCCCATCCACAAGTTTCGTCTCCCCTCCCTCATCTAATTTTTTTTCCTTCTCATTTTCAGTAAATTGTGTGTGCGGATTGGAGTGGAGAATGGAGTGGAAGAAATCTACATGCCCCCCCCCCACACACACACACACGCGCGCGCTCGCTCGCACGCACGCACAAACACACACATGCGTATATGCACACACACACACACACACACACACACACACACACACACGTGTACGCAGAGGGAGGGAGAGAGATGGTAAACTGCCTACAGGGTGGGCACGGCGATTATGATATTGGGGGATAGTGAAGCGGGATCCCCATTTCGTCGCACAGGGCCCACCGGATGTTCTAATTGGCTCAGGTGACCTTTTCTGTCATGTGCACAGAGCATCTCTCTCTCTCTATCCCCAACCTCCTCTTGGCTCTTTCTCTCTCCGTGTTGCGTGCGTGCGCTCGTGGGACGTGCACAGTTCAAGGTCTGATCATCCTGCATGCATGGCACCTATACCTCTCACTTTTGAAATAAAAGAACTAAATCAACCAAGAAGTCAAAAACCACGAAATCACAGCTTTTACAGTAGCACGACATTCAAAATGGTGAACTGTATGAATATTGCGGCGAGTCAGCTTGAAGCAGACCGGCCAGGATTGTGCCATCAGTTTCAGATCAGTGATTTGCTCTCGTATGTTCACACATGACTATCTTTCAAAACATAGGTTTGTGTGAAATATTATAGACACACACGCACACACACGTTGCTTGAATATTTGAAAGTGTTGGCGGCGTACGAAAGCGGAAAGTGATAATAACGGTATCTGTATTTGTATATCAACGTTTTCGGGGCCGTTGGTACTGGGGAGGTAGAAAGAAAATGAGTGAGTAGAAGGGAGCAGAGCCTCGATTTTCTGAGACAGCAGTTTTTAAGTGATGAGTAATGTATTTTCTTTCTTTCTGAATGTCATACGCAGGCTCGCTGACGATACCGCACTGCACGTGCCTGCTAGGTTTCTTGACCTAGCGCTATGGGCGACCTGATGTTGTGTGTGTACCTGAGTCTGTGTGTGCGTGAGTACGTGCATGTGTGTGTGTGTGTGTGTGTGTTGTGGTGCTTTTTGCCTACAGTTGTGTGCGTGTGTATGACAGTGAGCTTGAATCAATGTGTGTGCTTAGCGTTCCTGGACGTGTGGGTGTGTATAAAGTTGTCTTCGTACTTAAAAAAGACATCTGTTATCAATTGTCTGCATAGAGATATAAGAAATCTGATGAAAAATGACTCAAGATACTCTCACCCGTTTAAAGAAATCGTTCTATCCACAAACGTCATATCGGTCGAATGTTTCGGCTAAGAATTCTGTGCTGGCTGCTTCTTTGATCATGTAAGGATGTTCAACATGATGTGTACTCGCTAATGACTAGCATTTCGCGAAGAAAGGTGGGTTCTTAGCAAAGCTTCTGCGTCTTCTTGACATAACTGCTGAAGAAGAAACCTTTTGCATAAATGAAGCAGGTCTTAGTCTCAAACGGGAATGGGTCGTACGGCGGGGGTTAGCCCCTTTGGTGGGTTGGGCATGTCGTGTCTAGGTATCTACACTAGAGCAGCTGACTCACCTAGGGTGTCTGTCTGGTCTGTTCAGAGCATGAAATCACAGTAGTCACGTGTTACTGTCCACCAAACAAAACCCTACAACTTCAGACCATACAACTGCAGGACAAGGGACTTCTACTATTCGGGGACTTAACTTGACACTCACCAAGCTGAGGCTACGAGATGAATAGTAGAGGAGAATAAATCGAGGAATAAGCCATCGACAACAAATTCGTCTTTATCAACAAACCAGATAATAAGTCCACCTGCTTCTCCCGTGCATGAAAAGTTACCAGCCACACAGTCTTCGCTTTTGCAACAGAAGACTTACAGAAGCAATGTGAAGGTAGGGTGAAGGACCAGCTTGGAGGAGGTGACCATCTGCCTTTACTTCGCTTTCTCCGTTCTGTAATATGGCATACCACAGTACCACGACACACCACAGTACCATGACATACCACAGCACGAACAGAACCCAGCTGCGACTATAAAAGGCAGGCTGGACAACATTTAGGAGCATTACTGGTAGCCTAGGCCAGGAAGAATAGTGTGGTCTTCGCAAAATCAACTCAAGTCTGACAGAATCCATGAAAGCAGCAACCAGCAGCATCCCCAGAGGCAGGAGACAAGACTATACATTCTACTGGAATGACACACTGCAGAAGCTACGCAATCAACTAACGACAGATTGAGGAAAGATCGAGAGCAAACCCACACCAGAACATATCGCTAGATACAGCGCAGCCAGGAAACGTTTCGATGAGAAAAAGTTGAAACAAATTCAATCCTCATGTCAAGAGAATACAACCTTCTTGAATATAGATACTAATATAATTTTTTTTAATTGGTGTTCTACGCCGAGTCAGCAACTAAGGCTATATCACGCAAAGGCAGCCAGCCCTGTAAACAGATGCCACATGCAGAGAAAGAACAGAGTGCCCGAGACGAGAACTGAATCCAGGACAGCCAAACTTCACTGTATTGGTGACAGGCGCTTGTGACAGTATCCCTGGTCGTTCGACCAGAACGTGAATACTGGCCCCGGGGAATGGGCACGTGGGCACTAGTTACTCAACACTAGCCGCCCACGTCAACATTAACTGCAGGGGAAAACACACGATAATCACACGTCGGTCAGTCAATTACACAACTTGGCTCACGAGCCCCCACCCCTGCTCTTCCCCGAACACAATACTCAACGACGTGTGATTTCAATATAACAATAAAGAAAAGATTTATTAATTACAAAAGCATTTCAAACAAAACACAAACAAATGGACTCGTCTAGGGGGGTCCCAATACTATCCGTGCTAGAGCGTACTTCTGATGTTACAGTGCTGTTGCCTCTCTTACAAATACCATACACACTCGCAAGCACACCAACTTAGCTCTGTTACAGCTGGTTTGTTGTTAGTCCAATACTTCTGTTGACTGTCATGACACACTGACGATTTCCTTCGAAGTGATGTCTGATGGTCCGTCGTCTTCCTCCCTCGAACTGCCACCCCATCAGAGAGCGACGACTGCTTCTCCCGGTGACACAGGTTCGAGCTTTGTACCTCTCGCGAGTACACACGTGGGTTCTTAGACCGTAATGCCTTGTACAGCCGCCAAACGAACACCACCACAGACGGTCTCAGTCCTTGAGAACCGACGACTTCTAGCGGCCTTAACGTTGAACGTCTACCTCTCACACCGGTAGAGCAAGCCCACAGTCATGTAGCCCTTCTTTCCACAGCAACAGCAGGCAGACTTGACAGTCCGTCGTCAATTACTTGCCTCCTTCTCTCAAGGTTCTCTAACCCAACTTCTTTCCTCCCGAGTCTTGCCCTCGTGGCTAAGACTCGGTCCGAGGCAGAAGTGTAGCTGGCGTTAGGAAGCTGAAGTCGCTTCGGCCGTTGACCTGTTGCTCCTCACTCAGACGTCTCACCGAAAGCAAGTGAAGAGTTGTTGTTGTTGTTGTCTTTGAAAGGGAAAGTGCTTCCACCGAAAGGCGATTTCGCACTGTTTGGGGGGGGGGCAAGGGGAGGAGCAGAGGGGGAAGCTGGAGGTGGTGGTGGTGGTAAGGAGGGGAAGGGACCGGGAGAAGGGTTGTCGTTCTCTTTCGCCGCAGGTGTTGTTTACTGGTGTTGGTGCCCTCTGCCATCTGTAGTGCCGTGCTCTTATGTCCTGTAGGCCTGCCAAGTCCGCAGAGGTGGCGTACTGTCCAGGTTGCCGGATCTCTTAGGTTGCCCTATTTCTATATCCTAGACTTAGTTTGAGGACTTATTGAGATTTATGCTGTTTCTTGCTTGGCCTTTTTTTTTTTTTTTTTTTTGCAGCTCTGGTTATGAGAGATCATTGCTTTAAGTTGTTTTTATACTGATTTGAAGAATAATGTTATGCTAGCAAGGTCATTTGTTCGGTTATATCCTAACCTATGGGTTTTTGTTTCAGTTATCAGAGTTTTTCAGGGGAGGAGCTATTTAGTCATACCCTTTTATCTGTTTATATGTGCTTAGCATGAGGGTGGCTTGTCACCATTGTTACTACTAATGACAGTATAGTATGCCACTGCTCTTTTGGTGGGTTAAGACAGTTGTTAATGTTCAGTGCCAGCCTATGTTTATTTAAGACCTGTCTTAATTCTTCTCTTTCTTCTTTGTTTTCATGACACTCCAAAAGCACATGTGGGGTGCTAAGCCTGTCCCCACATATGCATGTTATAGGGTCTTTGTATTTAATTAAATATTCTCCACTTAGCCTCATTCTAGCTATCTTAGACTGGTGGGGCCTACTTGAATTAAAAAAAAAGTAGCGTATTACTGGGTTGGTCATCTACCAGTCTCCTAGTTCCTTTACCTTCAGTTTTATATTTCTCCTGCCATCTTATTGTTATTGCTGGTTTTATGGCTATTCTTCTCTCAGTTGGTGAAATAGAGATGTTTAGGGTGGTGACTTTAGGACTGCTACTCTGCTTTACAGCCAGTTTCGCTAGTTTGTCAGCTTCCTCGTTTCCTTTAATCCCAATATGGGAGGGGACCCAAAGGAACCTGACGTCTCCGTTTTCCCTGTTAATTTTATTAATGAGGGACAGTATCTCATATACAATGTCTATTCTGTTGGATGATTGGTTTTTAAGTGCCTGGAGTGCTGACAGGGAGTCCGATAGTATAAGGAATTGTCGTTGTTCAGTGTCTCTCAGTTTGAGTTGTGTCGTCTCAAGAGCTGTCTGTATAGCAGTCATCTCGGCTGTGAAGATTGACGTGTGGGTTGGGAGTTTGATTGAAAGGGTCATGTTGTCAGGAGAATAGATTCCCAGCCCGGTTGCTTGCGCTTCAGGGTCGTGGGAGCCATCCGTGTATATTTGTGTATAGTCCTTGTAGGTGGTGCTCAGTTTGAGTTTGATCTCTGAGGTGATTTGGTATTGGTGGCTCTCTTTGTTGTATTTGGTGAGGTCAGTGTCTATTTGTGGTCGCGGAAGTGTCCAAGGTGGAGTTTGCATGTTGGTGTGTGGGTAGGGTGCTGTAATTGCCGTTTCTGCTCCTTTTGTATTTTCTATCTGTTGGGTGTGTTGTTGAATAGTGGGTTGTGGGGTGGGGCGGCCTGTTCTGTGTCTGTGGGGTTGTATGTGGATCTGTCGGACTGGGTGGTCGGTAGGGAGACACTGCATCTTATAGTAGTAGTTGGCTGTCCTCTCCTTGATAATCAGGTCTATTGGTTTTTGTCCCGTCTCTGCCAATACCGACAGGTTTGGAGTGTGCGAAGGTACACCCAACACTACTTTTAATGCTCCGGCCTGGACTGACTGGAGTTTAGCTATGTGGTTTGACCTCAGGTGAACTAGGAGTGGGGCTGCATAAAGCAGCTTTGACATTACATGGGCTTGGTATAGGTTAAGAAGGGATTTGGGGTGGGTGCCCCAGTTGTTACCACTTACTACTCTCATTAGGTTAATTCCCTTTTTGGCAGCTTTCGTTATTTTATCTACATAGGGGGACCAGTTTGTTTTATCCGAGAAAATTACTCCTAAGAATTGTACCTGGGAGCTATAGTTAATGGTTGTTTGGTTTAGTTTTAGTTTGGGATATTCCATCTTCTGGTTTGGTTTTTTAAATATTATCGCCTGGGTTTTGGGGGCTGATAATTTAAAGCCATTATATTTTAACCAGTTTGCTACTTCATGGAGGTCCTCTTGGATCTTGTCAATTCCTATGATTTTAGGTATCTTCGGGGTTGTTTGTTTTACGTATTTCTACTTTTCCTAGGAGGGAGGTGTCGTCTGCAAACTGTTTGACTTTTACGTGCTTTACACATTTGGGGAGGTCTGCGATCATTATGTTAAACAATAATGGACTGAGGACGCTCCCCTGGGGCACTCCATTATCAAGCAGCACCTCTTTAGACGTCTGGTTTTCCACTCTTACTGCTATTTTCCTGTTTGACAGGAAGGATCGAATTAATTGGACGATTTTGTTTGGAGTACCTATGCGGTAGAGTTTCTGGAGCAGACCTTCATGCCAGAGCATGTCGTAGGCTTTCTCAATGTCCAAGAACACTCCACACAGGTTCCCTCTTTTTTCTGTATGAGCGTTAATTATTTCCTGCTGTAAGGCTGTTATATGATCCATCGTACTACGTTTTTCCCTAAACCCACTCTGTTCTGGGGGTAGAATGTTGTTTACTTCGCAGTAGTAGTTTAATCTGCATTTGATTATTGTTTCAAACGTCTTGCCTAACTGCGAGGTGAGCGCTATTGGTCTGTAGCTAGCTGGGGATGTCTTTTCTTTACCTGGTTTGGGGATTGGGACCACTGTAGCCATTTTCCACATGCTGGGGAGTGAGCTTTTATCGAGAATTTCATTAAAAAGCTCTAAGATATGATGTTTAGTTTTATGATGACATTTTTGCAGCATTTCGTAGGTGATGAGGTCTGGGCCTGGAGCTGATCCCAGCCTTTTAGCTGTTAGGGCCTGCTCAAGCTCTTCCTTAGTTATTTTTTCTGTTAATTTAAAAGGGTCCTGTTGGTTTAAGGGGGGTAGAACGTCTCGTTCTGCCTGTTCCCTATGTAATTGGAAGTCTGGGTCTAGATTATAGTCTGCGCTAGCATCTTGGAATTGTTTCGCTAAGAGGTTAGCTTTTTCTTGGTTTGTTTCATACTTTAAACCATCTTTCAACAAGGTTGGCATTGTGGACCTGGGGCCCTGGTTAAGATATTTTACCTTTTTCCAGCTGTCATTTAGGTTTGCATTTAAATCTAGAGATTCTGTAAACTTATGCCATTCATCTTTTTTAGCTTGTAGGATAGTGTTTTTTGCTAAGGACCGTGACTTTTTGTATTCTAGTCTGTTTTCAATAGTTTTATTTTTCTTCCATATCTTTAGTTTATATTTTCTATTTCTAATTGCCTTTTCACAGTCTTTGTTCCACCATGCTTGGCCAGCATATTTATACTTGCTACCGTTGCCGTTTGGTGTTGCCGATTTGATAGCTTTCATGATACTGTTTGTCAGTTTGTCTGTCTTCGTATCTATGTCATCATCAGGGAGCCATACCTCACTCAATAATGTTAGTGACTGGTACAGGTTCCAGTTAGTTTTTTTAGTATTAATTCTGAAGGTTTGGGGGTTTGGGTGATTTAGTTTGGTTTCTGGCATGGCAATCATGATTGGGAAGTGGTCACTCCCTAGGGTGTCTTCTTCATAAACTTCCCATTTCAAGATATTTGCTAGTTCTGGGGTACATATTGATAGGTCTATGGCTGAGGTTGAATCTGTATCGCCCTGGCAATAAACATGAGTGGGCTGACCATTATTTAATAAACACATATTCGAATTATCCATTGCTTCTTCTAACATTTTGCCTCCTTTGTCTGCTTTTGGTTTATCCCTATCCCAGAGTGGGTTTTTAGCATTGAAGTCCCCTAGGATTAGATTGGCTGATAGGAAAACACTTGTTAGATCATCTACTGTTATTTTGCTGTATTTGTACATGTTAGGGATGTATATGTTGGCTATTTTTAGTTTTTTACCTGATGTTAAAGTGATTTTAGCTATGGTTATCTCTAGTTCTGGGTTTAGTTGGTGGTTCACTTCTGTGACTGTTAATTCGGTTTTAACATAGATAGCTACTCCTCCTCCTTTGAGCGGTTTAGGTCTCAACTTGTATATAGGGGGGAATTTATAGCCTGGAATTGGTATTGGTTCTCGGGCGAAGTTTACTTCCTGTAGGGCTATTACGTCTGGCAAACTATTTTTAATGAAGTTTAATAGCTCATGCTTGTTACTATTTAGTGTCCTGCAGTTCCACTGCATAAACTTCACCTGTTTGTTATCCATTTTAATTTAGTAGTAAGTTCATCAGTCCTGACAGGGTTTGAAGCATAGTTATTAACACTGGCATTTCTTTTTCTTTTAGGTCTTCATTTCTTATAATCTTGCTGCTATATTCATTTATTTTCCCCATTAATGACATGACAACTGCGGAAAGATTGTCACAGGTCTCTGTGTTTTTTGTCGGGTCTGTTGTCCTTGGTGGGTGACTGTCTTGGTCGGTATTCATTGTTTTTTCCGTTATTGTCTGGTTTTCTATGTTGTGGTCATTTACTAGCTCTGACGCGGCTTCTTCTATGGGCTGTGAGGCTGGGACAGGGTTTTCTGACCGGGAAGCTGTCTGAGGGGCCGGTGGGGTTTGTTGTTCTTTGGGGGGCTCTCTAGTGGGTGCTGTGTCCTTTCTGGACCAGTACTTTTCTTTTGACGTGTTTAGCGCTTCCCTGTATGACATTTGGCCAGTTGCGCTGATCTGGCTGGCTTGCCTATGAATGACCCTACAGGGGCAGCCTCCATAGCGAGCACTGTGGCCAGTGGTGCCACAGTTTACGCAGGCAAAGTCCTTGTTGTTTTGGATTGTGCATGCTCTGGTGTCATGCCCTTCGCCGCATCGCCCACAAACCGCCTTGAGTTTGCAGTTAGTTGCAACGTGACCAAAACCGTTACAGTTGTAACACTGCCGTTCGGTCTGATGAAACTGCTCAACTCTGTAAGTCTGGTAACCGATTTTTACTGATGTAGGCGTCTCGCTGTTTTGGAATTCGAGGAGGATCGCCTTACTTGGGGCAGATTTGTTGTCTTTGGTTCTAAAACTGAATCTTTTTAGCGCTCTAACTTTGTGGCCTTTGTTGCTCGCTAATAATTCGTTTATTTCTTCCAGGCTTTCTTCTAGTGGGATATTCTTCACTACACCTAGTCCTTTTTTTTGGTCAGACTTTACAGATATTTTCTGCCCTGGTTGATAACATGTTATTGCTAGCCCTAGGAATATTTTCAGATTTGCTGCTTCTTCCTGTTGGCTTTTGTTTGAGCAGCCAATGATTAGTTTGTTGGTCCTGTTATTTGGCCGTATCTCTACGATCTCACCTATTTTTCTTTTAACTTCTGTCGTTAGTTTGACAGGGCCAGCTGTTACGATTGCCCTGTTTTCCTTTTGAACAGGGGTAATTATTATGGGAAATCGTAGCTCAGGCACGTTCCCTTGTCCTCTGGTAGTTTTTTTAGGGAGAAGTTTCCTTCTCCGATTTTTACTTACTACGACTTGGAAGTCATCGTCCGAGTCTGTATCAATGTGGTTTTCGAGATTTCCCGTGAAATGTGTTCTTGTCTCTCTATTTATCTCTCCACATTCTCACAGATACATACAACGAGGGATGCCATTGGTCGATAACTCATCATCCAATCAGCTACAATTAGAGTCAGCAAACGACAGGAGGAGATCTCTCTCTGACCACAGGCCACGCCTACAGGTGGTTGTGGTCAGGTGGCTAAACCTCCCTCCCCCCTGTCCTATTACGTGGTTTGGCGGGAACCACGTGCGGCTGCCCCGAGGAATCCTTCCCCTCTCCCCAGACTTTGTTGACGTTAGCCAGCCATCGGTCACGCATGGCGGCCGAAATCACTTAGCACCTTCTGCCCCACACGTCCATTTAGGCGTCCATACCGAAACATACGCCCCCTACTTTCTCGCCAAAGGGCCTCAGGCTTGTCAACAAGGCGCTCTAGACACTAAGTAGGCAGATTGTTACCTACCCCCTCGAGTTATCTCATGACAGCGCTAACCGTTGCGCCACCGGACCGCTGATACTAATATCAACAATCTACAACGACAGACAAAGACCTCGAACAAGTAATGTCAGACAACCAGCAGAACAACTGTCCTGATAGAAAAGAACACACACCACACCGTGCCTGAGCTTTTTTCAGGTTTGTTAGCTTCCTGCAACCCGCAATGTTCAACTTCTAGATGAAGAAGTCCATGGTCATCGGACAGCGCGGTGCTGCTTTCCTCTGTTCTAGCATGGAATAATTAATCTAACATCTGCTGCTCTTCCCTTGGATTATCAAGAGAGCTGTCTTCTCTAAAACTTTTTAACAAAATGTTGGATGCCATTAACAAAATGTTGGATGAAATTTGTTCCGGGTGCTAAAACGAGCAGTAATACATCCACTGTCGTTGTCGTCTTCATTGATGACGTTGCCGACAAGTTCATCTATATCTTTAGAGCCCTCCACGCTGACGACCTGGCAGTCTGGACTGAATACGGATAGATCAGCGACACAAGCCAGCAAGACATGAGAATGGAACCGACAACCCTCAGCTCCAAAAAAAATCTGACAATACAGTGGATACTTTCCCACTGTGGTGTACCTGGAAACGAGGAGGCAGACAGGCTGTTCAAATAGGGCAGAAATCTTCAATAAGCAGAACACGTAGTTCCATATGCCGAGACAAAATATATCCTCCAATGTAGATTCCGTTCTGCTTGGAGAGTCAGTCAGTCGGTTGCACTTCTAAGCAATGTGTCCACAAATCTGTAAAGCAAATTTAAAAGTTTGATTATCTCATTACTATTTCATGTTTATTCCTGTTAAACTGTATTTAAACTTTAGAACATCACTGAATTGCACTGCAAGGTATAAAACAGTAATCGTTATCTGTCGCCAGTATTTCATACTGTTAAATTTAAAACTGTGCATCACACTTCTAAAGCTCAAAGAACTTTTTAAAAATTTATATTGCCCAATGCTAAGCACTAGCACTAGCGTGTACGATACAAAATGGACTTAAACTGTTACCACACTGTCTTACACATACTGATCAAAACGAGAGAGTCCAATAATATATTAGACTTTACATACACGTGTGTATTTGCGTATAAGTACTAAACTGCCCTGTTACTGTTGAACTGTAGTACGTGCTTGTTACCCTGCAAGGAAATAAAAGGGCGAGGTTGGCAATCATGGCCAAATATCAGTATTTTCTACCAGTGGGCGTGCCTTGAATGTTAGGCTCGGTAGACTACCGTGAACACATCAAACCGTAAGTAGCACTTCTGGGTGTTAAAAAAAAATCACGAGAGGAGAGAGACCAGAGCCAGATCTGTTTCTTCGTCCCGTGTGCATGAGCAAGATGGACACTCAGGGCAGGGAGGCGTGGCGGGTGGAGGCGGAGGCTAGGTGGAGGCGATAGGAGAGCAGCTGCACTTCGCTCCTCTTGAAGATGAGTGGAAAAGCTGATACACGACTGAAGGTATCACCGCTGATAG
The DNA here is from genome assembly GCA_004794655.1 of Marisa cornuarietis. Taxonomy (NCBI): domain Eukaryota; kingdom Metazoa; phylum Mollusca; class Gastropoda; order Architaenioglossa; family Ampullariidae; genus Marisa; species Marisa cornuarietis. The sequence goes on from SMMW01000637.1 coordinate 518,430, forward strand.
GAGAGTGTGTCAACAAGGGGATGTAAGTTGACACGGCCATCCTTCCCCCTTCCCCCCCCCCCCCCGCAAGACTCGTTACTCACTGTCACTGAACCGAGATTGAGCGAGACTCTCATAGTGTGTGTGTGTGTGTGTCAGATGGAGAAAGAAAGCTTGTGTTTGTTTGTTTTTTGTGTGTTGGGAAGGGGGTCAAAGAGGGAAAGAGTTTGTGTGTGAGAGGGAGAGAGAGAGAGAGAGAGTCAAAGAGAGAAAAAGAATGTGTGTGTGTGAGAGAGAGAGAGAGCTTGTGCTTATGTGTGTGTGTGTGTGAAAGAGAGAGAGAGAAACAGAGTCAAAGAGGAACAAAAATGTGTTTGTGTATGTGTGTGTGAATGAAAGAGAGTTTGTGTTTATGTGTGTGTGTGTGTGTGAATGAAAGAGAGATAGAGAGAGTTTGTGTTTATGTGTATGTGTGTGTGAATGAAAGAGAGAGAGAGAGTTTGTGTTTATGTGTATGTGTGTGTGAATGAAAGAGAGAGAGTTTGTGTTTGTGTGTGTGTGTGTGTGTGTGTGTGTGTGAATGAAAGACGAGGAGGAGGAGGCGGAGGAGAGAGCTTACGTTGTGTGTATGTGTTAAGAGTGTACATTCGTGTATGTGTGTGAGAGTGCGTGCTTATCTTTGTGGTTATGCGTGTGAGAGAGACAGAGAGAGAGTCGTATCATGCGCTCTGTGTGTCGATAGCGAGGTCACAGAATTAGATAAGTTCCCCCCCTACCCTCCACTTACCACACGTCCTCCAGTGGGTGACATCCACTCCGCAGGTGTCTATCAATCTTGCCTACTTTATGGGATCGTTTCGTAGGAGCTACTTTACAGTTCTCTTTTCGGTATGACTGATAGTCGCGGGCATAAAATATGAGACCAACCACCACCACCCCAAAAAAAAAGAAAAAAAAAAAGCATCACCAGCCTGTAAGTAAAGAGAAATATCGTCACGTATAACCTGGAGAACGAAAACCTTTTTCTTTTTGTTGCTGTTGTAACAATCTTGTTGTATAAAACTAAACTATTAAAGGTATAAAGGTAATTAAAAGGAAATTTAACATAGAATCTGGTGGTTTGTATGTAACCAAAAAAAAAAAAAAAAGAGAGAAGGAACAAGGAAGATAAAACTTTTTTGTTCAAAATTATAACGGCGCACAGGTTATTTATAAAGTTTTTTAATGGTTATACTTGCAACCTCTAATACACACACTTGACATTCAATAAACTAATGATGAATGAAATAAAGTTCAAAATACATGAAGAATCACTTCCAGGCTGGTTTTAGAGGAGGAAGGATAGCCTTTGCAACCTAATCACTTTTGTTGCTCCAACAGCTATTAATTTGAAAGTAATCGAAATAATAAAGTAATTTAATTACGGGATCGACCATACACCTCGCTTTTACCCCCACCCCAGATTAGCAGGCAGTGGTGTGTGACAGCATCTTTGAAAGTTCTCTTTAAAACACTTGGAGAAGAGGGTTGGTGTGTTTTGTTGGACATGTTACAATAAAACTTTTGGTTGTTTAAGGTGAGTGTGTGTATCAAGCAGGGGATGGGTGAGGTCTGGACAAATGTCAGCATCGATCTGGGCAAAAGGTACATACACAATCATCTCACAACACGCTCAACAATAACAACAAAACCACACACACACAAAACACAAACTACAACAACAAAAGTACACGATTTATAAACCCACCAAAAAAAAACTGTTGAAAGTTCTTGAGGTAGAGATGTCAATGCAAGCTGGCGGGTTTGGAGGCAAACACACAGACAAGCAGGATATAACACTACAACTTGTGTTTCGCATGAACGACTCTCGACAGCAGCTTGTGGTTAGGCAGCTGGAAACCATTTGCTTTCATAAACCTCGTGCGATACACCAAATGTACAGTATGTGTACAGGCAGGACGAGAAACACTCGCCTTCATCTTTTACTGTTACTGTTTACCTTCATCACTTACTCTCGATATTTACCTTCGTCACTTTCCTTCATAAGAACTATACGTTCGAGTGAAAAACCACACACACACACACACACACACACACACACACACACACACACACACACACACACACATTATATATATATATATAATATTTCTAGTTGAGTAAAGGCACATTTTGGGATCGTTTTTGGGCGTGGAAAGGGAAATTTTATTTCTGTAAGCCAAGTGGGTCATAACCTTCCCATCAAAAACAAACAAACAAACAAACAAACAAACAAACAAAAGCGTTAAATATCGGCACAAGAAAATCGTTGAAGTTGAAAAGGTAGGACCTCAAAAGCTCATAGTTCTCATCGGCTTTCTTTGTCTGTGTGTCTGTCTGTGTGTCTGTCTGTGTGTCTGTGTGTGTGTCTGTGTGTCTGTCTGTCTGTCTGTCTCGCATATGTGGGGGTGTGTGTTAAAATTTTTCTCTCACTGCGAACACTTTCTGTCAATCAAACTCATACAGACACACAGACCCACACGTACGCACGCACTCACGTGTCACATTTCCAGTGAGGAGAGAAGTATCCACCGGGTGTATCAACACTCTAGCTGCACTATTGAACGCCACCCGGATTCACCCGGAGTTTGACAGATGTGTTTGCCACCGCTTGAAGCGTTACATCGCGACATTTGGTAGTCACACACACACACACACACTTCAAGATAGGTTTTGCTATTAATGCCTTGTCAGTACGCGAAGGACACACGCCGGCTGTCATAACGGAACTTATCTCGTGCCGATCACTTACAGGGCTGGGGGGAGGGAATATCGGACTATAGGGGGGGGGGGAACGCAGTCCTGATTCAAGACAAACCGAGCAAGTACCAAACAGATTCTGTTACAGAGCGGAACCTGCACAAGACTGGCTGCGCTCACTGCACAATGGGTTGCAGTACTTTCTACTAACAGAGTGCATCGTGTAGACTGTGTGCAAAATGCGTTGCAGCAAAGCTCTGAGAAAAGTGATGTTGCAGCGGGCTGTGTAATGCTGGGAAGCAGCTGTGTTTCTGTGAAGAATCTGTGCTGAGCATCAACGTTGTAACGATATTTGACGTACTACGTTGTAACGCTACTTTACGTTGTAGCATTAGTTCACGTACTACGTTGTAACGTTACTTTACGTACTACATTGTAGCATTAGTTCACGTACCACGTTGCAACGCTACTTTACGTATTACTCTCTAACGCTACTTTACGTACTACGTTGTAATGCTAGTGTACACACTAAAAAGAGTCCATTGAAAGATTGACATCGATCAGCAGAAATGTTACTAATTGCAATGCAAACCTATGAAATGCAGTAGAAAAAAAAACGATAAGGCATGGAATACAAAGTTAACGCTGGACCTTACATTACCCTACACCGCACTACCCATGCAGCTCTACTCTCCTGTTTCATGGGGAGGCGCCTAAATGTCACGTGATGACGTAGCTGCGGCGTGATGACGTAAATGTCACGTCGCTCTTCTAAGAAAAAAAGAGAAACTGCAGCGTAAGAAAAACACATGGATGCCCTTTGATACCCCGATACCGTGATACCCTGACATTGGCAAGTCTACTGCAAACACTTCTTCGCTCGACTGCTGTGCAATGAAATCCTTTTCCCGAAGGTTGGCGCAAAACGTGATGTATTACGAAGAAATGAAAGCACGTGTTTATTAAAGACTCACATCCAGGCAGATTTTTTTTGTGACTGCGATGTCAGGTTCTTTCTGTGAATGGTGATACATAGTCATAAATATATAATATACATAAATATAGTCATGATCTCCAGAACAGAAGATGGTTATTTAAGTCTTCGAAAGCTCAGCTCAATATTTTGAGGAAAAAAGAAAAGTATTTTCTCTCTGGTATCCCTTTAAAGAAGAACTTTGCTCACGTTTTTAGGATTGTCTCCCGGGGGACTGTACATTGCGCTCTATTAGCTTGGAGGACTTCTTAACGGTCCACATTAACAAATATGTCACTTCGTTTTTTTTTTATCTGTCAGGCAAAATTTACTTTTTCTTAGTTTCTTTGTTTCTTTCTTCGTCGGTTGTCATCTTTCTTTCGTTCCTTCCATCTCTAATGACCATAACTGGTATCTTGCTTTCATGATGGAGCAGCCTTTATCTGGTTTACCAATGGATCTGTTGTGTGCTTGCAAAGTTCATGAACTCGCGCGATGTGTATCTCAGCAAAATACAAAAACGAGAAAGCAAAAAATTATACCTAATAAAGAATAGGTTTGATCCTTCAAAAAATGAGCTGCTGACCTGAAGAGATGAGGACAGAGCATGATGAAGCAAAATAACTTACGTTATGCTTACAGATTCACATACAATACACTCGAGGTTAGTTTACAGAGAAGAGCTGACAGACTAAACATCTTTAGTTTGGTTTACATTAAGTTTACAAAAGAGGTTGTGCATACTATACACCTGTACATACCATACACCTGAGCGTGTGTGCATACGTATGTGTGACTAGCAGCTGTGCTGTGCACATGTACTTTTTGAAGAATAGAAGAGAAGAAGACGTCTTAACAGGAAAGAAGAGGAGACTAAGGAATGAAAACAGAATAAATAAACAAAGAGGAAAGTAGAAGCAAATGAAACGAATAAGGATGATGGGATTAGGGAAGGAGTAAAATAATCGCAGGAGGAAGGAAAGACGATCAGAAGAAGAAGAAAGAGAAAGAATACGTGTAATAATGGAACAAGAAGGAAGACGAGGAGATGAAAGAAAATAAGAGGGAGTAGAAGTATTATAATGATGAAAAAGATTGAATAGAAGTTGAACAGATGAAGAAAAAAGCAGACGGAAAAAGATGATAACTTGTAGAGTAAAAGAAGGAAGAGAAAAAGAAGTTAAAGAACAAGAAGAAGCAGGACAAACAAACAAAAAATTAGAAGCGAGAAGTAGAATTATGAATAAGAGTAGGAGCCATAGAACAGATGGAGAACCGGAGAAGTAAGAGAAGAACAGGATGAAGCAAGATAACTTACGATATGCTTACAGAGGAGGATCCACATACACTACACCCGAGGTGTTGAGTTTACAGAGAAGAGCTGACAGACTAAACATCTATAGTTTGGTTTACATTAAGTTTACAAGAGGTTGTACATACTATACACCTGTACATACCATACACCTGAGGGTGTGTGCATACGTATGTGAGTGACTAGCAGCTGTGCGTAACGCGCACATGCACTTTTTTGCAGGAGACTGTGTGCTCCTCTTCTCTGTCTCCACCGCGCGTGCGAATATATGTATATATAGGTGTGTGTGCGTGCGCAGCGGAGTGTACCCTGAACTGCGCGTGCACGCATGGGCAGCGCTTCTTGCACGCGCGACCGACTGCACGCTGCACACCATTACAAATACTCCCCACCCTACCGGAATCACCTGAGAGGACGGAGAGGGTCTGTAGTGGTGGGAGGAGGGCCACCCTGCTAATGAAACGTCTCGACCAACTGCAGGCCGAGTAATCACTGGCACACGCTCTCGGGTGCAGGAGGAGGAGATGGAGAAGAAGAGAAAGAGGAGGGGAGGGGGCGAGCAAGGGAGGGAGGAAGGAGTGTCTGGGGAAGAGGGGGTGAGCACAAGCCTATTAGCAGTGGAAACGAAATAGTGCTGACGTTCACGGCGTTAGTTCTCCCCTGCACGCGTCTCAGCTGTGAGCCACTCCAAAGAAAGGGTCAGAGGTCACCAACGAGTTTTTTTTTTTTTTTTACCCCTCTCTTTCTCGTGAGTGCGTGAGTGTGCGCGCGCTCTTAACCCCTATTATCCCAGCCCGGTAAAACTGAAGCTGTGGATGGCGTTAACCTTTTCTGCTTCGCGAGCGCGTATCTGAGGGAGAGTGGGAACATAAAAGAGAGAGCACCGTCTTTCAGGGGTGGTGGGTTGGGCGCGTGGTGGCGCCACTGCTCATCAGGTAGTGGAGACGGACTAGGAGGAGAGGCTAGGCAGTCTGTGGAGCCAAAGCACTTGGAAAAACTACGGCATCAGTAAAGACTGACACCGAAAGAATAATAAAAAAAAAGAAGACACGTGTCAAGGTTGTGTATCACGTGACACCACTATCCTCGTCTCAAGCCACCAGGTTTTCAGCAGGAGGTTACGCAGAAAATGCAAGCATCACTGACTTGATAGGATGCATCTGATGATGCTCGGATGACAGCTGCCAGGCTGATGGTCGATTTTTCTGTCATGTTTTGAACACTTTTAGTTAAGCATTTTATCCCCCCTAGGGGAAAGGGAATCCTTTGCTTGAAAGAAAAAGTGATGCGAATGTATTTGATCTAGATTTGTTCAAGTACAGACCACATTCTTCCGCCAGAATTGAAACATCTCTTCTGCACACCAAGCTCCGTCACGATCTCGTGACCATTCCTTGCAGGCAGGGGCAGAGCTTCTTATCAGCTGCATGGCTGTTTGTTGATTGACGCTCTGAGGGTCAAATATGCACAAAACTGACTTGGAAGCTATTCGGAAAAATGGAGGGACTGCAGGACAAGACAGCATTCTCACAGGGAGGAAAAGTGGGTGGGTATGTCGATCTAAGGGGGCCAACGAGAAGAGGATAAAAGAGTTATTCTATGGCTACATACATACAACTATAATCTCTCATTCAGTACGGATATTTGGTCACGTGATATGTATAGCATCGATCTCACCTACTTAGTGCAAAACTTAACAACATTCTGTAACCAAAACAAATTTTCGACAAACAGGAGCACCTATTAACAAACAAACAAAGAAACAACAACAACAAAAGGTTTACTAACAGCTACCAAAGTATCCACGAGAAGAAAAAGTTCCACGCTCTGAGGCGACTGTGTTTATTTATTTATTGCACTAAATTAGGTAACGCAGGCATATCCTATATTATTAAGTAGCTGAAGCTATGTTTTCACTTTCTGAACGTGGCGAAACACGGATGCAATACACACACACACACACACACACATACACACACACACACACGCACGCACGCAGACACACATATGACACATTCTGTACGCACTGTACGCGCTGTTTTGTCCTGTTTGTCGCCGGCTCACAAACCACCTTCCTCCGAAACTAGCGATTCTTTTGATGATGTCTATACGCTGCCTCCCTCTGCCCATCCGGGTCTCGCAACGCGAACCTTGACGTTTGAATACGTCATCGCGGGTCACCTCATCCCCTGGGCCGATACGCAGTAAGAGGCTGTGCCGCTGGAACTTTGCCTGACCCATTTCTGTCGAGAACATATTCGACACAGGCAGAAAATAAAAACAGCGAGATTGTTCATTCACATGTCGAGTGTGAAACTCCATGGGGCTCGCCAGGTTACAAAAAAAGAAAAAAGAAGTCAGTGAACATTCTACCGTGAGACAGCAAAAAAAAAAAAAACGATAGCAACTGATAAATCGCTGTTATCGCCCGAGATTTAGTTCTCGCTTCATCACCCTCATCTTTCGCGTGGCTACGTTTTTTTTTCTGTATCACGTGACTGTCCGATAACAAGTGTTGAGCTGGTCAGCTGATATATAAATATATATATACACGGAGAGTAACGGGATTGGCGGAGGGGTGTGACAGGAGGAAAACGTTTACCGCGCAACGCACGTGCATGTGTGGAGGAAAGTTCCACTTAGGTTCGTACCGTGCCGTGCCGGCGGTGAGGTGGCAGAACCATCACACTTGTGAAGAGGTGCTCGGAGTTCCAACCAATTCTGCACATATGGTGAACTAATCTTGTTTTTTTTTTCTCTCTTTCTTTTTGTGACTATCGACTGAAGGGAGAAGTTTTCATTCAGTGATGCAAAAAAGTTACAGAGAATGACGGGTGCGAAAAAAAATAACTCGAGGAAAGCAGACGTTCGCACACACGCACGTACGGTCCACACACACACACACACACAGTCATCTACCTAAGCTTTCTCTTGGGTGCTAACTCTCAAACGCGCACAAAGTTAACCTGACTGCGCGCGCACACACACACACACACACCACCACCACCACACAAACGCGTCAAAGCTCTCTCTTTTCTCATTGCGAAACAGCGTGCACAAATAAACACGCACTAACATTGACCGCACGCACTCACGCACACACACACACACAGGCTCGCACGGCCGTATATACTCAAACCAGAGTTCGCAAGCACTTAGATACAATCACTTTGAAGACCCCTCGCACCTGTATTTCGGAAGCCCCACCCCCCATTTTTTTTAAAAACTGACACTTCTTATGCCAGAAGCGGCAGTAAGAAATGGCCTGCGCTATTACACCCTCCCCCGAGCAGAGAGGAGCAGGTAGTGTCAGGTGAGCTAAGTACGAACGACCATGGCGCCTCCCTCAGTGACTGTGCTAAAACCCACAGCGCCCCCAACGGCCATAATAAACGCAAGTTTGTCTTGCCTTCCCCCCCCCCCACTCATCCCCGCGAGATCCCTCCCCCCTTCACCTTGCACTATCAGCTCCACTCTTCGTCAGCCTCTTGGGGGTTTCTCGAGCACATTTTATTTCTTGCAGGGCGCAGTGCAATTTGACAGCAGAGAAACCTCGTGAGCAAGATGGCGCCCGAGCGCGGGTACGGGCGAAGGGACGAAGATAAGCATTTCCATCCCCGGTGGGGGTGGGGTGTCTGTATGGGGGGGGGGGCGGGGGAGGGAGGAGGTGCAGGGGTGGGAGGGAAGGGAGTGGGGAAGTATGTAAGGGGTATAGGGGGTGAGCGCTCGCGGCAGCCGTGCTAATGAGCTCCAGACCGCGCCACTGCGCATAACGGTTGCCCCCGTGACCCCACGCCGTGTCTCCATTCATGCTTGTCCTCATGAGCTGGGTCAAGGTATGGGAACCAGTTCATACCAAAAATAGTTTCTTCGTGCTCTTTGAAAAGCAAGTCGCCAGGCATCTGAGAGATTGCAACACTGGAGGCACGCAAAATGACGCTCCTGGAAAAAAAGCACCTTTCCGACGAGGCTAGAAAAGATTAAAAAAAAAAAAAAACGAAAGAAAAAGAAAGTATTCACGAGCTGCACAGCGGTCCCATGGTGTCGGAATGATTGGATAAAACTGCACAGAACACATGGTTAAAGTAATGTGATAATATACACGCCTTGTTCTCACTGCTAATAAAAATGTCGAAGGTGCTATGCTATTTCTCGTCTGAAGAGTGTGGGTGCGAGGCAGTGCTACTGGGACGTGGCTGTCAACAGCAGACAAGCGACTTCTGTTCGTATAATCATGGAAGTAAGGGGTTTCAGATTGAGAATTTACAGTTCCTAACAAACTGAGCTGTTCATTTTAAGTCATTTCTGCTGTACCTTTCAGTTTGTATCTAAGAGTTCTGTTGCTTGAACGACAAGAGAAGAGCAATGAGGCGTGTTAAAAGCCTTTAGGATTTGTTGAGAGCACTAGTGGACCTCTTCGTTAGCTTGTCGCAGAGGTCTCATTAAGGACTAAACTGAACGACTGACAGAGAACTCCTAATTCTTGTGTGACACTCGCTAATAGAGAAACTACGTTTTTGATGATAAATAGTAATAAAGTTGACATATATAAAGAAATACCACAGGTGAATAAGTTTTATACATCCCCACACCCACAAGTCCTTTATGATGAAGTCGCTGGACGAAGAACAAGGTTAAAACTGTGCCATGTACCATTAAATGTCCCATGTACCATTAAACAAAGAAACATCACTGCAGATTGAAAGACGAAGATAAGTTTTAAAAAGTATCTTTAGATTAAAACCAGTTTTTGTTAGATCAAGAGAAGTTGACCAGTAACGGTGCCCGTACTATGCTGCTGATAATCAAAAAAATCATACCAGTCACTTGATGTAAACAGTACAAGTGCAAAACTCAAGAAGGTTAATTACCCAAAAGTCCAAGACACTTCTCGTGGGCTGCACTAATATGGTGATCACAGGCACTTATGTCTGTCCTGACGTGACATGGCAACCAAAGACACTTGTAAGTCACATACGGGGATTTGACTAATGCGTAAGACACACTCCTGAGACATACATGCAGAGCTGAGCTGATATGTGGTCCACAATATAGATGCTAATATAGATTCTAAGCCATAACAAAACTGGACGAAAAGGATTGAGTACGGGAGGCAGGTGAAGGGCTGCCTTTATTGTCTAACAAATATGTGGAAAGTGTTGCCGACATGGTGACATGTTCAGTAATGTGTGTTTTGACATTCAGAAGAAATTGCGAAACCAGAGCTGAGCTCGACTGATGTCAGAGAGTAGTCACAATCACATTGAGAAGTTACGGTCGGTTGGATCAGCGGACGAAGAAGAAGAAACAAGGAACAACTCTTTGGAGGCGCAATGAGCTGAATTCACTGGCTCGGAAGGGATCAGACAAGAACTGAACCACAACCGTCTAGACAGAATGAGCATTTATCTTGCTCCTATTCACAAAACCATAAAAAATACTGAGAACAGAGCCTACATATTCTTTTGCGTCCATGTCTTGTTCTGCTATGTGCATTGTATATTCTGAAGTGTGCATTTCTTGTTAGATGGGTGCATTGCATATTCTATTTGGTTCATTGATTGTTTGATGTTCACTGTGTGTTCTGCTGCGTGTATTGCGTGTTCTGATTCTTACATTACGTGTTTTGCTGTGTGCATTGTGTTTTCTACTTCGTAAATTATCTGTACTGTGGTCGTTGCATGTTCTACAATGTGCATTGCATGCTTTTTTCCCACCACTCATATCACTTACTGGTAATCAGTGTGGGAAAATCACAGATGGTGTCGTTGTCCCCAAAGGTTGCAGTTGTGGCGTAATTGTTACGAGCAAAGCTAAGAAAAATCTCTGCCCCACTAAACACTCGCTGGATGACAACAAACACTCGAACTAGGACCCAGTAGGCCATGAAGTAGGGGGAGTGGGGGAACAGGTATTGAAAGAATGAAAATAGAACTGATGGGGGTGAGTGGTGTGTGGGGTCAGGGTGCGTCAAAGGGTAAAGATATTCGAGTCTGGAAAGAAAAAAAAATAGACACGCGATATCTCAGCTGTCGAAACTGCTTAGCAAAGAGATAAAAATAATGTAAAAGCGAACTGAATTTTTAACCCGAATCATGAGTGGGCGAAGAAAGACAGGACTGAAGGAATGAAAGAAAGGAGCAATTTTTCTACGAATGCTTATTGTCTTTATACCTGATGAATGCTTATTGTCTTTACATCTGATGAATGCTTATTGTCTTTACATCTGATGAATGCTTATTGTCTTTACATCTGATGAATGCTTATTGTCTTTACATCTTATGAAGGCTTATTTTGTCTTTACTCTCTATGAAGGCTCATTTGTTTTTACACCTTTAGTTGAAGGCTTTCATTCTTGTGCGAGATTTAGTCTCTTTGAAAAAAAACTAATGTATTTGTATTCTTAAAAGCATTTTTTAAGTACAGTCGGATTTCACAATAAGAAAAGCCTGTTGCTTAGTCGTGGTCTATATATAGCAATATCATTATTTGACAAATACGTAAACTAGTATAATTTTTTTTGGTCATGAAATGAAGGGTTTCTTTTCCCTTTGACTGTTCAGGACCTCTAGGACACATTTTCAAACTGCAGAAAGCCTCGAACAGCTCGACTACATTCTACGTAAAGGGGACGTGACTGTCTAAACAAATTGTTGTCTGGTCTTGAAAGACCCGATTTGGAACAAAAATATTGGAGACTGGCTGACGATTGCTGTCCAGGGTCTAGATTATGACACGCGGCAGTTTACTCGTAGACAAGATCTGACTGAACAGTTGTCAGGGGGGCTAACAATACTGGATGTGAGTGCCTTGATATTGGGAGCACTCTGACACGTTTGCTTTTGGTTTATGGAAGGATGCTGGTAACGAGAAGATAACTCCAACAGAACACTCTGTGTGTGTGTGTGTGTGTGTGTGTGTGTGTGTGTGTGTGTGTGTGTGTGTGTGTGTGTTATTTTTCAGAGAAAAAGAGAGGAAGGAAAGAAGAAGAGAGATGGAAAGAGAGAGAGAGAGAGCTTCGACATAAAAATAAAGGGTCGAGGATTTTAGGCTAATTGACAAAACATACCCCTTTTACGTTAATGAGGGCGTGTGTTTGGTAATACGGACCAGAAGGAGGGCGGGGCTATACTTTGCAGGTGTAAGAAGCCGGTAAAAAAGGATTCAGTGAGGCGAACTCGAGTGCCTAGTAACCGGCCGACCAGGTGTAGTACTCTGCAATAGCAAGAGTACCCATCAGACGAGCTCACGCACACTGCAGTAGCAAGAGTGGAGTACCCAGCAGACGCTGTCAGGCACGCTGCAGTAAGTAAGAGTGGAATACCCAGTAGACGATCTCGGGTAGCAGCAAGAGTAGAATACCCAGTAGACGCTCTTAAGAACACTGCAGTAAAACAAGTGCAGATTGCCGGGCAGACACAGTGGCATTCACTATAGTAGTCAATGTATCCTATAAGAGAGCCTTGTGAAGCACCCCGCAGTAGCATGAGTGAAGATTTCAGGGTGGTGAGGGGGAGGGGTAGAGGAGGAAGAGACGGGACAGCGTATCTTGCTAGCTTTTGAACCCCCCTCCTTCCACCCAGCGTGCACTTCCATCACTGACTGGTACCTGGTTTATCTCGGAAGGAAAAGGCGCAAGAATGAGACGGCTTTCCCCATTGAGCCACTTACAATTATCTGCTTCTGTGGATACTTGGTATATGGGTCTTTCACCTTCATTTTTTCTCTCTCTCTCTCTGTTTGTGTCCGAGGGTGTTTTGACGCTAGTTACATGTTTCTAAAAATGAAAACTGTTTTAAAGAAGCAAATTTAAAAACCTGTTTCAAATCTCACTCCTATGTCATTTAGATGCGTTGCATTCAAGCAATATAAAAGTTCTTAAACTGTCTTGTGCATAGTATTTCAATAAAACTGATTATCTGAATAGATGAATAGGCATGTGTTGTGCAACTGCCCTCTTTCCTCCCTCCCCGGGAGGGTAAGATACTGGCACATACGTCGGATGGATGGTTGTATGGCCGGACAGCCACGTGGAAGTTGCATGAGGGACGATGAATGACGATGAACGACAGACGATAGTAGAATCGCGTTTGCAGCATCATTAGACAATGATAGTCGAGGGATGGAATGTGAGAGTAATGGGGGAGTTGATGAACAGGTAAAATTAATTGCATGGCTGGCTGTCATCGGCAACAATTTATGTAAAGAAGTAGAACATCCTTGTCCTCTACATCTGTATCGTGTGTGTATATATATATATAAATACAAACAAACACAGAACTGACTGTGGCAATCGTGACACACGTAACAATGGAACTTGTGACCAGCGTGACACAACAGAACTGACTGTGAACATCATCTGCGCGCCCTACAACAACCACGCCGCTTAGTGACTGCTTCCAAGCTTCTCTCCCCCCTTCTGGCTCCAGGCCTGCTTGCCACTCACTATCTACGCAATTATCTCCCGTTCGTGTCCATTCATCTGCCGTTTTACTGCTCGAAACCTCGACTTTTTTCCTCCCTTTAACTTAACCGGAAGTGCAGAGCGCTGCACGACGTTCACCAGCCGAGAGGCTGCTTCACGCGTGTAAATTAACGAGCGCCGCATGAAGACCGCTGGACCCTTGCGATCGCCGCACCTTCGCGCCGCTGCAGCGCCGGCCGTTATACGGCTCATGCAGAAGCCTCCTGCTGCAGCGGCGGCGGCGACAACGTACCGCAGCAAGATTTACGTTGTCGTGCTGCAGCGCACCCCCTGACACCGCACGCGCACACGGCCGCTGAGTGCAAGGAGTCCCGGCCGCTCGTGGTTCATACCGTGCGAGCTTTCGGGTAAAGGGGAGTGGGTGGGACACAGACCTGGGAAAATAAACGAACGAAAACTCAGGCTGCCGCAGGGTCGAGCGCGGACGAGCCGACGAACGTCGCGAAGCACACGAGGTGGCCTTCGAGGTCATTAGAGCGCTGGTCTGTCTGTCTGTCTGTCTGTCTTGCTCCGGTCCTCTCACAAACATCCACCCGCTCATGCAGGGTAGTTATGACGCATGAAAAAAAAATTAATGGATTATGTTTATCACATGCGTGCTCGCGTTCTCTCGCTCAAATGTTCTCCCTCTCTCACACACACGCGCGCGCACGCAAATCGCATACAGCCACATTTTCATTTTTCTCCTTTAAATATGATATTTTACAGCCAATCTTTTTTTTTGTAACCCTCAGTACAAAACAAACATAAAGGCGCACCGTAAGAGACCTCATTCCTTTCCTGCGGTTATTGTGACCGACACCCTATTGACACCTCTACAGGGGACAGAACCCCCCCCCAGGCTATTATTTCTCGCGACCACCGCTGTAAGTAACCTTTGACTCCTAACTTCAGATCCCGTTAAACGGGGGTGTGGGGGAATCAGGTGCCTGATGGGTACACGAAGAAGATAAAAAGAACGAAGCGGGTAGAGCTCTCCTCCACCCCTACAGTGGAAAACATAGTTATAATGGAGGGTGTTGGGTGTTACCGTGGGTGTGATCTAAATTTGGGTGGCTGATTTAGTCACTGGGGTCGACAAGACTGGCTTCATGGCATGACTGTATATGGAGCTGACAAGACTGGCTTCATGGCATGACTGTATATGGAGCTGACAAGACTGGCTTCATGGCATGACTGTATATGGAGCTGACAAGACTGGCTTCATGGCATGACTGTATATGGAGCTGGTGGGTTTGCGACCTCGACAGCAGAGTTTGGAAACCGACATTAAAAAAAGGAAAAGAAAAGCAGCTTTAGCAAAGTTGGTACTCTAGGTTTTATTTTCATGTAAATTATGTGTTTATGTGAAAGCATTATTTCCAAGGCTGTCACTCTTTTTTTTTTTTGGATTGAAAACAGGTGATTTCTATGAGAAGAATTGAAGCATTCAGTGCGGTCCCAAAAGCAAGGGAGACACATCTGCACTTTAACCACCATGTCAAAATACACCAAACACACCGCATTTTGGGTAAATATGCGTAGTTTTCCAAATAATTTTGTTTGATTTTCCAGTAGCAAGAAAAGCAACACCAACAACGGCATATCTAAACTGACATTTTGGTTGAGTTAATAATTTAAACTAAACAATAAAAACCAATCACACAAACAAAAGCAGCTAAACAACGGTTTATGATAACACGTGGTGACAAAAGCAAAGTAAAAATCACCAAAAGCTACAATAACATACGATGAACTGACATCGCAGTTGCGTTAAAGATGTGAAAACAACAAAAACAATAGCAACGGTAAACATAGCAAAAGGGCAGTCTCTGTAAGCAGGTCAAAGGACATCAGCATATGAACTACGACACTGCAGCCAAACACCTATTTAGAAAAAAAATTTGCAAACTGGTATTTCGAAAGGGTACCGTGCAGGTTGAAATGTCACCCACGACGTCATTCCGAAACGCATCGGGCGGTGAGCTCCCATTGGTCAATGTCGAGAGCTGATATCATGGAGTACCCGTAACCATTGGTATTTACGCGTAATGCTATGATATTTTTTTTTTATTATTATTTTCGCGAGGCGTCGTCACAAACACTGTCACCCCCACCACTTCTGCCCTGCCTAGCGGCCAGCCATGAAGAGCATTCATAGTCTTGAGAGGAGCTGTTGAACTACCGTCTGTCAAGATTGCGATAAACTTTCCTGAAGTTTTAGCGTGGTCTTGTCAACATTCTGTATAGCTTTACGAGCTATTTTTCTCTCCTTTTTTAAAGCAGACCTCGGCTATCCTGTAGAGTGCGTTTGTAACCGGTAAAATATTCTGACTGCAACTCTGACCTCTCACATCTGACCCTTGTATCATAAACCTCCACAGTGAGTCATATTTGAACGTGCAGTCCAGAAAACAGAGCAAAGTAACAAGCGAGGGGCACGTGTGTCGATACATAGCTTACCTGACGTTGACCCCTTTGTTGTCGGAGGCTGGTATGGCAGCTTCGATGATACCTGCGTGACCTGCACGTGTAGAGTGGCGACATTCTTAATTTGTAGCAGCCGCTGAGATGTGTGTGTGTGTGTGTGTGATGGGGCGATGCTTCTAACAATGATGTTCCCCTCGTGGATAAGGCTAAAGAGGGGTAAATTTGCCTGCAGTGTCGGAACCCTCCATTGAATTATACCCTGCACTTGAATCGCTTTGGAAAGGTGCATATGAAGCCACACACTTGCTTTGGATAAACACCTTGGTGACATCCTGTTTTGGCAACAGCGTCGAAAGCTTTCTCAAAGTCCATTAATAACAACAGTCCTTTTTCTTCTTATATTCCGGAAAATAATATTTCATAGCTTGTTTGAAGTCAATTGCTTAAATTCACGTTGGTTTTCGTGTGCTTGTTTCTATGATTATGTAAGCAGAGATGATACCTTTGGTGTCTGTTTTTTTTATTTTGTATTATTGTGACCAGCCCAGTCTGTGTAACGCACAGGCTACCTATTTCAAAGCCTCAGCTCGCTGACATCGTTTAAAATCCTAAACGTTTCTAATCTAGAAATATTGGAATAAATTTAAAATGTCCTAGTTTCGTGGAATTCAATCATTTATCTAAAAGTGTAGAAGCTAGATCAGTTTTACTTCATCTTCAGTTAGCGTAAAAAAAAAATTGTAATTTTCTATATGTTGCTTGGATTCAGACCCTCTACTCTGCAAATATAGAAAATGTTTATTTGAGATGTATATCGAAAATTGTGTCTGAATTGTATGAGAAATATCTTGTTTTAAAATGTATGACGTATCTTTCTCTTGTAAAAACCATTATACTCAAGTATTTTACAAGGACTGTGTAACATAATTTAAGTTTAGAACTTTAAATGATGGTCTTACAGCTCAATATGAGCGGTTTTGCAATATACCAAACTTACAAAGACGATTTCCGTAAGCACGAAATCAGAGTTCAGCCCTGGTGCTTCTCCATTTTGTTTTCGATCATGATGAATGCCAAAAGAAGGCCTGGTGGCAATTTTTGCAGTGCAATTTACTGCAAAAATGCCCGCAAGAAAGAAGCCCGTGAAGAACTATCATTTTTTTTAGATTTCCATCTAACGAGGAGAGACGAGTAACATTTTATTTACATATTTCAACACTGCAATATTTCAATTTAATCGATGTATGCAAACGTGACCATAAACGTGGATGAAACAATGGGGTGAGAAAACTAAATGTGCTACCGAAAAAAAGGAGCACAGTTAAAATGTACATCATTCCTCATTTGCTCTTTTTTTGTTGAAGATTTCAGTATCGCCTGCTTTAAGGTAACTAAAAGTGTTTTCGTTTCTTTTAGCTTCGATCACACTAGGAGGATGTATCTGTCGGCACATGACATCAATGGTCAGGGAGGTGGAGTGGTGCTTTATGATATAAACTAAATAATCAGACACATACTTTAATTTTATGATAGGAACGTAAAGACAGCACAAATAGTGTTTCTCTTTCCTTTTGTGTATCCCCCCCTTTTTTTTAACACAAGGGTTGTCTATGGTTGCAGCTTAAACCCACACTGGAAACATTTTGCTAATTCGTTATTTACATCTTCTTTGTCTCAGGAATATTACACACCAGCAGCTTATGTCAGTAAAATGAATGCCGTTTTAATCATGCATTTTTAGGTCTTAAAGAGGAGAAACTGTGAGTTGATAATCATGTTGAGATAGTTTCAAGCTGATGTGTATAAATATCTGCTCTGTCTTATATGTACTTTTATTCATACATTTATTCACGCTTGCATGAGGAAATTGTATCGACATGTTATTTGTGTGTAATGACAATTTCTCCATTACTCCTCAATGGGTGAGTGAATAAAATTAATGTATAATGTCTAATGTAATAATTCCTTTTGTTTCCCATTAGTACAAATCATTGCTGGAAAGAAAGGGCTCACCCTTTTATCATTTTTCTGGCAGTTACTTAAAAAAATGTTTAAATTTTGTCAAGCTAATTACTGTTTGAGGGCTGTGCTGTCCGTACCAAAAGTATTCGTGAACTGTCCTATGTTTAGCGGTCTAGAGGTTGCAACAATAATTTTTGTTTCTGCTGAGTGGGTAGAGCTCCAAATCTGGAACAAACGTGATGACGATTTTCACCTCTTTCCGTGCATGGTGATGTTTGTAGGCGTGCACAGAACTGATTTAACCCACAATTGGGAAAATCTGATGTTTAGAAAAAATTAGAACAACATTTTTCATCAGTCTAGACGTTGGTCTGACGGCGAACGGTTGCAGATGAGACGGACATGGACACCCGTGATATTCGTGCCATTCACGAACATTGCAGAGTCACCAGCTTAACAAACGTTTGCAGGTGGGGAAAACATCGGGGTATGTAGGCAGAGAAAATGGCACAAGTAGAACAGGCGGAAATAGAGTATTGAGCCATAAAATGAAACTGTCAACGAAATCTTAAAATCATAGAGCGTCTGTGTAGCCTGAATAAACCACAGAGCACGTGAGACTTGCGAGAAAACTACGGAGCAGCGAACTGGAACGAGGGGGTAGGGACAGTCAGTCTGCTTAGGGTGTTGCAGGGTTGGTTAAAATTATATTAACGCTTAAATGGTATAAACCATTTATTCACAAAACGAGCATCACACGTGCGAGATAATGTATAGGGCGGTCTCAAGCTGTTCGCCATCGTGTTCAACAGTGAGCAGCAGTACCATTTAAAGTCTGGACACACATTTCGCAGGTAATAAATGATAACACAGTCCGTTTTAATGTTTGTTTAACTTGGACTAACTCTGTAGTTTGAAAGTGTGTGTGTGTGAGAGAGAGAGAGAGAGAGTGTGTGTGTGTGTGTGTGTGTGTTTGTGACAGAGAGAAATTGTGTGTGTGAAAGAGAGAGAGAGCGTAGTTTGACTGATGAGGAGGGATATGTGCAAAAGTTTTCTGATATCCCTCCTACAGCCCGTATTCATTATGAAGGCGCGCGCGCGCGCACGTGTGAGTGTGAGAGGGAGAGAGAGAAAGAGGAAGCAAGGTACAGACTGCATGTGCGCGGCTGTGCACTCGCTCGCTCACTCAAATCACAGGAAAAAACAAAAAGGGACGAAGCAATTGCCGGGAGGGGGGGGGAACCGACCTGCACACCGGAAATGACGCAAAAAGAAGAGAATGCGCGAGCAGACGCACGAGGCACACGCCGCTCGCCGCAGTATTGGCTGCACGTGCCGAGTCGCGCCATGACCGTCAATTGCGAGCGCGTGAGTAATGAGGCCACACCCACCCCGGGCCGCGGGTGACTGACTCCGCCGGCATCGGCACCCTCATTGGTGGAGGCTGGCAGCGTGTGTCCTTCACGGGCTGTTGCATTTTGTTTACAGAGTCTTCACAGTAATTAAGCGACTCCTGGAATGGAAAAAGAGTACGAGTAAAGAGAGGCACGGCGAAGAAAGGCATAGTCATCAAGCAAGGAAGGAAAGAAAGAAGAAAACAAAAAATGGTAGAACTGAGAGAGAGAGAGAGAAAAAAAAGAAAACAGGGGGTAGTGGTGGTAAAGAAAACAACTTAAAAAAAAAGAAGTTCCGAGAGTTTCTTCGTCACCGTTGGACAGTTCTACTATACGCAGGAGGCTGTCTTCACAGTCTTTCAAACTTACTGACAGCTGAAAGACAGCAAGAGCGATGACCAATGATGATCACGTCTGTTTGAGCGTGTGACTGTTAAAAATGCGATCGCTGCGAAGAAAAGTGGAGAAAGGATTGGTGATGGGAGGAGTTGGGGGAGAGCGGGGGTTTTGGAAAGAAGACGAGAAAGCGCGAGATCAAAACTGGAATAGAGGTTAATGAGATGAGACGTTTGCCTGCTTCGGAGAGTTTTCAAGAACTTATGCACGTGCGCGCAGGCGCCTATCCCCCTTTCTCCTCTTTACGATTCCCCCCTCTTCCTCTCCCACCTCTGACACGTTCACAGGCTCACAGATTCCGCCACATGCAAAGGAGGAACAGATGGAGACATACGGAAATCTAAGTCCTCAAAAACAGCCCCATCTCTCCAACCACTCAATCTAAAGCTATGTGCTACGTAGAGAAAATACACTAGTCTGTGCTAATATAACTATATTGCAAAATGCAAACAAACTAGAACATCGGGATATATTTATACCGGGATATGATAATAAACTATCCAATCCCAATATACCTATCGTGAGACATAGAAATAAACCATCCTATCGTAGCATAGCTCTACAAACTATCATATCAGGATATCATTTATGATGACAACAAACAATCCTATCCCTACATATCTATAATGAGACATAGAAATAAAGATGTTCTGAAAAATGCAAACAAACTATCCAATGGTAATGTGGTTAGGGAGACAAAGCATCACACCGCAGCAGCAATATCTGTATTGGCCAATGAGAATTCGATCACGATATAGCGAGATCAGAATAAAGTGCAACGAAACCATCACATACTGTTCTGAAAGAGTAGCAATCGCGTGGAGTTGAGGAGGAAGAGCAAACGGAGGAAGTGAAAGAGAAGGAGGATCCGGAGAATTAGAAAGAGGACGATGGGGAGATTCTTCATGGAGTGATCTGACATGACCAATGAGATTTTACTTAAATGTCTCCATAGTAAGTGCACGACACTGAAAGTTTACTTTGACTGCTACGGTACCACATAGACTCATGGATACCTGAAAATCACTGAAATGTCTACAGATGAGCGCTCGAAACACATTAGTCGGGGCTTGCTATGGATGAGAAATAAAAGAAGGATTTCAAATATCTAGTCCCGTATCTAGTCTTCGTAGTTTCGAAGGCTGGCCTTAAGACCTGTCTCTTTTGCGAATAGCTCCAAGAGCTGGTAGTCTCCTTTCCTTACCGTTTCCCCCTCTCGCCTCTCCCCATCTTCTGTAATTTAATTGCAACTGCACTGCTGTATTTGTTTTTGCTGCTGCTCCGTTCTTCCAACATATTTTCACTGCCAAGCAGGGACACGCGCTATTTCAGTGCTAATAATAAATAGTAATAAAGTGTAAGTGCTTCTTCTTCTATACTAATACTACTAAGTAACGGTGTGAAAACAAATAACAATAAATAATAAATAATTATTATTCAGCATATCGAACTTTTCACTTTCACAGCAAAAAAAAAAAATAAATAAAAAGTTTTTATGATGCATGTAATCATTTCCTTTAAAGCCCTCTGCCATCATGCTTTTTTTGCTGACAATTGAGGCAAGGTTACAGAAAGACATCAGGTGATTTGAAAGAACACAGAACCATCTGAAGAACTTATCATGCACTTAGTAGGCGATCGACTGACGACAGATGAAATGATTGATGGGATGACCGTACTTGAGATAGGTCCAGGTAAAGTATCTTTTGATTCTGTAATTAAGTGAAACGCTGCATGAATATTAGTTTGCATTAATCGTCAAATGAATACGAGATACGCTAAAAGAGAAAAATTATGTATTAACAGTTTAAAATTTTGTGATTTGATTCGACTGATCAGTGATGTACACAGATTAACATTCATCATCGTCCTCTTCCCAACTGATGTTAACATTGTCTTTCTCAGCATTTTTTTTTACAGAGATGTTTAATCAAATCAAATCGTTTTCGGGTAAGCTGATGGTCTCAACGTCAATTGCAATCGTTGTTTGATAAGTGATCCAAGAAAGAGAACTCTTTCAATTGTCACAAAATGCTATTATTACGTCCCCTTTTATGGGAAGCGCTTCATTTTAAAACAATTCCTTTATTCTCTTATCATTAGTATAATAATCAACTTTTTGTGCTGAAAGGTTTCGCAATCTATAAACTTCTATAAAAATCACCCTTACAAAACACAGAAGCAACAGATGAAATAAAACAACAGACATACCACGGGAGATAACGCCCGACAGTTTCAAAATGGTGAACGTTCTGAAAGGCATTCTTGTTGAATGTGACCCTGCAATGAAACAGCTTTTACTACATTTAGACGAAACAAAAGAATTTGGTGTAAAGTTTGTAATCCAAGATCTTGATGATACACATCTTTTTATATCATCTGATATTATCGAAACATTACAAGAAAGAATCGATGATCTGATGGACAAATTGTCTTTTCCTTTGGCTGAGAAGTAAATACAGCGCCAATTCTCATCTATCGCGAGCAGAACATTCGTCATTGGTTTGTATAGGTTTTTAGCTCTTCTAATGATCGTGATAACTAGAATCTTTGAAGCAATATATCTTACTGCTGTAATTGGCTTTGGTCTAGACCAGAATAGACAAAACCCGAGACTCAGTTATTGTATATTCCATAACAGTGTAGAATATTTTGCTATTCGGAGTAAATTTGTGCTGTAGGTGTCTAGAAACTATTAGACATAATATTGCAGGTATATGGGGGTGAGGAGAAGTTATTAGTATTTTTTGTTTTCTTGAAATTTATGCTGAAGTTTCAGTTACCAGTTAAAAAGCACTTTCCTCTCATGAAATCGGACAGGGTGGAGGTGAGGTGTGGAAGATAGAAATATTTTGTATTTAACATAGAAGAACAGCTTTATTTATTACAGTATGATTACGATGGTTGCTCATTTTTTTAATGGATTTTGAGGATGAGTAGGCTGAGCTTACCAAAAGCTTTTTTTTTTTTTTTTTTTGCAAACAAAGCAATTTAAAAAGTAGAACATTTTTATTTTGCAAGTGATTCTTTTATTTGTGCACGACCAGTAGAGTTGTCATAAAAGATTAATAATATTATAGATGGCAATGGAAGTTGAAGAAAGTCATACCACAGAAAAAATACTGCTACCTTGGAAGTGGCATCACTTGAAGAGACGAATGCTGGCAGGATGTGAGTTGTTTGCTCAAGGAGATGAAGCCCTTTGGTCAGTTAGAAAATTTATCCCCTTGGATGATGACCCAGCATCAGATGAGGGTTTGCTTACATCAGATTCAACGTAAGTATTGAAAACAGGCTTACTCACATTCTATTTAATAAGATATTTGCATACTTAATGAGACAAGTTTTTGTTTTTTAAAATGAGTTTATTAGGTGGCTCACTCATTTTGAATTTAAGATCTTAGTTTAGTTAATTTAGATTATGAATCTTTTCATCATATACCTCTCAATGACACTTTTCTTTTTTTAGTCATACCGTCATATAAAATATACTATGCACACATGTCACTAAAATGTTACAGGATGCAGAAATATGGTATGTATTCATTGAAAGTGTAGTAGAGAGGGGATGAAACTTTGCTTTTGTTGAATATTTTGTTAAGAAAATAAAATTTATTTTTTCTGTGACTGCTTAATAATATGCTAAAAAATGGTGTGTGGAGACTACAAATAGAACTGATAAGGAGAGAGAATTTTATTACATGCTACGATACTGTGCTTAACCTTACTTGAAGACATGTATCAATAGTAGTGTTACAAAATTATATCAGAATAAGATAAGTTTCAGTAGTTGCATAATATATTCATTTATTTGCTTTATATATTTGAATACTTATGATGTAGAAACATTCAATAATTAGTGGTACATACTCTGTATTTTCTCATAAAGTGCAACTTCATTACCACACTGTTATATGTCTAGCTCAATAACTGTATAAGCTATCTATATGGCTATGATTTTTGTTTTATTTTTCTCGGCTACTTGTGTAAGTGGACATTTATCAAATTTCTAAAGGACATCTAGACTAGAAAGAAGTTAATATGCCTGCTTCAAAAGAGAAAAGAGCAGCAAATAAAAAAAGTAAAAATTCTGATTGGCTCTATGGCTAGAGGACCATTTTTTTATTATGGAAGCTGTCATCAGATTTTATATAGTGCATAGTACAAACAAATACAGAAATGACTTTGAAACCAAGTTAACACAAAATTTAGTTTTCACATTAATGATTACCATCCTAACAGATGCTTACTGTAAAATATTTAATAATGATAAAAAGTAAGGTTGCATACAGTTTGTAGAAACCAAAAAACTGTGCCTTTCTTTAATTGCAGAATTTTGTATTTATTTTTTAGGAAAAAGTTATTCAGCTCTTTTAATGAACCTAACTGAACAAAATAACAATTTTGCTCTTCATAAGATGTAATAAAAAAAGCAACCAAACACAAGAATGATACAGGATTGGTCACTTTCTTTAGTCTTTGTTTCTTTTGAGAGATGTTTAAAAGCAGCTCCACTTCTTGTAAAATTAATACAAATATGTATTCATTTTTTGAAACAGGAAAGAGGCATTTCCATGTTGTGTGGTTGGCTGCAGCTATATATGTTCATCATTGTTAAGGTATGATACTCACTGGCTCATTCTTATGGTATGATACTGGCTCATTAAGGTATGATATTCTCTGGTTCATTATGGAATGATACTCTTGTTCATTGTTGAGGTATGATACTCTGTAGTTCATTGTTAAGGTGTGATACTCTCTTGTCCATTGTTAAGATATATGCTCTTGCTCATCGATTTCATCTGATATTCTTCTTTTCATTTAACATTGTAGTGTTTCTTTTTTTAAAGACTTTTTGTGTTTATTTTACTTTCTTTGTCCACATTGCCTCTAAACATTTGCCTCTGTGAAGAGATATAAAAAGAGTACACAAAAAATTATACATGCATGTTAAACTTTTCTTTTTATTGTTCATTATATTATTTCTCTCATTTACTCTGTCACAGCCAAACAACCATATTCCTAGGTCTTTTAACATTTCCTAATTTTATGTAATTGTTGACACTGGTGACTAATTTAAAAAGAATGCTTGAAAGAATGTAAAATGCTATTTATGCTGAGGTACCCAATGTTACAGATTTTCAGTTATCCGCAAAATAAATTTTTTCAAGTATACAAAATTCATTCTATTCTTGTATTGATTTTCAGAAGATTAACTTTTATATGCTAAGATAGTTTAGATGAATGGATTGTGACAAGACAACAGAAACTGACTGTCTGTTGCAGCTATGAGAATCACTACAACAGTCAACATCGTCATGCCTGCAGCTCCTGTCGGCGTGTTTTTCCATCAGCACTGCTGCTAGATATACATATTCAAGAAAACCATGATCCTCTCTTTGCCATCTTAGCCACCAGACAGAACTTAATGGTAACTTTAGGCCTTTTCTATTAAAGTTCTTTCTTGTCTGTCTTCAGAATCAATAGAACAACAGTTGACAGTTCTGGTCTGGAACCTACTTGTTGTCCTGTTGCATTAAAATTACTTTTCAAGAAATATATCAGATAAAAGACAATTTTATGCTTCCTATTAGTTTGACATATTTGAACTCAGTCATAGAACTGAAGATATGTTGAAATGGCGAGTAAAGCAATGTGGAGTACTAACAAACAAAAATCCTGCTTGGCAATAAGCTTAAAAAAGTTATAGTCAAAGTGACCTTTACATATAATGTGAGGTATTACAGTTCAGATAGCAAACTACAGGGAAAACATTCAAGGGCTGTTTTTCATAAAAAGGTTTTAAGATGTGTAACTTCTTTACTTCATCAAGAAGAAACTGAAATACAAGTGTTGACTGTTGAGGTTTCTCTCTTATATTTTTCTGTGCAGTATCGTTGCCTGGTTGAGACTTGTGCTGAAAAATTTAGTCTGCCAAGAGAGCGTCATGACCACCTTGTGAGAATCCACAAATATCCGACAAACTTCCGCTTTCACAAAGACAAACATCATGGTAACAGGTTAGTCTTGTGCAGTCATCTTCTATGATTTTATCATTTATGAGTGTCGGTGTAATGACCATGGTGAATGACCGGCATAGAGATCGAATTTGTGGATAGCGATAGAAGTTATTGAGTAGTTTGCTTGTAAAGTATTTTAACATTTTCTGGGAATTTTTTTAAATTGAATTAAAAAGTAGAAATTAATGCTTGAAGATGATCCAGTAGCATCTCCACTTCCTTCATAAATTTTCCGTCAGTCCTGATAAAGCTGCCTTTTCTAATAAAGAGTAATAAAAATAGATAGTAATTGTTATATTAACAATGTAATTGAAAAATGCAGCATAATAAATCAAATTGGTGATTTCTAGGATGCGAGATGAAAAGACTATTAAAGGAAAGGATACAATGGAGATTGATACCAACGCATCAGCATCGGTCTCCAGACTAAATCATCCAAACCTGGGGCACGAGAGCAGTAGGTGCACCACTTGTGATTCTGTTAGCAGTGAGAACTTGACTGCTACAGCATCCTGTGAGTGTGTCATTGACAAAGAAGAAATATCATCCACGATGGAGCTCTCACAGCACTGTGAAAATGTGGAAACAAAGACTGTACGTCGAGTGTTTGTTCACAAGTAAGTAGAACAGTACTCGTCCTTCCTGTTTTATTTCATAAAAAGATCTGAATCCTTTGATATTTGCTCAAAGACTGTTTGTAAACCAATGTGTGATAATGCAGCTGAATTTGCTGGGTTACTGATTGCTTCTTCAAGTCAAATTGAAGAGGTATAGAAGCTTGTTAAAAGGGAGTGGCAGATAGAAGGTATTGATCGTTGAAAAAACAAATTCAAGTGAGCTTTCTTTTTTTTTCCTGATGTTCATGCAGTCTCATCTCAGTAAAATTTTAATGATGGAAAGGTTTTACGAAAAAAGCATACATTTAAAACTTTTTCACTTTTGTTTACTTCAGAGTGCCAAAGACATTTTCCTTTGGCCATGGAGCTAGCCAGATGTTCCAGCGGCCATCAGGTAAAAAGAAGAAGAAGAAAGGAGGTCATTGGCATGAGCAGACGGTGGATTCTTCTGTGGACACCACCATCGACATAGAGAATGTGGACATGGCTGACATAGCTCAGGCTCTGCAGGAGACGGTATCTTAAGAAACACCAAAAACATCTCAAGGATAAAAAAAGAGTTCAGTTTATGATAGTAGACTTTGTTGACCAGTGACTTCTTTTTATCAGTTTCTTTTTTTTTTTTTAACTGTTCTGTCAAGAGGAACATTTGAATGCTTCCATGTATTATGTGTGGGCTTTTGTTCTATGATTTTCAGATGTCTGCATGAAATTCTTGTCATATTTTGAAAGTGCTAGTTTTATTTTGCTCTTTCTTTTTTCAACAAAAGGGAAAGGGGTGTTTATATAGTATTAAAGTGACTGCAGATCTTCAGAGTGTTCAGTAACTTACTCTGTGTTGCCTTAACATGATGTGCAGCCTAGACTTATAAAAATACCTACAATAAGAACCAAACTTACATACCTGACTGGAAAATCATTACAATTTTATGAATATATGTATTTTTCAATAAAGTCTTTTGCTGCTCAACTTCAGGAAGTTTTTGTGTTGAATAAAACCCACCATCATATTGCTAGTTTTTCTTTTTTAATCAGGAACAGTGGGAAGGTATTTTTGTGGTTACTGCATTAAACTTTGGACCAGATACTTGTCTGCATGAGACTTGCTTGAATCAGAGATTGCAAATACTCCCTTACCCCACCCAGAAACAGTATGTTTTTGATCTTATTTGGAAATGTGAAAGCAATGGTGGGAGAGTGGACTTTACCTTCCGTGTGTTGTGGCTTAGAAGCAGCGAGCCAGTTAGTTTACCGTGACGACTTGGCTATAGAGCCTGTATATTCAGCAATTAAAGCTCTATCACAGCCTATATTCAGCTCTAAACAGGTGCTTCATCCAGAGCTGCTCAAGAAGGGTAGGGTTGAAACAACAAAGACCCTCACATCTGTCTCCCTAAGAGTCGGGGAATGCAGTGGCCCAGAGGATGAACACTGTTTTTTTGCATATATTTTTTGCGCACCTAATTACGAAAAGGCGGATACTCACGCTTAGTGACAAAAGAAGAGCAAATATGCATGCCCCTATCCTCACGCTCGGTGACAAAAGATGAGTGACTATGCATGGCCCTATACTCATGCTCGGGACAAAGCATCATAGCGTATAGTCAATGAAAGAGAAAAGGCCATGTCAATTTTGACATCCATGTTTTCATCCGTGTCAAGATATCTTCTAATAATTCGAAATGGCTTTCCACAATCCTGCAGCTTGTCATTGAGTGCTGACGTTTACGGCGTGTTGTGGATATGGAGTCTTCACTCTGGAATAATGCTTGTATGCATGCAGACGTGCAAGACATAAATATTCATAATCGTTGATCATTCGTTTTTGTATTCTTGTGGCACTTTGGAAGACTTCTAACAATGTCTTCACTTTAATTCTCTCATAGGTGCTGACATGCTGCTGCTTCCAAGTAATATACACTTAGATGCTGGAGCTGCTTGTCGCTCTGTTTCCACTTCCTAACTTTTCCATCACCATATCTCGGCGCAACGGTTGGCGCCTGTCACCAAGACAGTGATGGTTGTCTGTCCTGGGTTCAGCTCTCGTCTCGGTCACGCTGTTCTTTCTTTGCATGTGGCAACTGTTTACAGGTCTGTCTGCCTTGCCGTGATATAACCTTAGTTGCTGGCTCGGTGTAAAACACCAATTCCCCCCACCCCCACATCTCTTCCATTAGCACCTCTTTCTAGCACATGCATGTTATTAAAATTTTCCGCTTTGCACCTTCACAGCCTTCTGAAGAACAAACTTTGGCTTAAGTAGATGCTGCTGTAAATTCTAGACAGACAATTTGGGTTCCAGCATCTTAATCCAGCCAACACTACAGTATGGCTCAGTCGTTTAGGGGTATTGGCTGATAAATATAAAAGAGTGCTTTTGTTATACAAAAATGTAAGGGATATTTATAAGAACGCCTTATGTCAGACAGTGTCACAGGGACTCACATTCTTTTTCGTTCTGAATAAAGACAAATATACCTGCCTCTTGCAGGCCCTAAGCTTTAATTATAAAAAGGAATGTTACAGGACTAGATGAGTAAGAATAGACGATAACACAAGTAGAACAGCACTCGTCAGTAAAAAAAAAGAAAAAAACAACATCTCAATTCATCTACATCCAAGGGTTCCTCCTTAAAATTACATAACAGTTCTAATTATGCATATTATACTAAACGAAAGTGTTTTTTTGAGTTAATGGCAAGGCGGGTCTGAAGGCTAATATAAGAATTATAGTTCGGCAAGTACTCACCAGGTCATTGTTAAACACCACACACTTGAGGTTGTACTCATGTTCCCTGAATCCACAAATTAGTAATATATATTCCCCACGAATATGTAAGAAAAGACGCCGCCTCTAGGGGACAGACGTTGAACTCCGGCGCCGCCTCTTGGGTACGGGTGACCCCACCCTCTTCTCTCTAATTCTTGGGCCAGCAAAATCGAATCCGACGAAGTTCGCTCGTGAAACCTTCACGGTTCCCATCTCCTCCTAGGATTAGTTGTTCCTTATGTTAGTTACTCCTAGGGTCGTTTACTGCGCCTGTTAATAAGTTATAAGAGGAATAAATAAGAGGAATCTACACAAAATACAAAGATTTAAATAAATTGTACAAAAATCCGAGGTAGAAAAAGAATGTAGTGTTTTGGCACTTGTCGTGTCTCCCTGGGAAGTGAAGCGCTGGCCGGTGACTGTTGTCTCCCGATCCTCTTTCTAGAATCTACTAAACTACTTGATTACTCATTTAACACGTGCGGCTTGGCCATTCCTTGTCTCCCGTCTGTGACGGACAGTAACCTACGTTTGGTACGGCAGTTTGCATATTTTCCTTGTAAAGCCTAACGAGGAGAACTAAGAATATAATGAGCGTGCGTGTGTGGGTGTGTGACCTCTTAAAGACATGCGTGTGTGCGCGGGAATATGGCTTCATTTTTTAAAAATTATTTATTCAGTAAATGCAGTTCACATAACTTGGCATCCCTTTCATTCTTAATTCAAGAGAAGAAAAGAGGTAGAGGGAAAAAAGAAAAAAGAGAAAGACAAAGGAGAGTGTCCACTAATGTACCATTACAAACAATTTTACGTGACTACATTTGAGTTTGCTGTACAAAATAAATAACAAAATTATCATGTACATAATCTCTTTCCAATACAAGCCAGCATACATGCTTTTAAAAATCCTTGGTACCGCCTTATGATTTACCAGCACACAATATACAATTGTTTTTTTTCTTTTTTTTTTATTCAGTAGATACAGTTCACTTGGCATCACGCACCCCTTTCATTTTTTTTTTGGCCAAGTATTGTGCTGTACATTTAACTAGTAAACAACCTGGACTGCTTATAACACATTGAAAATAATTGTTAGGTAATGTCTTTTACATCAAGTTGATTTGTGCCTTGTATGCATCATTTTATCTCTACATCTGAAACCAATTTCTGTCACATGTTTTTAATGAGGACATCGTATACCTCTGTGATTCTACTTCTTCTGCTGATAAATATTACTCAAGTTCCAACGCCACATTGGTTCTACAGTTTATTTACAAGTACTGAAAAACAAAACAGTTGTGCGGATAACGATTTGTATTATTGTTTGTGTTGTTGCTATATGTTATAATGTTGCTATAATGTTATATCTTACTAATGTTATATCTACTTACAAGAGCACCATCTTATCCCACAAGCTCAGTCGGCGTATAGACCTTTCCACAGCACCGAGACCACTCTTATTAAAGTGACAACAGACATATTATCTGCTCTTGACAGTGGTGATGTCTCTCCATTAACCCTACTGGACCTGTCTGCTGCATTTGACACTATAGACCACTCTCTGCTTCTTCACAGACTTCACACCCTCTACGGGATTTCTGGACCTGCCCTCTCATGGTTCAACTCCTATCTCACTGATAGGACCCAGACTGTGTCAGTTGATGGTCAGACATCTCGCCCTGCTTCACTTTTCTGTGGTGTTCCCCAAGGCTCAGTACTTGGCCCAGTTCTGTTCATCCTGTATACTAAGCCCCTTTCATCATGCATCCGGTCTCACCAGGTTTCTCATCAATCATATGCTGATGACACGCAGCTTTACTGTTCCACTCCGCCGGCTGAGTCTTACTCTGCTATTAGCTCTATAGAAGCTTGTATCAGCGATGTCAAGGGCTGGATGCTAAAAAACAAGCTTAAACTAAATGATGATAAAACGGAAGCCCTCTTGTGCCATAGAAGAAGACATCAACCTTCACTCGTCAGTCTGCCCAATCACATCAAGGTGGGCGACAGCAACATCACCTTCACGTCATCTGTTAGGAATCTGGGATTTATTGTCACTGATGACATGACACTCGATAGACATGTAGCAGCTGTCTGTCGGTCTGCCTATTATGAGCTTCGTAAGATCAGTGCTATCCGTCACTTTCTCTCTACACGCGCTACCAACACTCTTGTCTGTGCGTTTGTTCTTTCTCGACTTGACTACTGCAACTCCTTGCTGGCAGGCTGCCCTGACTACCTCATTCAGAGACTCCAGAGAGTACAGAACTCTGCTGCGCGTCTGGTGCTTAGAGACAGGAAACGGGACCATGTCACTCCTCTCCTTTGTTTTCTACACTGGCTACCCATCCGTTCTCGCATTCAGTACAAACTGTCTGTGCTGTGCTTTAATTTCTTTGCTGGCTCCTGTCCTGACTATTTCTCTGAACTTCTCATCCCTTACTCTCCGTCCAGACAACTACGCTCTTCGTCTGACGACCGTATCCTAACTGTTCCTGTCACCAGAACAACAACATATGGTCACAGGACTTTTGGCTACTGTGCTGCAAAACAATGGAACTCTCTTCCTTTCCATATCCGCCACCTTCCTACAATTGAATCTTTCAAATCTGCACTGAAAACGCACCTCTTCCTTGAGCATTTCTCCTAACACAGTCCGCACAATGCTCGTCCTTCTTAACCCCGCCCCCTTCCCTCTTGCTACTTTACCCATCTTTCTCGCAGAATCACTATATTTTTCTGTTCCTGTTACTTGATGCCTTTTAATGTTTTCTGTTTCGTCAGTACTGTCGTTTTCTTTCGTCCCTTTGTTCTGTGTCTACTTAGTCCACGTCTCTTCCTCGTTTTAAGCGCTAAGAGCATGCTCTCTATGAGTGTGAATATGCGCTTTAAAAATCTTCACTATTATTATTATTATTATTATTATTATTATTATTATTATTATATCTCTTGCATAGTTGTACTAGCAATATGAAGTTATTTTCCGTTTCATCCTTGAAATGGCCCCAGGCTCAATAAAACTCTATTCAGGTTTATTCAATAAGAATTCAGGTTCTCTTTCTCTCCTTCATTCGTTTTAGTTGGCTGCCTTGCCGTGATGTAGCCTTAGTTGCTGACTCGGGGTAAAACAGCAATGCCTCTTATCCGTTCGTTCGTTTCACATCGAACATGTTTAGCCTTGCTACCACTTTAATCAGAAAATTTGCTAATTGCGTACACAAAGTACTTGATATCAGAAAATCAAGCTTCAGAAACATGCAGGTCACAATATTTATTTCATTTTTCAGATGTTTACTCGCGATTGCCAAGTCTAGTTATGACTGTCAATCAGCTGACTTTATGCCGACTGACAGGCAGCACATTTTACTTTTTTATCTGGTGATTTATTCTTACTTTGTTTTGCATATTTTTACACTGTGTTTATAGAACCACGTGCTTTGATCAACTTTTAGACTACAGTTCAGTCAAGTTCTCTCGATGATGACGCGCCAGTGGAGGATGATATGATGACTTCTGTTTGTTGTAATATATTTCACATGGTTGAACTAGCAAGCCAATTTTAGTCTTTAATTCCTCCTTAAAACTGTAATCTGGAGGAGGACGACGATGGTTAGGACGACAACGATGACGATGACGATGACGAAGCTGATGAATGCTGTTGTGTTACTCACATCCCCTTTGAACTGAGCCCAGACCTAATCAGTAAAATTCAAGTCGCTTGTTACATGTTGTTATATTTGATTTATTACTTGCACTTTAGTCTCCTATTTTCCCTGAATACAATGATCGCACAGCCTTTCTCTCTCCTTTTTTCAGTTTACGAGAAATTGGGTTGTCTTGTGGCATAAAGCTTCCTGCGTACCTTAAAAATACCTCTTACGTCACCGGCAGCTATATAAATGATTGACCGCCATACAGGTGTGAGAGGCCGTCTCATCATGGATGTCGTACCTGTGCGTGTCGTGACAGTGTTTGTGACTCTTCTCATTGCCTGCCACAGTGCAAGCAGTATGTACACTCTTTGTTCTTGTTATTGGTGTCAGTAGTATTGAAAAGGCGATCATCATCATCATCATCATCATCATCATCATCATCATCATCATCATCATCATCATCATCATCATCATCATCATCATCATCATCATCATCATCTCGGTCGCAACCAACGAATTAGTCTCACCAGCTCACTGGAATATTTAAGAAATTTATTTTCTTCACTATGAAAAAAGGGGCGCGCTACACTGAAGGTAGGTCAGTAGTGTTAATGGATGGTGTGGTGGAAGATGGTCATCTACAACTCGACCATCAAGCACTGCACCTACCACTGTGACTACCAGGTGTTATGTCCGAACAGCGCTGTCAAATAAATCTGCCGCTTATTACTTGAAGCTCTGTTTCCTGATCATAAATTTTACTCTGAGCTTGTCCCTGCTGTACTCTACATTTAAGGAAATAAGGTTTAATTTTTTTAAAGCTGCTATTCACGATATCTCTAAGATTAAACATCTTATGTTTTAACGAAGAGTGTCATAATAGAAATAGATAAGACATTATTTAGCAATAAAGACTGGTCGAGTCAAAACTATCTCCTCCGATAACATATGGCTAGGACCTACACCACTAGGTTATGTTTATCAAATTCTGCTTTAAGGACGAGTGGTACGCAGTTTTATTTTATTATGATCGAGTAAAACTCGGTTCAAACTGAAAAATCGTGGTAAGTATCCCTCTTCAATTTTCTAAATATGTTCATACAAACATTAACATGCATCCAAGGAAGGCACAATCGTGACACCACGATATGCCTAATTAAAATGTTCCATGTTCTTCCATCGGCTGATGCCTTCCAAAAGTAAATCATTTCCCAAACCTGACGTTTGACGTCTGATCTCTTTCTGTCTTTCTGTGCATGGCGATGTTGACACGTATTTCGAGAACAGGTATATGGTATTTACCCAGAATGTTACACAATAATTAGAAAAATTTGTGCCCCTATTAGTCTTTTAGTACAGACTCACTCAATTTATCTCAGAGATCAATGGGTGATATCATGATGTCCTAAGCTGTTCCTGAGAAAAAACTCACGCACTAATACAGTTTTATTACCCTTTATGGAAAGTAGTATTTCAAATTTACAAACTTGTAACCAGCATCAGTATTGGCAGTGCGATATCTGAAATGCATTTTATTCTTTTTTTCAAGTGCTAGGGTAGTAGTGTCAACAGATTGTAAATTGCGAGCTGGTGTTTTATTGTTCTACCAGCATGGATTGCGACTGCCGTACGTGCTATCACGTAGCATGGTCTCCAAACAGTGTTGTCTAATAATCTGCAGGTCATCCTCTCATGGTTTTCTGTATGTCAGGACCATTAAGTTCACTACTGACCGAGAGAATGTGTAGACAATACGATTTTACCACCCTTCGAGGATCGTCAAATTTCAAGCTTGTAAATGTGTCAAACGCAGCAATATTATCTGGGCGTAACCCTGTCTGGGACGTTCATTTCCCCTCTTACCGAGATTTGACAGCATTCTTGGCAAGGCGGATGCCTGCACACGCTGTATCTCTATAAACAATTACACTTAAACTTCACCAAGTCTGAATGTACTCAGGAGCAATGAAGGCTTTACGGGTTTATAGTCAACGTGAGGGTCATGACTCACAATGAATAGAATTTAATAGGAAGAAGAAAGATGGATGACGACGACAACAACAACAACAACAGCAGCAGCAATAAAAAATACTAACAATTAAAAAAAAGCTAGCATCCATAAAAAACATGAACAATCGATTGTTTCCAGCAAAAACTTGTAGAAATCCCTGCAAAATAATGGTCTTCATTCTATTTGAGTCTTGCGACATGTATTTTCGCATATGATGACTTCAATAATTATTGCAATAGAAGTAATATGATATGCTCAGTATTAAAGATGTTTTTTATTGTATTTAAGCATATAGAGTAAACCTATCACGGTGGTGGTGGTGTGCTGTCAGTTTCGTGAAACACACCTTATAAAGTTCTTGTGGGTAAATTCTCTGAAAGGTTTTCAATATTTGATACTGTTGATTTTCTATGCCACTAACTACGAAGGCGATGACATTTCTGAATGTGCAGACGACAACTTAATAGTGACTGGACTTATAGGGCTGATAGCTCTTCAGTGCTTTAAGCAATCTTAAGTATACAATGATATCGGATTCCTGACCCAGATCTACTTTAGGCAAGTGGAATAGAGGGTTCAGCACCAGGAATTTCGATGGGGACCTTATGTGGTGAGTGTATAGGCTCTCTACTTGATGGTAAAAAACTGCTGTTCGTTTAGATTACAAGAACTTATTTAAAAAAAATGAACACTAAAGCATATCAAGAAGAAAACAAACATGAAAACTGATGTCACCACCAGTGACTTGGTTCAACATAAAAATAGCGACGAAATCCTAGCACATGCCTAATACTTTTGTGAATGTATTTCATCGTCGTCTTCGTCGTCGTCCCTGTCCTCTATTACCTCCATTGAAATTGTCATCATCTTCGTATTTATCGTAAAAAAACATTACTCTCTGTTTTTCTTTCGTTTCCTTCCTTCGACTCTGCAAGGCACGACCATCACGTGCAGCAGCACCGGCGTACAGAGGACCATCGAGCAGACCCGCGCCATGTTCGGATGCTCGGGGCTGGCTCAAGACAGCTCCGTCACGCTGGCCCTCGTCTCACAGTCCGGCCAGAGGGTCAGTCTGGGCTCCTGCACACGGACCCTGACCTGCACCCCCTTGCACACCTCGGTCAGCAGCCTCGTGCGACCAGCGGTCAGCTTTGTCAGTATGGAGGTGTTCGCCACAAGAGCTATGGCTGGCACGCTAGTCTGCTCTCAGGTCTTTATTAACGGCACCACGGCGTCCGCCAACTGCACTCACGATGTTGTGTGTAAGTGATGTGTAATAATTACTTTTATAAATACAGACCTGCCAATCCCCTAAACTCCTCAGCCCACCCTGAATGGCTTTTTTGTTCTTTTAAGTAATGTTTCATAAACATCTCAAAATCACCACATTTTCTCAACAGCAGCAGTCGCTATCAGCAGTCTTTAATCCACTATCAGACTGGCATCTTCCCCTTTACCCCTACCGCCAAACTGCCTTGCCTGGTTCCTAG
This sequence comes from Marisa cornuarietis, assembly GCA_004794655.1. Lineage (NCBI taxonomy): Eukaryota > Metazoa > Mollusca > Gastropoda > Architaenioglossa > Ampullariidae > Marisa > Marisa cornuarietis. The sequence continues at coordinate 554,640 of SMMW01000637.1, forward strand.
AAACTGTCACTACCATGATTGTTCATAGTTGTCTCCCTGTAATTCGTCAAACCCTTCTTCCTACTAATTTTGTTATCCTCGAGCTTTTTCTTTTTTTTTTTGCTTAATATTCTCTTAAAGTTTATCTCCCTGAGGTACAAAAATCTTAGTTTTAGTTTCCGAAGATCCGTAGTTCTTTTACACACATTTATTTACTCACAATGTTTGTTTGTGTGTCCAGTGGAAATTTTGTAATCGATTTTTCACCCACTTCCCATCGTCTCAGAGGTCTGAAATATTTCGGTGACAACGGAATATTAAATCATTTCCAGGAGCCCAAGTGAAGTAAAAAAAATATTTTTTTTTTCTTTTTAAGAAAAGTAAAATTTCAAGAAATGTAGCCGTGCAAATTATGATTCTGCTTTCGCATGCAGTAGTTTCTTCCCTTGGATTGGCCGACAGGTTTTCTTTTTTCTGAAAATGACAGTCTCACGAAAAAAGGCTATAATGAGAACTAGAAAGATGATAGATTTAGTGTCGTCATTTAAATATTTAATGTTCATAATTTGTATATAGTTCATATTGATTTGAAGAAGGGAATAAAATAATAAAATAAAACGAAAATAATCGATAATAAAATAAAAAGAAACTCAAAAGTTTAAAATAAGGGAAAAAATTTGTAGAACACACTTTTATTTGAAAAGTACTATAAATAAGAGTAAAATAAGGACACAATTATTATACCCTTTTTGATAAATTTCAAATAAAAAAATGTTTAAAACAATTATTTTGTACTTAGTTTACACTCAGGCGTATTTCCGTTGTCAGCATTTTAAATCAGCAACTACTGCGAAAATTACTAGCGCTAAATAAACTGTAAATATGCAACAAACTTGAAAAAATCAATGCACATGTGACAACCTGACTATATGCCCTTACACAGTTCAGACATCTTTGAGGGTCCTACTTAAGTCAAACTCAGTACTACAGGGAAGAACATTGTGGATAGACCAGGGTCACTTTGCAACAAGAATGGTTGTCTTTTGATGCGAAGGAAACTAAAATTATTGTCTTTTCAAAAGGGAAAAGGCGTAAACTATCTGTTTTCAAGTTTAAGAGGGAAAATGTTGAAGAAGTGTTTGGATTTATTACATCCATTATAGCTATTAAACTCAATTATTACAATAGATTCTCAGTGGTTCGAAAGAATCGATATGATGAAGAATATTGGGCAATAGTTTCACTCCTATGTACATGTAGACAACTTTCACTTCCTGCAGATATTCAGGTGGATTTGCCTGATAAAATGGTTGTCCCTATACTATTGTATGGTTGTAAAGTGTAGGGCTTTGGTTTTTGTCACCAAGCTTCAAAATTACAATTGAGTTTAACTTAGACTAAGAATGAATACACCCAACTCAATGGTACACTTCATGACTTCCACTAGATGTTATTGCAAAAAAAAATAAATTAAGATGCTATTTTTTGTAATATCTAAAGGTAATAACGACTACAAAACCGACGTCGTGTGCTCAAGACAGGCAGGATGAAGACACTAGTCATCACTAGAATAGTATTCTCTGAAAGCCTTAAAATATGAATAAAGGATCGCCTGAATGTGAATATACGCAGTATTCATCCCATGTCTTTTATTGAAGAAAGGATCAGAATCAGAGGAAAGGACCGTTTCATTGTGAGTGAAATGCCTCTTGTGGTTAGAACGACACTCATGCAAAAATAATCCTTTTGCTTTCAGCTCCCTTTCAAATTGTCGACATCAGTGTAACGACAAACCTCGAGGACTGGACTTTGACTGCTGAATTTTCCACCTCAAAAGTCTTTTCTGCCCTTGGCGTTTATGATGTAGACATCCGGGAGAACATCGCTGGGGTAGGTCTGTCTGCAGTCTACTCGTCAAGCCAGTCCTCCTACCAACTAGCATAACCACAACTACCACTCCAGATAGAAATTAAAGGCAAAATCTGCATGAGCATAGTTAAATCACATTGCGAGATTGCTGAATAAATGCTGAAACGTACTCAAATAATACGCGAAGAAATCGTTAAAAATGGAAGCTTATTTTCTGTTTACTTCCAGATTTCTGACATATATTTTTATCGCCTGAATTCCGCGACTTCACAGACTTCATTGACGGCGTACAACGTAAGCTCAACTCAGTACTACAGGGGAAAGATCACCGCCAAGTGGTTGATGCCCAGCAGAGGCGGTAACTACTATTACACAGCAGACCTCGTCCCTTCCAGACAAACAGGATTAAGAATTCACCCAAAAAATGATGGTAAGAAAGTGGTACTGTTGTTGCCAAGCCTGACATTTCTCGGTGGAATAAGAGATTTTTTAAATTACGTTAATTGGTTCGTTTGGCTCTTACAGCTTGTGACGAAACATATGTATATAGCCTGTTTTGGTAAGTCTTTATTGTAGTCTCTAAACACAAAGTTCTTCATTGACAATTTTTTTCGTCACTTCCTGAGATCATAAAAATAATGAGAACGAAGACGAGAAGGAGGCAAATGGAAATAATAACGACAGCAAGAACAAGGCCTGTCGCTGCTGGCAGCAAGAATAAAGGACAATTTAGTTTGTGACATCGCAAGCGATACTCGGTTCCTAACAATTTGTGGTTCTTTCTCATCAGGCTGGATGAACATACTAGAACCAGCACCACCACAAACAAACTGTCCCTTGACCTTTGTTCCTGAAGTGGGTCCCATTACCTGTCAGTGTAGCACAAAGTCGTTGGGAAGGCCGGCCGGTAGACTGCAGTGGCTTGTGGGAAATGACGTCATTGCCTCTGGCGGATATGGCGTCACGCAGCTGCAGCTGCCCACGAACCACGTGAACCGGATGCACGATGGCATGCAAATCAGGTGCCAGCTGGACTGGGTGGTCAAGCAAGACGTGTTTGTGACAAGCAGTGTAGCGTGTGAGTAGTCTACCTCATTGTATAAAAGTAGTTAGCAAATATTCGAAGCTTTTAAACACTGTCAGTGTTTTAGCTCAGACTTTGGAAAGTTTGACCTAGCAAGTGCAAAAAGTCCAAAATATTTAGGATTGTTTTTTCCCGAAGATACTTGATGTAGGAATGATTCGGTAGTGCACATATCAAACACTCGCTATCACGGAAAGTGTATAAAAATTGTCTAGCAGCAAGATAATAAACTGACAGAGTAAACAGATTGAATATAAACCACAATAAATTGAGCCCATAAAGATAACAAAAAGATAAAAGGGTAGATGAGTAGTTGATTAGGGCACAAGGCTAAACACTCTCTTCAGGTGAGACTCCGACATGATTCATAATTTCCCATACTTACGAGAGCAACACAAACCTCGTTTCTTTCTAGACGGTCCGAAAGATCTGAGCATCAAAGTTCATTCGGAAAACTGTCTGGTCATCGCGACATGCACTGTAGATGATGTCAAACCCTTCTCAAGTGACCTGCTACAGTGGGGCGGGCTGTGTCAAGGTCAGCGAGGGGCCGTCTGCACGTTCACTTCTCGAGGTGTGGAAGATGATGGGAAGGAGATCACGTGCACAGTCACCAACCACGCTAATAATGGACACACCGTCAGTTCCAGAGCGAAGGTGACCGTCTCAGGTAGGGAATAACTTCGTTGAAAAATACGAAACAGATGTGGTCGGTAGGTAAATGCATAAGAATACCTGACGTGCAGGTTATGTGTAGTTTACATTCCTTAGCAGGGCAGATAAAAGCACGAATTCTTTAATTTTCGATTCCATATCCGAAACGAATGGCGAGATCAATGGCTGGCTTTGCTTGACGCTGATAGCTGCCATATTGAAACTCGTAAGGTGATCCTGTCTCAGTAGTTTAAATGTTGTGCCCGTGTATTTATATTTCGTACACTATAAACGCTGCACGCTTTTGTTTTCTTAAACTGTTTTATCTCTTGCTTTGTTTTGGATTCGAAACTAAGGAGGTAAGCGTCAATGGCGGTTTATACGACATTGCAAACAGTAAGACGGCTGTGTGATTGCTTGAGCACGTTGTACCACATCATGTAGGATTCGTCTAGTAGATCAGTGTTCGGTTCAAACGGTTCACGTTTGAAAAAAAAGATACCGGACAACTCATCCTAGGATTTAAGAAAGACAGCGATTCGCCTGATGGCACTGAAAACGGACCCTTAACGTTTATTTGCCAGTTTGAAACATTTTTAACGTTTGTATTTATATGTTGTACAGCTTGCGGAGATGAAGGCAATGACGTGGTTGCCAATAGCACTGTCATCGTTGTCAACTCCGAGAGTGTCATCGTGGCAAAGAGCGTGGCTATCAGTATCAGCGTGACTTTGACTGTGTCTTTGGCCGTGGAGGTGTCTCTAATTCTGACCCTAGAGTGGACTAGAAGACGCAGGAACAACGATAATAATCGTGGTAGAGATGACTGTAAGCAAAGCAAAATTCCGATTATTGTTATCTAATTGAACCAGATTATTTTACAAAGCACTTATTCTTCTCTTTTAGATTACTTTATGCATCAATTACCACAATATTGACGAATTTGATAGTTTGTCTTTAGAACTCAGCACTGAAGACACGGCACAAGAAAACGTTTATGCACTCTTATGAACTATTATATATATATATAGATTTATTATTCAACAGTTGTCCAAAAGTACCAGAATAAGTATTCAATGGTTGCATTGTCTTATTTACAAAACCTAAAACGAGAAAACATTTTCAGTTAACATTTCAAGAGAAACTTGTTGGCAGGTCCAAGATTTAAAAAAATCTAACAGAACCATCTCAGTTGGATATAGATGGTAGCAGCGAAGGACTTATGAAATAAATCTGATCACCTGTATTAATTAAATTCTCTCCGGCATTTTCTCAGCACATATGTAAACCCTTTGTTGTCCCAAAGGATTCTCGAAACTTCTGATATGTCCTTTCCCTAAAAGGGGTTTTGCTCTGAAAAGTTATGGTCCATTTGTATTGTCTTTGGTACTGTTATGAAGACTGTTCTGAACAGTGCAGGACATTTGAAGTGGACTTCATCTACGTGCTGTCAGTTTTAATACGATCTTCTATCCTTCTCACATAAGCATCGATATAGCCTTTAATATATCAAACTTTCTGGCCCCCGTAATATTGCCGTTATCAAAAGTGAACTTCCCAAGAATCTTTATGCTGCATACTAATGCACATACTAGTGCATCAACAAGAAGTAGCTGAAATAGACGCTTCTTTACTTATTTTCAAACCAGAGGCTCTCATTCTTTTTCAGGCTCCCAGCTGAGACATGAAGACAGAATTTCTTCTGTAACTAGGACCTCTCGGGCGTGACCACAGCTGAGGCCTCAGGATAAAGAAGAATAAATATTAAAAATAGCGAAGAAGAAAATAAACGAAGAAGGGCACTGTGAAAAATATTCGACTTCAACGGCACTACATTCTGTGCAGTGACCATTTAGAAGAACAAGAAAACAACAAAAAAGATGACATAAGCAGCACTTTCAACAACTGAAAATGCATTAGAAATATTTGAACTTCAGTTGCTTTGACACAAATTTAAAAACGTCTAGAAGCGAACCACTACTAATTAAAAAAAAACCAAACAAACAAATAAGAAAGCAAAAAACACCAACTCCTGCAATATTCCACGAAACTAGTATTTTTAGGATGTTATTGTATAAAATCGATTTTGTGACGATGTGCCTATTGTACTTTGATAGTTATGCTGATCCCTACCTTTGTTTATCGGATTCGAACCAGACTTTTTCAGATGTAGTCATTGAAGGTCATAGACTATGTTTGGTTTTTGTAGTTTGCTCTGAAGACTTTTTCATATTTTAATGTTTATTACAGTGTTAATAACATGTTACAAGTGTCTCCAGGCTAAATAAATATACTACGCAGAACAAAGCATGATTGTCATGTAATTTCAGAGGATACCCGTGTGTGTGTGTGTGTGTGCGCGCGTGTGTGCACTCGCGCGCGTGCGTGTGTGAATAATAATAAAAATAATTATTATTACTATTTTATTGACCTCATGTAGGCCATCATTACAATCAATACGGACATTTACAATGGGTGTCACGTGTCGACAACTTTGACATAGGTCGACGCGGGGGGAAGGGGAATGAAGCCTTTCGGTCGCTACTGACCCAGTTTAGTCCTCTGACCGCAGGTAGGCGGGCCAGTTTAGTCACTTAATTACGGGGTCGGCTGAAGAATGAGGAGGGAAAAGGTTAAGATAGATTACAAGTTGTTAGCAGCGACATGGCACACGGAATCAGCAGTTACTCGTGCACTGTCAAAGCACGAACGGTTCTACCAACACACTCACACCTGACAATGGCGCGATCTTTCAACAAACAACAGAACGATTGCTCGAGGCTGCCCAAATCCTACTATTTTTTCTGTCGTAGTGGGCTCAGTCGGGATTTCACGGTACACAACAGCATAAATATTCGCAACACTCAACGTCAGCACAGTGTTCTAACGAAAATAGAAACTCTAAAATATACGATATCTTCTAAACCTCTAGGGCGCTCCGAAGATCAATCTCTGGATACTCAAGTCGTCTTATCAAAATAGGAAGGTTGCTAACAAACCCCTTGCACTCTCGTACTGTCCCACACTCTTGACCAATCTCTCTGTCCCTCAACATGCATGGCAGTCATTGGAGACTATATTCACAGCGTTGGAAATAAAATCCTGCAGTATTATGGTCCTTCAACAAGCCGTCCATCTTAATTACGAATAACACAAAGCACTCATATATTCCAGGTTCAGAATTCGATTGAGGGAGAATTCTCTCAGTAGGTCATGTGACCAAACGATTGTAGATACTTTGGGAGTCGCACGGGGTGGACGTGTATGCCAGATGGCTTATAGTATGGTCGTGATAGAGGGTCGGCCGCAATGCCGTCTGTCAATGTTGTATTTCTATGAGTGTTGTGTTTGTGCTAGACTTTGTGTTATTCTCGGTAACCGCAAGTGAGCATTAATTCATTATTGGTAATACCTTTGAATAGGTATCAGATTTAAATTGTTTATGTTAGACCACCCTGAAGTACATTTTTAATGTAAAAATTACAATTGTTAAAAGATCCTTTATCTCACGCTTTACAAGATTAGTGTAAACTACGCGAAGAATTTATTCGAGAACGAAAAAAGTAACTTGTATTCTCGGTGTGTGACAGTTGGTACTACAGAATTTGAGTCGGCATAAATCAAAAAATAAATACGTTTTCAATATTTTTGTTAGATCACAGTTGTTAAAACTCGCCCAGAATAAATTTGGAATATCTGGTGATATGGAAAATTTGAAGGTTGGTATTGAGCATCATCACATTATCATTATAAATAAATAAATAAATAAATAAATAATATCGATTAGGGAGTTATCTAAGTTTATTCTCTCTTTCTTGTTGATCTCCCTGACTGTCTACTCGACAAGCACCAGACATCTCAGAACAGTGTTGCTCGCATTGTATTCCGCAAGTGTAAGGCTGATTATGTCACACCATATTGCGCAATCGAATTCTTTGTTATCGTGTTGTTCACAGCCTCGCCCCAATCTGTCTGAGCTTGTGTCACACTATCAACCTAGCAGGTCAGTTCACTCTGCCAACGTCAGTTGTCTTACTGTTCCACGTATCAGATCGGATAGGTCGGGCTGTCACACATTCTCTTTCTTCGGGCCTAGAATGTGGTTTGTCAGCCTAATTGCAAGGAACCTGCTTCAACATAGCAATGCATGGCAGGAATATTTGATAAAAACAGAAAGCATCTGCAAAAGTCTGGTCCTTATTGTACTGGTATCAAGCGCTTTTACGAAAGTTTAAACCCGCGTGACCCCGTCCTTCCCAACCCACGCACAAGTGACTCTACAATATTCCTGGTTGAGAAATATACGACTGGGCAATGGGATAAGAAGAGCTTATAAATAATGATAGAGAAAGCACAAGACCGACGCGATATTTTCAAACAGATCCAAGAAACCTCTCTGTTGATGTGGACAACAGGATGATCAGGTGTCGGTCTCAAAGTATGGCGCGGGTACTTGGTGCTGTGGCCACAACTCTTGTCATTCTGCTCGTCTCCTGTTACAACGTGAACAGTACGTACACATTTTTATGCTACTTCTTGTACAACTCCTCCTTATATTTTGTAATGCAGAGCAAAGCAAAGAACTCACAAAGGGCTTAACTTTTGTCTTGCCAAGAACATTACGCCAACCAGTCCTACTACTTACAGTACTGTCATCACTTGGCGATTATCAATGTTTCTGTTACTGATGTCGCTGTTATCAGCGCTGCTCTCAAGTCAAATCCACTAATCTTACAAAAACAACTACGAAAACAGAGAAAAACCTCGAAACCTGAATGTCCTTCTTATGTTCTATTATGCTCTTTTATATCTATGGATTTTGAATTGGTTCTTAATTTGTTTTGATACATAATAAAGTAAAAAAAATTGTCATATGAAAGGTACTTTTTACACATTCTAGGATCAGTAGTGAGGAATCGAGGTTTTGGCAGACTGGAGAGTAGGTAGAGACAAAATTGCCACTTCAAAGAGCTAGCCAACCTTTATATTTGCTTATACTTAGCTGAGCCATGACCGTAATTAGGTTTATTGAAGTTACAGGATTCCGTCAAGGATGTGGAACGTCAATACACAAAGGTATTTAGATATCTCGGACTCGTCGTGACATTTTATGCGTTCTTTTTAACGATTTCCAAGTTTCTTCGTAAAGGTTGTCACTCCGACGCACAAAATCGCTCACAAGGACACACATTGTTGTCCCTTTCTTTTTTCTCTCTTTTTCCTTTTGTCGTAGAGGCTTATGCAGCCCTAAGCACAAACACGAACGTACAAAGCAGAGCATAGAAATACTTCTAAGCAATCATACAGGCTCGCATACAGTTTTTCTTCGTCAGTATTTATATTAATTTTTTGCGTTTCCAAACGATTTTTGTAATTAACATCATTATTGTAATCATCGTGATTGTCTTTGTTGTCGTCGTCTTGGTCCTTATAGTCGACTTCTTACTCACATCTTTCCTTTTGGAAGGCATCACCATCTCGCCGTGCTACAACAATGGCGTCACGAGGCGGACACAGTTTTTCTCGTCTTCTTCTTCATGTAGCTACTTGTCTCTGAACACGGGAGTCAACTGGCTTCTCATTTTACGTGGCGGACAGTCAGTCCCTCTTGCCACTTGCACTGGAGTTGGTTTCTGTCTCACAAGTCATCCGGCGGTAAGCAGCGTATCTCGAATGACATCCTCTAGTAGTATTACTTTTAATGCTACGAGGGAAATGGCGGGAACGCTGGTGTGTTCAGAAGTCTTCAGTAATGGCACCAAAGTGTCTGATAACTGCACCCAGGACATTATTTGTAAGTAACTTCAATCACACCCCTCACCACCACCATCACTACCACCACCAATGGACACAATGTACTAATAACAACAGTTTAGGAATAAGCCTTTTGTACTAAACGAAAACTGAAATATTTTGGATAACCTTTCGTGTATTGGAGAGTTACAGATTCTTTCATAATCTAAGTTTTCCAAAATAGACTGACAATGTTTTTGTTGTTGTTGGTAGAAATGGATGTTTAGTGTGAGAGCCCTTGTGTAATTCATTACACAGTTACGAGGCCAGCAGTGTGCGAATGAAGCCAGTGTTATAGTATCAGTTTAACAGGGGTATGTTGATTTTATCGGGGATACAAGGCAAATATTTTATGATTTCAATGTCAGATCCATTTGAAGTGGACGATTTCAGTGTGACAACGAATCTACAAAATTGGAGTCTAACTGCGGTATTCTCAACGAGAAAAGTCTTCTCCGCGATGGATTCTTATTTTGTGGACATTAAAGAGCACGCTATAGGAGTATGTTGATCGCTCTTCAGCCCTCCGTTAATTTTACATCTCTACTCTGTCTCTCTGTATTTCTGCTGCTTTCTCTGGAGTAATGATTATCTGTTGGCTACATTTCTATTTAATGAAAGCCTTTTCTAGACAGATCACACAACCACGAGACAATCTCAATAACGAGAAGCTAAGTAATTCTTTGTATGATTCCGTTGAAGCTCTTAATCATAATGTTTAAAGTGCAAAAACAATCCAACTAGTAAGTGGAAGTTAAATGTTTCAGGTAAATGGCGCCTATACCTCTTTTTCTCGACTTCCTCCTGTTGTGTCTCAAACGTCCTTAAAGCCATACATCGACAAGCTGCTGTACTACAGGGGAACTTTAACAGTCACGTGGTCTCTTCCGGACAGGGGTGGTAACTATTACTACGTTGGTGACATTGTTCCAAATGGACCGACAAATTTAAGAATTCATCCAAAAATAAGAGGTAAGGGATTAGATTATGAGTTAATGATAGCTGCTAATAATACTTGTGACAAACCCAGTCAAACAATCTGTGAAAGCACAAAATCTTTGCGTTTTCTGATGTGTGACTATGAAAAGACTCTAGAGGTCACTTTTAGTTGAAATGCACGCTAAACTGTGTTTTCTCTGTTAACCACGAGGCTATTTTGTGATATCCGAACCATCTCCACCGAGAACAAACTGTCGCTTGACCTACGTACCGGAAGTGGGTCCCATTACCTGCCTGTGCAGCACTAAGTCGTTGGGAACGCCGGCTGGCAGACTGCAGTGGCTTGTTGGAGATGACGTCATAGCATCTGGCGGATATGGCGTCACTCAGCTGCAGTTTCCCACGAATCGCGTGAACCGGGTGCATGATGGCGTACAAGTCACGTGTCAGCTGGACTGGGTGGTCAAACAGCACGTGGCTGTGGCGAACAGTGTGGCGTGTGAGTGCACACACACACACACACAAGCTAACTTTGTCTAAGTCCCAATAAGAGGTTTCCCTTCGTATGTCTGGTTCTAAGTTGAAATAACGAGACTAGGAGATAGACAATGAAGAGTTTATACATAATAATTTGATCCAGACTATTTACGATCATAGAATAGCGGGATGCCAGATACAGTTTGACAAAGTAACTATGTTTATGCGATCAGATGGTCCAAGCGATGTGAGCATCCAGGCCACATCCGTCGACTGTCTGGTCACGGCAACCTGTTCTGTGGAGGATGTCAAACCATTCACACTGGACATGATACAGTGGGGTGGTCTGTGCCAAGGTCAGCAAGGTGCCGTGTGCGTGTTGAACTCTCGTGGCGCGGCGGATGATGGGAAAGAGATCACGTGCACAGTCACTAATAACGCAAATAACGGACACAGTGTCACCAGAAGCGTCAACGTGATGCTCACAGGTAAATAAGCAGAAATAGGATAATATCGGGCTTTGGTAATTAAAATCAAGACTCACTATCCTGCCTTAGAGTTCTGCTAATGAGACTACACCTCTTTTTTTTAAAAATACGCCCTATTTTAAGTACGCGATACATTTGTTACAGCATACTTTCTGCCAGACCCTTGATCACATTTTTAATTAATAATGCTAAATTCACGGAGAATAATTTAGAGCGAATAATTAATTTCTTATATTTGCTTGCGTTTAGGTTATTAAACAGCAGTCAACAAAGTAAATCAAAGTAAATCTTTTATACCATTCCTATTGTGAAGCTTGAATACTCTACTGCCACATATATACTTGTTTAGAATTACACATTTTCTTACCAACGTGTCTCGGATGCAAAATAACTTCTTATTGTTTGATTCATTGAACAGGTTTTTTAGGTTTAATGTTGGCTTTATTTAACGTTAATTAAGAAAAACTCCGAAAATTATGAACAACGATAAATTCCTAACAAATTAAATGTGGCTTCTGATAATCGTCTGTCTTTGTCAGACTGTGTCTCTACTAGTGACACCCCTGTGAAGGACACCATGGCGAGTAGTGTAGGCGCCAGTGTCGGGGCAGCCCTTGGTGTTTTGGTGCTTGTTGTGTGTCTATTGCTGATCTTCTTGTGGATCCGCAGACGTCATTCTACAGGTACGTGTTTCCGTGTGATATTACTCCATAAAAAGGTCACGTGCATAAAGCTATTAGCAATGCCTCATATAGCTCTAAAATATTCTCTTTAAAATATATATCTAGAAGTAAACGTCGTTTATATATAAGAATGAAATATATTTCAAAGACGTGATACGTAATATATCACAGTATCAAACAGACTTGAGTAGATTTTACACGCACACATGCATGCATATGAACGTGTACCTACGAAAACTTTTTTCTTCACAGTAGTAACTAAAAAAGAGTCGGTGAACAGCCAACAAGACTGCCAAGAACACCATTACTCGTGTCTGTTCGAAGTACCTGGAAGGGAGACAACTCAGGGTATGTAGAAATATCATTTACGTTCTTGCATCTCATTGTGGTGTGCCCCTGAAAATCGTCGCTGTGTGTGTGTGTGTGTGTGTGTGATATAAACTTATTTTGTTTACTTTATTTATTATGGGAGCTATCAACGGAAAATTTCTACCCTTGTTATTAGAGAAAAATAGATAATAAAGCCGTGTTGTATATAATGATTAACAACTTTCTTGTCTTGAAACAAGAAGCAGTAGTTTGTCAGTTTTATGCCTGTTTAGCAGCGCTAGTAAGTCCAAAGGATCAAGTATACAATGTTGCTAACTTTTATCAGGGCTGGTTTCTTAGAACACAACATGAAACCATGTAAGGCCAGAGTTCCTAAAATCATTTATTATTAATCACTAATTTTCTGTGTAGTTGTACTACTAAGCAGGCTTGTTGAATGTTTTCAGGTAGCGTGACACACAGCAGAGCGAACCCTATCTATGAACGTAATGAGTACAACGTTTAAGGCCCAGCCACTAATTTTTTAAATGTTGGACAGAAATTCATCAAGTCAGCTGAGTGATATATCTTTATACCTATATCCCAGTGGAGTGCGGTGGGATTTCCCACTGGGGACCAGCTAGGGGACTGGGGGTGGGGGTGGGGTGGCGGTAAGCCACGCGTTTTCCTGCATTTCTCTTGTCGCCTCAATATGTATCTCGTACTACGTAAATAGTAATACAAGTAATCGACGAACAAATCAGGTTTTATAATAATGTTGATTGTAAGATCATGATTTATGTGAAAATACCAGATAATTTTGTAAATATATATAAGCGTTAAATGACGTTAGAAAGGGGAAATGGTCGAAAACAAGACGATGTAACGAATTTAGATTACATGCTGTGTAAAAAATAAAAATATCCTCTTTCAAGCGCAGTAACTGTTATTACTAAGCTAAAGCAATTTCTATCACCTGTGAGTCTAATATATATATATATATATTTCGATATCAATGTATGATAGTAGAAATGAGGTAAATGTCTATCGATATGACTTTACACAGAGAGATTATACGGTTTCACTTAGTAATCAGTGGATCTTCATGAAAGGCTTGACAGAGAATTCATCATATTTGAGAACAAAAATATCCCACTACACCACAGAGACAGTGCTGTCGTTGTGTGTAAACTAGCCTACTTAACAGGCTACATCGTCTCGGTTGTTTTAAACCATCATTTATTTCACCTTTACCAGTCATAAGTTTTACGTCTTGAGTTATTTTGCCTGTCACCATTAACTGTATGCAGCTCTTCATAGTGTTTAAACGTCGTTGAGCTTAGTGCCATAGCAAGTTTCATAGCTGGCAAAGACTGATTGAAAGCAAGGTTGCACTAAGCCATCGCAGGCTCCTGGTGACGTATTAGAGGGACCAGATTTTGTCAACATAGTCCCTCTCTATTTCCAAAAAAACTTTTGTTTTCAGTCAGTCCTGAGTTAAATACGCTCACTGGACACCAAATGCACTAAAAAACTTAGGTTGGAGGTTGTGACTGTGCAACCACGGATTCCTGTCGATGTTTAGTAGAAACTTCGCACGTAACTTGACACACGGGACAAGCTGGCGCTAAACACAGGCGCTGAAGGCAAGAGGGGAACAGCAGAGAGCCGGCTAGTCCCTAGACCACGTGATCTACTCTATTCAACAGCAGGCGAAACGCGGTAGCGACTGCGAAGGTTAGTTCCCTGATTGCAGCAGGCGCTTGGCGGCGCTACGGTTTGAAGAGAGGCAACTCAGGCAAGACGCATTTTTCACCCGCGCTTTTCAATAATTCTAAAACGCTTTATGTTAAAATATCGTCAAATTAAAAAAATGATTACTTGTGACTCTTTGGGGACTATCCTAGACCCCTGTGTCCACCGACAGCATGCCACTGCCATATCTGTAATATAACTTAGACTCTTCTCTTCAAACCACACACACTTTTATATTCCTCTTGTCAAACTATATATTTAGGGAAACTAAAGAAACATTAGCACTGACTGTAAGTTAAAAAAAATTCTTCCAACTCTTTTTTTTCCACTTTAATTCCCTGTCCCCTTCATTTCATTTCTATATCAAGTTTAAACATTTCTGCAAACAATTAAAACTTTACCAGTAAACTGTTCTGGAGTATTTTACAAATATTGAAAATAAAGTCAAGTATTTTCCTTTAGTGTCACGTTTTACTTACTACTTATGGTGTGCATTGTTGAGTATAATGTAATTTACCATCAGATTTAACTCGCATAGGTTATTCTCTCAAACCTCGACGTTGTCAAACTTTGATCTGCAATGTGTACATCACAACATGCTCAGTCTGGGGGAACTAATAGGCAAGGGGTTTGAGATCTGGCGTCCAGACCGATAAGCTCACTGATGTAGCGCAGCAAACCTCCCCCCAGTCGGGGAAAAACACAAAACAAAGGTGATTGTGTACTCCCGTACGTGCCATGTCTCGCCTTCTTCAGAGCCGCTTGTTTTAACCAGCAACTTGGATGGGTCAGCGGGAATTACTACCTCGCCATCTTCGGGTGCCGTCTGGAAATCATTAATGTGCGACGACAGTCACTGTCCCGCGGCTACCTGCTAGCTGCATGAAGCACCACCACTGGGGAGACAGTATTGTCCCTACTCCTATTCTTTGGGGCTCTTAAAAGTTACCATCTAGCAACCATCTTTCATCTAGCATCTACCCCGATCAGAGGGTAATGTGGATTCTTCGAGAACTTTAGTGGTTGTACTTTTGGAGGACGCCCAGTTTCGATCCCGACCACCATCGGAAAGGCTAGGTTGGTGTAATTTATATATGGATGCTCAGGTCTGGTTTCTTACTCTATCCTTTATCTGGGAAGCTGTCTACTTATGCATAAGAAAGATAACCATTTATTAGCATTGAATTGATGATAGGGCCTAGGTCTGACCCATTTAAATTTATAAACAAATGTAATTACTTTGCTGTGCCTAATGTAAGATTTAGACAGTTACAGTTGACCGTTTAGCCCGTCAAGAGGGACCCCTACGTGGGTCGATATTCTGTATATTCATTTTCATGTGTCTTATTGATGTACTATAGCCATGGTGTTCACTTGCTGCTATAGAAAATGTTTCTTTCTCCATGCCCTTTAGGCAATAATGAACCCAGGAGCTTTGTGCATTTTGTCATTTGTCTGTGGCCCAGAAACAATACACATGTCTGGACAGCCTTAAGACAGTTGTGGGTGGTGTTTGGAAGAATGCTCAAGAAACTGTTTATCCTACTCAGCTTTTGACACTCTTACATTTCCTGGACAGCGAGAAGTCTTGGTGTAATAATTAAGTCGCCACTCCTCAAGAAAAACCACATAAATTCAAGTCCATTTTATGTTCTTAAAGCTTTTCTGGGTGAGCTAAATTAGACATTTTAACAGTCGTCTTTGCCACAAGTTTAATGTTTGTAGAATACAATACTTGAAACTAGGGAACAACTAAAAGAGAAATAACCACAAACTATCACTTAGCATAAAGTGTACAAAGAATTTATTCAAAAATGGAGTAAGTAACGTCTGGAAAGATATGGGTAAACATGATAAAACTTTCATTCTCGATGTATGGCAGTTACTACTGAAGAATCTGAGTCAGTATAAGTAATAAAATAGATACGTTTTCAACATCTTCCTCAGATCACAGTTGTTAAAATCAACCAGAATAAATTTCATATCTAGTTTTTTTTTATGTAGTTTGTTTAACCCAGTCTTGTTTAATGTTTGCAGGTAACCCAGAGCAGAACTCGCCTAACCATGGTTCTAAAACTAATCACTATCAAAATGTTAATGTTTAAATATAATATTATTTCTTCCATTACCGATACATGACTATTATTATCTTTATCGGTTTTAGTGTACGAGTATATTTCTCGCTCATCGTTAATGTATGAACACCAGACCAAGACAGTCAAGAGAAAATGAGATGTGAGAAAAGTTTGCCTCTGGCATAAAGTCGGACTGCTTACAACATCTTGATCTTTTCTTGATCGAACCCGAAAGTACACCAATTTATGAATAAAGGTTTCATGAGATACACATAATAATACTGGCCTTCTGTGTGTTGTTGTTTACATGTTTTGTATGTTTCAATGCCTGAAAAGCGTCATCTCCGACGAAAACAAAATGGCCGATAGAGGTATCGTCACGTTTGACGAAAATTATTTTCACATTACGAAGTGTCGACCATTCGAGCTGCACTGAAGCTTTTCATCTGACAAATGTCTACAAGTTCCACACACAAAGTATTTGTCAACATATTCCTGCAAACAATTAATGCGATGTGAATTCATAGTTACGGTCGTCATGGTACTTTGTCCCAAAGTCGCAGAAACTTTGATCACCGAGGTAATCACCTTTGTCTGGTAGACGACGGGAGTCGTGTATAAAATATGGTTGTCCGAACGCTAATTTTAGTAAATATTTGCTAAGAATCTCAGAAACACGAACAAATTGACAGCAATTTATACATTTTGCTTGCAAGTGAAAGACTTTGTCCAGTCGTCACGACCGTTTGATTCCACTTTTTTTTAATAATGAAACTCTGTTCTGTATCAACGTTTTACACGCGTGTAACCTTGACAACATGAGTTCGCATAACAACGTGCAGTGCTTCACATGAACAATGGCCCGAGACAGAAAGCGTGGTCAGTGTTTTACGCTTTGTCCTCAGTTTTTTTTACGACTTTGTAGTTGTAACGACCAGGGGCCAGTTGCACAACACATTTCTAATTTTAAACACTTTTAGGCCTTAAATCTTTTTAGATTATTAGTTTAAAGTGCACATCTCAATTTTAGAATTTTTAAAACTAAAACTGCTTTAAGTAAGATAAAGTTATTTAAGTCTGACTTTCCGTCCTGTCAGTACAATTTTATGTATGTTTTTCTGCAATGCATCAAAATGAAGAAGAGATTTTGCTTCTTTAGAACAGTTTTAAGGTTTAGAAACGTGTTTTGCAACTGTCCCCATAAGATTATCATGGCCATCAGGATAAATGCATTAAATTTCCTCATTTGAGACTGATAGTCAGCTTCCTCACTATGGCTGCGTGAACTTGTGTTAACGGTTGCCTGTTTCTACTTCGAGAACTGGTCGTAAAAAGTTATTGCTATTACGGATATAACAATCATACTGTAGTTTGTACACTGTGGAGCAAAGGGCAGGATTTTGTCCCCTGTGGCGGCCATTATCGATGACTGGAAGTGTATTACCTGTACTAGATATCTAGATATATAGCCTCTCTGGTATTGCTTCCCACCTGACGACCGTTATATTACAATACTTGATATCTAGATATTTATCCTCTCTGGTGTTACTTCCCAACTGACGACTGTGAGTGCCGAACTTTGTATATTGTGACGTTCGTCAGAGCTGATTTTGTCTTTCGTCTTTATGTTTTGTTTCTTGCTTAGTGATGTAGTGTAGAGAACATCTACGACAAATTTAATTATTTTTGGAGCCCTAACCCTAAAAGGAATGTTATGATCATGAATGTTAAGAATTATTATTTGGTGGTGAGTCAGAGTTGTTTAATTTTGTCATTCGCAAGTTTTCTTATTATCTCCTCATAATCTACTCCACACTAAAGTAATAGTGGTACTTGCATTCTAAAAAAACTTAAATTTATATTTGCGAAATATTTGGTTGAAAAGTAGTGATTTGTAGCAAAATTGTATGAAAAATGTTATTTAAAGCCATTGATTTTTATGCAACCACCCCCTTTCCCCTTGTCTGTTGCTCATTATTGTACTTAGGGTGGGCCTATGGCAATAGTTGAGGGTTAAGGTTAGTTACAGCTAGCAAAAAGACCAAATGTTTACTAACATTTAGAGGAGGCGAGTGGCAATAATAAATTACGTGTTCACCTCATGAAAGACGCTGTAGCCAAAGAAAGTTTTTCCAGTACAAAAAAGTGTGCATCGTACACATTACATTTACATTGATATATTTTTCTTTAACTGTTGCTAGCATCGGAAATGGATAAGAGAATGTGGAAAGGCGAAAGAGAAATGCTTATATACAAGGAGATTCAGGGAACGAATCAGGAAAAACCAGAGCTAGATCGTCTCCAAAAGTTGCATCTTTAGTTGCTCGCATGTGTGGAAATTCACATTTGCCCACAGGTGGCAATTTACTCAGCTGCGAACTGTACATTGTCCGGTCTCACGAGGACAAACTAATCTTCAACCCTTTTACGCTGGAAAGTGGTTATGCTGATTTTTAATAAAATCATATCCTGCTGTTACACTATAACTTGTTTTGTTTATAGCTGAAGTTTTCTTCCTGCAAAATGTGTTACTTAAACAACTTCAGATACACCATGCAAATCAAATGTTATCAAACACATCCAGACATTAACATATAAAGTAGAATACCTTAGTTTTGTAAACCGTTCAGATAATAAGCCCGATGGGAGTTGTGGGACAAAAAGTATTTTTTTGTTTATCTATATCAGTAACTGATAAACAACGACACTTTGTTTTTTCTCAGCAGTGCGAAATTACCCTCCCCAATTTTCAAGACTAAATTTTGGTAATACCGTGACCTCAAGGAATGCGGTTGTCATGAAGAGAACTGTGGGTTGTATGCTTAGGTCTCGCTTAGGGCGCAGTTGATTTCTCACTTGATGCAGTCTCCATTGTCGACATTGTTGTGTACCTTAGTGTACAGTACACCTACAAGTGAAGTTACAAAGGATCAGCAAATGAAAAAGCTCTGGCTGTTAGAAAATCGTTTTGGCTTAAGAGTTTATTTGTATACGTGCAAGTATGTGAAGAATGTGTAGAGACTCTGTAAATGCCACGAACTCGTCCGTCAGGAGGAGGTATGAATGTGCTAAATAGTTACGATTATTATTCATGTACCTTCATTGCACAACCACAAACAGAAAATTGTGTATTAGAAAAAATGCTTTGTAACTATTTATACTCTCTATCATCTGGGAATTTTCTGACTATTAACACTCATTTTACAGACTCCAAACATTTGTCTCGCTATGCTGTGCTAGAAGAGACTATTTTTCGCGCGTCTAATTCCAAAAAGGCAGATTGTGGTGACTCGGAGGACAACAATTTAAGGCAAGCTGGGATTGTACGCGTTCTAATAGTGTCAAAACACTGTGGAGAAACTACAGCTTTACCAAATAGGCTAATCTTTAAGTAGATAATTTTGTATGGCCCGTGAATGATGTTGTAAATATCAAAATGGCCTTTGAGAAAGAAATGTTATAGGGCTGGATGAGTTTGCCATAATATATCCATTGCTGTTAAGACGATGTGAAAAATCGACGAAACATCATGTTTGGGCGGTTTAATTGCAAGGCACCTGCTGCCACATGGTAACAGTCTATCTCGCAGTATGGCAGGAAATATTGATGAAACAGAAAGTATTTGCCGAAGATCAGGTCCTTATTTTACCTTTCATTGGTATCAAGCTTTTTTACGACAAGTAAACATGCCTGACCTCGTCCTCCTTGACCGACAAACATATAACTATACAATCTTCCTGGTTGAGCAATATTCAACGGGACAATAAGATAAGAAGAAGAGCTTATAAACGATAGAGGAAGCAAAGGACAAGACATTTTCAAACAGATCCAAGAAAACTCTATCGATGTACACAACGGTGTGATCAGGTCTTACTCTCAAAGCATGGCGCGGGTACTTGGTGCTCTGACCACAACTCTTGTCATACTGCTCGCCTTGTCTTACAACGTTAACAGTACGTACACATTTTTCTTGCTACTTCTTGAACAACTCCTCCTGGCTCTCTCAAGGATGGGATTTCAAAGTTTCTTCGTAAAGGTTGTCACTGACGCACAAACTCGCTTCCTTCCCTCTTCTCTCCCATTCGCTTGCGGTCTTATGCTCACATAAGCACAAACACTAATATACACATACAGTTAAAGAGAGCATAGAAATGCTTATAGGACAGTCACACAAGCTCGCATACAGTTAAGATTTTCTCGTCAATTTTTCTATTCATTGTTTGCGTTACCAAAATATCTTTGTTATTCACGTCATTACTGCAATCATCGTGATCGTCTTCGTTTTAGTCTTGGTCCTTACAGTCGACTTCTTACTCACTTCTTTCCTTTTGGCAGGTATCACCATCTCGCCGTGCTACAACAATGGCGTCATAAGGCAGACAGAACATTTCTCGTCCTCTTCTCAATGTTACTACCTGTCTTTTAACACGACGACAGTCAATTGGTTTCTCATTTCACTTGCCGGACAGTCAGTCTATCTTGGTACGTGCTTCGGAGTTACTTCCTGTCAGGCACTGCATCCGGCGATGAGAAGCATATCTCGAGGGTCATCCTCCAGCAGCATTACTTTTAACGCTACGAGGGAAATAGCGGGAACGCTGGTGTGTTCAGAAGTCTTTAGTAATGGCACCGTGTCGTCAGATAACTGCACCCAGGACGTTGTCTGTAAGGAACTTTTAATCATCATCATCATCATCATCATCATCATCATCATCATCATCATCATCATCATCATCATCATCATCATCATCATCATCATCATCATGTAGGGACACTTAATGCATAGCAAGGCGTTTGAGCGAATGTTTATAAAGAAGCTGTAAACCAAGCTTTATTAAAAGGCATTAAATTTCAAGGCATTATTCTACAGAAGCTACATAAATGTAGCCGTTGATTCATTACCCCTAATCATTTGAAAATATCAGTTTGTAACTTTTCAAACGTAAAGAAGCTAAGAACCATAGTTTGGGAATAAGCATTTTGTACTGAGCAAACCTTAAAATGGTTTTGGATAACCTATCATGCAGGATGTATTGGAGAGCTACAGATTTATTTTATAAGCGATTATATAACAGCTATAGCTATGTTAATAGCTAGGATAAGTTTTCCAAAAAGACTGAAAATTTTTTTTGTTGCTTGTTAAAATGGATGTTTGTTGCTAGAAACCATTGTGTAATTTATTCAAGAGTATGAGGCCAGCAGTGTGCAGATTAGGTCAGTCTTTTAGTATCAGTTTAACAAGGATTATTGAGTTTTATTGGGGAGTGATTATTTTCATACGTTTTGTTTACAAGGCAAAATCTTTTATGTTTTTAATGTCAGATCCATTTCAAGTCGGCGACTTCAGTGTGACAACGAATCTGCAAAATTGGAGTCTAACAGCGGTATTCTCAACGCAAAAAGTCTTCTCCGCGATGAATTCTTATTATGTAGACATTGGAGAGTACACCCTAGGGGTATGCGGATCGCTGCAGCCCTCCGTTCATTTAGCCACACTCTTTATTTCTTTACCTCTCCTCTGTCTATCTGTCTACCTGTCTGTCTGTCCTTCTCTGGGCTAATGGCCGTCTCTTGGACACAATCCTATTTAACGAAAACCTTTCCTATACAGTTCATACAACCACAAGACAGTCTTAATAAGTAGTTCTTTGTATTATTCCAATGAAGCTTCTAATCATAATGTGCAAACACAATCCAATTGGTAAGCGGTATTATGTTTCAGGTATATGGTATCACTTTTTTCTCTCGACTTCCTGCTGTTGTGTCTGAAACATCCTTAAAATCATACACCGACAAGCTGCTCTACTACAGGGGAACTTTAACAGTCACGTGGTCTCTTCCGAGCAGGAGTGGTAACTATTACTACACTGGTGACTTTGTTCCAAATGGACCTACAAATTTAAGAATTCATCCGAAAATAAGAGGTAAGGGAGTAGATTATGAGTTAATGATAGTTCCTAATAATAATAAATTGTGACAAAACCAGTCAAACGATCTGTGAATGCAAATCTTTTGCGTTTTCTGACAAGAGTACAGTGCGACTACTAAGGGATGCCATGACCTCTAGACGTCACTGTTTTCTTGAAGAGCATGCTCTCTATGAGTGTGAATAAGCCCTGCAAAAATCTTCTTCTTCTTCTTCTTCTTCTTCTTCTTCTTCTTCTTCTTCTTCTTCTTCTTCTTCTTCTTCATAAAACAACTTTCTACTTCTTAGGAACTAATTTCGAATGAATGTCAAAATGCACGCTTAACTGTGTTTTATCTGTTGACCACAAGGTTATCTTGTGATATCCAAACCATCTCTCCCGACCACGAACTGTCCGTTGACCTATGTACCGGAAGTGGGACCCATTACCTGTCAGTGCACCACTAAGTCATTGGGAACGCCGGCTGGCAGACTGCAGTGGCTTGTTGGAGATGACGTCATAGCATCTGGCGGATATGGCGTCACACAGCTACAGTTTCCCACGAACCGTGTGAACCGCACGCAGGATGGCGTACAAGTCACGTGTCAGCTGGACTGGGTGGTCAAACAGCACGTGGCCGTAGCGAACAGTGTAGCATGTGAGCACACACACACACACACACACACACACACACACACACACACACACACACACACACACACACACACACACACACAAGAACTCTTTGTCTAAATCCCAATCTCATTTCTGGTTGTAGGTTGATATACCGAGACTAGAAGATAGACAACAAAGAGTTCGTACATAATAATTTGATGCAAACTGTTTATGAGCGTAGAATACTGTGATGCTAGAAACAGTTTGACAAAGTAACTATGTTTATGCGTCCTTCAGATGGTCCAAGAAATGTGAAGATCCACGTTACATCTATCGACTGTCTTATCACGGCAACCTGCACTGTGGATGAGGTCAAACCATTCACACTGGACATGATACAGTGGGGTGGTCTGTGTCAAGGTCAGCAAGGGGCCCTGTGCATGCATGGTCTCCTCTCGTGGCGCGGCGGATGATGGGAAAGAGATCACGTGCACAGTCACGAACGACGCTAATAACGGACACAGTTTCACCAGAAGTGTCATCGTCACGCTCACAGGTAAAAAAACAGAAAGTAGAAGATGTATCTGATGGCGAAAAAGAATTTTTGTGTAAGGTGCTTATTGGGTATGTATGACATAATTCACGCCTGGTAGTAGACAGGTTTTGTCCGATTGGTTTATATATTTTACAAAAGAAAAAAACCTTAAAGTCGACAATCCTTCAAATATGCCATAATCTACATAGTCTATTGAATAAATGTGTGCTCTAACCTTGAGGCAACTTGGCACAGACAGGCACCAGCCGACCGACCGACTGGCTGACTGGCAGGAACTCGACATGGAGAATCTGTCTCGCCCCCACCCTCCAACCTCAGCCGCACAATGTTCGTCGCTATTTCGGCTCTGTTGCTTGGCAACCCGCGCACTCGACTCTCGCTCTTGTCTCTTCCCCCCATCCCGCACAAGAAGCTCGGTGCCTATCTGCTTTCATCGCAAAGCCTCCACCCGCTCCCTTCATCGTCTGTTGGGGAACACACGGTTTGACACGGCAAACAGTTCCACTCTTACAATCTTGTTCACTGGCGTTGATAACAAAGACAGCATAAATCGACGAAACAACTCCGACAGTCTTATCGACAGACGATTGAACGTCAATAATAATTCCCATATTAGGTAAACGTAATCCACACAGTTATAAAATCTTCCCAGGAGAACACACAGCAGCTGGGAAATTCGTAAAGTGAGGAACCACACAGTCGCTTATCAATAACAATCCACACAGCTGATAGTATTCCTCACAGTTAATATTATTCTACACCAGGGGTGGGCAAACTTTTTCGTTGCGAGGGCCGCATTGCTGGGTCATGACTAGTCCGAGGGCCGCACCTTGTAATTGAATACAAAAACGACGTAAAATCGCCAAATTGCAAACAAACGAATTTATTTAATAATGAGCACATGAAATATGTAACACTGTAGGAATAAATATAAAACCAGAATGAACAATTAAGCACACACAATTTAATGAGAAAAATGTTTTTGACTACAATTTTGCTGAACAATTCTTTTAAAATTTGGCTCAAAATTACTGGTAGATACTCTCATAACTGACTGCAAGTATGCGTCTGAAAGCAATGACCTGTTCTTTGACTTGTTTATATTCATGCAGGAAAAACTTTGCTCACAGATGTAACTTGAACCAAATATTGAAAATAGCTGGGCAGCAAATACTCTTAAACAAGGAAATGATTTGTTGGAGAGGCACTTATAAAACACAACCAGTAACAGGGAATAAAGCCTTTCCTTCAATGCATGATCTGATTGAATGTGTATCGGTTCAAGTTGTAATTCATCAGGTGCATCATCAACATGAACAGAAAAAGGACATGATAATATGTTGAATTTTGATTCCATCTCCTTAAAATCCACAAATCTTCTTTGGAACTCTTTATTCAAACTGTCCAACTGTGCTCTAAATTTTACATGCAGGTGAACAGGTACTTTTGCCTTTGATAACAAAGAAAAATGTGTGAACTTCCCTTCACTTGCCTGCCTTGAAAATAAAGATAACATTCTTTGAAATGATTGGATCTCTTTATACATGTCATGAGCCAATAAATCTTTCCCCTTGCGTGACATTTAACTGGTTTAACTTTTCATCAATAGCAATAATAGCAAACATCAATTCACATTGCCACAAATCACTTTTCATTTTGGAAACAAAGTCAGTTTACTACCCCTTCCGCACCCTCACCCCACCCCCACCCCGCTTTTCGCGGCGCTGTTTGTCGGTGACGACACCATGATCGGCACGCGTCCCGCTTTCGCTCCCGGCGTTTACAGCCCCCCTCCCGCACTGTCTGGTCATGACCTTCCTAAGTTGGTCAGGCCGCTTCGTAACTCAGGTGTAACAAAGGGTCCACTGGCTACCGGCGAGACAGTTCAAGGCCGGCCATTACGTACGCAGCAGGCGTGGGGTGGGACTAAGCGTAACTCTTTTTTTCGGTAATATTTTTTTGTGTGTTGACTAAGTGCTTCTGCGGGCCGCAGAAAACCACTTGGCGGGCCGCTATTTGCCCACCCCTGTTCTACACAGTTAATATTCCACACAGTTAATACTACACAGTTAATATTCCACACAATTTCAATTCTGACCTCTTTCACAAATTCTTCCTTGTACCAGATTCTCACGTCTGCTTCTTCTTCCTATCTCAAATCAACGCCCCCTCTATCAACATCCAATTCAGGGGTGACAATCCCTACTCATTCAAGAAAATACACAAGGGTGACAACCTCGTTATACCAAACATTCAGGGATGGTAACTCATGTTCCTAACACTATCTATCTATCTATGTCAGCAAAAAGTCAAGACTAACCTGCGCTATGGTTTTGGAAATGAGACACCTTTTTCAAAACAAGGAATACACCCTATTTTAAATATGCCATAAATTTGTTAATTCACACTTTCTGCCAGGCCCGTGAACACAGTTTAAATAAATAATGCTAAATTCATAAATATTAATGTAAAACTACCAATTAATTTCGTATAATTGCTTGCATTTGGGTTTGTAAACAGCAGTCAAGAAAGCAAATCAGATTCTCTTATACCATTCCAACTATCAAGCTTGAGTACTCTGCTGCCGCATATATAGATGTTTGGAATTACACATATTCTTATCAATACGTCTCGAATGCAAGAAGTCTTTATTTATTGTCAATGAAAAAAGCGAAAAATATGAAAAACGACAAATTGGTAACAAATTAAATGTGGCTACTGATGATCGTCTGTCTTTAACAGACTGTGTCTATACTAGTGACACCCTTGTGAAGGACACCATGGCGAGTAGTGTAGGCGCCAGTGTTGGTGCATCCCTTGGTGTGTCGTTGCTGGTGGTGTGTCTATTGGTGATCTTCTTGTGGATTCGCAGCAGACGTCATTCTACAGGTACGTGTTTCAGTGTGATATTCCCAGTGACATTATCATTACAAATTCTCACTACAAAATGACTTCGCGAAAATTTAACGTAAATAAAGCTATTGACGATGCCCCATAAAGGTCTAAAATATAATATTCTCTTATATTATATATCTGGAAATAAACGTTGCTTATTGATGAGAATGAAAGGATATTTCCAAGATGTAATATGAATTTAGTACTGTTAGCACCACAGTATCGAACATTCTTGAGTGGATATTGCATGTGTATGAACGTGTACCCGTGAAAGCCTTTTCTTTTTCAGCTGGAACTAAAAATGAGTCGGTTGGCAGTAGAAAAGACTGCCAAGAAGACCACTACTCCGGTCTGTTTGAAGTATCGTCAAGGGAGACAAATCAGCGTACGTAGAAATATCCCTTGAGTTCTATTATCTAATTACGGTGTGCCCCTGACAATCGTCGTTGGTTGGGTGTGTGAGTCTCTCTCTCTCTGTGTGTGATATGACCGTATTTTGCTTATTAATTTTTGGAGCGATCAACAAATTTCTACCTTTGTTGTAGAACAAAATAGATCATAAAGCCGTGTTATCTAAAATGATTATCGAATTGTCCTTTCTTATCTGCAAACAAGACTCAATAGTTTGTCAGTGTTTTCTGCCTGTTTAACAGAGCTAGTAAGTCCATAGGATCAAGCACACAGTGTCGATAACTCAGCGCTGATTACTTAGAACACTGGGCACAAAACTATGTAAGGTCAGAATTTCTTAAATCATTAAGAATTTTTTACTTATTTTGTATATGGTTGTACTACTAAGAAGTCTCGTTTAATGTTTTCAGGTAACGCAACACACACTACAGCAAACCCTGTCGGTGAACCTAATGAGTATCACAATATTTAAAGGACAAAACGAGCGCAACATTATTTCTTTATGATCGGATTAAGTTCGTTTTAAAATATAATTCCCAAAATATGAGTAAATAATTGTGATTAATTTTAAAGATGTAAGCCTTCAAACATCGGTATTTTCACCTGCAACTACGAAGGCGGGAAAAATACTCTCCAATACCGAAGAGCTCTCTTACACGCCCTGAGTATTTGTAATAGCGAGTATGCTGGTCTTCAAGTCAAATGAAGAAACATCACTCAGGCTGTCATGTTCAAGAAGCGATTTTTTTTACCCAAAAAGTGAAACAGCTGAATTTGGAATACAGCCCTACAGATTGGAACTTCATTTAGAAGCTTTGAATGAAGTTAAAAAAATAATTAAATGGTCCAAACTGAATTCATTCAACAGACTGGTAAGTTAATCAGATCAAAATTTAATGGACAACAGTCACAGTCATTGCAGTCTACGTTGTATTATTACTGACTGTCTGCTACTAAGTTGGCGCATTTGAGTTGATTTTCCAATGTGTATTATTGCTAATAAAATGTTAACACGTTTCAAAAGTGTTTGTCTAAGAGAAACTCCTGTAATTTTTTATTTGATGGTTTCAAGAATTGCAGTTTTATTTTATAGTTACAACTGACTGCTGATAAGGATTTTTGTACAATTTAAAATATAATGATAGTTTGAAACATGTTTATCGATGTAAAAACTTATTTCTTCCTCATTTAGCTGCATGCAAAATTTTCTATTTACTTAGTGATACTCGCACGTGTTCCCATTTAAGCTCCATGTTTATAAGCCCTCAATTCTTTTTATTTCCTTTTTCAGCTGTTGCAATCACGAAAATCAATGTTGCCCTCACACTGTCAGTTGTTTTTAGCATTATGCTGGATAAAGATACGACTGATGATGATGTGTTTGTGAGTGTGTCACTATGTTACTTGTAGACCTGACGGTGTAGAAACAGTCGATGTTGCACATCTGGTGCTTGATCTACCAGCAGTCGTAGTTGGTTTTAACATCTCCTGCTTTTGTATAGTAAGCACTGCTGTAGGAATAAGATTTCTTGGTTTTATTGAAAGTCCAAGACTTGCTTGTACTGCATAAGTGACTGGATAACAATCGATTTTGAAATTTTTGAGCAAATTCTTGAGTACAGGGTGGGGACGAAGACACGTTTGAACAAAGCAGAGACCTGTATATACACATCTCTGAACAAAGTGAATCCACTGGCGTTTGCTGCCATTATCTTTAGGATTTCCTTCATGAGTACAAACTAACTCCATCTGAGTATCGAAGAGAACATTCAGCAACAGCACAATGTGTCCTGGTCAGTTTTCTTTTACCGAGGATTGCATCTTTTCTCTTCGATTTTAGCTCGTGCAGACGATGGTATTTTTTATAAATACTTCCGTTTTGTCACTTCCTGTTTTCTTGACAAATCCAGGTGTGCTTAAAAATACTAATATAAAATCTTTCATGCCTCTTTGTCATAAAATACCACCGGAACATGTTTTTGTGATACTTTGTGCTCTGTTTCCAGGGATTTTTGCTTAGAAATCGGGTTGGGCTCAGGCGCTGGTGTATGAAATGTCGGACGGAAATTGTGCTCGTCAGCTAGTGAAATATATACACCTGTTTCTGTAATATAGCTTACTCTTCTCTTCAAAACTCTCTTTCCCTCTCTTTCACACACACACACACACACACACACACACACACACACACACACACACACACACAGATTTTATTGCTCGATCAAAGTGTATCTATATTTAGGGAATGAGCGCTTAGAGAAACTAAAGAAACTTTAGAACTGAATGTAATTAAAAAAAAAATTTCTTCCCGCTCTTTTCCACTTTAATTTCCTGTCCACTCTTTGCATGCCACAAATTGATTTCGTTTTTATGGTTATATAAACATTGTGTGCAGAAATATTAAGATTGACCCAGTAAGTTGTTCTGGAGTATTATAAAAATATTAAAATAATGTTAAGTAAACAATTTTTTCTTTTGTGGCACGCCTTACTTATTATTCAGTCTGCATTTTTACTTACCCTCAGATTAAACTCACATAGCGTATCCTCTCGAACTTTGATCTGCAATTTCTACGTCACTATGGTTTGATACCCGTGTAGTGCATCAAACCTCTCTTGTCGACACCTGCCGTAAATGGGTACTTGGCTCCATAGAGGGTTAGGGGAGGTAAGGAAGCGAGAAGGAAGAGATGGACAACGCCTTCACATAAAGCTATCGCCGAGAAAAGTAAGGACTCTAACACCTCACTCCTTAAGGACCTAAAAAAGGTCATCGAATGACCTTTACCTTTATATGCTCAGTGTAGTAGACATCAAATTTGAAGTCACCAGTAGCATTTTATTCAGGGTAAAATAAACTTTGTTTAAAGAACATAAGAAACACCAATCATGAATAGACTGCAACCTTTAGTAGCCGAAATGAGTATTGCTACTAATTTTGGACGATGTTTAGACAAATTGTGTCGAGTTTTATTGGTATCAACCGCCACTACAAACAAACATACGTCGCTTAGAAGCTGATCCAGGCATACCAACATACCGAATATATTATAATAAACTTATTATTATAATAAGTTTGTAATAAACTCTCCATGAGTGTCATAAGGACTTAAACACATTCATTAATGAAGAAATATGAGAGGACACACTGATGTAGCAGTTCCCGTGTACAGTGTATCGTGCATGAGTACGTCATGTTTTATTCTGGTTGTTACAAGTCACACAACCTAATACTCATGTCATTGCCATACACTTATACATGTCAGTACTAATCAGACAATTACCTCTCATTTGACATCTATACATGTCTGTACTAATCACACTACTACTTAAGTCCCTTTGTCATACACCTATACACGTCAATTACTAATCAACTATTCAAAGCTCGTGTCATTGTCATACACTTATACACGTGGACTAGCTGCTGATGCTTTGTTTTGAGTGTTTCAGAAGGTCATAATGTGCAACCCACACGCCACAGTTGTGATACGGAGCACAAACACTGACTTATTGAAACTGAAAGTTGCGTCAATGTTTACACTGCTCAGTCTGTATACCTCCTCTAATCGTTGGTTTCGTTAAAAGATTTCCTCTGTGTGTGAGTGCGTGCGTGTGTGTGTGTGTGTGTGTGTGTGTGTGTTTGTGCGTGTGTGTGAGTGTTTGTGCGTGTGTGCCGTGCGATCCCCAACAAATAACAGGGCGTGTATATAATTTGAGCTGCGTATATTGCCTGCCAATACGTTTTGCAAGCTTCACGAACAATGAAACTGCACGATATGGTCGAGGGACTAACAGTGCCAGATAGAGTCAAATTTCAGCATTCTGGCCTAGTGGGGCGTGGTGACTGATCAACAGAGCCACAACCTCACTCACACGCATGCTCACACCCCGCTCTACCCCTCTCCTCACACACAAAGGTGTTGAGGTGCATACTCGCACTTACATCCTGGTCGGGTGGTTTCACTCCAACAGTTGACTACATCGTAAACAGGGGGAAACACCTGGCAGCAAAACTCGAACCACTTACCTGGAGCAGGATTTTTGTAAGAAACTCCCACTAAACATGGCGCTTGTACCCATGTCCGTAACACTTGTGTTATTTGTGATTATTTGTCAGAAAGCAGACGGTACGTACAATATTTTATATTAATGGAACTCTTTTACAATTTCCCCCATCCTACAATCACCACCCTTGAAGGAACATTTTGTAATATTGAGCTACTTTGGGAGTAGAGGTTACTTTTCTCTTCGCTTGAAATATCCACACAATCACCAAGGAAGCTACTTTTAGTTTCTATATATATTATCATCGTTGTTGCTACTGTTCCTGCCGTGGCTCCTGCTCTAAAGCCGAGTTTCACTGACTTAAAATTATGCAGACGATTGAGAAAGATTAAAAATGTATTGCTAAAATTGTCCGTGCTGTGCAGTGTACTTTCAGTGACATGTACTAACATTTAGTGACAGTACAAGGCACTTAATAAGCATCATTACCATGTTAATTATGATCGGCATTTTTATCGTGGGTTGAGTTTTATTAATCAAAGTTTGACACTGTTGTCTTTTGGTTGTTTTCTCGTCTAAGGAATCTCCATCACGTGCAGCGAAAGCGGTGTGATGAGATTTACAGAGCTGAGCTCACCTAGTTCTTGGTGTAACAACTTGTCTCCCAACACTGTAGTCACCTGGATCTTCATTTCACTCACTGGAACTACCGTCGATCTTGCCACGTGTAACGCCAGCTATTCTTGTGTGTCACTGCATTTGACGGTCATAAGGCTATAGTATAGACTAACCTGCGCTATGGTTTTGGAAATGAGACACCTTTTTCAAAACAAGGAATACACCCTATTTTAAATATGCCATAAATTTGTTAATTCACACTTTCTGCCAGGCCCGTGAACACAGTTTAAATAAATAATGCTAAATTCATAAATATTAATGTAAAACTACCAATTAATTTCGTATAATTGCTTGCATTTGGGTTTGTAAACAGCAGTCAAGAAAGCAAATCAGATTCTCTTATACCATTCCAACTATCAAGCTTGAGTACTCTGCTGCCGCATATATAGATGTTTGGAATTACACATATTCTTATCAATACGTCTCGAATGCAAGAAGTCTTTATTTATTGTCAATGAAAAAAAGCGAAAAATATGAAAAACGACAAATTGGTAACAAATTAAATGTGGCTACTGATGATCGTCTGTCTTTAACAGACTGTGTCTATACTAGTGACACCCTTGTGAAGGACACCATGGCGAGTAGTGTAGGCGCCAGTGTTGGTGCATCCCTTGGTGTGTCGTTGCTGGTGGTGTGTCTATTGGTGATCTTCTTGTGGATTCGCAGCAGACGTCATTCTACAGGTACGTGTTTCAGTGTGATATTCCCAGTGACATTATCATTACAAATTCTCACTACAAAATGACTTCGCGAAAATTTAACGTAAATAAAGCTATTGACGATGCCCCATAAAGGTCTAAAATATAATATTCTCTTATATTATATATCTGGAAATAAACGTTGCTTATTGATGAGAATGAAAGGATATTTCCAAGATGTAATATGAATTTAGTACTGTTAGCACCACAGTATCGAACATTCTTGAGTGGATATTGCATGTGTATGAACGTGTACCCGTGAAAGCCTTTTCTTTTTCAGCTGGAACTAAAAATGAGTCGGTTGGCAGTAGAAAAGACTGCCAAGAAGACCACTACTCCGGTCTGTTTGAAGTATCGTCAAGGGAGACAAATCAGCGTACGTAGAAATATCCCTTGAGTTCTATTATCTAATTACGGTGTGCCCCTGACAATCGTCGTTGGTTGGGTGTGTGAGTCTCTCTCTCTCTCTCTGTGTGATATGACCGTATTTTGCTTATTAATTTTTGGAGCGATCAACAAATTTCTACCTTTGTTGTAGAACAAAATAGATCATAAAGCCGTGTTATCTAAAATGATTATCGAATTGTCCTTTCTTATCTGCAAACAAGACTCAATAGTTTGTCAGTGTTTTCTGCCTGTTTAACAGAGCTAGTAAGTCCATAGGATCAAGCACACAGTGTCGATAACTCAGCGCTGATTACTTAGAACACTGGGCACAAAACTATGTAAGGTCAGAATTTCTTAAATCATTAAGAATTTTTTACTTATTTTGTATATGGTTGTACTACTAAGAAGTCTCGTTTAATGTTTTCAGGTAACGCAACACACACTACAGCAAACCCTGTCGGTGAACCTAATGAGTATCACAATATTTAAAGGACAAAACGAGCGCAACATTATTTCTTTATGATCGGATTAAGTTCGTTTTAAAATATAATTCCCAAAATATGAGTAAATAATTGTGATTAATTTTAAAGATGTAAGCCTTCAAACATCGGTATTTTCACCTGCAACTACGAAGGCGGGAAAAATACTCTCCAATACCGAAGAGCTCTCTTACACGCCCTGAGTATTTGTAACAGCGAGTATGCTGGTCTTCAAGTCAAATGAAGAAACATCACTCAGGCTGTCATGTTCAAGAAGCGATTTTTTTTACCCAAAAAGTGAAACAGCTGAATTTGGAATACAGCCCTACAGATTGGAACTTCATTTAGAAGCTTTGAATGAAGTTAAAAAAATAATTAAATGGTCCAAACTGAATTCATTCAACAGACTGGTAAGTTAATCAGATCAAAATTTAATGGACAACAGTCACAGTCATTGCAGTCTACGTTGTATTATTACTGACTGTCTGCTACTAAGTTGGCGCATTTGAGTTGATTTTCCAATGTGTATTATTGCTAATAAAATGTTAACACGTTTCAAAAGTGTTTGTCTAAGAGAAACTCCTGTAATTTTTTATTTGATGGTTTCAAGAATTGCAGTTTTATTTTATAGTTACAACTGACTGCTGATAAGGATTTTTGTACAATTTAAAATATAATGATAGTTTGAAACATGTTTATCGATGTAAAAACTTATTTCTTCCTCATTTAGCTGCATGCAAAATTTTCTATTTACTTAGTGATACTCGCACGTGTTCCCATTTAAGCTCCATGTTTATAAGCCCTCAATTCTTTTTATTTCCTTTTTCAGCTGTTGCAATCACGAAAATCAATGTTGCCCTCACACTGTCAGTTGTTTTTAGCATTATGCTGGATAAAGATACGACTGATGATGATGTGTTTGTGAGTGTGTCACTATGTTACTTGTAGACCTGACGGTGTAGAAACAGTCGATGTTGCACATCTGGTGCTTGATCTACCAGCAGTCGTAGTTGGTTTTAACATCTCCTGCTTTTGTATAGTAAGCACTGCTGTAGGAATAAGATTTCTTGGTTTTATTGAAAGTCCAAGACTTGCTTGTACTGCATAAGTGACTGGATAACAATCGATTTTGAAATTTTTGAGCAAATTCTTGAGTACAGGGTGGGGACGAAGACACGTTTGAACAAAGCAGAGACCTGTATATACACATCTCTGAACAAAGTGAATCCACTGGCGTTTGCTGCCATTATCTTTAGGATTTCCTTCATGAGTACAAACTAACTCCATCTGAGTATCGAAGAGAACATTCAGCAACAGCACAATGTGTCCTGGTCAGTTTTCTTTTACCGAGGATTGCATCTTTTCTCTTCGATTTTAGCTCGTGCAGACGATGGTATTTTTTATAAATACTTCCGTTTTGTCACTTCCTGTTTTCTTGACAAATCCAGGTGTGCTTAAAAATACTAATATAAAATCTTTCATGCCTCTTTGTCATAAAATACCACCGGAACATGTTTTTGTGATACTTTGTGCTCTGTTTCCAGGGATTTTTGCTTAGAAATCGGGTTGGGCTCAGGCGCTGGTGTATGAAATGTCGGACGGAAATTGTGCTCGTCAGCTAGTGAAATATATACACCTGTTTCTGTAATATAGCTTACTCTTCTCTTCAAAACTCTCTTTCCCTCTCTTTCACACACACACACACACACACACACACACACACACACACACACACACACACACAGATTTTATTGCTCGATCAAAGTGTATCTATATTTAGGGAATGAGCGCTTAGAGAAACTAAAGAAACTTTAGAACTGAATGTAATTAAAAAAAAAATTTCTTCCCGCTCTTTTCCACTTTAATTTCCTGTCCACTCTTTGCATGCCACAAATTGATTTCGTTTTTATGGTTATATAAACATTGTGTGCAGAAATATTAAGATTGACCCAGTAAGTTGTTCTGGAGTATTATAAAAATATTAAAATAATGTTAAGTAAACAATTTTTTCTTTTGTGGCACGCCTTACTTATTATTCAGTCTGCATTTTTACTTACCCTCAGATTAAACTCACATAGCGTATCCTCTCGAACTTTGATCTGCAATTTCTACGTCACTATGGTTTGATACCCGTGTAGTGCATCAAACCTCTCTTGTCGACACCTGCCGTAAATGGGTACTTGGCTCCATAGAGGGTTAGGGGAGGTAAGGAAGCGAGAAGGAAGAGATGGACAACGCCTTCACATAAAGCTATCGCCGAGAAAAGTAAGGACTCTAACACCTCACTCCTTAAGGACCTAAAAAAGGTCATCGAATGACCTTTACCTTTATATGCTCAGTGTAGTAGACATCAAATTTGAAGTCACCAGTAGCATTTTATTCAGGGTAAAATAAACTTTGTTTAAAGAACATAAGAAACACCAATCATGAATAGACTGCAACCTTTAGTAGCCGAAATGAGTATTGCTACTAATTTTGGACGATGTTTAGACAAATTGTGTCGAGTTTTATTGGTATCAACCGCCACTACAAACAAACATACGTCGCTTAGAAGCTGATCCAGGCATACCAACATACCGAATATATTATAATAAACTTATTATTATAATAAGTTTGTAATAAACTCTCCATGAGTGTCATAAGGACTTAAACACATTCATTAATGAAGAAATATGAGAGGACACACTGATGTAGCAGTTCCCGTGTACAGTGTATCGTGCATGAGTACGTCATGTTTTATTCTGGTTGTTACAAGTCACACAACCTAATACTCATGTCATTGCCATACACTTATACATGTCAGTACTAATCAGACAATTACCTCTCATTTGACATCTATACATGTCTGTACTAATCACACTACTACTTAAGTCCCTTTGTCATACACCTATACACGTCAATTACTAATCAACTATTCAAAGCTCGTGTCATTGTCATACACTTATACACGTGGACTAGCTGCTGATGCTTTGTTTTGAGTGTTTCAGAAGGTCATAATGTGCAACCCACACGCCACAGTTGTGATACGGAGCACAAACACTGACTTATTGAAACTGAAAGTTGCGTCAATGTTTACACTGCTCAGTCTGTATACCTCCTCTAATCGTTGGTTTCGTTAAAAGATTTCCTCTGTGTGTGAGTGCGTGCGTGTGTGTGTGTGTGTGTGTGTGTGTGTGTTTGTGCGTGTGTGTGAGTGTTTGTGCGTGTGTGCCGTGCGATCCCCAACAAATAACAGGGCGTGTATATAATTTGAGCTGCGTATATTGCCTGCCAATACGTTTTGCAAGCTTCACGAACAATGAAACTGCACGATATGGTCGAGGGACTAACAGTGCCAGATAGAGTCAAATTTCAGCATTCTGGCCTAGTGGGGCGTGGTGACTGATCAACAGAGCCACAACCTCACTCACACGCATGCTCACACCCCGCTCTACCCCTCTCCTCACACACAAAGGTGTTGAGGTGCATACTCGCACTTACATCCTGGTCGGGTGGTTTCACTCCAACAGTTGACTACATCGTAAACAGGGGGAAACACCTGGCAGCAAAACTCGAACCACTTACCTGGAGCAGGATTTTTGTAAGAAACTCCCACTAAACATGGCGCTTGTACCCATGTCCGTAACACTTGTGTTATTTGTGATTATTTGTCAGAAAGCAGACGGTACGTACAATATTTTATATTAATGGAACTCTTTTACAATTTCCCCCATCCTACAATCACCACCCTTGAAGGAACATTTTGTAATATTGAGCTACTTTGGGAGTAGAGGTTACTTTTCTCTTCGCTTGAAATATCCACACAATCACCAAGGAAGCTACTTTTAGTTTCTATATATATTATCATCGTTGTTGCTACTGTTCCTGCCGTGGCTCCTGCTCTAAAGCCGAGTTTCACTGACTTAAAATTATGCAGACGATTGAGAAAGATTAAAAATGTATTGCTAAAATTGTCCGTGCTGTGCAGTGTACTTTCAGTGACATGTACTAACATTTAGTGACAGTACAAGGCACTTAATAAGCATCATTACCATGTTAATTATGATCGGCATTTTTATCGTGGGTTGAGTTTTATTAATCAAAGTTTGACACTGTTGTCTTTTGGTTGTTTTCTCGTCTAAGGAATCTCCATCACGTGCAGCGAAAGCGGTGTGATGAGATTTACAGAGCTGAGCTCACCTAGTTCTTGGTGTAACAACTTGTCTCCCAACACTGTAGTCACCTGGATCTTCATTTCACTCACTGGAACTACCGTCGATCTTGCCACGTGTAACGCCAGCTATTCTTGTGTGTCACTGCATTTGACGGTCATAAGGCTATAGTATAGACTAACCTGCGCTATGGTTTTGGAAATGAGACACCTTTTTCAAAACAAGGAATACACCCTATTTTAAATATGCCATAAATTTGTTAATTCACACTTTCTGCCAGGCCCGTGAACACAGTTTAAATAAATAATGCTAAATTCATAAATATTAATGTAAAACTACCAATTAATTTCGTATAATTGCTTGCATTTGGGTTTGTAAACAGCAGTCAAGAAAGCAAATCAGATTCTCTTATACCATTCCAACTATCAAGCTTGAGTACTCTGCTGCCGCATATATAGATGTTTGGAATTACACATATTCTTATCAATACGTCTCGAATGCAAGAAGTCTTTATTTATTGTCAATGAAAAAAAGCGAAAAATATGAAAAACGACAAATTGGTAACAAATTAAATGTGGCTACTGATGATCGTCTGTCTTTAACAGACTGTGTCTATACTAGTGACACCCTTGTGAAGGACACCATGGCGAGTAGTGTAGGCGCCAGTGTTGGTGCATCCCTTGGTGTGTCGTTGCTGGTGGTGTGTCTATTGGTGATCTTCTTGTGGATTCGCAGCAGACGTCATTCTACAGGTACGTGTTTCAGTGTGATATTCCCAGTGACATTATCATTACAAATTCTCACTACAAAATGACTTCGCGAAAATTTAACGTAAATAAAGCTATTGACGATGCCCCATAAAGGTCTAAAATATAATATTCTCTTATATTATATATCTGGAAATAAACGTTGCTTATTGATGAGAATGAAAGGATATTTCCAAGATGTAATATGAATTTAGTACTGTTAGCACCACAGTATCGAACATTCTTGAGTGGATATTGCATGTGTATGAACGTGTACCCGTGAAAGCCTTTTCTTTTTCAGCTGGAACTAAAAATGAGTCGGTTGGCAGTAGAAAAGACTGCCAAGAAGACCACTACTCCGGTCTGTTTGAAGTATCGTCAAGGGAGACAAATCAGCGTACGTAGAAATATCCCTTGAGTTCTATTATCTAATTACGGTGTGCCCCTGACAATCGTCGTTGGTTGGGTGTGTGAGTCTCTCTCTCTCTCTGTGTGATATGACCGTATTTTGCTTATTAATTTTTGGAGCGATCAACAAATTTCTACCTTTGTTGTAGAACAAAATAGATCATAAAGCCGTGTTATCTAAAATGATTATCGAATTGTCCTTTCTTATCTGCAAACAAGACTCAATAGTTTGTCAGTGTTTTCTGCCTGTTTAACAGAGCTAGTAAGTCCATAGGATCAAGCACACAGTGTCGATAACTCAGCGCTGATTACTTAGAACACTGGGCACAAAACTATGTAAGGTCAGAATTTCTTAAATCATTAAGAATTTTTTACTTATTTTGTATATGGTTGTACTACTAAGAAGTCTCGTTTAATGTTTTCAGGTAACGCAACACACACTACAGCAAACCCTGTCGGTGAACCTAATGAGTATCACAATATTTAAAGGACAAAACGAGCGCAACATTATTTCTTTATGATCGGATTAAGTTCGTTTTAAAATATAATTCCCAAAATATGAGTAAATAATTGTGATTAATTTTAAAGATGTAAGCCTTCAAACATCGGTATTTTCACCTGCAACTACGAAGGCGGGAAAAATACTCTCCAATACCGAAGAGCTCTCTTACACGCCCTGAGTATTTGTAACAGCGAGTATGCTGGTCTTCAAGTCAAATGAAGAAACATCACTCAGGCTGTCATGTTCAAGAAGCGATTTTTTTTACCCAAAAAGTGAAACAGCTGAATTTGGAATACAGCCCTACAGATTGGAACTTCATTTAGAAGCTTTGAATGAAGTTAAAAAAATAATTAAATGGTCCAAACTGAATTCATTCAACAGACTGGTAAGTTAATCAGATCAAAATTTAATGGACAACAGTCACAGTCATTGCAGTCTACGTTGTATTATTACTGACTGTCTGCTACTAAGTTGGCGCATTTGAGTTGATTTTCCAATGTGTATTATTGCTAATAAAATGTTAACACGTTTCAAAAGTGTTTGTCTAAGAGAAACTCCTGTAATTTTTTATTTGATGGTTTCAAGAATTGCAGTTTTATTTTATAGTTACAACTGACTGCTGATAAGGATTTTTGTACAATTTAAAATATAATGATAGTTTGAAACATGTTTATCGATGTAAAAACTTATTTCTTCCTCATTTAGCTGCATGCAAAATTTTCTATTTACTTAGTGATACTCGCACGTGTTCCCATTTAAGCTCCATGTTTATAAGCCCTCAATTCTTTTTATTTCCTTTTTCAGCTGTTGCAATCACGAAAATCAATGTTGCCCTCACACTGTCAGTTGTTTTTAGCATTATGCTGGATAAAGATACGACTGATGATGATGTGTTTGTGAGTGTGTCACTATGTTACTTGTAGACCTGACGGTGTAGAAACAGTCGATGTTGCACATCTGGTGCTTGATCTACCAGCAGTCGTAGTTGGTTTTAACATCTCCTGCTTTTGTATAGTAAGCACTGCTGTAGGAATAAGATTTCTTGGTTTTATTGAAAGTCCAAGACTTGCTTGTACTGCATAAGTGACTGGATAACAATCGATTTTGAAATTTTTGAGCAAATTCTTGAGTACAGGGTGGGGACGAAGACACGTTTGAACAAAGCAGAGACCTGTATATACACATCTCTGAACAAAGTGAATCCACTGGCGTTTGCTGCCATTATCTTTAGGATTTCCTTCATGAGTACAAACTAACTCCATCTGAGTATCGAAGAGAACATTCAGCAACAGCACAATGTGTCCTGGTCAGTTTTCTTTTACCGAGGATTGCATCTTTTCTCTTCGATTTTAGCTCGTGCAGACGATGGTATTTTTTATAAATACTTCCGTTTTGTCACTTCCTGTTTTCTTGACAAATCCAGGTGTGCTTAAAAATACTAATATAAAATCTTTCATGCCTCTTTGTCATAAAATACCACCGGAACATGTTTTTGTGATACTTTGTGCTCTGTTTCCAGGGATTTTTGCTTAGAAATCGGGTTGGGCTCAGGCGCTGGTGTATGAAATGTCGGACGGAAATTGTGCTCGTCAGCTAGTGAAATATATACACCTGTTTCTGTAATATAGCTTACTCTTCTCTTCAAAACTCTCTTTCCCTCTCTTTCACACACACACACACACACACACACACACACACACACACACACACACACACACAGATTTTATTGCTCGATCAAAGTGTATCTATATTTAGGGAATGAGCGCTTAGAGAAACTAAAGAAACTTTAGAACTGAATGTAATTAAAAAAAAAATTTCTTCCCGCTCTTTTCCACTTTAATTTCCTGTCCACTCTTTGCATGCCACAAATTGATTTCGTTTTTATGGTTATATAAACATTGTGTGCAGAAATATTAAGATTGACCCAGTAAGTTGTTCTGGAGTATTATAAAAATATTAAAATAATGTTAAGTAAACAATTTTTTCTTTTGTGGCACGCCTTACTTATTATTCAGTCTGCATTTTTACTTACCCTCAGATTAAACTCACATAGCGTATCCTCTCGAACTTTGATCTGCAATTTCTACGTCACTATGGTTTGATACCCGTGTAGTGCATCAAACCTCTCTTGTCGACACCTGCCGTAAATGGGTACTTGGCTCCATAGAGGGTTAGGGGAGGTAAGGAAGCGAGAAGGAAGAGATGGACAACGCCTTCACATAAAGCTATCGCCGAGAAAAGTAAGGACTCTAACACCTCACTCCTTAAGGACCTAAAAAAGGTCATCGAATGACCTTTACCTTTATATGCTCAGTGTAGTAGACATCAAATTTGAAGTCACCAGTAGCATTTTATTCAGGGTAAAATAAACTTTGTTTAAAGAACATAAGAAACACCAATCATGAATAGACTGCAACCTTTAGTAGCCGAAATGAGTATTGCTACTAATTTTGGACGATGTTTAGACAAATTGTGTCGAGTTTTATTGGTATCAACCGCCACTACAAACAAACATACGTCGCTTAGAAGCTGATCCAGGCATACCAACATACCGAATATATTATAATAAACTTATTATTATAATAAGTTTGTAATAAACTCTCCATGAGTGTCATAAGGACTTAAACACATTCATTAATGAAGAAATATGAGAGGACACACTGATGTAGCAGTTCCCGTGTACAGTGTATCGTGCATGAGTACGTCATGTTTTATTCTGGTTGTTACAAGTCACACAACCTAATACTCATGTCATTGCCATACACTTATACATGTCAGTACTAATCAGACAATTACCTCTCATTTGACATCTATACATGTCTGTACTAATCACACTACTACTTAAGTCCCTTTGTCATACACCTATACACGTCAATTACTAATCAACTATTCAAAGCTCGTGTCATTGTCATACACTTATACACGTGGACTAGCTGCTGATGCTTTGTTTTGAGTGTTTCAGAAGGTCATAATGTGCAACCCACACGCCACAGTTGTGATACGGAGCACAAACACTGACTTATTGAAACTGAAAGTTGCGTCAATGTTTACACTGCTCAGTCTGTATACCTCCTCTAATCGTTGGTTTCGTTAAAAGATTTCCTCTGTGTGCGAGTGCGTGCGTGTGTGTGTGTGTGTGTGTGTGTGTGTGTGTTTGTGCGTGTGTGTGAGTGTTTGTGCGTGTGTGCCGTGCGATCCCCAACAAATAACAGGGCGTGTATATAATTTGAGCTGCGTATATTGCCTGCCAATACGTTTTGCAAGCTTCACGAACAATGAAACTGCACGATATGGTCGAGGGACTAACAGTGCCAGATAGAGTCAAATTTCAGCATTCTGGCCTAGTGGGGCGTGGTGACTGATCAACAGAGCCACAACCTCACTCACACGCATGCTCACACCCCGCTCTACCCCTCTCCTCACACACAAAGGTGTTGAGGTGCATACTCGCACTTACATCCTGGTCGGGTGGTTTCACTCCAACAGTTGACTACATCGTAAACAGGGGGAAACACCTGGCAGCAAAACTCGAACCACTTACCTGGAGCAGGATTTTTGTAAGAAACTCCCACTAAACATGGCGCTTGTACCCATGTCCGTAACACTTGTGTTATTTGTGATTATTTGTCAGAAAGCAGACGGTACGTACAATATTTTATATTAATGGAACTCTTTTACAATTTCCCCCATCCTACAATCACCACCCTTGAAGGAACATTTTGTAATATTGAGCTACTTTGGGAGTAGAGGTTACTTTTCTCTTCGCTTGAAATATCCACACAATCACCAAGGAAGCTACTTTTAGTT
Organism: Marisa cornuarietis; assembly: GCA_004794655.1. Classification (NCBI taxonomy): domain Eukaryota; kingdom Metazoa; phylum Mollusca; class Gastropoda; order Architaenioglossa; family Ampullariidae; genus Marisa; species Marisa cornuarietis. The sequence goes on from SMMW01000637.1 coordinate 596,988, forward strand.
TCTATATATATTATCATCGTTGTTGCTACTGTTCCTGCCGTGGCTCCTGCTCTAAAGCCGAGTTTCACTGACTTAAAATTATGCAGACGATTGAGAAAGATTAAAAATGTATTGCTAAAATTGTCCGTGCTGTGCAGTGTACTTTCAGTGACATGTACTAACATTTAGTGACAGTACAAGGCACTTAATAAGCATCATTACCATGTTAATTATGATCGGCATTTTTATCGTGGGTTGAGTTTTATTAATCAAAGTTTGACACTGTTGTCTTTTGGTTGTTTTCTCGTCTAAGGAATCTCCATCACGTGCAGCGAAAGCGGTGTGATGAGATTTACAGAGCTGAGCTCACCTAGTTCTTGGTGTAACAACTTGTCTCCCAACACTGTAGTCACCTGGATCTTCATTTCACTCACTGGAACTACCGTCGATCTTGCCACGTGTAACGCCAGCTATTCTTGTGTGTCACTGCATTTGACGGTCATAAGGCTATATCGATACCAGTCCTACAGTTACATTTATTTTAATGCTACAAGGGAAATGGCGGGCACACTGGTGTGTTCAGAACTCTTTAGTAACGGCACCACAGTGTCTGATAACTGCACCCAAGACATTGTGTGTAAGTTTTGTCACCCAAAATATTTGTTCTGCACGAACCTATCTTTTAGGCATTTTATATAATTTTAGGCCTGTTCACCTATGACTTCTGTGCTATCAGTTTTGTGAAAAATGTGAGTTTACACGGTTAATAATTTATGGCTTAATTTGTTCTCTGCGTTAGATTGCATATTTTCACTTATAGAGCTTCTCCAAATTAGCAGCTTACCATACAGTCAACGCTTAATGGGGATGGGAGCCGGAATCCGTGTAGTCACAACATTTATGTTATGTCATTCAGACAGCGGTGCATAAGTGGTTTATAATCTTTTCCTTCCCCACTATCATCTTCCCTGTCAGGTGAGGTATATGCGTCCTAAATATTTATTATTTGCCAGGGTAGCCGGCTGCACTGTCCTCCAACTGTGGCTTCTTGTCAGCTTCTGATCAATCACTTATTTAAGACAAACTTATACAAGCTTATTCTTGCGTGGCATCAGTGTAGGAATAAAGTGGAAACTAGCACTCTTGATATCCCACAACTTGGTGGGCTGACAACTCATATTCGGCAACTCATATTCCTTTGCCTCCCCTTTCTATTTCGCTCTTTTTGGATACTATGTGAAAATGTGACCTTGTTAAAATTTATTTAACGTTTAATTCGTGTGTCGCAATTTTTCTCTTTTCTTTTTAGCATTGTTCACCAAGAGCCAGCAGTAAATTCTTTAAATCCAGAAAATAATTATCAAACGTAAACATACCTCCGAGAAAAGGACACCTACCAAACGCGACCTATGACCTTTATATTATCGAAACAGATATTTCTACCAAAGTTGGTGGGTGTAATCAAAGTTGTGACACATATCCTTACACTGCTTTATTTAGAAAATATTATTAATAAGAAACAACATTTATGCTCATCGTTTGTGTGGATTTGTTAATGCATAATGTCAATACTTTTGTTCTAAAAATAGCGCTGCATCTTCTGTTGGTCCCATGGATACGTGTGGTAAATTATCAAATGTAATTTAACAAAAAAAGCGAGGAGTGTAAAAATTATTACAGTTTTGAAGACATTTTACTTTATTATGGTTTTGAAGTAGTCGTAGTACACGTTGTTCTTTCCTGTTTAAAGACGGTAACGAACAATATTGTCTTTTTTAACCACCAGATCCCTTTTTAGTCGACGATGTCAGTGTGACAACAAATCTTCAAGACTGGACGCTAACTGCAGTGTTTTCAATGCAAAAAGGTTTCTCTGCGATGGGTATTTATTACATTGACATTAAAGAGTACTTTATTCAGGTATGTACTGCTATTTTAAGAAAAGTTCGATATTATGCGTGTTATCTTCCTCTCCATTTTTCTACGTGTCTTTGTATGTTAGCCCGTTAATGGCGTGGGGATTGTAGTTATGTATATAAATTTTAATATCGTATAACTATGGATGTGTGTACAGAGATGATCACGTGTGTGTAAATACAATGCAGCTTGTCGAGCATCTTAATACTCATGAGAGGGAAAACTAATAAAATTTCTTTTATCTTGGATATTGTTAGAGTATGCGATGATGATGATGATGATGATGATGATGATGATGATGATGATGATGATGATGATTAGCTATGTCGAAAATCACGCAAACAAAAAGACAGCTTTTTTGTACAACTATAATGAACAACTACCAAAGTTTGATTGCAATTTTACTGCAGCTGATATATAATGAATTTATACGTTTATGCATTTCAGATGTATGACTACAGCCAATATTTATCCCGAATACTCCCTGTTGTGTCCAAATCGTCCTTACAGCTATACACTGACGGGCTGATATACTACAGAGGAACGCTTACTGTCACGTGGTCTCTTCCAAATAGGGGCAATAACTATTACTACACTGCCGACATAGTTCCAAATGGACCGAGGAGTTTGAGAATTCATCCTAAAATCAGCGGTAAGGGAATAAATAATGATGTAATGAGATTACTTTTGTGACGAACAGAAACCAGCGTGATCTGTGAAACACTAACGAATCATTAGCCTCTACTGACGAGAGTAAAAGCTAAAAATTAAAAAATCTTTTTTACTGTGCTGTCGCCGAAGACATATTTTTAAAAGCACACTGTAAAGATGGCTAACCTATTAATATAAATTAACTATTAATAATTATTAATATAATGAATTAGATGGCTGTGTGATGGTTTCTGCAAGTTTTATTACAGCGTGCACAGGGTATATCAATTAGTTTTATAAAAGTTCAATTATGAGATTGTTTGTACACTAAAAGAGCCGCCCAGTAAATAGGTAATAGTCGAAACATTTTATGGTCTAAATATAACAAACCATTCTATTGATTTTACCTTTGATTCATCATCGCCAGGACTGTATTGTGAGCTGGTTGGCGTTTAAGCTGGAATTT